>CM033650.1:60670581-61325206 GCA_019512145.1 Engystomops pustulosus
CCCCTCATCCTCATAGACTGTAAGCTCTTGTGTCACCCCCTCATCCTCATAGACTGTAAGCTCTTGTGTCACCCCCTCATCCTCATGGTCTGTAAGCTCTTGTGATCAGGGCCCTCATTCATACAGTTCCATATGACTGTTTGTACTCTGTAACTCACGCTACGGAATATCCTGTCTATACCTTGTAGTAGTAGAACCTATGATTGCTTTGCAGTAAGGGCCGCACTCTTAGCTCTCAGCTCATTGTTGAACTGATGTTCTCCGAAACATTCTCTTAAAAGCTCTCAATGGCCAGAGTCATTGAATGAGATCTTACATTTGTGGAAACCCTATAAATCTTTGGCAAATCTGGTCAATGGATATTTAGGCTTTCATTATATCTGAAGTATCCTCCACATTACATTCCTCACACGTCCCCGCTAAACAGTTACAAGATAATATTTTGGATAAATTTGTTATTCACAGCTTATTGAGCAATATTGACTCATGTTATTGCCTGAACTTGACATGTATTGTTTTTCATATTTCTCAATTTCCTTGGAATATGTTGGGGATGGTAAACCTGGGAGGTCTTCAGCATATATGAACCTGCACGCCAAGCAGCTTCGGACTTGCACTTCCAAGGTGAGTCAGGTCATTCTTTTGGCCAATTTTCTGTGGAAGAAAACAAATCCAGACATTACTCACAACAGACTAACTCATGAAAAGTGCATCAGACGAGAAGTTTTCCGCAGGTATTATGACTTACATGCATTATGCTATGGATATACCAAAGCATTATTGTGTTTCTGTTATGTTTCCTAGTAGCGGCGGCACAGTGGCTGAGTGGGTAGCACTTCTGCCTTGCAGCGCTGAGGTCCTGGGTTCCAACCCACCCAGGTTAACATCTGCAAAGAGTTTGTATGTTCTCTCTGTGTTTGCGTGGGTTTCCTCTGGGTCCTCCAGTTTCCTCTCACACTCAAAAAACATACTCTTAGGTTGTTTATATTGTGAGCCTCACGGGGACCAATTTGCCATGCTTTGTGCAGAACTGCGTAATCTGTAGGTGCTGTATAGATATGAAAGAGATTGGTGCAAAGTTTTAAATGTTATCCCCTACGGTAGGGATGAACTTGATAACTTGTTTGGGTCCTGTTCTTCCAAAAAGCAATTGGTCGAGTATGTTCTCTGCTGATCCATTCTCTATGGCTTAAATAACTATGCTCTATACTCTATGTTTATATAGAGTCATCATCTTTTCCAGCGCTTTACAAATCATGGGGTGTATATACAAACCAAATAAGACATCACAAAGTAGTAAAATAGTTATAAATGGAAACAATGGGAATGGGGATCCTGCACGCTGGAGCTTACAGTCTATGGGAAGGAAGGGGTGACACAGCAGGTAAAAGGGCTTGTACACTTGTACTCAGAAGACAATCACTGAGGACACTGGCACATGACCAAGTCGAGGGCCGACTCGGGACCAAAGAAGGAAGAAATTGACCTGCCTGACCAACCCCCTCTCTAATAAAAAAGACAGACAACCAAATATATTGGAAAGGTGAATTGGTCACAGCTTTATCAGTTCGTGTCTTTGACAATCTGTAAGATATAAACTTTATTAACATGCAAAATACTTTAACATTGTACAAGTACTTTTTGGTAAAAGCGAAGTTCTTGACAACAGCCAAAACATATTCAAACTCAAATCCATAATCAACAGATATTCCGGTCATTGCCGCAAGCTCATTCTCAAAGACACACTCGGCGTGCCAAAGCCACATCTACCGAAATCCACCACCCGCCAAACTCCTAGCAAGTGGCGAGAGCAGATGTGACTTAACTCAAGCCACCAACTCCTTGGGGGTTTATCCCCTCAAAGGAGCCTCAAAATTCAAACCAACTCATAACCACCGGACTTTAACTTCAAGCCTGTGTTACCACCTCTTTCAATTTTTTCGCTGCTGTCGTCAAGAACCCGCCTCTCCTTACAAAACCTACACCCTAACCTACTATTACCCCATCCTCACAAGGAACTAACGTACTACTTGTATCCCTACTCCCTGAGATCACAAAAGTGGCCCTAATTCATAAACAACTAAGGGAGGGCGGGCGGGACAACTTTTTCTGGCCAAAAGATGGCCTCCCTTCCTGACACAGGCATATAAACCCCTCACAACTCCTCCCCTCTTCTTCAAACCCCCCCTATCACCTCACACTACTACTCCAACCGCCCCAATAACTCCACCCATCATTTCTTCCCTCCCAGCCCAGCCTGTCATGGACGCCCCACACCTAGCTCCACTGGCTACGTGCTAACAGGCTGGAGGCATGAGTGTAGCATCCGGAGTGAATGATAAGTCTGAAGTAATCTCATAGACAGTGAATGAAGCAGCCGTCCATACACTCACCTCACTTATTTCAATGATCACACGCTCAACAATTATGTAACATTTAGGTGAAAAGATGCCCAACAAGTTTGGATAATGCCATTTATAACTCTGAATTGTCCTATTTCCCTGTAAATGTTTATTGAAAAGGAGTAAATACACCGACAAATACATGATAAGTGATATTATTTCCCCTCTGGCATTTATAGCAACTCACCCAAAGTAGATGTCAAATTCTTTACAATTTTCCAGTAATAATAATTGGGATGCTGATCTAGTAGCAGGGATGCTAGGACCCTGATCTGATAGGAGACATGCTAGGACCCTGATCTAGTAGGAGGGATGCTAGGACCCTGATCTGATAGGAGACATGCTAGGACCCTGATCTAGTAGGAGGGATGCTAGGACCCTGATCTAGTAGGAGGGATGTTAGGACCCTGATCTAGTAGGAGGGATGCTAGGACCGTGATCTGATAGGAGACATGCTAGGACCCTGATCTAGTAGGAGGGATGCTAGGACCCTGATCTGATTAGTAGACAGCTAGGACCCTGATCTAGTAGGAGGGATGCTAGGACCCTGATCTAGTAGGAGGAATGCTAGGACCCTGATCTAGTAGGAGGGATGTTAGGACCCTGATCTAGTAGGAGGGATGCTAGGACCGTGATCTAGTAGCAGGGATGCTAGGACCGTGATCTGGTAGCAGGGATGCTAGGACCCTGATCTAGTAGGAGGCATGCTAGGACCCTGATCTGGTAGGAGGGATGCTAGGACCCTGATCTGGTAGGAGGCATGCTAGGACCCTGATCTGGTAGGAGGCATGCTAGGACCCTGATCTGGTAGGAGGGATGCTAGGACCCTGATCTGGTAGGAGGGATGCTAGGACTCTGATCCAGTAGGAGACATGCTAGGACCCTGATCCAGTAGGAGGGATGCTAGGACCCTGATCTAGTAGGAGGGATGCTAGGCCACTGATCTGGTAGGAGGGATGCTAGGACCCTGATCTAGTAGGAGGGATGCTAGGACCCTGATCTGGTAGGAGGGATGCTAGGACCCTGATCTAGTAGGAGGGATGCTAGGACCCTGATCCAGTAGGAGGGATGCTAGGACCCTGATCTGGTAGGAGGGATGCTAGGACCCTGATCTAGTAGGAGGGATGCTAGGACCCTGATCTGGTAGGAGAGATGCTAGGACCCTGATCTAGTAGGAGGGATGCTAGGACCCTGATCTAGTAGGAGGGATGTTAGGACCCTGATCTAGTAGCAGGGATGCTAGGACCCTGATCTGGTAGGAGACATGCTAGGACCTTGATCTAGTAGGAGGGATGCTAGGACCCTGATCTGGTAGGAGAAATGCTAGGAGTCTGGTTTGCTAGGTGACATGCTAAGAACCTGCTCTGCTAGGAGACATGATAGGACCCTGATCTAGTAGGAGACATGCTAGGAGTCTGATCTGGTAGGAGGGATGTACAGACCCTGATCTGGTAGGAGACATGAAAGGAGTTTGATCTGGTAGGAGAAATGCTAGGAGATCAATCATGATAACAATTTCTCCTCTGTGGCTCTTAATCTCGTGATTCATTAGGATCCCAGTTATTAGATCCTAAACAATCTACAACTTATCCTCTAAACTATTGTCACTAGTAAATATCTCTTCATCGGGTACGGTGCAGCATATAATATTATAATCTAATATGTTACTTAAAGCAGTAAATTATTCAGGGTTTATTTGTGAAGTGTTAAAGTTTGGTTATCCTCTGACTGAGGAGATCTATGGTTGTGATACCCCCAACAGGTCTGTAAGGAATGGAAAAAGACCTAAATCCCTAAAATATCAGTCATTCCTGTTATCAGGGTGTCAAAGGTTGTCATTATTTTTTACCCAGACTCTCCTGACTTTTTGGCACTTGAAATTTTCTTTCAATAGCAAAACTGTCATGTTGTGGTTCATGTTTCAGATAAAGATATCCTTTAGGTAAGGCTAGTGTCAATGATAGCATGTTTAAGATACCTTTAACTGCTTTCCATCAAATGTTATAAAAGGCATTTGTCTTGAAAGGTCCAGGGGGCACATTTACAAAGGGTCCGAATTGCATTTTTTCCCAACAGATTCGGAAAAATCACGCTATTAAAAAAAAAAAGTGTCGCTTGACACATACTTACATGCACCCGGAATAGGATGGTGAACTCCGGCGGACATCGGGCGCATGACCTTAGTGAATCACCGGAAGACCTGAATCCTCGTCGGAGAACGTGCCGCTGGATCGCGACAGGACCGGGTAAGTAAATGTGCCCCCAGGAGTACAATTTTTTTATATATGGCTGGGGATGGGTTTGAAAAATAATAAAGAGCTTATACTTATCTCTTTCCTCACTGTGGCACAATGTGGCACCGAGCATTACTGCCCGTTTGCATACAGAGGTCGAAAGTGCCGATACTAGTTTGGATAGGAATGTTGGCCTCTGTTTACAAATCGAGGTTAGGGGCAGAGACGGGTAGAGCCACAGCTTAATCGGAGGTTGGAGGGAACCTTCTCAGCCTTATATAAACCCTTGGATAACCCCATTAAAGCTCCTGAGCAACAGTAGAAAATGTGGTACAGGTGTCGCCATGTAAAATTAAAATACCAGCCCCCTCTTATTTGACCTCCTCCAACTACTTCTACCTCTGCACCTCCATTACTCACCCCGTCGTCTACTAATATCAATGTATTAGCTAAGGGTTGTAAAGTGTCATGATGGTGTTGCTGTTAGGGGGGGTCTCTATATAGGTTAAATATGGAAGACATTTCATATCACACAACAGCTGGCAAATCTTCATGCAGCAAAGCATTGTAGTAGCCTACAGCACAACCGGCCATGACAATATGGGTATTGAAAGGAAAGTTAAAGTTCAAGAGAGACAGAAGGTCTGGAAGTACAACCTCAGGACAACCTTTGACACCCTCCAAAACTGGAATGACAGCATCTCATAGATTTATGTCATTTTCCATTACTTAAGGAATGTGCCTCCTAGACCTCATGGGGGCATCACAGCCCCGGACCAGACCTCGAGTAGGGGATAATAAAACACTGACACTTCTAATCCACAAACCTATGAAACTCCTTATAGACCCATTATTCTTCTTATCTACTTGCTATACCTCAATTAACTACTTAAAGCATCTCAGAAATTTGTGACCTGTCATCACTTTTGTTAGATTTTAGCTAAACACTAAACGTTATCGTTTGCCGGTGGGTGTATTACTAGGTATCCCGCTAATTTTGACTCACACAGATCAATCCAACCAGAAAAAACATTTTTCTTGGACAAATCTAACAAATCTAAATGACCTTTCTTCACAGACATGATAAGTGCAGCATATGTTGTGAATAAGGAAGGGACATGACCCTTGACCAAATACCTCTGGTGGACCTTTGTTTCTCTCCAAAGGACAAAAAGATCCGGCTTTGGAATTTATTCACCTGATCTTTATTTCCCCTGACTTAAAGGAAATCTACCATGTTTAGCTCCAAAATGATCCGTTTTATTATCTTGGATTCTGTTTTTGTAAAAAGAGGCTTATAAAAATATTCAAATGAGCCTGAGGGGCTCTGGGGGGGGGGGGGTCCACCACTGAATTATGCATGTCCTCAATCTGTTCCCACCTTCCCCTGCCCCAAACCCAGGCAGAGAGCCAGTGCAGTAAGTTGGCTTTCTGCAAATCTCGTGCATGAGCAGTAGGATGTCCCCGCGCAGCCGGCTGTGCAGCAGCTTGCACAAGATTTTCTGAGAGCCAGTTATGTCACCGGCTCTCTGCCTGGGGTAGGGACAGGGATAGGCTGGCACGAAGTGCGGGTGTGCATAATGTAGGCACAGCAGAAGGCACAAGGCTCGGATGACGCCCCCAGATCCTCTCAGGCTCATTATAATATAATATATTATATATTATTATAATATAATATATTATAAATTATTATACAATATTATATAATAAATATTACATAATGGGGCACATTTACTTACACAATCCTGCGCGTTCCCCGATCGGGAGTGTCCAACGAGAAAGCACTTACATTGTGCGCCCAATATCCTGCATGTGTCGCTCCCCGCTCAGGTCCGCCGGAGTTCACCTTCTTCTTCACCTTCTTCTGCATGTTAGTGCCTGGCTTGCGACACAATTTTAAAGTTAAATCCTGTGCTCTGTCCGAATCAGTCAGATTGTCTGACGGTCCGCCCCATGATTTCTGTTGTATGAAAGCCGGCGCCGATGCGCCAAAATCCAATCGCGTGCAACACAATCCCCTTCTAAATTTCTAGTCCCGGCGGTGCGATCCCCGAAAACGTCGGAAAACCAGACAGAAATGCGGCCGCAGGACCCTTAGTAAATAAGTCCCAATATTTTAAAAGCTTTATTTTACAAAAACAGGGGGATCCAATGCTATAAGAAAAAAACAGTTCCATTTTGGAGAGGAGCTAAAGAGATGCACATGTCAGTGTAAGTGGTCTACCATGGGTTAATCTGATGGTCCATTTCCTTTAAACTATTAGTCGGAGTCAGGATTTTTAATATTGTAGAACTTTCTCTTTTGAGTGTCTGATGAACTTATTATGATGTCTGCTAGCCTGTACTCTAATACTTTGACTATGACAGGAGTAGTCATTCCTTAATGTAGGTCATTCAAGAAATTTGTGATAAATGTGCCTTTTAGTCATGTGTCTACTTATATGTCCTCATTGGAATATGTTTCACTTGTTTTTTATCTTTAAGCACCAGTGTTCTGGAATTGCCTTTCAGTCTATATATCCTCTATACCAGTGATTTTCAACCTGTGTTGGTTGAGTGTGCCGCGGGGAAAGTTCCCCGAACTATGGTGCCCCTGTGTAGCTGTGCCGCCGCGCCCCCGTGTTTCTGCCCCCATACTTACCTACAAGCCCTGCGTCGGCGATCCGCCCATCTTCTGTAGCTCCTGCACCGCGCGGCCCATGTCACGTGACTGACGCGACCTGACGTCAGGTCGCGTAAGTCACGTGACCAGAGGCGCGCGGTGCAGGAGCTACAGAAGGTGGGCGGATCGCCATTAGGAGTGAAGGTACGCGGAAGAAGACATCGATGTCACAGTACAGGGATAATACACACAGTGATGTCACAGTACAGGGATAATACACACAGTGATGTCACAGTACAGGAATAATACACACAGTGATATCACAGTACAGGGATAATACACACAGTGATGTCACAGTACAGGGATAATACACACAGTGATGTCACAGCACAGGGATAATAAAGACAGTGATGCCACAGTAAATGAATAATACACACAGTGATATCACAGTGCAGAGATAATACACACCATACAGTCATATAATTTAATAGACCAATTGGATATGGACATGGGTACCGATTAACAGAGATTGTCGATCATCGCTGTGTAACTGTAATACAACTGTGGTATTATAGATGGTAACCCAGTGTAGACGCACCTAATGTGTTTAAATCCAAAAAAACACTAAATAGATCAGAGGGGTACCCCTTGCATTATAGGGGAGGTTGGACAAACACTAAAGACTGATGTTGGAATAAAAGTACATTTTTATTGGTGGCACAATGCAAACATATAAAAATATATATACAAGTGACAAAGACAAGACACTGATATATGAATAAAATTTTAAATAAAATCAGTGTCTTGTCTTTGTCACTTGTATATATATATTTATATGTTTGCATTGTGCCACCAATAAAAATGTACTTTTATTCCAACATCAGTCTTTAGTGTTTGTCCAACCTCCCCTATAATGCAAGGGGTACCCCTCTGACCATACAGTCATAGTACAGGGTAATACACACAGTGATGTCACAGGACAGGGTAATACACACAGTGATGTCACAGCACAGGGATAATATATGCAGTGATGTCACAGCACAGGGATAATACACACAGGGATGTCACAGTACAGGTATAATACACACAGTGATGTCTCAGTGCAGGGATAATACACACAGTGATGTGGTATTATAGATGGTAACCCAGTGTAGACGCACCTAATGTGTTTGAATCCAAAAAACACTAAATAGATCAGAGGGGTACCCCTTGCATTGTAGGGGAAGTTGGAAAAACACTAAAGACTGTTGTTAGAATAAAAGTACATTTTTATTGGTGGCACAATGCAAACATGTAAAAATATATACAAGTGACAAAAATAAGACACTGATATATGATTAAAATTTATATGAAAAAATGGCAAAAACAGGTAGTGGGGTGTAGCAGATACAGAAACGGGACTACCTGGACAAAGTGGAAGGAGATGGTATATACACGACCGAGCATCAAGCTCGGACGAGCATGTTCGCTCATCTCTATTAACCACATTGACAGTGGTCTCCGTAAGGAGAACTCTAACTTGCCGACCCTAGTCAAAAGCCTCTCACTCAGCCAAACCAGTCCCCTTGTCGAGACAGTGTTGTCAGACAATGAACTTTTGGGGAACGCACAGGACTGGTAAGTAAATGTGCCCTTATGTAGAATCTGCTCAGTACCCTACTGCTCTATAACACGCTGCCTGCAGATTGGACAGTATGTAGAATCTGCTCAGTACCCTACTGCTCTATAACACGCTGCCTGCAGATTGGACAGTATGTAGAATCTGCTCAGTACCCTACTGCTCTATAACATGCTGCATGCAGATTGGGTCTATGTAGAATCTGCTCAGTACCCTACTGCTCTATGACATGCTGCGTGCAGATTGGGTCTATGTAGAATCTGCTCAGTACCCTACTGCTCTATAACATGCTGCATGGACCCATCTTGCATACGCACATGTTATAGAGCAATAGGTACTGACAGTTCTACATAGGACCCAATCTGCACCAGCCATGTTATAGAGCAGTAGGGTACTGACAATTCTACATACTGTCATCTGCAGGCAGCGTGTTATAGAGCATAGGGTACTGCAGCAGAGTGTCTAACACGTACTGTCCAATCGCAGCACATGGTCTAGAGCATTAGGTTACTGAGGCAATTTCTCCATACTGTCCATCCCTCTGCAGGTCAGCATGTTATAGAGCAGTGGGTACTGAGCAACTCGACATACTGTCCAATCTGGCAGGGCAGCGGTTATGATGCATAGGGTACTGAGCAGATTCTCACAGAAGGGCACATTACTTACCAGGCCTGTTCGTTCCCCAAAAGTTATGTCTGACAACACGTCTCGACAGGGGACTGGTTTGGCTGCTGAGTGAGAGTGCTTTGACTAGGGTCGGCAAGTTAGAGTGTCCCTACGGAGAACCACTGCAGTGTGTTACGATACATTTGTTTTTGCAACGATTCTATGATTCCACTCGGAAACATAACCTTGACATTTCACTGGAAAGATTGCAGTATAAATTACTTTTTCCAAATACCCTATGACACGACAGACAACGTTGTCTGAAAAAGTTCAGAATCACATCATAAACATATCTGGACATGAATTCCTGAGGAAGGACCCATCTCTAGTGTTTGTAAATGACTGTGCTGGTGGTTACCATAGATCCCAGTCGTCGTTAGATTCCTATTCATTTTTTATCTTGCTGAATTTACAAAATTCTTTATTTTTAGAACTCAGTTTGAGAAATACCAATAAAACCTAAGAACTAATCCCTGATAAGTTTATGTGGTTGTAATTGGTGCTTCTAAAGTGGTTGCACCTTAAACTTTCAAGTTACCTTTCACATTTTGCTCAGTGTATCTTCACCACCCAAGATCTCTTGCACCTAATATACACCTTTTGTGATATGTTCTTGGTCTATACTTATGTCTATAACTCACAGAAAGCTCCTTCAGCTTTTACCTGTATCAGCAGATATTCTACTATTTGATGTGTGAGCGTCAGACGTCTGGAGCCACAGTCACAAAATCTGTGTATCTGTGTGGTCAGCCTCAGGGGCTTCTTGTGGATGAGGATTTATATCAATGTGTCATGTTCTGGTATGTGATGTGGCTCATGTATAAGATACAAAATAGTCAAAATGTGGAGATTCTGCTTTTTAAATTCCACCCAAACCCCCCAAAATCAACTATATGGATATAACGCAACCCACACGTGACATGATACATAGAGCAATTGTAAGTTTTTTTCATGTACTAATTTCCCCACCTGTTATTTAAACATAGTGATTTTTCCTCCTTCTAAACTGGGGGGAAAAAAAGAAAAAAACTTGTGTCTGCTCTATAGGGATATGATAAAGTACATAGCATGTGTCTGGTTTCCACTCGAAACCACATGCCGTCAGGAAATCCAGGAATTTTCTTTATAGCTGACTGGTCTGCGGAGAAGTATCTCTAAGCAGGACTGTCAGCATCTCCTTAAAACTGATTAGAAGGTAAGAAAAATGTGGATTTCATGGAACATCCAGACAATGGAATCTTGTCAGGACGTCTGGGACCAACCGGTTAAATATACAGGACTGATTGAACCCTGTCAGATCATCCTGATATTGGAGGATGCTCCCGGACATACACAGCCTGTTTTTGAAAACAAAGGATTCTCGACATGTCATTTCATGATGGAAGTATGAGATGAGAATGTCGAGATACTATGTGTAGGGTAGAGAACACCAGAAGTACTCTCTGTCCTGGTGCTAAGAGAGGATTTACAGATATGGTAGCTTGCGCGTGTTTCTACGGGAGTTCATACATTGCTTAAGCGTTTTCTCATCGTCTACAAAACCATATTGTGTATTCAACTAGACATGAGAAAAAACAACTTTACAGGTAAACGAATATACTCAGAGGGGTACCCCTGCATTGTAGGGGAAGTTGGAAAAACACTAAAGAAGCTGTTTGTTAGAATAAAAAGTACATGTGTGTACTTGCGGTGGCACACTCCACACACATCTAAAAATTCATACAACGTGGTACGAAAGATAGCAGCCGGATTATATTAAAGTTTATATGAAAAATGGCAAAAACGCGTAGTGGGGGTATCGATCAGAAACGGACTACCTTGTACAAGGTGGACAGGAGATGGTATATCCATAAAATATAAACGAATGAGCTGTTCCTGAGAATGTGTGTAAACCACGGAGGGTGTAATATCCTATGTTTGATCCTAACTGGGCGTTAATGCCCAACAATGGTACAAAAAACACGGTACATCCCCTGAGACAGTGAGGACCCTTACAACCCTTACTTGTAGGTAGCTGTTGCTTCACTTGCTTTTTCTACTTTACCGTTTTACCTTTTCTCGCATGCATTTTTTATTCCCAGTTGTTGTCATTAACGCCCAGCTTGGCGCCATGGAGTCACACTATTGATAGTACCCCTCAATGAGATACACTATCTCAGGCCAGCTCCATCTTTTTACTGCATATACCTCTCCTCCACTTTGTCCAAGTAGTCCGTTTCTGTATCTGCTAGCGTACAAACAAACCCACTCCCTGCCTATTGCGCAATTTTCATGTTACATCATAATTTAACTCATATACTCAGTGTCTTATCTTTTGTGTCCTTGTATACTGTTTTACATCTTTGCATTGTGCCCCAATAAAAAGAAGTCTTTTATTCAAAACAGATCTTTAGTAGTGTTTTTCAGCTATCCCCTACAACAGTTCAAGGGATACACCTCTGATCTATTTCGTGTCTCTTACTGGACATTCTAACACAGTATGTGCTCAGTGACAGACTGGGTTACATCTATAATACTCACAGTTGTGAAGTTCACATGGTTGTTACAGGCACATGGAGGGTGCACTGATCGGAAACCCAATCTACCTGTCTATCGTACCCAGCCCCACTGCTCCCATATCCAACGTGGTCTATTGAAGGTCAAGCAATAGTAGTTGGCTCCGGATAGACAGCAAACGGATAAGCAAAATGGCTAGACAGCATAAAGCTATACTTTGCCAGTTTGCCAAATCAGTCTGGAACCTTCTGGGACATTTGCAGCATACACCCCATACCTAATGATATTAAATTCTATAGGGACTAGATGCGAATCGGTTCGCGTTGGCCGTGTCGGTTGCAATCTGTCTCGATTTCCTAGTCAGTGGCTCTGCGGTAAAGCAGTGGTCTGGGCACACACGTCTGACCGCCCAGGCCGCAAGAGGGGTGTTGGTGGGCTGTGTAGTGCAACGCCCTGCAAGTTCCATTCACGGGGCAGAATAGTCGTAGGCGGATAAATCATTGTATAGAGGAGACATGACTGAAAGGCATCCAGAACACCTGGCTTGGCCCTAGCATGCCTAAGATCAAATCAAGTGAAACATATTCCAATGAGGACAATCAAGTCATGACAGCAGTCTGAAGTATAAAATAGTCACAATTATCATCAAATACATGCAATTAATTAAGGAATGACTACTACACATGCTCATAGTCCCAAGTAATTTTTGTAATCGATTTGAAAGATGCAGGCTAGCCGACACAACACAAGTTCATCAGACATCTCAATAAGAGAGTTCTAGCAATATTAAAAATCCTGACTCCGACTAATAGTTCTAAAGGTACATGTGCCAGCAGGAGTGCTCGCGCACTGGTAAACCACTTCACTAGACTGCTGGCATTCGATTTAGCGCCTCTCCAAAGTGGACACTGTTTTGGTTCTGATAGCATGGGATCCCCCGGTTTTTTGCTAAACCAGCTTTTAAAATATTGGGACTTGTTAGTAAAGGTCCTGCGGGCGCATTTCCATCAAGTTTTTTCCAAAGTTTACGGGGAATTTACGTGCTGCGCTGGACAAGGGACTACTTAGAATGGTTCGTCAGCACCACATATTGATTTTGGCGCATTGGCATCGGCTTCTCTACGCCGACACGAATCATGGCGGGCGGGCCACATCGGACAATAGAAACCACTGTGCCAACTGATTCGGTGGGATCGGGGGCGTACCCGGGACTTCTCTAATAACAAAAATAGTGTCACAAATAACATTCAGGCACTATAAACCCATAGCAGGCGCGTGGGGCAAAAAGAATGTGGAAACCCAGTCGGACCTGAGCGAGGACAGCGACATAATGCAGGAGATCGGAGATGCCGATCAAGTGAATCGCAGCACGTGACTCTCTCCGTCGCGAAACACTCTCGGATCGGTTGTGGAATGCCCCAGGACATAAGTGAGTACTGTGTCGCCCATTTATGTCTATTTGTTACTACACACACTATTGCTAAATATTCTGATTATATTTTTAATATTATGATTGAGCCCGAGGGGATATAGGGCGGGCGTACATCTCAACTGCCTCTGGCCTCTGTCTGTTCTACATTTAGTACTCAACCTGCGGTCTACATATTCACTTCGTGCCAGCCTATCAGGCTGGCGCCAGCACTTTTGCATAATACCTGGGAGTGCCGGGGGCCATGCTGCGGGAGGGGGCCCCACCTAAGGCTGTACGTAAGGAACTCTATGGGGGCTGCTTATAAAATATACACAATACACCCGATGATTGGGGGGTCTGTATAAAAATAAACCATTAGGGGGCTGTATTGTAAAAATAACCTTATGCAAAGCAGGCCTGTCTATAATTTACGAGTGCGGTTAATTTGGTATGACACTAGGGACTTCCAGGGAAACAGAGACTGTTTTAGTTTCTGAATTTAATGCCGCCAGGAGTGTTCACCTGCAAAGGGGCCCACTGAGGCTCTGTCGCTTACAGGGGGCCTACTAAAAACCAGGCGCTCTGGACCTTGGCCGCCTATCCCTGTCCGCCCTACCACCACAGGCAGAGAGCCGGTGACATACTGACTTTCGAAAATCTTTGTGCAAGCCGCTGCACAGCCGGCTGTGTGAGACATCCTGGCCACTCATGCGCGAGATTGGCAGAAAGCCCCCTTACTACTGCACTAGCTCCCTACCTGGGTTGGGGCAAGGGAATGTGGAACAGAGTGCGGGCAGCATAATTTAGTATGGACCCCCGAGCCCCGAGGGCTCATTGAATATTTTTAAAGCCCTCTTTTTTACAAAAACCGGATCCAAGGTTAATAAAGAATCATTCTGGAGCTAAAACAGATACACATATCAGTGTAAGATGTGATCAGTGAATAAATTCCCAAGCCGATCTTTGGTCCTTTGGAGAGAACCAAAGGTCCCCAGAATGTATTTTGGTCAAGGGTCACTGTCCCGTTCCTCATTACAAGCATACACTGACCTTATCACTGTCTGTGAAGAAAATATGTAGAATCTGCTCAGTACCCTACTGCTCTATAACATGCTGCATGCAGATTGGGTCTATGTAGAATCTGCTCAGTACCCTACTGCGCTATAACATGCTGTCGACAGAGACACTTGTATAACATTCTCAGCCATTCTATATCTGCCTGCAGATAACACTGCATTTTAATGGTTAAATATCAGCTTTATCCGTTACTCTTCTCCATGGGTTTTGGAATAGAATTACAGCTCAGGACTTTTCTCCTGGATAAGTTTGAGCAAGAATAGGAGACACAGGCCGCGGATAAGATTGGAGCGCACCTAACATTTTTACTCAAATTGCTTTGTCTTCTTGCCGCTCACACTCTTTCTGACCTGTAATGTTGTGTGTATGTCCTTTTTTAAGTAATGGTGATAGTCAGATGGACGGAATAACAGCGGGAGCTGAGAAAGCAGATCTGAGCACAAGATATTTTGGGATTTCAATTGTCACAATCGTGGCCAAATCTTGCTGATATAATACATTGTCAGGTCTTGTGAAGTAAATCTGTGCAGTGTAAATACTGAGCTGAGCGCCGGCACGCCTGCTCCAGAGAAAAACACGTCCTGCAGGGGGAACGCCGGAGCCAAAAGCGAATCATTACCTGGAGGACAATGCCAACAGCAGCAGGATTCACGGATTCAGTGGCTACGTCTTCTAACAGTCTGGTTACAATGTACTACTCACTGGTACCCAATAATTTGTGCAATACTTTGTCTGCCACATAAAAAGTTTACTTCTTAGTAAATTATAATAATTATTAATGTTTAGAAACTTTCCTTTACTGCTTTGCTGAAAATGATGGTTAGGCGGCAGTGATCTGGTTAATTACATTTTACGTCTGTAGTTCTTCTGAGATATATTTTTTTTTTACACACTGTTTTTACTAACCGTAAGTATCTCAGTCTGAGGGCTCTGTCACATCGCCGTTGGTGCTCAGCTTCATCCGCTGCGTTTTGTCTCTGTTGTGTCTCCGGTTTTCTTCTGTTTTGTCTCCTTTTAAAGTTCGCAAATCTACGGCTGCCCCTGACCAGGCATAGAAGATACCTGGGGAACTGTTTACGACTCTCGGAGACTTTTTGCGACTTTTAGTTTAAAAAGTCGCAAATTCACTACAGACCAAACGTCACATGTATCAATGAAGATAAAACCGTTAAGATCCATCTGACCAGCAGAAAAGCCAAGAAAAGTTTCAGAAAATTGACAGAAAAAGACAGAATTATGATGCATGTGCCCCATTCTATTGCCTTCTGGTAATCCACATCCGTGAAAAAATAGGAAATGTTTCATAATTGTGTCCACAGACAACAGATCAGTGAAAATACAAGCCAATGTGAAAACACCCATAGTAATCAATGGCTTTGTGAGGCATACGTGGAAAACACTGAACCACGGACGTGAAACCCAATGCCAATGTATCCTTGCACATGGCTTTGTGCTAGCACAGATCGGAAATAATGAAATAATAATAATCAAATAATAATATGTGACCCTATTAAAAGTAAAAATCTGACTGTATGTGACATCACTAGCTATGTGGACTATACATCTGTATCCAAAAGCGGCACCAAATCTGGGCAACTTATACATGTTCAGTCCCATTTTAGGAGGGTTATTTTAAAGAGAGTAATTTTAAAGAGAGCCTGTTATTTCTCCTGGTGTGTCTGCTTTAGCACATACTTATATTCTTTTTTAAGGAACTAAAGAATCTTTTTATTGAATGTTGCTCCTCTTGAAAACCAGGGGCACTTACTCATAGTTTCGGGCACCTTCACTGTGGTAGTCTTCTTATATTTGTTATGTATTGCCCCCTTGTCTTGAAAGTCATCTTTTAAAATTATGCTAATGACCAAGAAAGACTCGGGGGGGTTGTTACCTGAGCCCCTCCCACCTTTGCTGTTATAATCTGAAGGAGCACTTCCTTCCCACTCAGCGGAGGGTGAGACAGAAATATGTTGCTGCAGTGTAACACAACCTGTGATGCCAGAGCACGGAGGGCTTCTGTAACACACACATAGCTTTTCAGGCTTTTTAGTATAATTTTAAAATTTTATGGATGCCATGTACAAAAAAATATAAGAAGATTACCACAGTTGCAGTGCTTGGATCTATGAGTATGTGTGCAGGGTCCATCATGATGGATTTTAATGGTAGATTTCCTTTAATGATACCAGCTGTTGGTGTGTCCCTTAATACTATGTACAATAAGAGAATAGAGCAGCACAGTGAAAATCGGATTCAAATCCGTGTGGGTGCAGGCCTCTAGGGGTCCAACTCACGATCCCAAGGTCCACAATCCAAAATCCAAAACAGGGAAGCAGCACTCCGTGAAAACTAGTGTTTATTTCACCAGTGGGAAAATACAACGTTTCAGCTATCTCAATGTAGCCATTTTCAACTATGATACTTGAAAATGGCTACATTGAGATAGCAAATGGCTACATTGAGATAACAAATGGCTACATTGAGATAACAAATGGCTACATTGAGATAGCTGAAACGTTGTATTTTCCCACTGGTGAAATAAACACTAGTTTTCACATAGTGCTGTTTCCCTGTTTTGGATTTTGGATTGTGTCCCTTAATACTGATACTGTCCAAAACACCTCATAGGCAAGGGCATTGGTAACACCCATTTGACAGTTTATTCATATATCTTCACGGAGGAAAGCAGAGAAATAGCACTTTCAGTTTAATAGAAACCTACCACTTTAAAATTAGACTTATAACCCACAAATATCTTGCAACAGCTTAGGGTGAGCTATTGTATTCCGGGAAAAAGTGTTTTTAGCGGTATATTCAAATCCCCCTTCGGTGCACCACGATATTGCTGTGCGCTCCATGCATGCGAACGTTCGTGCTCATTATTATGAGGTGCCGGAGAGCCGAGCTCTGAAGCACACTTGCGCATGCGCACCAACAACTTTTTGTCGAGGACGGCTTCCATTGCGGCTGCGCAAACGACCGGGGCCTTGGACGGTCTCGCGCATAACGATATTGTGGTGTGCCAAAGGGAGATTTGAATATACCGCTAAAAACTATTTTTCTCGGAATACAGTGGTTTCTGCTACTATATGGTCCGGCAAGGTATTTGTGGGTTATAAGTCTAATTTTAAAGTGGTAGTTTTCCTTTAAAGTTAGGTTCACGTTTTGTTTCTAGCCCTCCTTTGTAAGGATACACGAAGAATAGGGCATGTTCTTCAGTTTGGCTCCCACCCTGAAAGCGGGAGGAGGAGTGAACATTGGCAACAGCCAGTGATTTGCCGCTACTTATTTTCTGGATGTCTCCCGAGTGGCCCTTGTATGGATGGTTACATCACTGGGGAAACACCCAGAGAGTACGCTCTGTGAAGGCCAGGGATGGATGGCATACATTTGCATCTTTTCCATATACTATTATAGCCTCTGTTTCTATCCTGTCTCTTTCAGTCCTGTCCTACAAAAGTCTAGGGTCAGGCAGGACAGATTGTTCTCCTGCCTGACACTGCACTGTATCGTTCTCGAACAAACTAGTTCTAAGAGCCGGCTCTTGTTCGTGAACGACGGGAGCCAGCTTCCATCCGTGAGCCGACGGCTCACTAAACCCCGCCCCTGACCGGCTCACCACGCCCCCTTTAACCCGATATAATCAGGTTAAAAGTGGAGGGGTTATTGACTTGCCTACGGCGCCCTATTAAATATATATATATATATATATATATATATATATATATATATATAATAGGGAGCTGTTCAGGAGCCAGAAGAGCCAGTTCTTATAGTGAGCGGAGCCTAATGAGCCAGCTCATTAAAAAGAGCCATAATTTCCATCACTACTGCACTGAGCTCCTTTCTGCATCAGCCCCTCACCTTGCATTCCAAGCTCACACACTGACACACAGACTGATGAGCTCACACATAGACACAGACTTCCTGCCGGCAAGCAGCAGCCTGAGGAGAGTAAATCTACAAGCTACAGACAGATAAGATCTTTATCCAGGGGAGGGAGGCACCGCAGGGCTGACAGTGTATGTTAAAGCTCAGATGTAGCAGAGCTGAGAATATCATGTGTTATATGCATCTCAAGGATCTCATCATCTCTGATCTGTCTTATCTCTCATTCTATGGGGGTCATTTACTAAGGGCCGATTCGCGTTTTCCCTACGTGTTACCCGAATATTTGTGGTGCATCGGCACTGGCATGCACGTGACGGAAATGGGGGGGCGTGGCCGAACAAAAACCCGACGGATTTGGAAAAACCGCCGCATTTTAAAAAAAAAAAAGGGTTGCGGGGCTCGCGCTTACCTTCACTAGGAATAGGCCGGTGTACTTCAGTGCATTCCGGGGAACTTCAGCGCAGCAGCGCCACCAGGTGGAAGTCGGAGGAACTGTCTTAATGAATCCCGGCCGGACCCGAATCCACCGCAGAGAACGCGCCGCTGGATCGCGAATGGACCGAGTAAGTAAAACAGCCCCAATATGTGTCAGAAACTAGTGAATGTTCAGAAGCTAAATGAAAGTGTATATAAACCTGTAAATTTACACTAATAATCTAACTACATTGTCAGCACACAGCACCTCACACAGCACTAGAGGGATCATGAAGTGTCTGCTTATAGAGGCTCCACCCACAATCTGAAATTTTACACTGACCGCCACTGAGTTATAGGAGCTAAAACAGCAATAAAACTTGTAAAGTAAGGGGTTAAAACATTATCTTTCTTGTGTAAACATCACTAGGGGATTGAAATTTGAGAATTTTTGTTGTGGGTTAACTCCTTTAAAGGTTTTGTGTGCCATTAGAATTTTTTATTCCCTAGAAACAGCTGCACATGGGTTGTATCTGGTATTGCAGTTTAACTCCATTGCAGTAAATGTGACTAAGTTGCAGTACCAGACCCAACCTGTGGTCAATTATGGCAGCATTAGTTTTTATCATTCCGCCTTTGAAAATTATAGCATCTCCATAGTTTCTCATTTATCAGACATCATGAAGTGAAGTCTTTCCTCGACAATTAATAAGTGAACTAATCCCAGCTCATAATTCACAGAACCCTTATCAGAAATCCTTAATCCGCAGGAATGCGTGCCATATTATATACTAATTTATAAAAGTTAGGAGCCCATGATATCGGTCAGTGATGAATGACTCAGGACTGGTATGTGATCATAGAGGTGAATAGGAAATATCATCTGTGTGGGACTATGTGTCTCAGCCTGTCCTGCTGTTAGTTCTATGGAAGCCAGATGGTAGCAATTTGCCTTGGCTATAGCCTAATCCTAATGAGTAGCCACATAAAACATTTTACACCAGAGATACCCACTCTGTAAACTGAGACACACTCTAATAGTCCAGCTTAAACTACTCCAAAGAAAACAATGTAACCTTATTCTACTGTACTCTAGATATTCCCAACGTGCGACAAAGGGATGAATAGTAGCTCCGACACTCCCCCAGCTCCTAAAAACCATCCATCTACAACAGATTGTAAGACAATGACATGAGTAAAAGAGGTAACAGACAGACAGACATGACATGAGCGGCAGTAAGAGCCCATCTGTCCTTGTGTTACAGTAGGAAGCCTACTGTATGGATTGTACATATGTAATAGCAATTAGGAGCTTAGGATACAATTCCTTTGCCAGTTCTATCCAAGAAACAGGCTGATGTGTTTAAAGGAGCCCGGAATATTAGAACTGTACATATTTATATCGTTTTTTTGTTTGTTTATTATGTTGTACATATTATTAGATCCTTACATTGTGTATTGTAACTTTGAGTGATTGTTTGTGACGCAGTGTAGTGTTCTATCCAAGAAACAGGCTGATGTGTTTAAAGGAGCCCGGAATATTAGAACTGTACATATTTATATTGTTTTTTGTTTGTTTATTATGTTGTGCTTAATATTAGATCCTTACATTGTATATTGTAACTTTGAGTGATTGTTTGTGACGCAGTGTAGTGTTCATGGTCTAAGTTTTTCATAGTAAAATTATGGCATCTAGAATATCACAATCATAGGAACAAAGGAATAAGAAAAGGAAGGGGGGGGGGGGTCATTTATGGAAAAACACATGACAAACTTTCACAGTTGCAAAATGCCTAAGAGATTTGATAAAATAAAATGTATTCCCGTTCCCCAGCTGAGTCATTTACATTTCTTAAATGAAACTTCATTTACCGTATCCTTACATGGTCAACGGCAAATACCTTTGGCATGTCTGTCCCACACTGGAAAGCTTAAGCAGCTCCAAGTGGAAGCTGTTCCTTTAATAAAGAGAGGAAAGCCTGCCTTAAGGCATCCCATTACAAAGCAATGAGCGACGCACTAGGACTGGCAGCCTAACTATATAAAGCTGGAGCTGACTGCATGTGCTCAGCACTCAAGCCTCTTCCTACCAAGCATCTCACTCATTCAAGCACCTTACTCCTGTACCAAACTTTTAGCACCGCAGTAGGAGATACCCTGGGCTTCCTCCTGACTTCATCTAATGGCTAAGCTCTGCAGGACCTAATATATCCCAATTTTCAAGGTAAGTCTTCCAGTTCATTCACATTATTGCATGTTTTTGAATGAAAATATTAATCATTTTAAATTCGAGTCGGAAACTGTTGAATTTTTTTTTGCCAATATTTTCATTTTTTCATTCATTTTCGCTCAACGATTCCCCATTCTTATCGCCGACCTACGTGTCAATTACGGCAAATCATTTCTAATGAAAGATACAAAGAATTCTGAAAATTTAACCTGAAAGTTGCGCAGCTTGCTTTTTTTTTTGTTTTATACTGTTTTCTATTGTGATGTTGTATAATATCTACCTAGGACGTGTCTAAAGTTATCGTAGAAATAAGTTTAATTAAAACAGCTTGACTTAAAGATCCGGATGAAGAACATTATTCCGGAGTTGTATACTCAGTAGAAAGCCTTTTACTGAAACAGGAGGGTGGCACTAATGCCTGGCATTTAGATAAAAAGATCAGGCTCACTAGGGAGTGGAGGTTCTCAATGGCTTTGGCATAATTGGGTGTACATGAATGACATTTTCCAAATGAAATCCCTTTGCTCAGCATCTCCGTCGCAGAACTTTTCATCCAGGTTTATGGGCTAGTCAGTACAAATATGGCTAATATGTTTTCCGCTTTAGATCATCTAAGTCAAGTCTTTAGAAGTTCATTGATGCTTTGTGCGGCTTTTCGAGCTGTCGGCTTGATATCGTCGAGCTCCATTCACTGACATGACACTTCAGAATGTGGTTTTGATGCTTTGTTCTGTGGGAATTATTATCTCGCCTCGGGGCACGTGGAGGAACCTCAGCGTTCTCAGGTAGATTTGGGAGGAAAACATTTCAGCTACTGTATATTAAGTAGTTTCAAACATGGAAACTCTGAAGTCAGAGAACTTGGAAGCAAGAATAACACTCCTGCTGCTGAGGACCTGAAATCAACTTTTCCCAGTAGGACAAAGTTTGATATTTTCTATGTTCAGAGTAGGGGAACTAGTCTTTGATGTCACGTGGAAGCTACAAAGCACAATGAAAACGTGTAGTAATAAGCTTCTACTAGTAGTAAGCAGTCACACTGAACATCACCGCAAGTTCTCTCATTCAAACTTATTTTTGGAATCCTCCCCTTGTGGTCCAAGACTCTGAGTGATTTGGGGTCACTGTTGCTTTTACTGTTAATAGCCGGCTGGTCACTGACCTGCATTCCCAATGTAGCACAATAACCTTCACCATTCCAAGTCAAGCATCTCGTCTAGTCATGACATCTGGGGCTTCATTGATACATTCTTCTTGCTTGTTATCTTTTTTGTGATTTAATGCCTACTGTCCCCTATTATTCTGAATGACAAACCTAATTTTGGTGTCCCTGTTCGATTTCTTTCCCAATTCAACTAATTCTGTCACTACTAGAAGTTTTTATTTAGCTCATAATAGTCAAGGAGGTGGTTACTTTTTATGTCTCAGTGTCCTGTATGAATGTATGAAGTAAAAGGTTACCGCCCCCTTGACTAATTCACATATGCTCTTCTCAGGTCATTTCTGATAGAATCAGTGTTTTCTACATTTTGAAGCTACATTTGACTTAAAAATGTATTGCTGTGGGTATCATGTTGACTGGGTTAAGGCTGCAAATCCCACCAAGAGCTACATCTGCATGGAGTTTGTGTGTTTTCTTGTGTTTTTCTTCTCATACCCCAAGGAGGTATGAAGTGTATAGTTATCACTGGGATAGTAAGTAATGACAATGTTGATAAAGTGCTGCAGTATATATGGGTGCTAAATAAGCAAAATTAAAGGAAATATACCACCAGGATGAAGGATTGTAAACCAAGTACACTGACATAGTAGTATGTGTGTCCTGTGGTAGGATCTGCTCTTCTTTTATCTTCTTGTGCCCTTGTTTTCACAGAAAAGGCTTTAAAAGGTAAGCATATGAGCCTGAGGGGTTCTGGGCTTCATAGCTGTTAATTGAGCCCTGAGCCCCTCAGGCAACTTTGCATAATTTTTAAAAGCCTTTTTTTGTAAAAACAAGGGCATAAGAAGCTAAAAGAAGATCAGATCCTGGCATAGGACACACACGCCAGCATGTAATTGAACTTTGCTTAAAATCCTTGATCCTGGTGGTAGATGTCCTTCATAATATATTTGGGGTAGTCAAGAATGGAGGCTGATGGTGTTATGAGTGGTGGTGAGCTGATGGTGTTATGAATGGTGTTATGAGTCAAAAGTTAAGCCATTGTGGCTCAGCAAAGAAAAAAAAGGCTTTAAAAATTAAGCATATGAGCCTGAGGGGCTCTGGGCTTCATAGCTGTTAATTGAGCACTGAGCCCCTCAGGCAACTTTGCATAATTTTTAAAAGCCTTTTTTTGTAAAAACAAGGGCATAAGAAGCTAAAAGAGAAGCAGATACTGCCACAGGACACACACACCAGTATGTCAGTGTGGTTGGTTCACAATCCTTCATCCTGGTGGTAGACTTCCTTTAATTTAACTTATTTAGCACCCATATATACTGCAGCCCTTTATCAACATTGTAACTGAGCTTAGCTGTAAATCCTTGATCTGGGTGGTAGATGTCTTTCATAATATATTTGCGGCAGTCAAGAATGGAGGCTTATGGTGTTATGAGTGGTGGTTAGCTGATGATGTTATGAATGGTGTTATGAGTCAAAAGTTAAGCCATGTTGGTTTAACAAAGAGTATGTAGATGGAGGGCTAAAGGAGCCTTCTAAATTTTGGACTCTGGAGTAGAAACTGGAAAACTGAACTTTCATCAAGTGTTAGAAACTTCAGAAAAGTTTTCTTAATATAAAATGCTGAAATATTACATAAGGGTGTGGCTAATGAGCCATGGGCCTCAGGCGTGAAGTAAAAGAAGGAGGCAACAAAAAGTTACTCTACTTTGCCCAACGTGAATAAATCAAAGCTTCCCCTTCTCTGCAATCAGTTTGGAGTCTTAAGATGAAATGATCCAATTGTGTTGCAAGACTGACTCGTTGCGAAGGATATGCCAGGGAAGAGTAGCTTTAATAAGAGAGGTAAGTGACCTCTACAAAAGTGTTAGTGGGAAGGTTTAGATAGAGATTGTTTCATGGGACCCCCATTATATTGTAATATTGAGCATGGATCCAAAATCTGTGGTCCATTGTTGCAAAACTATGACTTTGTGCATGTTAGAGGTTGTAGTTTTGTAACAGCCGGAGACTAGTGGTCTATAGTCTGGATCCTATTCACATATGGTGGTTTACAACTTGCTGACAGGAAATCAAGGCAACCACAATCATTTTACAATCTTCTGGGCTCTTTAAGCAATAACTTCATATTTTCTGTGATGAGTCTAATTACCAGATGTTCTCTTCAGATATACAATGAATTTATGAAATGTTGATGAAAGTGTTCTGAAAGTTTTGGGGACTTTTTGTGTAATGGGTTACAAGAAACATGTCCAGGGAACACTTACAGGAATCGGACATGAGTGAGAAAAAAACTAGGACAACTTGTGACTGAAGTGACATAATACTTGTGTGTCATACTCACCACTGTTCTGTAGGACATTCATGTCCTGTCCATATTTCCATAGACAATACACAAACCCAACCATTTCTATATGACTTCTCTGCCTTCTCTTTGATCCATGGTTCCAAAACAAAGTGGAAACTGAAACATGTCCTATTGTGTCTATTTTTTTGACCAAATAACTCAATGGACCCATAAAAAATGTTTTTTCTGTATTTTTTTTAAATATGGACAGACAAGTATACGAACGTGATGAATGGTCAAAGTCAATTTTTCAAGAATCGACATGTAATGTAATACAATACAATACAAGGACTGGCTGTGGGTGGGATTGCTGATGAGTGATTGACAGCTCTAGCCTTGGGTCTTTGCTTCAAAGCCTTAGATAGACAAGTCATGGCCAACGGTCACATGACTTTACTGGTTCTACCTGAAAGATTGTATATGGCCACTGGAATTGGGCAATAAGACAGAGTATAGTAAATAGCTGGTCATTTTTAGGAGTTTTCTAATTGTCTAAATAATAATAGAAGGGAAAGGGGTTGTTAAAGAAAGGGGAAAAGCCATACTTACCTCTCCAGGGAGCACGCCTTACCTCCACCGCTGGTTTAGTGACATTCCTTTGCTGAGCACATCCCAGGACACCGCGGTCACATGATGTTTATCCATATGGTACATGACCGCTGAGGCCAAAGATTGACATACAAGTAGAATATATGTGACATCAGCACAGAAAGCGAGCCATTGTAGGAGCCCGGAGGCACTTCCATTACAGGTGAGTATGTTTTTTTTTTCCTTTTCTTCAAAAATTCTTGTCTCTCATTTAGTTTTTTCCAAAAATGAATAACTTTCATAAACTATTAATAATTTACATTTGTCCTGACAGAATCCAACAATTCTTAGTTAAATATGAGCATGCAACACTATCATGATGTGCAATGCCACACATGATATATCTCTGATTTACAACGTGATATTCTTAAAGCAGTTGGACACTATTACAAAACTTTACCAGGGAAATGTATTTGCATATTTGCCAGATTCCCCTAGTGGAGTATTAATGGCTATACGTTTCCACACCTGCAAAGAGACTCCCATGGGACATGCCAACAGCATCCAAACACCCCACCAACCACTGATATGGGAGTGGCTATGACAGAAATGACCGCATCCATTGCTGCATCCACCAGAAGGCAGCATTTCCAGGTGCTTTTACACAAAATTTTCAAGGCTAAGTACTATATTGCTGACCCTGTTATGGTCTTGTATTTACCCTGGTAAAACTTAATGATACTGGCCAAGCCTTTTAGGACTTCACAAAAATCTGTGCTGTATAATTCCATTCATTAGTGGATTATAATATAGGTGGCTTGGGCAGTAGCCCATGACCGAAGCCTTCTAGGTGGCCCATGGCCACCCAAACTAACATCCCAATTTTATACTAAAGAGGACCTTCACCCATGAAATCCTTGTACATCCGTTACTGCTCTCAATACGCATGTACACAAGAGCCATTTCCACCACAGGTCCTGAAACCACAGATTGAAAGTAGGTAGAAGGGACATACCCACCAGTCCCCAAGAAGCTTGATTCTATAATATTTGTACAGGGTCCTTGGCAGTCTCAACAATCCACCACTGACTCCTTTACAAACCTTAATAACAAAAATATTCATTTAAACTGCAAACTATACATACAGTAGATACTTCAAAGACATAAGCTTCTATTCACCTGTCAGGCTGTCATCCTGTCCTTGAGGAGGCCCCATCACTGTAGACCTACCGATAGCGGCAGGGGCAGCAGAATAGCAGCGAGCGGTGGGGGTTCCCTTCTTTTATTACATTATTTACCTTTATTATTTTCTGACATTCTAAGCTGTTCCAAAGAAATTTTAATCACTGAGCAATCAAGATATTATCAAGATATTTCTTTTTCCCATGACATAGTACATTCGCTTTGTCATTGTACAACTACAGGGTGCGATTACTACAGGGTGTAACTTACTTGTGAGGTTTAGACACTACTATTAAAAAAAAATGCTTTACAACATATTAACATTTTAAACTCCCCTTTCATTAATCTCCTAACACTCTCATCCACTTTACTACTGCCAGAGAGAACATTGCATAAGAATTAGGTTAGTCCCGCAAGTGTCTGCAAGTCGTGTCCCTAAGGCATGTAAAGCAGAAGTAGCAATGTTTGAACAGCTGATCCACCTTCCTTTTAAGAGCTTGTTTTGTAAGAGCAGTGAATACAGTAGCGCGGAGCTTTAGACGCTTAATCTTCCCTTATATATCCAATGTCTCTTTACTAAATTTGTCAGAAATCCCTTTGACGCGGAAGACAAGTGTATATATGTTCTGCTCCGATGCCGAGTGACATTAAACGTGTTTGTACAGCCATTTACAGCTATAACGCCTGCCTGTATAGCCTGAAATAACCATTTCTGACATCCACTTGAAAGAAGAATGAACTTCTGGAAAAAAGGGAATAAGCGGTGAATGGGAATTCTATTAAAATGAATCTGCCACTGGAAGCGAAGCAGCGAGAGAAAAATGGAAAGAGTCATCTGACAGGCGAAGCTTAAATGCTTGGAAGGGAACACAATTTTCTGGGTGTGTGATGTCTTTGGCCTGGTAGCACCTTCCAGGAATGCTTCGTGTTTCCCATGCCGTAAGCAGAAAGGATGCCCGTTATACCGATGCCCACATTGTTACAATTTCACACTTGGCCAGACCGGCAGAACTACTGTACCTGATTCAACAGATTTTGTTCTCTTTGTAAGGGGAAGTCTGCTGTGTCCAAAAGCGTGTGTCTGATTCTACTTCAAATATTATTCTCTACATTTAGGACTGAAACAGGTTACACAAAGTGGGATTCTCCAATTGGCCCTGGTGGAGATGGTCCTGCTGAGCAGAGAGCGTTCACATTGGCAGGAGAATCGTAACTTTTCCTTGAATTTGTGTTCTTTCTGCTTCTTTTAGAAAAATGCTAAATCCATGGAAGAGCAGAAACGGCAACAATAATGTTGTTTCTGGCTAGTAATTAGCTGGTAGTTTTTAGTAAGAGGCTGGAGAGCATGGAGGGGCCTCTGCTGTGGCTAAGAAAGGGAGCCCCTGGTGTGGCCAGCTGATGGAGGACAGAAATGTATCCACAGTGTTACAAAAAGTAAGGACTCAGGCAAGGTTTTGAGGATGTGTGCTAAATGTATTTTATACACTTAGCACATGTCCCCATTTACTTTTTATTGACTCACACAGAAGGCCATGGATTTAAAGGGAGCTGACTGTCCATACTGCTGTCAGGTCCTATTCCTTCTTGTATTGTGAGCCTGGGCAGTCTTTTACAAATTACACTAAGGACACAATCAATGGGTCCACAGGAATCCTTGATAAATGTGGACAGAATTTTGCTGTAAGATTGTTAAATCTTCCCCATTCTATAAGAAGAGGGATTAAGCCACTTTAGGGCCTAGATTGGGGCTTTGCCTTACCACTTAGGGACATGACCTAAGGCACCAAAGAATTCTTCTACTTCACATTAATATCTAGAAATTTAAACTGCAAAAAAGTAGCAAAATAAAACATTCTCTAGTTTTTAAGTTGACTAAAAATTGATTAGAATTGACTAATGTCAGTATGTCCTTATGCATTTCTAAACTCAAAAGGTACTCAGTAATCTGAATACCCTAAGAGGCCCTTATACAAGGCAAGATCCTTTTTCTCCAGGTTGGTTCATCTCCTACTCTTTGAGGCACTCTTAGGTCCCTTAAGGACGAATGTATGCATAGATCTGCGTACAGGAGAGAGGAGGGGTTTGCATTTCTCCATTGAAAGGCATGAGACAGCATGTGCTCACCGCGATCAGGTGCCATAGATGTCTACGGAATTGTGATACGGCCAAAATTTGTGTGAAAGGTGTCTTATAGTCATCCTGAGTCTATATTATAATCATGAGCTGAATAGAGCAATGTAATAAAACAAAGTTTCCGATTATTGATAGAAACATTAGTTCTCGTACATGGCAGCACTCTTTAAAAAGATGCTCCAATAACTTTATAAATAAAGGGCAGTCAACATACCATAATGCTATTTCTCAACACTTTACATTCTGGAGTGATTAAGTTGAGTCCCATTTATCTGTAAATAGAACATTTATTTTAGATTGAAACCTGATTATGAAAATCTTCCTATACATAATCTACAGACAGGGCCCTGTGGAATGGTCTATCTGTCGGAGACATTCATTGGTATGCAGCCGTATCACTGACTATCACTCACATTTGACTTTGAAGTTGCAGAGCTCCCAGAATAAAAATGCCTCACATAACCAGAATAGTGCAGAGTAAATTGACGAATGAAAAAGAGGTTTTAGACACCTACCTAAAACTCAGAATACTATGATAATGTCTCAAGAATATCAAATTCCAAGTGTAACATTTATCTGTGGTCCTACTTAGAAACATCCTGAGCCAGGAGATTAAAACTTAAGACAACTGTGAGGAGCATGTTCACACTGATGCTATCTACAGTACATGTGTGACATCTCAGTGGGTGGTCTAGAAGAACCAATAAAGTGACAGAGTTTGTCTTTCTTCACTCTGGCCATAGATGGTGGGAAGTCCACCTGTGGCTAGTTAGACATCCTACCATTCCAAGACCTCCCTTTTCTCCATGACACAAATGCTACTGAAGCATAAAATTGTCTCCAGAAGAAAAATGGGTATTTTCCATCATCCGTGGAAACTTCCTCAGGCTATATTGAGCGCTTGATATCCCCCTGTATACATCCTGAATGCTCAGTATGTCTGCAGATGCAGATGTGTGGGAATGAAGGGAATAAGCACTCATGCTTCATGTAAGAAGGACGTACGTAGCAAGCTAAAAGTTAAAGTGTTTTTTGGGGAATAAAATTTTAAATAAGGTTTCCGGGCTGAAAAAAACATAGAACACTGTAGGTCCTCAAAATGAAGTTGTTGAGTCCAGCACACCCAATAAACCCAAAAATATAATGGGGAGCAGACCACTGGGTGTCTCGATTCTTTGCTTAGTGGGCAGATCAGGTTACTAATTCTAGGTTGATTGCACTAACTTTCCAGCCACTTCTCCGAGAACTGAGATTTTCTATTATATGTTTCTCCGCAGACTTTATTATTTGTCTGCACTATACATTCTATACATACAGACAAGTACTATATAGGGAGACAGAGACGATGCTGATGAGGTCTAAATAAACTTAAAGGAACATTCCTAAGATAGCTTGAGACACAGGTTGAGTGGTCACTTATAATTAGTGAAATTACTTTGAGTGTTCCCATACTTACCTCCACTTGAATCTCCTATTATCACCAACATACTAAACAGCCCAATGATGGATGTATGACAATGTGTGTAGCTCCTATAGTTTTTCAAAAAGAAAAAAGAGGGAGATGTACCTTGCTGTCTACTTCAGTTTTATGTAAATTTCATAAAAGATTTCTTTATCCCTGCTAGTTTGGAGCGTTATCCGCCTGCACCCCCCTTTGAACGTGTCATGGATGGTGGGGTGTTGTGGTGGTAGAATGATGTCGTGTGGGTCGGGGTTTGACAGGGCATTTAGTATAGTCTCCACCAGACTGTAGATAGAATCTCCACCAAGTCAGACCTGATGGAGATCTCTTATGCCAGAGCCTCTTAGTAAATCTGGGTAATATCTGAAACACCGATCTTAATCAATTACTCCCAATCAGTGTTTATCAGGCTATGTTCCCATCTGCAGATTTCATTTTCTCCACTATGGTGAGGGCGGCAACAAAAAGTTAAGGTACCGGAACCATTATGTTAAATTCCGTCAGTGTCTACCGATACAAAGGGTGTTTCATTCTAAAATAATGATTATACGTTTTCTGCGGTAAAAAAATTAATTTGGGACTTAAAGGGTCACCTCAGGCAAATCAGTTTTATGATCTGTGTATGAAATGTGAGTCTTGATACATTTTCTAAAAGTTTTTTTTTTAAAGAGAAGTGTCCTCTAGGCAGCTCCCTCTACCCACCCAAATTGAATTGATTGACAGCTCTTACCTATTATCTTTCATTTTCTATTTGGTAAAGGGAGACACTTGTCAATCAGGTAAATACCAGACATGGAGAGGCCAGGGGGGGAATCAACTTTATTCTCTACATTGACACCTGACACTGCAGACAGATTCCCTGTAAAGTGGCTTTAGGTGTCTGTAAAAACACATTTCAGTGTCTGTATTATATAATCACTAACTAATCTAAGTTTAGTTTAACATTGGAACCACTAGTTGTAGCAGTATACCAGGAACCTTGAACACGACCTTATACAACCTATGTAAATGGTTGTAATGGTGGTAAATGGTTGTAAATGTAAATGGTTGTAATTGGTGACACAATCTCATGGGCTGTAGGCAGTGAAGTGAACAGGAGTCACTGTGTTAACTTCATATGGCGCAATTACACGGGCTGTACACGTTTATGTGCAAGAGCCCTCAAACTGGGCTAGATTCACAGTGCCGTTGCCCGCCATACAGTAGCATGGCGGGCACACGGCAGCGCGCGGGTAGAGGAGGTGAGCTCTGCACACCCCTTCCCCTTTCCATAGAAACATATGGCGCACGGCGCCGTATGCCGTGAAAAAATAGGACATGTCCTATATTTTCACAGGGTGCGGCACCGTACCACTCCCGTAGGGCGCCATGTGCCCATTGCCGTCTAGGGGGGACGTATATCGGCCTTTATGTACGTCGGCCGTATATACGTCCCCCATGCGGCAGTGTGAATGTAGCCGAATAGAGTAACTTGTTTTATTATGGTCAGATAAATCTAACCCTAACCTGATTATTTAAGATATGGCTTCTTTTTATTTAAAGGGCTTGGCCACTTTACCTCATGTTTTTGTAATGTGTGTGTGGGGGCAGGATATTAGGTAATTTACCAATATACATCTATTAGAAGTTCTGCTCTGCTTTCTTGATATGTAAAGTGAAGCCTCCTGTCATTTACCTCATCAACCAGAGATTCCTGTCCATAAAATGGCCGCAGATGGAGGGTCATGACCATGGCAATTCATCATGGACATTTAGAGATCACATGACTCTCTATCTGCAGCCATTTTATGTGGAGCAGAACTTTTAATAGATGTATATTGGTAAATTACTTAATATCCATCCCCCGAAACTTACACACAGCTTTAAGTGGGAGTTCTTTGATTTAACACGGAGGTTTAGACTATTAAAGCACATAGTAAAGTCTCATCTGCTTCATTATGAGCCCAGTATTAATAGAAACACGTTTTTTGCTGCCTACGGAGAATAAATTGTCACTGCGCAGTAAAGTGAAATTGAAATTCATATAAATTCAATAAATTATCATTGCATTCCAAACTAGAGCATCATTTCTTGAGATATGTTTTTAGAACCATTTCAAATGAAAAGGATGCCAAATCGCAATTACTTAGAAATATGGATAATCAAATAGTGTGGGAGGGATACATCTGCCACATGAGCAAGTACAAATTTGCATACATATCTGTTAAGCTACATATGGTAGAAGAACAGCTAAATATATATTTATTGCTAATTCCAAGCTTAATATATCACATTATATCCGGCTGTGTCTAGAATACTGAATTCCAGGAGCCCATTCTGTCATTTCAAAGCCAATACATCAGTCAAGATCCACTATGAAGAATTATTATAATTTTGCAGGGAACATGAAGAAAACATCTACACTCACTCTTCCACTTACATACTGCGGCATCCATTACCACCCAGCAATCTCTGCTTAGATCTCGCAGTCATAACTTCATGTAAATCATTAGGGTCATGGCTGCTACAATGTTCAGTTGTCATGTACCATATATTATGGCTTCACCACTAAAACCAATGATTGGCTGAAAGAGTTCCATGGATGTATGGCTTGTCACTGCTGAGGAAGGACATATTTTGAAGAATTGTGCACACTCAAAAACATTGGTTTCATAAAATAGTTTCATAGTGGATAAGGATGGAAAAAGTTCCATCTATAAATCTTACAGCATTGATCCAGAGGAAAGCAAAATAAACTCCAACACGGCTGATGACGTCTCTCCTCTAGGTGTAGAGGATGCCCCCTGTCTACGGTGATGGTAGACCCAGCTCTCCTCTAGGTGTAGAGGATGCCCCCTGTCTATGGCGATGGTAGAACCACCTCTCCTCTAGGTGTAGAGGATGTCCCCTGTCTATGGTGATGGTAGAGCCTCCTCTCCTCTAGGTGTAGAGGATGTCCACTGTCTATGGTGATGGTAGAACCACCTCTCCTCTAGCTGTAGAGGATGCCCCTTGTCTATGGTGATGGTAGAACCTTCTCTCCTCTAGGTGTAGAGGATGTCCGCTGTCTATGGTGATGGTAGAACGTCCTCTCCTCTAGGTGTAGAGGATGTCCCCTGTCTATGGTGATGGTAGAACCCCCTCTCCTCTAGGTGTAGAGGATGCCCCCTGTCTATGGTGATGGTAGAACCACCTCTCTTCTAGGTGTAGAGGATGCCCCTTGTCTATGGTGATGGTAGAACCTCATCTCCTCTAGGTGTAGAGGATGCCCCCTGTCTATGGTTATGGTAGAACTGCCTCTCCTCTAGGTGTTGAGGATGCCCCCTGTCTATGGTGATGATAGAACCCCCTCTCCTCTAGGTGTAGAGGATGTCCCCTGTCTATGGTGATGAAAGAACCTCCTCTCCTCTAGGTGTAGAGGATGTCCCCTGTCTATGGTGATGGTAGAACCTTCTCTCCTCTAGGTGTAGAGGATGCTCCCTGTCTATGGTGATGGTAGAACCACCTCTCCTCTAGGTGTAGAGGATGCTCCCTGTCTATGGTGATGGTAGAACCTCCTCTCCTCTAGGTGTAGAGGATGCCCCCTGTCTATGGTGATGGTAGAACCACCTCTCCTCTAGGTGTAGAGGATGCTCCCTGCCTATGGTGTTGGTAGAACCTCCTCCCTTCTAGGTGTAAAGGATGCCCCTTGTTTATGGTGATGGTAGAACCTTCTCTCCTCTAGGTGTAGAGGATGTCCCCTGCCTATGGTGATGATAGAACCCCCTCTCCTCTAGGTGTAGAGGATGCCCCCTGTGTATGGTGATGGTAGAACCACCTCTCCTCTAGGTGTAGAGGATACCCCTTGTCTATGGTGATGATAGAACCTCTTATAATCTTGATGTAGAGGATGCTCTCTGTCTATGGTGATGGTATAGCTGCCTCTCCTCTTGGTGTAGAGAATGCCCCTGTCTATGGCGTAGAGAACATCCTCTCCTCTAGGTGTAGAGGATGCCCCCTGTCTATGGTGATGGTAGAACCACCTCTCCTCTAGGTGTAGAGGATGCCCCTTGTCTATGGTGATGATAGAACCTCTTCTCCTCTTGATGTAGAGGATGCCCCCTGTCTATGGTGATGGTAGAGCCGCCTCTCCTCTAAGTATAAAGGATGCCTCCTGTGATGGTAGAACCACCTCTCCTCCAGGTGTAGAGGATGCCCCCTGTCTATGGTGATAGTAGAACTCCTTTAAATTCACTTTATATGCACTGCATATCATCCGATGAATGGAGTGATATCTACCTCAGATTTACATCAAATCCACATGTGAAATGCAATTTCTGTGTATTTTGTTGCAGATTTTAATACTGAATATATACATGCCGTGTGGACATTCCTAAGGTTCAGTAGTAGATTATAATACAGGCGGTTTGGGCGGTAGCTCAGGGCCCAAGCCTTCTAGGAGGCCCATGGCCACCCACACCCCCAACCTCATTTTATACAGTGAAATCCTCCTACATCTGTTCCTGCTCTCAAGAGCCATTTCAGGACTTTTGAAGTTCCTCCAAAGGTCCTGAAACCCCATATTGAAAGAAGACAGAAGGGACACATCCTCCATTCTTCAAGAAGCTTGATTCTAGTACTATATATAGGAAGCGAATTTCAGACTTGTAGGGGCTATAAAATTCATACAGCCAGGCCCCAGGTTAGTCTCAGGTTATATAACATAATGAATGAATACTTGCTGTATGTAGTTAGAAAAAAAATAAGGGGCGAGTATTTCATTTAAGTTGATTATCCCAGGGTTAAGGGTTAATACGGCTGCATATAACTGGAATGTCAACACATCATTTGAGATCCAGCATTGCAATGTAAATCACACCGAGCATATATATCATTAAACAGAAGAAGTGGTAATCCCATTCAAGACATTCAATAAGACAGAAGCAAGGATCCGGGGATTGGTATTCCCAGCACATGCTCAACTTATTTAGTCTGGTTCTGCCCAGAGGTTCTGCACAATACACACACCGCAAAGCAATAAAGACAGCGCTCTTGTTAAAAAAGTGTACAGCCTGAGGGTTACCAACCTCTGGCTGTGAACCAGTCTGCCTGACGGTACTGGACATTGTATATATACCGTGCCCCCTCCCCTTCTTGTTACACTGGATTTAATGGGTAACAGGCATATTATATTGCCACTATGGACATAATAGTCACAAATATCTAAGCTGTAGAAACCTTCATGACCCTTCACAAAGCTGTGAAAAACGATAAATCCTAATGTAATTTTATACATTTCTGGACTTTATAAAATAAGTAGTTTATTAAATATGAGTTACAACCAAAAAAGGTGATATTTCTGTAAAAATTATCTAAAGTTCATACATAAAACATGAACTAATTCACAAGTTCTTCTGAAGAAATGGACCAACCTTCTACCTCAAAATGTGACTATACAAAATTGGTTAAAAGTATAAAGATAATCAACAGTATTGTAAGTAGAAAACCCCAGTGAGTCCATGACTGTTGACACTTCCAGGACTGTTGATACGTTTTTTAGCCTTTCTTCTCCTGTTGTGAGCAGTGTTTCTAGAGATTTTTTTAAGTCTAGTATTTTTAAAACAGCTTACTTTCCACCCTCAATCACACCACATGTGACAACATACCCTAAGACTGTCTGTACAAAAATTATTCCAAAAATGTGTCTGTATTTTATCACTAAATCCTGATGATTTTCCATGCAACTTTTACTCATTGAAGATGTTTATTAGCACATCATTCAGTCCAAGCACTACCCAATGAAGACATTGACATTACTGAGGTCATGATAAGAAGCTACTTATGTGCAAAGGGCACTTGGATACAGCTTGATTTAGATTTTATACTTTTCAATGTTTTAGAAGAAAATATATTCATATTTTGCCACCTTAAAAAGAATTTGCCATTGAATATTTTACAGTGTGTGTAGATGTTCTTAAAGGAAATCTAACATCAATATTAGGCATGATAAACCTATGACTGTGGTTATCTTCTTATATTTGTTATCTGTTGCCTCCTTCCTTCTCAAAAATCAACTTTTAAAATTATTTTAATGAGCCACCTAAAGGGCTCCTAGGGGTGCTACCAAAGCCCCTCTATGCTATGTCTTCACAGGCTGTTAAACTTTTTTCCTTGGCCTGATATAATCTCACTACAGCAGAGGAAGCTTCAGCACACAGTGGGGTGGGGAATTGTGATTCACAGCCTGTGAATCTGCAGCACAGAGGGGCTCTGGTAACGCCTCCCTTATCCCTTTTGGTCCATTAGCATCATTTTAAAAGTTGATTTTAGAAGGAAGGAGGCCATGGATAACAAATATAAGAAGATTACCAAAGCCATGGTGCCGGGATCTATGAGTAAGTGTCCCTTTATCATGCTTGATAGTGATGGTAGATTTCCTTTAACACATGGAATGGATAATACAGACTCCAATCATGACTTTCACATCTTTATCAAATTATGTTTTCCTTCAGTACATTAATACATAAAATAATGAATACTCTATGCATGCGGAGCTTGTACGGCTTCTGAGGTTATAACTATGACACTACAATCACTTTTTATGAAGCTCCAGAGGTCTGGTCGTAAAATTGTATTTACGACCTTTCCCATTACGCTGTGACAGTTCTGTACACATAGAGTAGTTAATGCTTATCATTAAACATCAAAGTGTCTACATCCAGGTCTTTAACTGATTAGGACCGGAACATTTTTGCTAATTTGTCCTACATAATCTAAAATATGAAAAAAAAAAAAAGTAAAATAAAAACTAGAAAGAAAAGTAATATTCCTCTTTTATTGCTGATGTGGTGACTTCTCATCCAATTCCTTTCTGCTGTAGACGGCAGATTTCTTGGTAAACCACAGCGAGTAGTAACGGGCTGCACAGATGGAAAATGGCTCGGAAAAAAGGAAATGATGCTTCCTTAGCCGTCGGTTTTGGGAGCCGGCACAAATTCTTCAATAACTTTTTACACATCATTCTCACCTCCTCTGAAACGAGTTATTAGGAATAGGTGGACATTGTGCCGGTCAGGAAATCCAAGGCCGATTATTAAGATTTGATGAATTCTTAGAGGTCAATGTCAGACGGCTGCTGTCTGATGTGTAAGGCAGTATATTTAGTATTTCTGTCACTTGCTTACTATCTTTGGCACTCCATCCTGGTGGTTGGTGAAATAAAACTCCGGCGTGTTGTGTAGGTGGATATTAAGTAATAAGGCTCGCTATGTCTGTGCCACACAGATATTTATACAGAGTTTTACTCATGGAAAAAGCTTACTGTTTTCCCTACCATATACACCCACATAATTTAGTCGTATATCTTTGAACTTGGGAGGAAACTTGAGCGCCTGGTCACGAACACACAGATATTATATAAATGATGTGTAACTAGTACCCTGTTAGGAGTATAAGCCACAGTCATACATCAGTAGTATAAAGACAGCAATATCAGGTTTATTGGGTCAAATTGCCCATTTCTAGAAGAAACTTAAAGGGGTTGGCCTCATATTTTTTGTAAGTGGAGGGGGTATTAGGTAATTTACCAATATACATGTGCTAAAAGTTCTGTACAGTTTTATTGATATGTTAAGTGAAGCCTCCTGTCTGTTACCTCATCAGCCAGACACTCTTGTCCATAAAATGGCTGAAGATGGAGGGTCATATGATCTTTTATCTGTCTATGAACAACCACTCTGCCATGTCTTTAATCTTATATTCATGAATACAATCATAAGGTCCTGACAGGGCAGTTGTTCATGGCCAGATAGAGATCACATGACCCTCCATCTGCAGCCATTTTTTTGGTCAGGAATGTCTGACAGATGAGGTAAAAGAAACGGGAGGCTTCACTTTACATATCAAGAAAGCAGCAGAACTATTAATAGTATATTGGTAAATCTGAGGTAAATTAGCCAGCCTACTGTTATGGCTTTTTAATAGAATGTGTGACACAAGCTTCTGACAAAATCTGCATGGCAAATGTCAACCTGTCTTTAAATGGCTTCACATTTACAAAGGCACAATGATTCACGAGTTTCTGTCCTGTGAGCCCTGTCAGTGGGCTGCTGACTGGCTTGTTCATTGAACTTGGTTCTTATACCTCTGTGAGTAAGCATTTCATGCACACACTTCACTTTAAGCAACAACAAGATGACGCCAAATTATTGTGACCACCACAGAATAGTTTAGGTTGCAGGGCCTAAAGAGAGAATATACATGCCCTACAGTCTATAGATAGATAGATAGATAAAACAAGAGAAGTCCAAGGCAGCACAACCGGGAGGCCTGGGTGCAAAAATCTGGATGTCCGTGGCAAGGACCAAGTGGTATATACGAGGAAGGCAGCAGCACTCCAGTAGGTAGATTTTAAATCAGGGTGATCTTTATTTCAGATGCGACGTTTCGCTGTATCCACATGCTTGAAAAAGGTGGATACACCGAAACGTCGCATCTGAAATAAAGATCACCCTGATTTAAAATCTACTTACTGGAGTGCTGCTGCCTTCCTCGTAGATAGATAGATAGATAGATAGATAGATAGATGAACAGATAGATATGAGATTTTAGATAGATAGATAGTTAGATAGCTTGACAAAGGCTGCACACAGCCGAACATTGTGGAAGGTAGAATGAACACCAAGTTTGTTTTTCACTATCTTGGATAGTGCTGCCGTTTTCTTTATTGGATATTTATTGGGCACTGACTGGTGAGAGTTAAGGATGGCACCCATTACTATCGTTGATTAGGACTGTGCTGCTGTTTTTCTACTTTTAGATAGATAGATAGATAGATAGATAGATAGATAGGAGATAGATAGATAGATAGATAGATAGGAGATAGATAGATAGATAGATAGATAGATAGATAGATAGATAGGAGATAGATAGATAGATAGGAGATAGATAGATAGATAGATAGATGATACATAGATATGAGGTAGATAGATAGATATGTGATTGATAGATAGATAGATAGATAGATATATAGATATGAGATAGATAGATAGATAAGATAGATAGATAGATAGATAGATAGAGTACACGAAAGGTAAGCAGCACTCCATCTGACGTCTTGGAGTGCTGCTTACCTTTCGTGTACTTTACCTGGAGGATTTGGAGCCGATCTTAGTGAGCCTGCACCCACCTCTCCCTTATTGCCGTGTGCTGTTTCTACTAGTAGATAGATAGATACATAGATATGGGATACATAGATAGATAAAATGCATATAATCCACTGGGTAGAACAAAGGTGAGCTGTCAGCCATCGTTATCCGTTTCAGCTTTTACTATGGAAGCCAGATGGTCAGATGTTTGTTAGGAAATCTATCTTCCTTGTTGGAAAAGACAGCAGCTTGAAATGTCATTACTCTGGAGGGGAAGTCCAGCAGGAGGTTAGGTAAATTGGGAACATACTTTGTTTTTACCTCCTCGGTCTTTATTTCATGCAAATGTCGATGGCTTGTATAAATCTATTCTGTGATATTAAAAGCAATTAGCATGTACTGAAACATCTCAGTGCCCCCAGGCCATTACAGGAAGTGATAGATCCTAATTTAATCAACCCCCTACTGCATCAATTATTGCCTCAGCTGATTGTTTTCTGAAATATCATTCTATTGCCGGGGCGTTCAGCTCATCATTTATGTAAAGCTGCGGAAAAAATCCCGGAACGGTTTTAACAAACAGAGATGTCTTCTGTAGTGTCTGATTATTAGATCTGGAAAGAATTATATTCAGAGACATCGGAAGGGGTGACTGGGTGCAGTATAATATGACTCCGGCCAAAGACCTTCTTAGCATTGTGGTCATGTATCAAACTCTGTCCTCTCCAAGTCATCCTGTCCATGACAACATTGTGTGACATAAAATTCTATAGATTTCTTCATTCTTTTCCTGTTACCCACAAGTTCACGATAACAATAGAAGTTATTATGTAGAAGGTTGTAAGGAGATGGTGAACTTTGACTTTGCAGTCTTAAGATGTGGACCTATGGGTAGCATTATTTTGTGTTAACTCTATCTCACGTGTTTGACCCCTTTTTATACTTGATTCCTCAACTTGGATTATACCATCACTCAACTTTGATCAAACATAAATCTATCAGCAGTACCATGTAATATAAACCAAGGACACTTACATGCTGCTTTGTTCCCCCTTGGTCTACCTACTGATCTTCTATTTCCTATTTATGGCCTTATTTAGCTAAAAACAGACCCCCATCACTAGTGCCCCCCAGGACTCCACCATCTATTAATTATTCACACCTCTTCACAGATTTACTGCATCCCTCCTCCGTCCAGGCCAGTGAGTCGGCGACATCACCGGCTCTCTGCTTTTACTTTGATTACTGCAGTGTGAAGTCTACTGATCCTCAGTGTCGAGAAACGACCATACGTGCGCAGCAATTGGGTAGAGACGGGTGATGATCTGTGGCACAAAGAAGAAGCCAACTGCACATTGAAGCAATTGCGGGAATTGCCAATAGATGGGTAACATCAACAGCGCCATGGATGGGACACAAAGGGAGGAGGTGGACAGTAAACCTGTGAAGAGAAGTGAATCATTAATAGATGAGAGTGATGCTCCCCAGAGCCCCTCAGATAAATTTGCATAACTTTAAAAGTCTTGTTTTAGTCAAAGCCATAAAAATTAAATAGAAGACCAGAGCTAGACCAAGTGGGTAAAGAGCAACATGGAAGTGTCCTGCTGGTAGATTTACTTTAACTGAAAGGGGTGTTATGATCCAAGACAATCACTTTTATAAAGTATTCTGGGCAGGAGTGCACCATCCATGAGGCAAGTTGAGTCTCTTGCAACAGCCGGCACCACCTTTAGAAACATGATGGGCAGCCTCAAAGGTGCAGGCACCTGCTATAAAGCCGGACCTGACACCATGGTTGTGACAAGCTGAATGGACAACTTACTAAAAATAAAATGACCTGATATACTTTTGATGAGGCGGAAGGGGCACAATTCTTTATTACTTGCCCCAGGCAGCAGAGCGTTTAGGTACCTCCCTAACCTTGGGACTATAAGCCAGTCACCCCAAGTCCTACTCTTCTTATCCATGCCAAACATGGCCTCTAAGCACTTCTCTGCTGTGTAAATGTGATATTTCATTACATTCCAATAAATATGATACATTGTTGGCCCCAGTCTTCTGCAAACGGTGAAGCTCCACAGAGCCAGTCTCTGTTCTGGCTCCATATAACCTAGTAAGGCTTATAAAGAAGATATGTCTTCTTAAGTCCTGAGGCCGACAAATAATCAAATACTGAAAATTGAGTTGCATAGAATGAGGCTACATCGTTCCATATATGTAGATGTTCCAGGGCTGAAGTTTTCTTTTAGCAAAATTATTAATGATATCACAATTTCCATAGGATAGAGTGGAAACCTTCTGCATTAACTTACTGCTTGTATGTAGAGAATCACCTTGTAAAAGGAAGATTTAGCTCTACTAAACGTCTATTAAGTAGTTAAAATCAATCAGTTTCATACGTTCTGGCTTTACTGATGTTGGGGGAGGTAAGACAAAAATGCAGCAAATCGGCTGCTAACCAGCTCCCTGGGGGAAATTGGATTTTTTTGATTCTGTTCATGGCAATTGAGTTAATTCCCTGGATCAAGCCCCTTAGTTATGGTATTTACTGATTATAACCACAGACGCAATTTCCTGGAAGAATAGATTTTCATCCTTTTTGTCTTTTAATCCATTCTCTGAATTTGCACACACCACATCCCATGCTTAGGGAATGCCAGCGCATGAAACTGAAAATTATAGCTCATCTTACTCTGCATTACTTCCATTATTACATAAATAATATCTTTTTTATTATACAATAAGCTTACACTAGGCAAAAAGTTATTGGCTGTGTTTGTCATTTAGTGTATTTACACAATTATTCACTAAATTGCTAAATATTATGTACATAACGAGCTGAGTAACTTTGTAAATACATTACATTACTTATCTTTCACTAAACCTCCAGAGCTGAACTCATAATTCTGCGGTCAATAAGCTTATCATCTAATGCTCCTCAAGCAGTTTAGTTAAGCTCCAAGAAGTTAGGCTTAAAGCGAGATAGTCATGGACCTAATGATCGAGCAGTATGTTTATTATACTTCCCAGAATGCACATCTCCAGAGAGAGGTCTGTGTATTTATCATTCAATATTAACTGAGATTATTGGGAGATTTCAGCCCTGATGCTATGAATTCAGTTCCGGATTTTGGCAGTGACTGATTCAAACGAATGTCCCCTGGTAATAATCTCTGTTACTTAAAAGTGAATAGGAGTAATCATGCATGACATGAGAGGACCCTACTTGTTGGATACGGTTTGACGTCGTTAGCCGTTCCTTTACGACGACCAAGAATTTAGATCACTGCCTAAAGTTGATCACAAATTTTTGGCAAAACACTTTCTTGCCCTCAGTTCTTTGCCCATGACATTCCTCATATGCATGGGAGGTTCAATAGGAAGAGGAGAATAAAAAAACCTGCCAACCTCATCAATACCTTTATCACTAATATCTGCTGTCAAGAAAGAGTTGAGTTCTAGTGTCAAACCAGAATATTATAGGCTCTCCCTCTGTTGACCTCAAAGAAATACATAATACATAGCTTCTAAGTTAAATTGTTTCCAGCTGGACCCCTGGGACCCATTACTGTGGGACCTCTAGAGGATCTTCTAGAACTCTGATGGGCCATGTCAACCTTGCGTCAACCCAATACATACACCAGATTATTGATCGAGTCTGCAGAAAATGGCACAATCTTCCAATATTCATATAATGTTTATGGTTATCTATAAAACTGTATGACCAAATTAAGGCAAGGTAATACCTGCCCGTTATTTCTGTTCCGTTTATTGACCACAAAACGTAATCACAATTCTGTGGAACTGATCTTAGATTGCCATAGAACTATATGTTTATTTCATAAGCTTTTAAAATTAGATTTAAATATACTATAACAACCCAGTTATTTACTAAGTCTTAGGAAATCTACCATCAAAATCCATCATGATAAACCCGGGGGCACTTACTCATCGATTCAGGCACCGGAACTGTGGTAATCTTCATATATTTGTCATCCATGGCCTCTTTCATATAACAATTCCAAAATATAATTGAGTTTTTGGTACAAAAAAAATTCCAAAAACAGAAAAGATTCCCTCGCGCCGAACGCCATATGTTTCCAATGATAGGAGTACAAAGGATACAAACAATAAATTCCTAAAATTTCAGCTAATCAATCCCGGTCAGAAGGTTTCATTATTGAGTAAACGCCAGGGCGATTTAAAGAGTTTACTGATCATTAGGGAAAAATCCCTTTCACCTGCCTGAATTGTCTGGTTATTTATTATGTATACAAAGAGTTCAAGGATCCGTCTCATGTTACATTATTACCCTTATTGAAAAGAAATACCAGGCAGGAATACCGGCGCTTTGAGTATGGTGAAGATTGCTGTGATAACAGATGGAATTCAGTATGCTCAGGTGTAAAATGAAAGGATGAACTTTTATCAATGTATTGGTGGGATAGAGGCTTATACCCATCATGGAGGTCATTGACCTTGAAGTACATTGCATGACGAAGGAGAAACATACCAAGAACTCTTGATGTTTTTTCATCTGGTCAGTTCTGTGGCATAAAAAAAATCACAAAAATTTCCAATGGCCTGACCGATTTACTCCAATTTAAGCCAGATACAAAAAACTGGAAGGTGCATTATTTAAACGTACCCAACTATACCTCTCCTAAAGGCCCCTTCAGTTCCAGACATGGTAATCTATACTCTGTTGTGCTTTTAGTTCCTTCAGTCTGAAGGTGATGACCTCACTCACACAAGACAGCTAGGTCAATCCCTAGCTTCAGACATGACCCCTAAGACTGAAGGTTAGCTCAGATATCACTCTACATCTGTGAGGACATAGTATCAGAGGACAGAGACCTGTCACTAGAGCCAAGTATAGTGTCTCCAAAGAAGTAATTATACATATATCTTTTAAACAAGTGAACCCTCAGAAAATTGAAAAAAAAACCTTGTGGAAAACTGGCAGCCAAAAATGCACTGAATTTAATCAGAAGTCCACATCTTTATAAGTTTGATGTAAACAAAAGAAGTACCTCCAGCCCAACAAGACCATAACAAGTTCAATGATTTATTCCAAAATAATAAAAAAATGTACAAGCAATACATAAATAGGCCGCCATTGATGTGTTGCAAATGCATCATTCATCCTTAGTTATATTTGAGAATTTTTGAACATTTTTTATCGTTTTGGAATAAGGCATCAGACTTTTTGTGGTCTCGCTGGAGGAATTTCTTTTATTTGCTTTACCTTTGTGGATTGCCACAGTGGCCCAATTATTTTTCCTACCTTCTGTAGATCAAGGTTCCAACCACCTCATTTAGTCTGTGGATAGCAGTGACCTGGATTCGACACCTGTGTTTTGTTTTTCTTCAATTTGACGTATCTTACTTTAAAACAAAGTGTCCCAATGCTCTGACCCCCAAGGATGAGGTAGAATCTGCAGGAGAACCTTTTAGAAACTTCCCAATAGCAGCACAAGAGGGGAAATAAAGTATACATAGTAACTGGTAATTACTACCAAGGGTGTGGACTAGCCAAGACCTCCAGCCATAGCCACCTTTTATTATCTCTTAGTGTCCTTATTGGGTAAGAAGGAAAGACTCGTTACTCAACTCCATAAAACCCTTTACCCTTGTGGCCACCACCCAGGGTTTTCTGTTGCTCTCAATTTTTGCATCATTATCAACTGCACAGCCAATCACATTTTGTAGCAGTGACTAGTATCAGCCAGGTTTTATGGGTGTTCAGATGGTACCAGAAAGTGCAGACCAGTGGAAGTCCAGAAAGTGTCTAAGTTTAAAACTGGTAAGATTTTAAAGTTATAAATAAAGATGAGCAGATTCAAACTTTTTGTTTAGGTTCAGACTCGGGTGCATCCTGCGTGACTCAGACATATTGCCAGATTTGTGGCCATTTAGCCAATCCGGTAAATTGATGCCCTTGGTCAACTAGCCGTGGCAGTAATTGGTCACAGAGATACCTCTGGACAATCATAGCCATGGCTAGTTGGCCAGGGGTTTCAATTTGCCAGATTGGCTGTTTGGCGGCCAATCCGGGAACATGTCTGGGTCAATCAAACACACCCAAACCCTGAAAATTCAGGTCTGCTGATCTCTAGTTATAAAGATTTCTTTATATGTTATTCCCATCAAAAAAACCCTTTTAATCTTAACTAAGGTAAAGCTTTTTAGTCCAGACTGCATCCCGCTAATGCTTACTCTCTGCAGGTTATATTAGAATCACAGACCGAAGATTGAAAGAGTAAGAAAATAGTGTTATGATGACTGTTTCCTGGCTCCTATGTGTATTAGATGAAATAAATTTGCCTAAAGCAGACATAAATACAAAGGTGTTCCAAACAATGGAGACAGTAAGATCTGCAGACCGGAATAGAAAATGTAGAGCCTGTTCTCCATATACAGGTGTTTATATAAAATGCTTTCAGTAGATTCCCTTCCATGTAAATGTATGCATGGTATGTGGGAGCCAAGAATAACCTCATTGAAGTATATGAACTATTAGAAATATGAGCCAGGCGTATTATTGTCATTAATTCTCAATGAATCTAGCCATTGTCGAGGCATGAAGCCCAACGGGATCTCCCAGGTTCACTGAAACATAACAGAATCCAACCTTTTATCTACAAGTCACTGTTTTTTCTTTGTAAATGTTTTAGAACGTTTTTGGAATTTTCATCTATTATTTCATCTCTTTATATATCCTTATTTTTCATTGTTTTTTTTTTCTTTAGAATTTCGTGGGAGAGAAAACAGACAAAGAAGGATACAACTGCTACTTCAAAGGAAAATCACAAAAATTAACATTGAATAAGGACGCAACCATGGGGTATCCCATACAGGTGTTTGCCTGTCTCCTGTTAATGCTGAGTTCTGAAGTGAACTGTGGACTTATAAGAAAAGTTATCCGACACAAAAGAGACGCTGGCTTAAACGTCACCTTGCCTGAGGACAACCAGCCAGTAGTGTTTAACCATGTTTACAATATCAAGGTGCCAATGGGTTCCCTATGCTCTGTTGACCTTGACCCTATAGAACCGGCAGAAAACGAAGTGAAGCCACAGACAGAACTTCAGAAAAATTATCAAGAAACCACTTTAACAGGAGAAAACCAGATAGTTTTTACACATCGCATCAATATTCCCAGACGTGCTTGTGGATGTGCGGCAGCTCCAGATATTAAGGATCTTCTAAGCAGACTGGAGGAGCTGGAAGGCCTTGTGTCATCCCTGCGAGAGCAATGTACCACCGGGGCTGGGTGCTGCTCTAATACACAGACTGCTGAAGGTGAGAATTCATACGTTCATAGAAATTACAACCTATAACTCATAAAGAAGTAATCCAGAGGAAAGCCAAAATTGAAAAAAAATGTAGAAGGCTGGTGCCTATTGCTCCATACAGGAAAAAATTCTCACCAAATCCTTCACTCTTTATTTCAATGATTGAATGGCAGCAATATGAGCATCAACAGATTAACTTATAATAAGTTAAGGGTGAACACGTCTGTAATTAATAATCAAACACAGTAAGCCAATTACATAGATTACGCATTTTAGCATGCATATGTTCCCAACGTTTATTTTGAACACAGGTTTTTATAAGCCAGAAAAGTCCAAAAGTGTGTCTATGAGCCTCAATGCAGTCAGTTCTTTACTTTAAAATGTAATATCACTGCGAAACAAGTGAGTGTCCAGTAAGTGTCCATAAAGTTTATCGAGTGCAGTCACAACCAGGAGTGCAGAGGCAGCAGTCACAACCAGGGGTCCAGAGGCAGCAGTCACAACCAGGGGTCCAGAGGCAGCAGTCACAACTAGAGGTTCAGAGGCAGCAGTCACAACCAGAGGTGCAGAGATAGTAGTCACAACCAGATGGGCAGAGGAAGCAGTCTCAACCGGAAGTACAGAGATAGTATTCACAACCATATGTGCAGAGGTAACAATCACAACTAGAGGTGCAAAGGTCACAGTCACAACCAAAAGTGCAGAGATAGTAGTCAAAACCAGATGGTCAGAAGTAGCAGTCACAACCAGAGGTGCAGAGGTAGCAATCACAACCAAAGGTGCAGAGATAGCATTCACAACCAGAGGTGTAGAGTTAGCAGTCACAGAGGTGTAGAGTTAGAAGTCACAAACAGAATTACAGAGGTAGCATTGAAAACCAGAGGGGAAGAGATAGCAGTCACCAGATGTGCAGAGGTTTCCGTCACCACCAAAACATGGGCAGCACGGTGGCTTAGTGGTTACGGCATTGCAGCGCTGGGGACTTGGGTTTAAGTCAACATCTGCAAAGAGTTTGTATGTTTTCTCCGTGTTTGTGTGGGTTTCCTCCGGTTTCCTCCAACACTCAAAAACATACTGGTAGGTTGATTAGATTGTGAGCCTCATGGGGACAGGGACCGATTTGGCAAACTCTGTGCAGCGCTGCGTAATCTGTGTGCACTATAAAGGAATAATATAATAAAGGAATTAATTATTAAACCCTCCATTCAAAGATGTTCAATGGTCACATTTCACCTTGCTATAAAGGCTAAGATTTCTTTACTACTTTGGCTACCATAGCTTTTATTTTTTATGATTTTTATGCTACCACATAGGGCTGCCTCATCTCTGGTGGCTTCTCTTTTAAGTGGTGAAACTCTTATAACAGTTGTCCCATTACTTTATTGCATGTTTCCCTATAGACTTGTCTGTAATTAAAATCCTGCTGAACATCCCGGATTCCTCACACGCAAGTGGTTGTTTTGTAATAAGGACAGAGGGGCTTAGCCCTTCTTGTAAAGTCTTATAATTACATGTCTACTATTGACTTTTTTTTATACTTCTCACTAAACTTGAGCCATTAGAAGCAACCACAAAGAATGGAAAAAATCTATCAGCTAATAACATTGTTCCTTAAAGTAAAGAGAATTGAAACAATAATTGGGAATGAGGTTTTCACGAGGTGGCACACTTCTACAGTCCAACTATTTCAAAATGTGACACTGCTTGGATATGAAGAATAATTTCCATTTTTCCAAAAGTTTTTCTGTAAACATTATTTTATATTGGCTACATCAATTGTTAAATAGTATAAAAATAAAAATATGCAAAACATTGGGACATAAGAGCAAGTAAAATAACATGGACCAATGAATACCGGTAATTCCCTGGCATAAGTTTAAAGGGAACCTGCCACTGTGATAAGGCCGAAAAAGCTGAGCAGATTGTACATAGTGGGGCAAATTTTCTTACCTGGTCCTGTCACAATCCCCGATTCTGAAGCTTGTGCGCCCGAGTTCCTGCATCCGTCGCTTCCCCACCGAGGTCCACCGGAGTTCGCCTTCTTCTTCCCGGTGCTTGTAAGTGCGTGTCTTGCGACACAATTCGAAATGTTAAATCCCGCGTGTAGTCCGAATCCATCGTTGTCCGACGGACCGCCCCCCCCCCCCCCCCCCAATTTGTGTCACGTGCAAGCCGCCGGCGATGCACCAAAATCTGATCGCGTGCGCCAAAATCCCCTGTTAAATGCGTCGCAAAATGGAAATCGTCGGGAAACCCGACGAGAATGCACTCAAGACCCTTAGTAAATGAACCCCAATGTCCTATCTGCAGGCAGTATGTTATATAACAGGAGGAGCTGAGCAGATTGTATATAGTATCCTTTCTGCGGACAGCATGTTATAGAGCAGGAGGTGCTGAGCAGATTGTGCATAGTGTCCGATCTGCATGTGGCATGTTATAGAGCAGGAAGAGATGAACAGATTATAAATAGCATGGTCTGTTTTTCAGACTTTACAGTATACTAATACATAAATATACATCCTGATACTGTATAGCCTTTGCAGCCTGTACTTAGACACTAGGAAAATGTTGACTCAGTCTATACTATATCTTACTGAAGAATACTATTAATATTTTAATAATTGTAATATATTTATATTTACAGGTAAAGTGGAAACCAAGCCTTACTGCAATGGACATGGAAACTACAGCACTGAGACCTGTGGCTGTATCTGTGAACCTGGGTGGAAGGGACCCAATTGTACCGAGGCTGAGTGTCCAGGAAACTGCAACAACAGGGGGACATGTGTGGATGGGAAATGTGTTTGCTTCCCTGAATACACCGGAGAGGACTGCGGTGAACTAGCCTGCCTGAATGACTGTAATGACCAAGGAAAATGTGTCAACGGAGTCTGTGTTTGCTTTGAAGGCTTTGCTGGAGACGACTGTAGTGAAGAGGTTTGCCCCATTCCTTGCAGTGAACATGGCAAGTGTGTCAATGGCCGATGTGTGTGTGAGGAGAACTTTATTGGCGAGGACTGTAGCGAACCCCTCTGCCCAAACAATTGCAACAACCGTGGCCGCTGCGTGGATAATGAGTGTGTATGTGATGAGCCTTACACTGGAGAGGACTGCAGCGAGCTCATCTGTCCCAATGACTGCTTTGACCGTGGTCGTTGTATAAATGGAGTCTGTTACTGTGATGAAGGGTTCACCGGTGAGGACTGTGGTGAATTAGCCTGTCCAAACAACTGCAATGATAAAGGCAAATGTGTTAACGGACTATGCGTTTGTGATGAAGGATTCACCGGCGATGACTGCAGTGAACTGAGCTGTCCAAACAATTGCAACAATCAGGGACGTTGTGTAAATGGAGTGTGCGTGTGCAAAGAAGAGTTCATGGGAGAGGATTGTGGAGAACTGAGGTGTCCAAATGACTGCAACAACAGAGGTCGTTGTGTAAATGGACAGTGTGTCTGTGATGACGGATTTATGGGCCTGGACTGCGGTGAACTGAGGTGCCCCAATGATTGTAACAACAAAGGGCGTTGCGTAAATGGGCAATGCATCTGTGATGAAGGATTCATGGGCCTGGACTGCAGTGAACTGAGGTGCCCCAATGATTGTAACAACAAAGGTCGTTGCGTAAATGGGCAATGCTTCTGCGATGAAGGATTCATGGGCCACGACTGCGGTGAATTGAGGTGCCCCAATGACTGTAACAACCAAGGGCGCTGCGTTAATGGGCAATGTGTGTGTGATGAGGGATTCATGGGATTCGACTGCAATGAACTAAGATGCCCCAACGACTGTAACAACAATGGCCGCTGTGTTGACGGTCAGTGCATATGCGATGATGGGTTTATGGGAGAAGATTGCTCAGAACTAAGATGTCCTAATGACTGCAACCACCGAGGACGCTGCGTAAATGGACAGTGTATTTGCGACAATTTATTTATGGGCGATGATTGTGGTGAACTTCGCTGCCCTGATGATTGTAACGACAGAGGACAATGTATTGATGGGCAGTGTGTGTGCAATGAAGGATTCACCGGTGACAACTGTGGTGAGCTAACCTGCTTCAACGACTGCCACAACCAAGGCCGTTGTGTCAATGGACAGTGCGTTTGTGATGAAGGTTTTATCGGAGAGTTCTGCTCTGAAGGTAAAGGATATCCTACTATATATCAATTTCTGTACAATAATCCTCATCTTTTTACCCACTTTTTCCCCTTCAAAGGTTTTTTAAATTAGCTTTTTTAGTTAATATGCACACACTTCACGCTAAACTGGAAAGCAGAAATTTCACACTGAGCTGTTAGCGCTTGTTGAGTGGATCATATTATGCTTTTGCCTCATTTCCATTTAAACAGTGATGATAAAAATCTCTGAACCATGGCGTGCACACCTGGATCTAGCCTTGCTGGGGTCTAACCAATTTACACATTTCATATTGAATTGCAGTGTGACACATCTGTTTTCATTTTCCTCAAGCCTGTGGAGCTTTATATGATTTTACAGTTGTAGTTGAATCGGGGATAAATTTACAGGATAAATGCAGCATGTCACATGAAACAAATATATATCCCCCACTGCTGGATATGTAATAAGTGATATATGGCTTGTATAGAGAAATCCAGAGTCCCATCAAGAAGCTTGAAGAGCTCCTTTTCCATCCACCTCCTTAGTACAGAGTCTACAGGACAGCACAAAAGTCCTCATGCACACAGCCATAAATTGGGGCATTGAGCTAACAGCAAAAATGGCAGCTAATTTATGGCCCCCACAGATCTCTATTGTGCATAATCAAGATTGGGAAAGCTTGGTGCATGTACAGTGTCTCAGCACACCGTAAACATGCCGAGCAACCGACCACAAATTGTAGATAAGATCCTTACCGTGCTCTGATTTGCGGAGCGGTCACTCATATCCACATGCTCTAAATGGGCCACAAACAGGAGATCACCTTCTTCTGTGTACGACCCATAAACTGTAAGACCATAGTCCAAGAATGGACCTCTCACCTTTCATGTCTCTTTTTGTAATTTTTGTATTGCCCATGCTATAAAAATTCTGGATAACTCATATCTTTAGTGTTCCTCTGTTAGAAATGTATTTGAAAATTTATACCTGGATGTCACCAATTAGCAGTTTGTCCATGCATTGGCCAATCAGTGATGACTAGTGTTGAGTGGAATTTGGGAGCCCCAATTTTGGGGAAGATCATGAGAGGACATTAGAGTTGTGGGAGGATATAAGTGCCGTCACACACAGCTGCAATAGTTTAAATGCAGCTGTCGACTTTTCCAGTGGCACAAAAACAGTTAATTGGTTGAGGTCTGGGTTCGGTACCCAAACAGGATTTAAAAATTCAGATTCAGGTAAGTTTTAATGGTTCCGCTCATCAATACTGATGCCAGTATCAGGCTATTAAGAAATGTGCCCCTTTTATAGGCAAACAGAACTGATGGAGTAATTGGAAGAAATAAATTTCATTTTTGCCTCGCAGCGTAGTCTGGGCTTGGGTTTTGGTAGTAATCTGTTTGGAGACTGCATATTCAGGCAGGAATCCTTTGGGCACGTTGGTTTCCTGTTTATGTGTTTTTGCAGTGTTAGGAAATCAGATGTAAATGTCTCTGGGTCGGAGATCGCTGGGAACGAATCAATTGGCCACACAATGTTTTGAGAAATTTGTCAACAGTGTATATGTAAAAAATAAAAAATGGAGAAAAGCACATATTTTAGTGCAAAAACAAGTATTTGAAACCTTTTTAACTGCCTCAAGTTATGCTATGGCCTACACTAAAAAGTATTTTGGATGTTAGTAAATTCTGCCAATTATTATTGTACTTTTATGTTGTCTTCAGATATTATTCTTAGAGAAACCTGGTAAATTTTAAATAGATTTTCAACTAAAGTTTAACTCTTATTTTTTTTATAATCCAACAGTTTCACCCCCAGAAGATTTAGTTGTGACAGATGTAACCACTAAAACCATGAACCTTGAATGGGCCAACAAAATCAAAGTCACTCAATACCTCATTACTTATGTTCCCACAAGCCCTGGTGGCTTAGAGTTTGACTTCCGAGTCCCTGGTGACCAAACAACAGCTACTATTAGAGAACTTGAGCCTGGAGTAGAATACTTTGTCCGTGTATATGCCATCTTGAGGGACCAGAAGAGTATCCCAGTGAGCGCTAGAGTTGCTACACGTAAGTACAATTTCAGTGGCCGTATATTTTGGCAAACCCTCAATAAATAAAGAACAGGTTCAGCTAAAATTGAATGATGATATCGGCAAATGAGTAGTAGATGGTTGGAGTGTCTATCGGAACAAGAGCCATTCATAGTTAACAAGTCAATTACACATAACGATGTAGTTTCCCAAAACTAGTCAATTCCCAAAACTTTTATACAAAGCATACAAACTATTAGAAATCTATCTATCTATCTATCTATCTATCTATCTATCTATCTATCTATCTATCTATCTACTGTATCTATATTTTAACATTTGTATTCTCGTTTTAGACCTGCCTTCCACCGACGATCTCAGATTTAAAACTGTGAAGGAAACCTCTGTTGACGTGGAGTGGGACCCTCTAGATATTTCCTTTGATACATGGAGACTTATCTTCCAAAACATTGTAAGAGATTTACCTGTCTACAATATTTCTACTTTATAATAGTTAATATAACACTAGTTAATTGATCTTGATATATGTCAACTGAAAAATGGTGCATTAACTAAGACAGGTGTACAGAAGACATACACATGAGTCCTTGTTCTTAAGTTGAATTTGTATGTAAGTTGAAACTGTATATTTAATAGTTGATGCTCCAGACAACATTTTTTTTGCCCCAGTGACAATTGGAGTTTCAAATTTTTTTGCTGTAATGGGACCAAAGATTATCAATAAAGCTTCATTACAGACACCTTACAGCCTATCATTGCAGTCTGGGGCTATAGTAAAGCATCCAAAGAGCTTCACCAGAGGTCATAGTGGGAAGAGGGGTCTGTCTTTAAGTCAGGTGTCCTTAAGTAAGATACCGCCTGTACCGCCATTCTAGCTTCATTTCAAAATTAAAGGAAATCAATCATTAAATTTGGACGAAATATACCAGCATCACTTATGTGTCCATTTGAGTACCATGATTAGGGATTTATTGTTATATCTTTTAATAAGGTCTGCCTTTATAATAAATCAAATAATCAAGTGAAAAAAATATGTAAATGTGCCAGAAGTGCTTCAGCAGGCATCACCAGAGCCCCTCCATGCTCCAGCTTCACATTATACTACACATCCCCAGAGCACTTCTTTCTCCTACAGAGCTTCATAATAAGCGGAAGATGGTTCAAAATATTGGGCATGCGCAGTAAATCTGTCTGAGGTACCCGAGATTTGTATAGGAAAAAGAGGGGTGTAAGAAGTCCTCCGGAAGGAGGCATTGCCCTGGGAAGCTGAAACCTGAAGGAGCTATGATGACAAGCCACAAAGCACTTTAGGCTCATTTACATATTTTTAGAACTTGAGCTTTAATTTTTTTTTTTATGAAAGAGGTAAAGAATAAAGAATATAAAGACAGATCCCAGAAGACAGAATATACCATATATACTCAAGTATAAGCCTATTTTTTTCAGCACAAATAATGTGCTGAAAACCCAAACTCGGCTTATACTCGAGTAAAAAAAAATAGGTTTCACCAGGCTTTTGTGGTAAAATAAGGGGCCTCGGCTTATACTTGGGTCAGCTTATACTCGAGTATATACGGTAATCACGGTGCTCAGATGGACACACAAAAACATTACCAAAGTGTTTTTTTCATTGTGAGCTTCTCCATTTACCTGTTATAAGTATCACTATTTATTTCTTCACTAACCTACATGGGGTTGACAGTTTAGTGCCACTTTTTCTATATTATCCTAAAATACTCATATGTAATGGAGAGATTAAGTGAACAAGATGTCGGGATGCAGAATGTAGTCTTAAACCTAAAATATATCAAATGAGAATTAATTTAAAATAAAGTTCTTATATTTAGTGCATTTCAAATCTCCAATGTGAACCATTTAAAAAAATCTATTAAAATCTTAAAATATTTTAATATATTGCCCAAAAGTTTATTGCTCATAGTAGATAAAAATATTGCTAAGGCCCCTTTCACACTTGCGTTTTTCTGCGCGTGCTTTTGACGCGCAGAACTTGCATTGCACTCTGACCCATTGTAACCAATGGGTCTTTTCAGACTTGCATTCTTTTTCACGCACACATGAGCGTTTTTTTTAACGCGCGTTTAAATCTCGACATGCTCTACTTTTGCAAGTCACGCGCGTGAAAAACGCACCATACAAGTCTATGGAGATGCATCAAAAACGCATTGCACTCTGAGACACTTGCAAGTGCAATGCGTTTTTCACGCATCAATTGCCATAGAAAAGATAGAGCTCAGTCCTGAGTCCATTTCACGCGCATTTTCTGCGCATGAAAAACGCACTGAAATTGCATTGAAATTGCATCAAAAATGCGCGTGAAAAACTGAGACACTGAACAAACTCTGACTGAAAACTGATTGCACTCTGATGCAAAATGTGCGTTTTTCACTGACCAAACCCCGATCGCACCCTGATCAAACTCTGACGTGATCTGCAACGCAAGTGTGGAAGGGGCCTAAATGTGATTTCTAAATGAAAAGTCTGCATCATGTCCTGGGTAGTTGGAAATCAACAATTTGTAGCATTTTCCAAGATTGCTCTGCACTTTTGTAAGTCAGTTCTACATCTACATCAGTCATACAGGATAAAGTATTCATTCCATACGAAATGTGTTCTTTTGAGATAGTTTGGCCTCATAGGGTGTAACAAACTTCTGGGTCTGAGTGGTACATTTTATTTTGGAACACAAAATGCAGCAGGGCTACACTTTTCAACAAACTTAATGGAAATCTACCCTCCTGATAAACCAGAGACACTTACTCACAGATCAATCCACTGTGACTGTGGTAAGCATCTTATATTTGTTATCCATGGAATTCTTCTTTCTAAGCTCAACTTTTAAAATTATGCTAATGAGCTGGAAGAGTTCTGGGGGATGTTACCAGAGCTCCTTAGTCCACAGGAGAGCCCCCCTTTAAAGAAATATCTACTGCAGACCCCCCTTTAATTAAATGCCCATAGCAGAGCCCCGCTTTAATGAAATGTCCACTGCAGATGCCCCCATTTACTGAAAAGTCCACAGGAGAGCCCCCCCTTTAATTAAATGTCCACAGCAGATGCCCCTCTTTTAATGAAATGTCAACAACTGATGCCCCTTTAATGAAATGTTCCCTCCTTTAATAAAATTTCCACCAGGTGCTACCTTTTAATGAAATGTCCTCCCGAGATGGCATCCTTTAATGAAATGTCTACAGCAGATTCCTCCTTTACTGAAATATCCACCCCAGATGCCCCCTTTTAACAAAATGTCCACCCCAGATGGCCCCTTTTAATAAAATGTGCACCCCAGGTGGTACAATTTAATGAAATGTCCACAGCCGATGTCCCCTTTAATGAAATGTCCACACCTCATCACTATGACGCGGTGGTGTCGCGGCCGCGTGATGCCATAGTGTAAGGGCCCGTGAGGTCTGTAAATTATGACGTCACGTGGCCTCGACACAGAAGATGGAGCTGTGGGGCAGGGGATAAGAAACCGGAAGGTGAGTATAGATTTTTTTTGTCAGATGGCGGATCTTCGTATAAGGCCCGGGGCTTGGGCCCCCCAAAAGCCAAAGCCATAGCGCCTATATGAAGATCTGCCATTGAGCGAGCCACTGCAGATATGTCTGTCCCCACCAGCACAGAGAGGACTGCAAACTAGAGAAACACTGCAGAGATGTGTAATGGCCAGATCCTGCATTTCTCCTTATGAACACATCCACTGATTTCTTCATATTGTTGAAAACAAAAAGGAAAAATATCCCTTTATTCCAAATGTTTCAAATAGCTGATTGCGATCTAATTGTTTTTGTAGACTGAGATCTTTAACAAATTTACTTTTGTACTTTTGTACTATTTTTTTACAGAAGAAACAAAATGGAGAGATCAGCACCAGCCTGGAAAGTTCTGTCACATCTTTTGAACAGCAAGGACTTGCCCCAGGAGAGACTTACGAAGTCTCCATACAGGTGGTGAAGAACAATACGCTAGGACCTGCATTGACCAAGCTCACTACTACAAGTAATGTAGACATAGCTTACCATTTTTCTTTGAATTTTCTTTGACTTGGAATGATTTGGAGAGCAAAAAAATCAGTTTTTAATTGAGGATTAGAAACTTTGGAAATAGAATGAAAGGCACCGATGTACGGGAATATCATCTTCTGACTCCTTTTTAAACTTCAATATTGAATTACCATAACTAAGTTGCTTCTGCCGATTACTTGGTTAGGCATTTAGATGTTCTAATATGTCTCTAGGCCTCTACTATACCTCCATATCTGTTTTCCATTATACAAAGGCATTCCATATGAACTGTCCATGACTTTGGAACCATTTATCAAGAGTTGGAGCATCATGCAACAGTCTTGATTTCCCACCAGCTGGCTCACGTCACACATAATCAATAATTTCAGGTTAACATCAAATGGTTTGGTATGGTCCACCAATGCAATTTAGCTGGTCACTAGATATAGCAGATACGTAGTAGAACAGTCAGAGTGGACTGCAGAATCCCCTAATGAACATAAGAGGGTGAAGGGTCTCTTGTCCCACATCTAAATGGAGTGTTGCCGTTTCTTTCAGTGCTTTGGGCCTGCTGTAGATAACAGAGCAACAACATACTAGACTGTTGCAGTTAATCCTATTGTAAGGAGGGGAATTGTTGTGACTGTTAAAGCTTTGCTACACTGAGACTGAGACAGATATTCTTTTTCTCCTGATTCTGATTCCTGAATACTGCATTTATTCCTTAAAAGGCTTGTCCAAGAGTTCAAAAAAATTAGGAGCAGGGCTGGGGCAGGCTTTAAAAAAAAAACGTGTACTCACCTCCACCATCACTCCTGTAAACAAACTATACTGTACTAGGGGGCTTCTGATACTTGGCCAGTTGGATCAGACGGACCATTGGCGGGACATCAGGAGTGACAGAGAAGGTGAGTACACATTTTTTTTTTTAAATGCCTGCCCCAGCCTGGCTTCTAATTTTTTCAAGCTCTCAGACAACCCCTTTAATAGTGATCTTCTTTTTGTTAGTTCATGAAGCTTTTTAATTCCCTTGTCAGATTCTTCAGCTAAGTCCCAAGGGAAGGGGCATTTCAGAGCCTTACTTTCCTCTGTCCCCTCATATCCCACCTCCCATTAGCGTTTGACCTCTGTAGGCCTGCCCCTCTTACCCCCTCCTACATCCTCTGTTTCCTACTGCCTCCACTGGATGAAGTTGGCTCACCATGGTAAGCAGTTTAGGCGTCTCCATTCTACAGTGAGCAAACATCATCAGAGGGAGGGAGGAGAGAGACGATGTGGGAGGAGTTAAAAAGAGAGGAGCAATGCTGATGGGGGTATGTAATGCAGCAGAGAAACGCTGGGATTTGAAATTCTCCCTGGGACTTAAATGAAGAATCTGGCAAGGAGTCAGGTAAGAATGGATTCTAAGGCAGAATAAGCAGAATACTATTAAGGAATAAATGTACTATTGGAACCTGTCATCACTGAAAAATGCCTTTCGTGATGACAGGTTCGCTATAACATTTTTGTAATAAAATATAATGTATCAGGACCAACTTATGCAGATACATTCTATCACTTTTATTTTTTTGAGAGCATTTATACCAAAACTACCAGCAGTAAAGTAGTATGCCACCCAATCACCGTACAACAATCCATACAGTTGTAGAGATCTTAACAACTATGCATGGGAAAATGTATCTGTGAATGTGACTAGATGACTTTTCTCACTGAATCAGCATTAGGTCATAAAAAGACAAGAATGAATAGAAAATCTATGATGCCACCCAAGAAATCTTTCTTCCCACATCATGTCTGACCAGTGGTCTCAGTGACAAAGACCTCAGTGTTAGGACCGTAGGCCAGAATGGAAGCAAAAACACATGACTATAAGCACTAACAGAGAGAGTGCTGAATACTTAAGTCAAGCCAGCTGCTTCGTCACACAATGTAAAAATATCAATCATACCCGGTTTCTCCTGGTGTAGGACACATTCCATATAATCAGACTAAACACGAACATGTCTGTTCCCCCACAGTTACAGAGGCTTGTGAATGAAAATGAAGACCATAAATCAATAACTGTTTAGGACGAGTAAGAGCAGAGGTGGGGGAAAACACATAAATGGTGCCTGGAAAATCCATCAAATTTTATGGGACTATTTTCGAAACTCTTTGCCTTCACTTCGTGTGCACAGTCCATAGAATCACCATAGGGCTGTGGTATATAAACAAATGCAGGCTTTCTATAAAGACTTTCCATCAAAATCCTCTTTTTATGGGACAGAGACCAATCATTTCCAAATTCTCCCATATTGATATTGAAAAAGCTCAGTTTAAGTTATTTATATGTTTAACTTCTTTTTATATTATTATCATTATTATCACTTTACTATAATGATTACTTTCTAAATGGTATTTTATAAGCCTCTTTAAATTATCCATTGCCCTACAAACATCCCAGAACTTATTTTTTGATCCATAGCAATCATAGGTGAACCCATTCCGGTTCAGGTTCGCCGAGTTTGGCCAAACCTTGAACAAAATTTCGGTTCAGGTACCCGAACTCCAAAACCGACTGTTAAAACACACAATTGGTGCTGGCTTAGCTACACACATCATTAGTTAACACCTGCAATCAGTGCTGGTAGGTGGCAGTTGTTAACCCTTTAAATGCCACCAGATTGTCGCTCCTCATGACGCCTCCAGGAAAATGCCTCTGGGGTCAACAACCACAAGCAAGCACCGATCGTGGGTGTTACTGGTGGGGCTGACCACAATTACCAAACTAGAACATCTAGCTGAAGTCCTCTCAACCCAAATCTTTAGGATAGGTTATTAATATCTGAAAGGGGGTGGACTCCAATTCATTTTCCCAGTCATCTCGCATCCATTCTATCCATGGCCTGTTTTTAGTTCTACACCGTTCAACAAAAATAGGCTCAACTTCAAGCACAAGCACCAAGCACGGTGCCAACCAATGTACGGTGCTTGAAAACCTACAGCAATTTTCTACAAACAACAGTCTCTTATAACAGCAAATCATGGCAATCTGATATTAATCACTATGTTTTATTGATCACTAAGGACACATGATCAATAAGAAATCCTGGAATGTCCCTTTGACAACATTTTGATTTGCTGCTTGAATCATGGTTCCTGCTTTTCACATTAATAAAGAAGATGAATGAGAGATGTAGCTTTTCTCCCCCAACATTCCTGAAATACACATTCATGAAGTGGAAATGTGAGCACTAGGCATTCAAGTGACAAATCAGATTTGCAAAACAAACAATTCAAGCCAATGGCATCACATCAAAATCCGATTTCATTCAAAAAGTGGCAATTGCTAAATCAACTTATTCATGGGCTTATGTTACTTACATGAAAACCTCTGGATGACTAAACATAGACCACATTTGGTCAGACCTTATTATTTTTGTGAATTTCACCACATTTAATAAAAATTTCATTGTTTGTTGTAGGACTTGATGCCCCAAGTGAAGTTGATGTAAAGGACGTCACAGATACATCTGCCTTGATAACATGGGCTAAACCTTTGGCTGAGATCGATGGAGTTTCTCTGACTTACGGAACAGGAAATGAGCCCAGGACTACGGTGGAGCTTTCTGAAGATGAAACCCAGTATGCCATGAATGACCTAAGACCAGATACAGAGTATGAGGTTATCTTAATATCTCGAAGAGGAGAAATGACCAGTTCTCCAATATCAGAAACCTTCACAACAGGTAATAAAATCCATACTTATTCAACGGGTCACTTGACAAGTGATACAAAGTGTCCTCCAGCATTGACCCCCAACTATGCGTTATTATTGGTGGGGACTTGGAAGCAAACCATATTCATGTAAACACACCGGATGAGGGTCAATTGAACCGCACTTCAGTTAGACATGCCTGCCATCTAATGTGCCAAGTGTTGTGAATATGGAAATGATTCCAATAAAGCAAATATCAATGCCTGATCTTTTTATTTTCCGTAGAGACAAGTGACCACTAAGGGTGTCTCTTAGGCCCCTTACAAATGCATGCTGTGGTAGGTGTGGGAAATATGCAAATAGGTTTCCAGAAAGGGAAAACATTTACTCTTAGCTACATTGTGAGGGAGCCCACTTAACATCAAGAATGACTTTCAAGAAGCCTAATGACATGATGCAGGACTAAAGACAAACCAGTATATCTATTGTAAAGAAACAGATTCCCAACTGTAGACAGCACTTTTTTGAAGTCTTTGCATCTCTTGAGTACAGTGTAGGGAACTGGTTTACCTGAGTGTGAGGCTGAGTGGACCGGGAAGCAAGAGCTCTTCTTACCGAGACTTTGCCAATTATGGTGCCTTGTAAGCATGTGGAGACTTATAGCCATTGATGCTCAACTGAGGGAATCTGGGAAATATGCAAATAAGTTTTCCAGGATGGGATAAGGAAAAGGATTGCACTCAGCTAGACCAGTTCCTTACACTGTACTAACGAGGTGCAAATACATTGAAACAGCACTGTCTAAAGTTTGGAATCTGTTGATTATGGAATAGATATACTGGTTTGGCTTTAATGTCATTAGACTTCTTGAAAGTCATGTACAAGGGGCTGCCTTACAAGGTAGCTAAAAGGCAATGTTTTCCTTATCCCATCCTGGAAAACTTATTTGCATATATCCCAGCATGCCCCAGTGGAGCGTCAATGGCTTTAAGCCTCCATATGCCTGCAAGGCAGCCTTAATTGGCAAGTTCTTCACAAGGAGAACTTTTGCTAGGTGTGCACACATATAAAGAAATCCTAAGTTGACCTTTATACGAGTTATTGAAATTGTATGACCAGCTTAGGTGTTCAAGATCCCTGCAGCACCATCACAGGAAATATTATACATAACTTCATCAGTCCTCCAGAATAGAAATAGCAAGATGCTTCTTTCCATTCTGGACCTCATTTTATTAGCTTGAGTTTCAATAAAAGTATATTTGAAAATATATTTTATAAACTCGGCAAACCCTTTAAGTTTATGCTTCGACACTATACAAATAGTTCTAGAATGTGCAGCCAAATAGTCCATTTAGTGGTCCAACCTTTTATTATGTCATTCGCTTTATACAGATTTAGATACACCTAAAAACTTAAGGAAAGTGGCACAGACTGACAGCACTATTACTCTGGAATGGAAGAACACCTTGGCCAACATTGACTTCTACAGGATCAAATTTGCACCACTCTCAGGAGGAGACCACGAAGAAATAACTGTACCCAGAAGTAACCAGGCTACGACTAAAGCTACCCTTACAGGTCAGCAAGGATTCATATTGTGATTTATTCATCCAGATGACCGTCTTTATCACTTCCAAGTCATCTATGTCTCTTTGTGATTTCTAGGGTTGAAACCAGGAACTGAATATGGCATAGGACTAACTGCGGTAAAACAAGACAAAGAAAGTGCCCCTGCTACCATCAATGCAGCAACTGGTAAGGATACATTCACACCTCATTTTGTACATATGTTCAGTGTGTACGCCAGGAAAATTGTATTGAGTGTATCCATAGACTTATAGAGGTCATTGGAGCTGAGTAGAGGCCATTGGAATCTACCTTGCATCCATCCCCAGGCCTCCGCTGAGCATATATATGTCGGTCAGCAGGAGGGAGAAACAGCACTTCATATACCACTGTGTGGGGATACTGTGGGATACATCCTAATTTTCCGTTGTAACGAATCAGGAATCCTCCTGATGTATCCTTACAAAGGAGAGGGAATAAAAAGCAGCGTGAACCCAGCCTGAGTTACAAGCAACTGAAAAAATGACAAATTTTCCCACAGGTATTGGAAGTGAGAATTGATCAGCTCCATATTCTTTTTTTCAGACTTGGATGCCCCCAAGGATCTTGAGGTCACTGGTGCTACTGAGACGACCCTTAACGTACGATGGGTAAAACCTGTAGCAAAGTTTGATCGTTACCGCCTTGTTTACGTCAGCAGTGGTGACTCTGAGAATGGAGCCCAGGTTAACGGAGATGCCAATTCCTATGAAATCACTGGGCTGGAGCCTGGTAAAGAATACACCATCACATTGGTTGCAGAGAAAGGCAGATACAAGAGCAAACCGACAACTGTAGTTGGACGTACTGGTAAGTTCCTTGAAATCCGCTAATTCTCCTTTGTGGTGATCCTGGAAGGAAAAATTAGAATAGTTGTGTCTCTGATCACATTTGTGTCCTTTCTTTTATCCAACAAGTCCCTGTATTCAATTGAGTTGAATTTCTAATCCGCAGATTTTCTTTTCAACTTTTACCTTCTTTGTACAGAACATAAATGTGACATCTTTGCTTCCACAGACAAAGGATAATAAACCTCGGCTTCTTTTTATCTTGCTTTTTATCTTTTAATCAGAATTTTGTTTTGCAGATGATGTTACAAATTTCTCAATTCTTTAAAGTGTCACTCCATGTTTTTTTGCTGCCTTCTCTTATATTCGTGAAATTGCTTAACTCGTTATTGCCAACAGATGTCGCAACTGCTGTAAAGTGTAGGGGGATATATGTTCATGTACTACGAGCATAGTGCATATTGTCTAATACCAAAGCAAATGGTGTCATGCACCTATTAATGCTTAACTTCATTCATAGATGAAATTGATTGAGAGTAAAAAAAAGTTAATCAAGAAAATTTTAAAGGGGATTTACCTAGAAAGTTACAATAGGGGGATAACAAGATGATCAGTGAAGATAGGGGGCTCGTTCTCACTGATGGGTGGAGTGGCAGGATAAGCGTGCTGGCTTCCACTCCCTTCATTAGAAATTGCTAAGGTATCTTCAGCACTTACAGTAAATCATATTGCTGGGGAATTGTCAATGTCGGACTGCTTGTCAATGTCCGAACCTCCCATACTGATGAGTAAAGGAAAAGGAAGCAAGTTCATCCAGTTGCTTAAACCATTAGTGCAAATGGGATCCCAGTTCTCCAGATTGCTGGGGGTATCTCGTGATCATTTGGGGTCCCATCTCTCTGACCCTTACCAATCAGCTTGTTTTCCTCCTATACTTTGGGTAGGAGATAACTTGCCCAATTAGTAAAATGCCTTTAACACTATATGACCTCATTCTGACTGCAGGACCCAAACTCTCATAGACTTTCCTGAACCAATCCATAGAGCGATAAATGGGTCACCACATCTCAATTGTTGGGATCTTATGAGTCAATCTAATTTCATAAATGTGTTCGGTTATGGGTATTGATCCCGGACCCCCACCAGCCTGCACCGGGCGTTAACTGTTTCCAATAGGGTCATAAAAATTGCAAAACATTGTGCCACTGGCATGCTACCGCTGGCCTGTGCAGTCCCAGCAATTTAAATGGCAACTCTAAGGAAGTACAAAAAATAACAAATAATTGGAAGCAGCACTTGCAGCAAATAATGGGTGCAGGCCTTCTGGAAGTTTGACCAAACAGTGTTGTCACTCAGATCAATAAAATACGATGAAGCGGCTCTCCTCAAGAAAAGTGTTTTTTAATCCACCAGTTTTCCAGACATGCAACGGTTTACTTTCTCAAATCTATTGATAATACCTTCAAGGAGAAAAGGCTGAACACTGGGGGAATAAAAACACTTTGCTTGAGGAGCGTTGCTTCATCGTATTTTATAGATATGGGCTACCCTAAAGAGTTAATGGCCCGGGAGACCCCAATCTGCAAAGACCGGGTTCGAGTCTGCAGAACACTACACTTGACCATTGCAGCCGATCTGACACTACTGTTATTTTTTATTGTTCTGCTTGGACCGAGCAGAAAAACTGAAATACGGGGTGAACCCAAAATTTTCTATAAAAGAGAAAATATTGCATTGGGCACCACTCACATATTCTTGGCCTATTTAGAGTAGAAACCCAATACAGTTGGTTACTGCAAAACATTTTCCATGCCAGAATTTTCATTGTAAAGTCATACCGTGACTCCTTTTCGTCCCCTTCACAGCCAAGTGTCAATATAAATAAAATCAATATTACCATTGGAAATGTTGGTTTGTTCAGTTTTAAGGATCACGCTGAGATTTCCCAACAATTGAACATAAGGAAATACTATGAAGGCAAAGGCTGGTTTAGCGATTTCATCTCTTTCATCTGGTTTTGATGCATTCATGATGTGAGACAAATACTGACTATCCAAATCAAACAGAGCCGATCATCCATCCATCCTTGTTCCAGGAACATGCCCTGGGGTTCGGGTCCTAGGAGAGTCGCTGCTCTGTGCAATAAAGTGGAAAAAAGTGATTAAGACTTAAAGACGGTCTTAACAAGTTAAAGTATGAAGCAATCCTTTGTGTTTAGGGAAGACGATCTTAAATTTTATTCTGGCATGGGAATTCCAGCTGAGTTAGTTTGAATAAAATACTGGTATTCATGATCTAACGGAATTTGTTCATAAAAGTGTAGGTTTATTTATTCATAAGATCATATAATTCTTCCTTATGCGAGAAAAAGCAACAGGAGCTAAGAAATAGGAGAAACCGCAATACAGAATGGAATTAACAATCTGCAGTATTTACTTTTCTTTTATTAGATTTTCTTTTTCTTTAGCGGTATTTACAGTATTTTACTTGAAAATCTGTTCCTTTACAGAAAAAATAAATATCTTGTAATAAATGTATTGAAATTATTCATGCTATTAATCCAAGTGTATTCAGATTTAGGTCTCGTTCAGATGGGGAGTCTGCGCCCCCTTATAATAGTCCATATTCCTTATTTAAGATCCACGCCCTTGTGGTTCTACTGAACTTGGTTAACCTCTAAAATATAGACTTGATATGTTAAAGGGGTTGGCCCATTGGCGTATTTAAGTTATCCGCCATCCACAGGATAGAAAATAACAAGGTGATCCATGAGGATCCGACTTCTGGGACCCTTGCCAATCTTGAAAGTAGGGCACCCGTGATTTGGAGAATGGGCGTCCTGTTCTCACTAGTGGGTGAAGCGGCAGGATGAGAATGTTCCCTCCAGCTCCATTCAGTTTTATGGGAATGACAGAAAAATCAAACCAATCCAATAGACAGTATATGGAGTGGCAGGACACAAGCTTGTCCTTAGTGAGAACGGGATCACGGGGGGTCCAATTCTCGGTGGGGCTCTTATCTATCATACCCTCACCCATTACTTAGTCATCCCCTATCCTATGGAGATAACTTAAAAACGTGGGACAATCCCTTTAAATGTTTTTTATGGGACTTTTCGATAAGATAGGTCATTACTATGGGATTAGTGGTAGTGAGACCACTGCTACGCCTGTCCATCATCAGTAACTGCTGTGCCGCTAAAATAGCTGGAAGCAGAAAACTCCATCCTTGGTATAGTGCTAGCCCAGGCTTACTGCAGGCTCAGATTTCATTGAAGGGAGTCTACAGCATGCTTGGATGGAGATGTCTGCTTTAGGCATCTAGCCTAGATATTCTCCACTGATCTTTGGTCACCTCTGGTTAGGTCATTAACATGTTTTCATTGTAGGTACTATAATGTATTCTCAACGCTGATGTTAAAAAGTTTTACTAAATAATTTTGGAGATTATATGTTCACCTTCACAAAATTCTCTTGCTAACAATAGTATATTTTCATATTCAGAGGTACCTCTGGAGCTGGGCAATCTATTGGTGTCCCACGTAAACTGGGACTCCTTCAAACTCACATGGGCAGCTCCAGAAAAGAACTATGAGAAATTTGTGATTCAGGTTCAGGACACTGAAGATGATGAAAATACCAAAACCATTATGGTCCCTGGAGAACTCCGATCTTTGGAAGTGCCGGATCTGAATCCGGCCTCAAAATATATAATCACACTGTATGGTGTGATTCAGGGATCTAATACTAAGCCTCTCTTTGGAGAAGCTATCACAGGTACCTAGGAATGTTTCATTATGGTCATGCCACCACTGCTCCATCAGCTGCCCACAATCCATGTTGCCATATCTCATATGCCTGTTCCATCGGCTTCATCCACTCTGCTGCTTTTCTTTTAGGGTATTCGTTGCAGAAATTTTGTTCCATTCCTCTGATAGGAGTTGCTTTGACAGCAAGCACATTGATTTCTGGAAGCCTCCTTGAGGTGTATGGGACGGTTTCAGAAATTTCTGCAACAAATATGTCCCATGTGACCAAACCTTCACAGGGATCACATTGGGCATATTACACGCTTCCTTAGAACATCTAAAAGGGGTTTTGTCCATGGCTTCTAAAATGAGAAACCTGTCGTACTCAAACACAAGCACTGTAGTTTCTTCACTTCCTCCCACCTTGACATAGCAGATTAGTCCAATACAGTTGAATGAGACGAAGTTGCATGATGGGTATGGGACAAATGAACACATCTCCACTGGCCTAGAATTATAAAGTGGCTTAATCATATTTAGTAGAAAATTGTTGGATGACAGACCCTCTCTCTGATCATCTATCCCTATTAGCGATGAGCGGACCCGAAACCGCAATGTTCAGATCCATGCCAAACATTGAGGGCTCGTTCGTCCCTGATGTTCGGATTCTGGTGCGGCTCAACCAACCAACCTCCATTTATCACCCTCAATCAGTGCCAGCACCCTGCCCAGCCATTTTCCTGGAGGTCATTGCTCCCTGTTGATGTCACAAAGAGTGGCACCAACAGTTAACACCCACAATCGGTGCCTTCACCATTCGTTGGTGTTAAATAGTGCAGGTTCAGGTTCTGTTCCCAAACATAATATTGAGGTTCCAAACCCCATTCTCATTGGGTCCACTCATCACTAACCCTAATGAAACTGGACAACCCCTTTTTATATAAAACCCTGTGTCAGCCATGATGCATGACCACAATGGCCAGGAGTGTGAAGGGAGTATCAATTGAGCATATTCATTGCTATCCATTCAAAGTCTATTGGACTGATGGCTAAGCTGAGTTCAGAACTTGGCAATTTTCTTCAGTCTAATAGGCTAAATACCTTTTCCTTATGGCTCATCTGTTGCTTATCATTTGCAAAGCAGCTTGATACAAATATGGCCGTCGCTTCTTCATTCATCAGCTTTTTTTCATTTGTGCTTTTGGCTTTACAGTGCATGATCCGACATATATAGTTGCAAGCATGCAAAACGTGGGCAGTTGAAGGCTGGGATGATCCCCTTCCACCCACTATGGCTTCCGGCTAAAAAGCTGAAGGACGCTAGACTTCTGCTTTCTCCTTCTGGCGGGGATGTGTCCTGCTGAACAAGCATCCTTGTGGGTATTGCTGGATCAGTCTTTAATAACTGAATTACATTTTTCCCTGCTCAGAAAACAAGCCAGAAGTAGACAACTTGTCCATCAACAATGTTACACCCAAGAGCTTTGATTTGTCCTGGACAACAACACAAGATGATTTTGATGGATTTGTTATAGAAATCGTTGATACAGAAAGGTTATTGGAGCCAGTGAAATTTAATGTCTCTGGCGATCTCAGGAATACTCCTATCTCAGGGTTATTACCCAACACTGATTACACCATCTACCTCTATGGCATTGTCCGCGGCCAACCGACAAAATCTATTACCACTTCAACCTCTACAGGTACTGGACTTCCAGCCATCATCGGATCCACCTCTTATTTATTACCGTGTATCTTGCTTTCAGCTTGTTAGATGTGCGAGTGTTGTATGTCCTGTCTTGTGATTATGTATGTCATTGTCATTGTCTATATACATCTAGGATTCACAGAATCTTTAACACTGGTCACACTTTCAGTTTTTGACTACATCAAGGAAACATCAAGTTGTCGCTAAAATATTCAAGCAGTTTTTGACATTTCCTAATCTAACTAGCAGGTGGTATAAAGCTGATAATGTGACAGGTTTATCCAGGGCTGGATTTAGGGTGGTGGGGGCCACCAATGAATTCTTTTTTTTAATAAAAAGTAAAAATAAGAGTTTTCCAGCCTTTTTCAGACAAGAAAGCTGCTACAGAACCTCTACATGCATACCTCAGTTGCTTCAGAACATCACAATACACACATTAGAAGCTTCAGAACATCACAATATACACAGCAAATGCTTCAGAACATCACAATACACATCCCAGCTGCTCCACAACCTCTTCATACACAATTCATCTGCTACATAACTCAGCATTATTGATGGACACCGATATTTCTGACCCTGAAGTAGGAGTGGAGGCAGGCAGGATGGTGGGGGCCAGTGGCTCGCGCTCCAGGTGCCCTGCCTATAACATTCACCATAACACACTACACATTTCAAGACTGTCTTTCCGATTTCCAATTTCTGACATACTATATCTGCCTCAGTGAGTTACCTATACAAGGCACTAATACTAGGCATACATGTTATAGAGAAGATGGATCTTCAAATTTATTACAAAAGTTCCAGTTTGGTGTCTGCTGCTCTATAACAGGCTGGTGGCACATACATATTTCCATCCTGTTCAGTTAGTACTGTACGTTGTTTGTCCTTGTGTCTGAATGTTTAATGCAATGCTTTGTATTGTAAATGAGGAACTGGGAATATGAGATTATTTATTCTCTTGTTGAATTGAATATTCTAAGTAATATATTGACTTATTTCTATATTAGTCTATGTATTTCTGTCCACACATAGTCATATTGGATGGAGATAATATGCTATACTCATTTATTCATCACATGATCAAGAAAATAGTCAAAAGGGTCCATTGAAGGCCATTGATGTACTTGATTGAGTACTTTTTTTTAAATAAAAAAACAAAACAATTATTTCTGAAAGGGAACCTTGGAGAAGAACTTGACCCAATAAGACACTACCATTATGTTATGATGCTGATTAATACCTTGCAGATTATGTCTCTTTCATGGCCCAGTGTGGTGTAATCATCCAGAAAATGTACTTTGAATTGAAATGTAAATAGGTCATATAAGTTAATGGGGTGTTCTGAAGTCAATCTCTCCCCACCTCTGAATACCCTATCTGAACAGCACTTCAAGAAAGCCAGTTATAATGTTCCTTGAAACAGGAACATCATTTACAATGAAGGTGAGGTGAGGAGAGCTTGACTTCAGTGTTAAACTCACCCTCTCCATGGCTTTATACATACAATTTACATCTCACTTTAAAGTTTTTTTTACATATATACAGCCTAAGTTGGGGCCAGTGCTTGTACTTTATAATGTAGATCTTTAGCTGCATGATTACATAATGGTAGTGGATTATTAAGTCTGCTGACAGGTTCCCTTTAAATATTTTCATATTACTTAGTTCCTCTTTACAATGTGTTTGTGCTACATTTCGGTGAGGCTGTGATATATTGTATTTTCAGGCAGAGGACATCCCATTGGATCTTCAGTATTCCTATTACTCTTGCCTTTTCTCTTTTAGCTTGCCTCTCAGCAAATTATCAGAAGATCGGTACGAGTCCTTTACTAACAATACTGTTCAATTTCCTTCTTCCTTCCATGATATTTTTCTTTCCAGAGACGGAACCTGAAGTTGGAAACCTCAAGGTTTCCAAAATTACCCCAAACAGTTTCCATCTGTCCTGGACAGCTGACGAGAACGGTTTTGACAACTTTATCATTAAAATGCAAGATGACAAAATGCAGTTTGAGCCAATTACACTAACAGTGCCAGGCAGCGAGCGATCCACAGTTGTCACAGGACTAAGAGATGGCACTGAATATGAAATTGACCTGCATGGCGTCTCTAGTGGTCAGCACTCTCCTCCAATTACAGGAGAGGCAACAACAGGTATTTGACCTTAGTAACATGAGAGTTACAGCACTGCGGATAGGAAGCAGAAACTGCTTTCTTTTTTCCCAATGTTATACATTTTTGTAAAGTGAAGCGTTAGATATATTGACATATACAGTATTTGCATAGTTTGTTGAAGTGTTTAAAGATATATTAAGTTATAGTCAAATAAGGGGTGCTTTGTTGTAGGCCGGGGCAGGTTAAGACTAGTATGGGTCCTGGTTTGTGAAAATTGTGCGCCCCTTCAAGTCTAATTTTTTAATGGTTTGACATTTACTACCAACATACAGTACCAGAACAAAGCTTCTTGGGAAAGGAGTGAGGTCCCTTCTGTTTCCTTCTAGTTCTGCAGTTTGAGAACCTTACACTCATGTATGAAGCTTTCTGGGCTCTCTCTATCAACTCTGTAGAGTAGTACTAAATTTGGTGGGTGGTTTGGGTCGCCAAAACGCCCATTTTAAAAGCCACTGCAGGGTTGTTTCCAGCAGGTCCATGGAGTTTTACGTGGAACATTTTAGATAAATAGGGAGGTCAAAACTTTTTCTGCATGTCCATTCACTTATTTACATTAAGACAAAGTATCCATCACATAATAGAGTAGGTTGAGGTAAAGATTAAACATTGTCCAATGTGTTTCCACCAATCCATGTATACCAAAATTTAAAGGGATCCTGTCATCTTTAAAATGTGCCCAAATTACTCAATCTATGCTGATCCAGTTAGTAGAACCACTATATCATTAGCAGAACTTTGTGTATGTATAAAAAAAATGGCTGCTCCCTGGACACCAAAGCCACTTCTACAATTAAAGGAGATTTCTTGCTCTAACACAATTTTTTTATACTGATGACCTTTCTATAGGATAGGTCATTAGTATCTAATTTGTAGAGGCCAAATCCTAAGATTGGATCTGGAAGCAGAAGGCTCCAGCGTTTGATAGGACCTGCCTCTTTACAATGTGTATATCTTGGTGCTTCCAGACATCTGGTGTTAAACCCCTTAAAGGCCTTCTACAATTAGGATGAAGGACTGTATGCAAATGAGCTTGAAGGGCTCCAGGCTCCATAGGTATTAAAGGAGTCTGGAGCCCCGCAGGCTCATTTGCATGCAGTATTTCATCCTGGTGGTACATGTCTGCTCAGTTTCTCTTGCTCTATAAAATGCTACCTGCAAACTGAACTGACTTTATAACATGATGGGTTCCCTTTAAATTCTAAGTTTATGTCCTAAAATGCATTTTACGTTGAACTGAAAAAATAAAAGAAGAAATATCCTAGATGGATGGACAGGCTTTAATCCCAGTTCCCATGAACCACGTCAAACATATTTTAGTGAAGCTGTAGAATACTTGAGTAAAATGACCCTTGAAGATGTCACTTGTTAGTCTGTTGCCTTGACAGAACGAAGTAACATTAAGCAGAAAAGCGCGGAAAGAACGTCATATTAAATGATGAACGCGTTGTACGTGGAATAATATTAGCGAGTGCCTAATGTTTATATCATTGGTAGAACAAGGCCAAATAATTTCTCACCAAGAGAAGCTACAGATGTTAGCGAGTCCTTCATTTCTTTGCTATAAATGGCAAAAGTGAGTTAGATGCAATATGAGGTAAACACAGTCAATTGCCTGGATATAAACATCTGCCTTCTGCTGGCTGGAAAGAGTAAGAATAGAAATAACGTCTTGTAATAGGCAGCCAGAAGACATACCAGTAGCTAGTAGGGCTCACTAGAAGCTGGGTGTAATCTGCTGGATATACCATATACAGTAGTCCACACGTTTCCTTATTACGTATTGACTTGTAAAATGTTAGCAGCACATAAAAAGTTCAATGTTTCAGAAAAAAGTAGTTTGGCTCTTGGGACCCGTGAAAAAAGTCGCCTGACCCTACATATATTTACCCTGAGGTGGTAATAAGTGACCAAGTGAATGGAGCCCCATATAGCAAAATTTTATGGGAGGCTTTCTCACTAATCTCAATGATGGGAATCTACCATCAAAATCCATTGTGACAAACCAGGGACACTTACTCATGTATCATAGTTTCAGGTAGGCAAATTGTCTTTTTTTTTGCGTCTTTTCTCGTTTAAGCGACTATTTTTTGCGACTTTTCTAGTTTTAGCGACTTTTTTTGCGACTTTTGTTGGCGCTCTTCAAGTGCACCTCGGTCTGCACCTTTTGCAGTGTGCCTCATGTATCTTAACTTTCCAGATGTTCCGTGCAACTTTTCACCTTTTTTGCAACTTTTTTGCGACTTTTTAGGTGCAAATCTGCACCTGGTCCGGGGCAGGTGCAAAGGAAGTTTTTTTTTTTTTTTCATGGACCCAATTTTATCATGTAAATTGGAATTATTTCACATGCTTTAACTGTTTAACATTTTGCACAGTAACCTCTTTTGTCAAAATTCTTAAATTTTTGCTTTTTTTTATGTTTACTTCTAAGGGTGAGGTCACACGTACGTTTTTAATGCATTTTGAAACTAATTACAACAGCTGAGGAGAGGTGATTTGCCTGATTTCATTACTCTAGTAATCTTCTTCTATTTTTATACATGGCCTCCTTCATTCTAAAATCAACTTTTAAACTTATGCTAATGAGCCAGAAAGGCTACACTAGCTCCTCCGTGTAGTAGCTTCAAAGGCTGTTAGTGTGAAGGAGCACTCCCGATCATCCAATGTTTCATAGTTTAGTTTCATAGTTTATACGGTTGAAAAAAGACACATGTCCATCAAGTTCAACCAAGGAAGGGAAGGGATTGGATGAGGAATCAGACCATCTGATCAGACCATCTAGACCCTTCTATGTGTACTCACTGCTTCCAAAATGACAGGAAGTGCCGGGGGAGGGTGAGACTGAGATTTGCTTCTGCACAGTGTAACAACAGTTTGTAAAGCCAGAGCATAGAGGGGCAGGTTAGCCCTTCAGACTCATTAGCATAATTTTAAAAGTTGAAGGAAGGAGGCCATTAACAACAAATATAAGAGGATTACTAGAGTCACACTGCCTGGATCTATGAGTAAGTGTCCCTGGTTTATTATGCTTGATTTTGATGGAAATCAGGATCATGGATTGTAAACCAAGCATACTTACATACTGGTGTGTGTCAGGATCCACGCTCCTTATGCTTTTTTCTTCACAAAAAAGGGTTTTAACATTTATGCAGATAAACCACAGATGTTAATTAAGCCTGTAGCCCCTGGGGTTCATTTGCATAATTTAGATTTTTTTAGGAAAACAAGGGCAAAAGAAGCAAGAGTGTATTCTGAAAGAGGGTACATACACCAGTATGTCAGTGTGATTGGTTTACAATGCTATATCTTGGTGGTAGATTTTTTAAGCTCAGAAGGAGGTCTATTCGAATATCCAGTGGCCCAGTAGGATTGTCTATATTAAAAGAGGTTGGCCATACATTTTAGTTAGCTATTTGGTGGATGGGTGTTTTTCTTGGTCTAGTCTGACTCCCCATTCATACATATAGACGATGAAGCATGTTTGGAGAAGAGATATAAGACCCCATATGGTGGTGGTTTACCTCAACTCAAATCAAAAGGTTACAGCTTGTTAAATTCCAAAAGCCCCCAACATCTGCTAATGGTAACCCCCCCCCCCCCAACCAACACACTTTCCCCTCACATACATATAAGATAGTCCTTACAAAATTGCCAAGTTGGGCTAAAATTATTGTGTATGGTCAACTTAAAGACTAAACAGATTATCAAATGCTGGATGTGGCACGTATCACTACACAACACCAGCGCTGCAGCAGTATAAAGGGAGCAGTGTCACATGGCAAACATGGACACTTTCTAGTTAGAGTTTCCATGATATAGTCACTAAGAGTGACTAAGTCTCTCAAGTAGCAGGACTCTAGGGTGTTACTTTAAAGTTAGACTTCATTAGTCCCCAACTGTTTATTATTAAAAAATGTAATTTAGAAAATGCATTTACTCATTTATTCCAAGATGGGAGAAAAGTTAATGTGACAGTATTGTCATCACTTCCTAACAGAGCGAGCCTCAAGGGTTACTGGTGGCCACCATTGTCAACATAAAGGCTTATTGTTCCAAGGGTCTTAAAATGCCTTACATTTCCTCCAAGTTAGCAACTAAAGACACTAATGGTATTCTCAAACAGGAATGGGAAGATAGCAGAATTGTCTCAGCCCATAAATTTTCAACCAAGTAAATACAAACATGGAGACGTGGCTAAAGAAATTCTGAAGGGGTTGGGGTCGCAAGGACCATGTGGGAGGGAGCAGGGACCATGTGGTCATACGACCTACTCAATCATTTTACTGTCTTATTAAAAAGATATACCGTATATACTCGAGTATAAGCCAACCCAATTATAAGCCGAGGCCCCTAATTTTACGAAAAAAACCTATATTTCTTTACTCGAGTATAAGCTGTGTTTGGGTTTTCAGCACATTTTGTTTGTGCTGAAAAACTAGGCTTATATTCGAGTATATATGGTAGTTTTAACAAAATCATTTACTAAATTAAGCCAGATGAACTTATAGAGGATCCCATGTATATGATAGATATCAAATTTATGATGGTTCTTCATTTCTAGAAGCCAGGTTAATAATTATTACCACATTAAAAAGATGTTATGGTGAGCAAAAGAAAAAGAAATTGATGATAATAATAGGTTTACTTAACCAATGTCTCGTTAACTGCACCATAGCTAATAGCTCCCGATACTGTTGTCTGCTAGGACTTGGATCTCTATGCCATTGGTGGTTGGCACTAGAATACTGTATAATCAGAGCACTCCAAATGATATAACTTCTTAAGTCAGGGAATTCCTGCTTCTATGTGGGGGGGGGGGGGGGGGGGATTATGTAACCGTCATAGCAACAGGAAAATTGAAAATGATTGGTTATCCCTTCAAGGAATTCAAATTCTTTATTTATCTTTATCGATGGACACAGTAATAATGTAGATCTATTCTAAGGAAGAAACAGCATTTGAATGCCTCTACTTAAGTAGTTAAATAGTTAGTAAGTTTGAAAAAAGACACATGTCTATCAAGTTAAAGGAATATGATTGGATGGGGAAGGGATGTAAGGGATTGTTCAAGGAGTTGGGATTTAAAGGAAATCATCAGAATGGAGGATAAACCAGTGTCAATTAGGTTTAGATGTGGACTGTGAGATTCTGTGACAGTGTGTATATAGCTGCTCCATGCACTGTTTCGCTCAAAAAACTTCTAAAATTATGTTAGCAAGGCTGAGGAGCTCCAGGGGCATCGCCAGTGCCTCTATGGGCTCTGGCATCATTCCCTAATACATACCCTTACTTCTAACCGGCCTCTGTCCTCTTCTGAACCTACCTCGGCTCTTTCCAAATACTACACATGTGCGGTCATATGAAGATTGCACAGTCTGCTTCAGAGATACAACTATGTGTCACTTCCTCTTGCTGGATTTGGTGAGAAGGTAAAAAGGAGGGAGGAAGCAGCTTTAGTCTGTAGTGCCACAGCTCTGGTGATGGCCCCCAAGAGCACTTCTGCCTCATATACATATTTATTACAGAAAGCCTACCACCACGGATCTACCTATTAATGTAGATCCGGTGGTAGGTGCCTCTAATGTATGTAGGGATCGTTTTAAATCTTTAAGTGTGGTATTATGCTAATTTACCAAAGAGGCTACTGGGGCGTGGAGCAGCCAGAGCTGAGGCTGTAGCCACCTTGATCCGCCTACCCACACTCGTCCATGAAGCCGGAGTTCTGCTCATGCGCAGTAGCTCTGACTTCGGACCCGAGACCCCGCAGCTGGCGGCCTGCTTTGCGGATGAGGGCGCGCGGCTTCTAGCAGCTGCTCGCTAAAGATATCTGGGTAGGAGGATCAAGGAGTCTACTGGGGCATGGAATAGCCACGCGTGTAGCCTCAGCTCTGGCTACTCCACGCTACAGTAGCCTCTTTGGTAAATTAACATATTATCTCAATTAAAGATTAAAAAAGATAAAGGGGACTAAAGGATTAGTCCTTAAAAGGGCTATCCTTACATTCATTAGAGGCACCTATCACCGGATCTACCTTAATAGGTAGATCCGTGGTGGTAGGTTTCCTTTAAAGTTCTTTTTTGAGCGAAACAGCACATGAAGTAGCTATATAGAGACAGTTACAGGATCTCAGTGCCCAAATCTACACATAGGAAGATGATAAATTTCCTATAAAGAGAAAGCACAACCTGGAAAATAGCACAATATCTATATAGAGGATGGAGACCAGTAGGGGACTGGGTAGTGTCAGAATGGGATCGGTACGGTATGTCTTCTGTTATATTTTAGAACGTGCTAAGCCGTTTTCCACACATTTTTTCCAAGCTGGACAACCATTTAACGGCAGCAGTTAAAGTCTTGAGTTCTACATATGTTTTTACACGCTATTCATTGCTTGTTCGAGGAAAAAAAAGCAAGAATTTAGGCACTTGGACAATTGGCTGGAAATATGTGGACAGAAGTCACTTATATGACTGTGAGAATGACTGACAGCCTCAAATTCTTACCCGATTCGTTCCAAGCATGTTTTTATGTGCTCATTTGCTTCCCTCTCATTGGATACTATAAGAATTTGGCTTTGCATGGCTGGAATTTTTCTATTTTTCATTTGTAGGGTGGCTACAAATATGTATGTATATACCCCTAGCTGTATATACATGAGTCTATGATCACTTTGTCGCAGCATACATCACAGCTCTGGAAATCTTCCCAAGCTCTTCCTCGCTTTGTTCTGGAGTCTTCAGCGCTTGTAACATACAATCTCTCTCCACAGGTGGCTGTATAACTATCACTCTCCAGCAGCTGGATACCAGTCACATATAATTAAATGTGGTTTTTTTTTTTTCTCTTTATTTCCTTTCTTTTGACTATCTATGCTGAAAATCATCTCTGCACAAGCCGATGGTTCTGTAGCCGCAAAGCACTTTAATAACAGGCATCGGGAAAACAAAAGATTATTTCATTCTGTCTATTAGTGCCAGGCCGCTAACGCTACGTGTCTGCTTTAATCATGTTTTCTCCTTTGTCTACGCGATTTTACATAAAGGTTTTAAATTGCAGATTGATGACCTCAGATTGTTAAAGATTAATATTTAAAGGGAAAAAAATGATAAATTAAAGGGTTGGTCCAGTCACAACAAGTTATCCTCTATCCACAGTGGTGGAACATCTGTGGATCACCAGACTGGTGGTCTGTTGTACCCCTATTGTACTCCTAATGGCCAGAGCAATCATCTCCATCAGTTCTATTGACAGTACAGGTGGTCCCCTACTTAAGAACACCCAACTTACAGACGACCCCTAGTTACAAACGGACCTCTGGATGTTGATAATTTACTGTAGTTTAGCCCTAGGCTACAATGACCAGCTGTAACAGTTATCAGAGGCGTCTGTAATGAAGCTTTATTGTTAATCCTGGTTCTTATGACAACCCAACATTTTTAAAATCCAATTGTCACAGAGACCAAAAAAATTTTGACTGGGGTTACAACAATAAAGTATACAGTTCCGACTTACATACAATTTCAACTTAAGAGCAACCTGTAGAACATATCTTGCACGTAACCCGGTGACTGCCTCTATATGGAACCGCAGAGCACATGCCCAACCAACTGCTCTATTTTTGGGGGGTACAACAGACCCCCATTCTTTTGAACTGTGGGGATTCCACTAAAAAGACACCCACCAATCAGAAAGTAAGCCTTAGTTTGTGGACAGTGGCTTACGTGTTGTGACTGGAAAACCCATTTAAATAATTTTACTCACCCCCAAAGATAAATACACTTGATCCCCCATATATGGATGTAATAAGGGAAATTTTTATGTGTCATATCCACAGCTAATTTTGCCACAGCCAATCTGCTGCAAAGTCTCCTAGCGCTAGCCCTCCTGCACTCATACATTGGGAAATGTGCTACCCTATGAGGTCATACACACATCTGTGTTTCCTCAGCTCAACTTTACCTTTAACTTTACCTTAAATAAAGTGTTTTACTTCTATCAGATGCTAGTACTAGATGCTAGTACAGGCAGTCCCCGGGTTACGTACAAGATAGGGTCTGTAGGTTTGTTCTAAAGTTGAGTTTGTATGTAAGTCGGAACTGTATTCTTTATTATTGTAAACCCAGTCAAAAAATTTTTTGGTCTCTGTGACAATTGGATTTTAAAAATGTTGGATTGTCATAAGAACCAGGATTAATAATAAAGCTTCATTACAGACACCTGTGATAACTGTTGCAGCTGATCATTGTAGCCTAAGGATAAAGTACAGTAAATTACCAACATCCAGCGGTCCATTTGTAACTAGGGGTCGTCTGTAAGTCAGGTGTTCTTAAGTAGGGGGCCGCCTTTATAATGATGAAGTAAAAGACTATAAGGCTTAACTTTACCTATCAAGAAAGCAGAGGAGAACTATTAATAGATGTATATAGGTAAATTACCTAATATCCCCCCCCCCCCAGACTTACACACATAGTGTTTTACAAAAAAAATGGAAAAGATGCCATCCCCTTTAAATATCTGTCCTAATGACACAAGAATTTGACCTCTAAATAATTATGGGACATAATAATATATAATAATATATAATGTGCTCTAGATTATAGTGAATTTATTGGGCAGAGTCTACTCCCCCATAGCTCACAATGGTCCCTGATTTGTTTTGTTTTTTAAAATGGCAAACTGGATGCCTAAAAAGTTTCCCAACGAGTGCCCCTAAATTGCTCCTACTTTGCATCCTTTTCTGGCAGGCATGGCGAGACAGATTGCCCTCATTGTGTGGCACTAGTCTATGTTTTATTTCTTAAAAGTCATTTGAACATCCCGGTAGCATCTGGTGGGAGCCATGAGGTTATTGATGAGTGCAGACACTTCAGACAACAATGCTGTAACTGATATAGGCCTTAGTCTCCCAGTTGATTTATGCCGTCGCCTACTCATGCCAGGGTGCCCTCCCACTGAGACGCTTGCCATTTAGTAATAAATAACATGAAGAGTGCCCTATTCTGGTGTCTTCTGGCTTTTTGATGCTTCAGCAGTAAATAAATAGGTCGATAATTCTCCTAAATTTATAACATTTCCACCTCCCTCCGTACACTCGGAATAGTCGAGCGTCATTGTCTCCAGGATTTCTCTGAAAATGTGTCTTTCTCTTTCGCTCATCTCTCCTTTTTTTTCTTGTCCTGGCACTAACCTGAAAAGATTTGGAGCTTTTAAATATCTTTTGTATGTTTCACTGTTGACTATTTCTTTCCAAATCAATTTGACCCCTTCTGTAACACTGGCAGTTCTCCATCAATCCTTTTAATGTGGCTTGTTTGGGTTTGTCGGCCATTACTAATGGACTTTTCTTGTGTGGGCTATTTATCCAGATTTAAAAAAAAAAAATCTGTCTTCTCCCTTTTTGCGAAAGACTCATCAAAAGGCAGATTAAAGAAAGCTGCAGAATATCTAGCGGAACCGAGAACAAATTGCTGTGGACAGATATTAAACAAATATATTCGAGTTTAGGCTGCTGTTAGGGCCGAGGGCTTTGGATTCTGCATACTAACTACTAAACAGATCAAGATAGTGGGGATTTCTTTTGTGCTTTCTGTAAACTGTAGTGGTTGGTCCAAAATTTAGCAGATATAACTAAGTGGAAATTATCTCTATTCTGGGATAATGGTTATAGTCATAGAATGAAAATCTCACCAAATCCTCTTTATAAACTAAGAATATTGCGGTGAATGTTGCAAAATAAAGCAAGAAAAACTACTGCCTTGTTAACCTCTTAAACATTTATTTATCCTGCCGAACTTAAAAATAATAAAAATTAAAAAACAATAAATATCATTATATCTATTAAAGGGAACTTATCACACAATTTGACCCCATTAAACTACCAGCCACCCCATCCAGATAGGGTATGAAATGTCCTTTCTATAACTCTCTCTTTTATGTGAAATCTCACCCGTTTACCTATAAAAATATCTCCTCTAAAGTTATGTAATATTGAGCAGAGAAGAGTCATATTTGCCTGAGATGAGTTAAGTTTGGGGGGTTCAGGGGTAGTGTTATTTCAGATGCACCTATCTCCGGTTCTGTATACCTAGAGAAAAGAATCTCATCTTTCAGAGCACATCAGGCTTCTGGTTCTGTGATGTGATGTGCAGAACCGGAGACACAGCCAGTTAAAGTTGGGTATTGGATTTTTAGCTCTGATTTTTAACTGTATAGGGCTCATTTATAAGGGCTCCGCGGCCGCACTTTCTGGTTTTGCGGCGAATTCCGCCGGGATTTTGGCACAAGCGATCGGATTTTGGCGCATCGGCGCCGGCTTTCACGCGACAGAAATCGGGGGCATGGCCGTCGGACAACCCGACGGATTCGGAAAAAACGCAGAAATTAAAAATCGAAATGTGTCGCAAGATCAAGCACTTGCATGCACCGGGAAGAAGCAGGTGAACTTCGGCGGACCGTGGAGCCGCAGCGACACCTACTGGATATCGGGCGCACGACCTTAGTAAATCCAGGAAGAACCCGAATCCACGTCAGACAACGCGCCGCGGGACCGCAACAGGACCGGGTAAGAAAATGAGCCCCATTGTCTTCAACGTTTGCTCATCCATTTCTATTCCAATGAATCCCTTCCTCATCCAATCCCTCTGCTACATTGTTTGAACATATTAAAGATAAAAATCTGTATGAGCTACACAACCAGAGATACAGGCAGTTACATACATAGGTCATACTGTTGAAAAAACTCTTCCCTTGATTGGTTGAACTTGATGGATATATGTCTTTTTTCAATTGTATTAACTATGTAACCATGTATGTCACTGCCTGTATCTCTGGTTATGCAGCTCACACAGATTCTTATCTTTAGTATGATACCAAAATCATGTATTTAGGTATTACAGCAGCAAAGATAATTCGCCATCATTGATCTAAGGGGTAACCCTTCTTGTAGCACAGGCCGTCAATGTTAGATTATTGGAGATCTGACTTTTGACCAGGTTGCAGGGTGGCGTACACACTATTTTAATTTGTCCTATTGAAGTGATGCCATGGCTGACCAGGTTGCAGGGTGGCGTATATAACAAGTTTTCTACCCTGCAATAGGAAACTAGTACAATCTGCTCAGCTCCTCTGCTCTATAACATACTACCTAGCAGAAGGACACTATGTACAATCTGCTCAGCTCCTCCTGCTCTATAACATGCTGCCTGCAGATCGGACACTATATACAATCTGCTCAGCTCCCCCTGCTCTATAACATACTACCTGCAGATAGGACACTATGTACAATCTGCTCAGCTCCTCCTGCTCTATAACATACTACCTGCAGATAGGACACTATGTACAATCTGCTCAGCTCCTCCTGCTCTATAACATACTACCTGCAGATAGGACACTATGTACAATCTGTTCAACCACTTTTGCTCTATAACATCCTGACACAGATAGGACTAAAGGTGTTATCATAGTAACCCCCTACATACAAATATATGTTTGAACTGTTTTTAATTTGACTTTATCTACAATATTTACCTCCACCACAGGAAATATAAGTGACAGGAATTTGGTCACGCGAATCTTCGGTGTCTAGCCAGATGACTTTAGCAGAGTTCTCAGTTAAGTCAGCGAAAGAAGTCCTTTTGGAGACCCCCGGGCTGCGGAGACATAAGAAGAGCTACTTTAGTGCTGATAGTTAAGCCTCCCTGGGGCAGTTCTGGAATGTTCTGAAATCTTCTGCTTCCCACCTTCTCCTAATGACTATATTACATGACATATGGTTCTGTGCTCTGCATAATATTGGACAAAATTGGCATAATAATGTTTACTAGACTGGAGTAGCTGTGTTGGCTAATGTCCCATAAATATTTCATAAGACTTGACCATTTAATACGTCTTCATTTGAGGGTGTGATATATTCACATTGCTAAGCTGTTCCACAGACATGAGATTTATTCAGGTTTAAGAGAAGTCCCAGAGTCATGAGCAGAATATTACACACACAATGTATTAGTCCTACAGGATATGTGATATGTGAGAGAAGTGCAATAGTCTGATTAACATCATATATTTACATACAAATTGTAGTTATATAGAAGATATAGAGGTAAAAGGGTTACTCTGTCCTGTAATATTGATAGCCCATGCCTAGTAACCAGCGTCGGACTGGGTTTCCTTAGGCCCACAGAGAAAATCAATCCGGGGGCCCCCTCTCATTATCCCCCGGAAATATACTCTAGCAGCCTTCAAATTGTGTTGTTTTTCTGATGGACTTCTGGGGTTCAGTATGGGCTGAGCCAGGGCCCACCGGAGGATCCTGGGTACTCTGGTGGCCCAGTCCGACACTGGTAGTAACAGCGATATAGCTCTCGACAGCCATTGCATCACTTCAATAGGACATAGAAAAAGTGTGTACGCCACCCTGCAACGGTCAGCCATGGCATCACTTCAATAGGACATAGAAAAATAGTGTGTTTGCCACCCTGCAACCTGGTCAGCTATGGCATCACTTCAATAGGACAAAGAAAAATAGTGTGTACGCCACCCTGCAACCTGGTCAGCCATGGCATCACTTCAATAGGACATAGAAAAATAGTGTGTACGCCACCCTGCAACCTGGTCAGCCATGGCATCACTTCAATAGAACATTAAAATAGTGTGTACGCCACCCTGCAACCTGGTCAAAGTCAGATCTCCAATAATCTAACATGACGGCCTGTGCTACAAGAAGGGTTACCCCTTAGATCAATGATGGCGAATTATCTTTGCTGCTGTAATACCTAAATACATGATTTTGGTATCATACTAAAGATAAGAATCTGTGTGAGCTGCATAACCAGAGATACAGGCATGACATACATGGTTACATAGTTAATACAATTGAAAAAACATATATCCATCAAGTTCAACCAATCAAGGGAAGAGTTTTTTCAACAGTATGACCTAGTATGTAACTGCCTGTATCTCTGGTTGTGTAGCTCATACAGATTTTTATCTTTATATGTTCAAACAATGTAGCAGAGGGATTGGATGAGGAAGGGATTCATTGGAATAGAAATGGATGAAGCAAACTTGAGACAATGGGGCTCATTTTCTTACCCGTCCTGTTGCGGTCCCGCGGCGCGTTGTCTGACGTGGATTCGGGTTCTCCTGATTTACTAAGGTCGTGCGCCCGATATCCAGAGGTGTCGCTGCGGCTCCACGGTCCGCCGAAGTTCACCTGCTTCTTCCCGGTGCATGCAAGTGCTTGATCTTGCGACACATTTCGATTTTTAATTTCTGCGTTTTTCCGATCCGTCGGGTTGTCCGACGGCCATGCCCCCATTTCTGTCGCGTGAAAGCCGGCGCCATGCGCCAAATCCGATCGCTTGTCCAAAATCCGCGGAATTCGCCGCAAAACCAGAAAGTGCGGCCGCGGAGCCCTTATAAATGAGCTATACAGTTAAAAATCAGAGCTAAAATCCAATACCCAACTTTAACTGGCTGTGTCTCCGTTCGCACATCACATCACAGAACCAGAAGCCTGATGTGCTCTGAAAGTATGAGATTCTTTTCTCTAGTATACAGAACCGGAGATAGGTGCATCTGAAATAACACTACCCCCTGAACCCCCAAACTTAAACCTCTCTCAGTTATAGAGCAGGGGGAGCTGAGCAGATTGTATATAGTGTCCGATCTGTAGGCAGCATGTTATAGAGCAGGAGGAGCTGAGCAGGTTTTACATAGAGTCCTATCTACAGACAATGGGGCACATTTACTTACCCGGCCCATTCGCGATCCAGCGGCGCGTTCTCTGCACAGGATTCGGGTCCGGCTGGGATTTAAGATGGTAGTTCCTCTGCCGTCCACCAGGTGGCGCTGCAGCGCCGAAAATAATCTTAACGCCCCCCGGAATGCACCATCCCATAGAAGGTGAAGGTGAGCGCTCCCCAAGCGACACATTTTCGGTTTTTAAATGCGGCGGTTTTTCCGAATACGTCGGGTTTTCGTTCGGCCACGCCCCCCCGATTTCTGTCGCGCGCATGCCGGCCCCGATGCGCCACAATCCGATCGCGTGCGCCAAAAACCCGGGGCAATTCATGTACAAGCGGCGCAAATCGGAAATATTCGGGTAACACGTCGGGAAAACGCGAATCGGGCCCTTAGTAAATGACCCCCAATATGTTATAGAGCAGGAGGAGCTGAGCAGATTGTATAAAGTGTCTTATCTTCAGGATGCACGTTATATAGCAGAAGTGGCTTAGAAGATTGTACACAAACAGAATGATATAGAGCAGGAGCTGAGCAGATTGTATATAGTGCCTATCTACAGCTAGTATGTTATATAGCAGAAGTAGCTGAGAAGATGGTACATAGTATCCTATCTGCAGGCAGAATGCTATAGAGCAGGTGGAGCTGAACAGATTGAACATAATATCCTGTCTGCAGGCAGTATGTTACATAGCAGATGTGGTCGAGCACATTGCATATAATGTCCTAGCTGCAGGCAATATGTTATAGAGCAGGAGAAGCTGTGCAGATTCTACATAGTGCCCTACTTGCAGGCAGTATGTTGTATAGCGAAGTGGCTTAGCAGATTGTATATTGTGTACTAGTTGCAGGTAGCATGTTATACAGCAGGAGAAGCTGAGCAGATTCTGCAGGCAGTTTTTTCCAGATACTTATACTATATTTTCATGATAAACCTGTTACATTTTAGGTCCCAGCAACACGGTGGAAGTGGATGGTTCTAGAACCACAACTACTTTGGTGAACCTCCTGCCTGGTGTTGAGTACCGAGTAAGTCTTGTATCTGTAAAAGGCAGTGAAGAAAGTGCACCAGCCTCTGACACCCTGACAACAGGTATGTATGCTACCATGTGGTGCCCATATACAGGGTCGGCTCCAGGTTACAGAAGGCCCCTCAGTAACAGAGCCTCACGGGGCCTCTTTGCAGTGCACTCACATGGCGGCATTAAAAATTCAGAAACTAAAACGAGTCTCCTGTTCCCTAAAATATTCCCAATCAGCGCCCTCTTTATTTTATGTAAAGCCCCACTCACCCCATGGATTCCTTATGTACAGCCTTATGTGCCCCCCCCCCCAGCAGCTCTGGGCCCCAGTATTTGCCCAGGTATGCCCAGTGCTGGCGCCGGCCCTGCCCATACACTTTATATATTATCAATACTCATCAGTGTCATGATGTCTTCCCTGTCCATACTGCTTATTATGATATATTGATGTCCGTTATAGTGAATGGCATATATACAAATCCCATTCCATTATATTGTATACTTTCCAAAGTGTCATCGATCCACATCTTCAAAGGTCTCTTGAGCAGAGTAAAGGTTTCCATTTACAACAATAGACTGCAGACAGGGACAGTGCAAAATCAATCTGCGGATCATTACAGTCTGTGTCTGCTGGACATTTTGGAAATTTAGTCCGTTTGGTGATCTCTGCATAGCTAAGAAAAGCGAAATGATTATTATTTTAACATTAATATCCACTAGGAGGCAGAACGGTGTGGTCTGAGGGAAAGAGAAGGGGATAGGACCTTAGGTGGGCACGGGGTCTGTCATGTGACAAGGAGGAGATAGCAAATGGGAGGCTGTACGGTATGAGAGGCACAATACAGAAGACCATTGCAATGCTTAGGTCCCACCCATCGGCAATTAAAGGGGTTGGCCAATAAATTAAAGTATTTGGTAATGTGTGTGTAAGTGTGGAGGGGGCAGAATATTATGTAATTTACCGATATACATCTATTATTAGTTTAATAAGACCCATTAGTCAAAAAAAGGAAAGTTATGCGTTGTTTAAAACAATTATCTTTATTTCATCACTTCTCAGTTTTAAGTGATGAAATAAACATAATTGTTTTAAACAACGCATAACTTTTCTTTATTTGACTAATGGGTCTTAGTGAGGCCATTTCTTTTTTGTGATTATCCCTGATGGTGGCCCCATCTATATCCAATTACAACCATTACAATAATTAATGAAAAGAGAAGGATCGTCAGGAGGTATCTAGGGGATAATCTAAGAGGACATCTGATCATCTCAAGTTTTAACAGTTTTCTTCTTATCATGAAATACGTCCTAAAAAGTACTATTTTAGATTTCGAAGTAAGACAATTGCTATTTCTGTTATAGCGCTCGACAGTCCATCAGGTCTAAGGGCCATTAATGTCACCGATTCTGAAGCCCTGGCACTGTGGAAACCATCATTGGCATCTGTGGATAGTTATGTTCTCTCCTATTCGGCAAAGAATGGTAAGGACCCTTCATTTTCTTACTCAAGATCCCTTTGTTTCATTACTTTTTCCAATTTACTACGATTTGCCATTTCTTCTCCTTGCGGCAGCTCCGGCAGTAGAGGTTACAGTCTCAGGGAACACTGTGGAAAATGATATCATCGGGCTTCAGCCGGCTACTGAATACGTATTGAGGATATACGCTGTGAGAGGAGCACTTAGAAGTCGGGAAATCTCCACTATATTCACTACAGGTATAGTGAAGCTATGTATATGAAGGTCTAGCATAGGGTTTACAGCTGAAAGCTCTCCAGGTAATGTAGATAGTGAATACATCTGTCCCGAGAAAAAGTAATAATATAAATGCTAATGCTAGGTAGGTGTACCAACGCTCTTTATCCGGCATCAAGATGAAAAGGATTATCTATTGTCTAACGGCAGATGCGAGCTTATACTTGTCACCCAGCTCTTGACACCGCGGCTGAGCTCAAGGACTGCACTCACATAAATTGTAGATGTATAAAACCAGGTGTCACTGACAAAGGTCTGAAGACTAGAAGGTAAAGAATAAAATCATCACTGTCTGACAGATGGCGCTGGGGAAGCCTGCAATTCTTTTCTTTCAGACCCAAATGTTGATCTCCAATGTTTGCCTAGATACATATACCGGTAATTATTAATAGCCGTCAGATTATAAGGTGTTCCAAAATAAACAGATACTTAAAGGAGAAAAAGCAATGGCTTGAATGGACATGATCCGTCAATATATTTAGCCTTCTGATGTGAGAGCCTGGAGTCTGTCTGTACAGTATTAGTCTACATTCACACGACCGTAGGGGGAGGTATATACATCCCTCATTGGCCGGCAATGGGTGAACGGAACTGTACGGTGCTTGTCCTATCTTTCTCCGTATTACAGCACAAGCAGCGCTCACCCCTTCTCCTCTCCAGTGCCGCTCATAATAATATATGCACATATGGCATTGAAAAGTTCTTCAAAAAAGATTCGTTTTTAACTCACACTTCCCTCTCAAGAGGCTTTTAGATCAGCTTGTTGTCATAGGGGACAGGGGGCAATTATCACATGCCGGCTTTCATGCACCAGCATATAATGAAGTCCCCGCCCCTAAAGTGCCGATGGATACATGGCCTGACGTCATTGGTGGGACAGCTGTGCAGGTGACGCAACAGAATAATGGGGGAGATTTATTAATTTCTCCACTACCCTATTTACCACCCCACCCCCCCACCCCAATTTGTGTCATTTTTTTGTAGTAGTCTAAATTTCTAAAACATCAATAAACCTCAAAGCCAGGGAAGAAAACCAGAATTGGGACCTGGTACAAATGGCCATGATGAGGGGCCTTGGAGGGGGGAGTCTTCTCATTGAACCTTCTACAACCCGGTCAGGTACCACTGTACCAGGTTCTAAGTCTGGGAATCGGACCTTAAAAACTGAAATAGGGTTCAATATAGTCCTATGAATGAGGCCCACATTAAAAAATATGGTACTTAGAATTTGGACTGAATCAAATCTGACAATTGAAATAAATTTTGGAAAATGTCCTTATCACTATACTGAAATTTGAAGTTCTCCTAAACCCATATAAAGACAAGCCATTTGTACATTTTTTTGTAATAAATCTCTACAGGAAAAACTGAAAATTCTATGAATTTTACAGGTTTTTGTGCATTAAATAACATTCACTTTTGGGTTCACAGCCTTGGATGCCCCAAGAGATTTGGCAGCAAGTGAAATTCAGTCAGAATCTGCTTTGATTACATGGAGACCACCAAGATCAATCATCACAGGTTTCTTACTCATCTATGAGTCTGTGGATGGAACAGTCAAGGTAATGGCAACCTACTTCAATCACAGTCATAAATCCAACATGCCCAACCCTTCAATCTCTTGCACTCAGGGCAGGAAAGCCACCAGAGGTGTCTTGTTTCCATTTCCTAAATATGGCAATTTGAAGATGGGTAGACAGAGGAATTAAGAGTAATAGTCGTCAGCTGAAAGCTATCTATAATCTATGGCCGCTATTATCCTTCTGAAAGGAATTTCTTTGATAAGGTCACCAAGCACTCATTCCAAGGTCAGCATGTCAACTCCATGTCCCATAGCCGAATCTTCATCTTCATAGCAGAAGCTGCACAGTTCCTTTGTTCTTAGTTGATGTCCAGCTGTTTCAAGGATAGTTGGGTCATTTAATGATACTGGTTCTGACGTAGAATATGTCTTATAGTCCAGACTTGCTTATATAATTACTTATTAGTACTTAGAGCTGAAATCACCCAGAATTCCTTGTTGGCTTTATGTCAGTATAGATATTATACTGTGATAGATCTACACCAGGTAATGTAGTAATATCCTATAGCAGTACAGGTCTTACCTTTATCTTTATGAGATATTCTGATGTTTGGGAATGATCCCCTAGCTCTGGGCTGTGGATGTAGCTGTCATGTTGTAATTTCAATATCTATATTAAAAAATCCTAAAGTTTTTACAAGGGTTGCAGACAACCTGGGATGGGACCTTTGCTCTAAGGGTGGTGGCACAGGAGGCGTTTTTAGTCCGCTTTTAGGCTACATTCACAGTGCCGCATGGGGGATGTATATACGGCCGATATACGTCCCCCATAGACTACAATGGCCACACGGCGCCCTATGGGAGCGGTGTGGTGCAGCACACATGCGGAACCGTACCGCTGTGTACCCGGGAAAAAGATTGGACATGTCCCATCTTTTGCCGTATTATGGCGTCATGCGCCATACATCCTTATGGAGAGGGTCGGCGGTCAGCAGCGCTCATCTCCTCCTCTCCCCGCGCGCGTGTGCCCGCCGTGCTATGGTACGGCGGGCAACGGCAGTGTGCATGTAGCCTATGTCCGGTTTTCCCGATTATCTAAATGAAAAACTAACAAAAACGGAAGAACACAAAAAGGCATGCGTTTTTTAACAGACTGAAAACGCATGACTAAAAATGGGTTCAAAACACCACGTGTTCCACCACCCTAAGGGTCTCTTGCAGGGACATGATTGGACTCCAGAGCAGAGAAGTTCCTACTCCCTGTTATCTCTTTATTGGCATCTCTTATGTTCTTTAGGGCTTTAGTTACAAGATAAAGGAAAGACAAAAATGTGTCTGGTTTTATGGAAATGTGCTTAAGGCCACAAGACCAAAATGAAATATGACCATTAAATTACACAAGAAAGGACACGTAACATTCTTAGAATGTGCCAGTTCTTTTTTGAAATGGGGAAATATGTGTATGATTCTTCTGGGTATGGCCAGACATTGCGGCAACAGTGGGCTACCAAATACAACATGAGGTAGTACATGAGGTAGTACTTGGTGAGGAGACAGAGAATGTGGCCATATCCTTATGTTAAAATAATAATGTTCAGTAATCAGAAGACTGCAGGGACTTGTAAACTAAGCCCAAAATATTCAGGCTCTTGACCCGGAAATTTTAAATCCTCGCAAAATGAAACCAGCCATCAACGGACACTACACTGTGAGTGTAGCAAAAACCTTTCACTCGAATGGCGTCAGACGTCATGTGGGCACCTTCATCTTGCCTTCGGGCATGTGAAAATCCGCCAATGCTGTGACATCTGAAGGGAAGACAGAAAGAACAGCCAGAAACCGGTAAAAAACACCTGTAATTGAAAATTAACCTGAGGGCAAGGGTGGGTGGAAGACTTCTCGACGCTCAGTCCTGAGGGCAGAAGGAAAGAGGCCCCTCCACGTGCCCCCAAAACTTTTAAAACCACGGAGCGGGCCCCAATAAGCCCGCCCAATCCAGCCCCTAAAGAAGGGGCCAATCGCCTTTTTAGCCGCCTTCTGCACCATCACCAGAAATCCCCTACAGTTCCCAGCCCCTTCTCTATGTGATTTGGGGCTAAAGATTACAGCTAGAGGATTGTTTCTATCTTTATAAATTGATGACTTGATAAGGATTACTTATACAACACCTGAAACTCCACTAATATTGGGAATAAAGATGCAGTACAATACAAGCCAATAGAGCTGGCTGCATACATAGATAGATACATAGGGATACATATACCAGGGCTTATACACCTATTGTAGAAGCCCAGAAATAATTGCAATTACTTGTGGGGGTATGGACAGCAGCAGAGTAGGTCGGAGCAAGGGGGAACTGCACACTACCCATAGATACTGTAGATTGATATGATAGATAGATAGATAGATAGATAGATAGATAGATAGATAGATAGATAGATAGATACTGTAGAAAGAGTTATACTGTAGATAGATATGATTGGTAGATAAAAAGATAGATAGATTGATAGATACAAAAAAGATTGATACTATAGATAGATAGAATATTTAGATAAAATACTACATAAAGATAGATAGATAGATAGATAGATAGATAGATAGATAGATAGATAGATAGATATTAGATAGATAGACAGATAGATGGATAGATAGATATGAGATAGATGGAAAGATAGTTAGATATTAGATAGATAGATAGATAGATAGATAGATAGATAGATAGATAGATAGATATGAGATAGATGGAAAGATAGTTAGATATTAGATAGATAGATAGATAGATAGATAGATAGATAGATAGATACTATGGAAAGAAAGAATGAAAGAAACTACATGGATTACAATCTTTGAGAAGCTAATTGCAGCCTGACCTGGTATACAAGCTCCATAACACAGCATTTCAACCATATTAGAAGGATAATTTAGAAACACTGAAAGGTTAATATGCAAAACATTTTAATTACAAAGTAATTATGAGTGAGAGATGGGAATGAGCCTCTGTCATGGCCACTTAATCATTTGCCTTTTGATCGTTCCTTTTTCAAACTGAAGTGATCTCCTGAATTGTATGTGATAATAACCCAGTAATTAAAATGGTAAAGGAGTAAATGTGTTGTGAATATTTAAGATAACCATGTATATGGCCATGTAGTAGGGATTAGCCCTGAAGATAACCATATATAGGGCCATATAGTAGGGGATGGCCCTGAAGATAACCATGTATATGGCCATATAGTAGGGGATAGCCCTGAAGATAACATGTATATATCCATATAGTAGGGGGTAGCCTTGAAGATAACCATGTATATGGCCATGTAGTAGGGGATAGCCCTGAAGATAACCATGTATATGGCCATATAGTAGGGGATAGCCCTGAAGATAACCATGTATATATCCATATAGTAGGGGGCAGCCTTGAAGATAACCATGTATATGGCCATGTAGTAGGGGATAGCCCTGAAGATAACCATGTATATGGCCATGTAGTAGGGGGTAGCCTTGAAGATAACCATGTATATGGCCATGTAGTAGGGGATAGCCCTGAAGATAACCATGTATATGGCCATGTAGTAGGGGGTAGCCTTGAAGATAACCATGTATAGCCATGTAGTAGGGGATAGCCCTGAAGATAACCATGTATATGGCCATGTAGTAGGGGGTAGCCTTGAAGATAATCATGTATATGGCCATGTAGTAGGGGGTAGCCTTGAAGATAACCATGTATATGGCCATATAGTAGGAGGTAGCCTTGAAGATAACCATGTATATGGCCATATAAGGGATAGCCCTGAAGATAACCATGTATATGGCCATATAGTAGGAGGTATTTCTGAAGATAACCATGGATATGGCCATGTAGTAGGGGATAGCCCTGAAGATAACCATAAATTAGAAACACTCAATAAACACATACCAGACTGGGTTTATTCAAGGCCTTTTTTTTACAGCATTTGTGTTATTCTTCTTGTACACATACATGGTAATTATGAAAAGTCCTGATAGATAATGTATCCATAGTTAGAGGAAAATACAGTATGAATGCCATTTACACAACCTGATATATTAGTAATGATTTTCAGGCAGGACACAGGTCGTGCCGTTAACCTAGCTATGTAGCCGTAATGAGAATCGAAATGACTCCTGACATCCTTCCAAAGTAAAGAATTACAGTCAGTCCCTGGGTTACATACAAGATAGGGTCTGTAGGTTTGTTCTTAAGTTGAATTTGTATGTAAGTCGGAACTGTATATTTTATCATTGTAATCCCAGTCAGAACTTTTTTGGTCTCTGTGACAATTGGATTTCAAAAATGTTGGGTTGTCATAAGAACCAGGAATAACACTAAAGCTTCATTACAGACACCTGTGATAACTGTTACAGCTGTTTATTGTAGTCTAGGACTAAAGTACAATAAATTACCAACATCCAGAGGTCTGTTTGTAACTAGGGGTGGAATGTAAGTCGAGTGTTCTTAAGTAGAGGACCGCCTGTATTAGCAGCGCCAACCACAGAAATGGAGCAGTACAGAAATTAAGATTTGAGCAATTCCAGACAAAATCTGTAATCGCCCCTTTTGTATTTCATAGTTAATGTTCTCCGTTGGCCTTAAAGGGAATCTGTCAAATTCTGCAGTTCTAGCTCTAGACAGGAGGAGCTGAGCCCACTGCTACATAATGTTATGTGAAATTATTAGGTAACGTCTACGTATATTTAACCCTTGCTCTTTCTATGAGTCCAGTGGACAGCCCCACATGGGTATTGACAGCTTTCTTTGTATAGTCATGGCTATCAATCACGTAATACGATCAGTCTGCTGAGCTCTATACCATCCTGCCTGCAGATTAGACAATGGGTACAACCTTCTCCTATTCTATATCATGTTCCATGCAGATTAAACACCATGTACAATGTGCTCACCATCTCTTGGTACAAAGCATGCACCCTACAGAAATGACAGAATTTACCATCGTAAATGTGCTTCCTGATCAGTTTTTGGAAGTGGCTCTATGGGGATGCTGGGTGCTTCACCCCCTTACTGATCTGATATTAATGACCTATCCTTTGATGGACTCTCAATATTTTGTCTGGAAAACTGATTTGAAGGGGTTAGCCACTTCTTAATGTGTGTGTATGTTTGGGGGGGCAGGATATTAGGGAATTTCCCAATATACATCTATTAATAGCTCCACTTACTTGTAATGTAAAGTGAAGCCTCCTGTCCTTTACCTCATCAGTCAGACATTTCTGTCCATGAAATGGCTGCAGAAGGGGGGTCATGTGATCTCTTTCTGGTCATGAGCAATTGCCCTGCCAGGACCTTATGATAGGAGTCATGATTAAAAGATCAAGGTCCTGGCAGGGCGATTGTTCATGGACATTTAGAGATCACATGACCCTTGATCTGCTGCCATTTTATGGATAGGAATGTCTGGCTGATGAGGTAAAAGACAGGAGGCTTCGGTGCAGAACATTTAACCGATGTATAGTGGTAAATTACCTAATATCCTGCCCCCCTCACTTACACACACTTCACACAAACAGGATGTAAAATGGCCAACCATTTTAACCTAATGTTAGCACAGAATGAATCCTGGTCTATAAACAATATGTTCACATTAGTTCCATGTCATAGTAGTATGAGAATAACATGTTCAGAATGATCTTACATTTTTTTGTTTTTTTCTCATTGTAGGAAGTAGCTTTGGGACCAGACGCCACTTCTTACAGATTGCTAGATCTCAGTCCCTCTTCTGAATACACAGTGAGGCTCCAAGCATTAAATGGCGACTTCAAGAGCAAATTCATCCAAACTATATTTACAACAAGTAAGGATATTAGTGTTTAATCATCTTCATCTTTCTTGACTTTGTTTTTTTTTTTTAAATAGTTCATGAATGTTACTGTTTTGGGGTTTATGCGGTACAAAATCCAAAATATCGGGGTTCATTGATCATAATCCGTCTTTTTTCCATATGACGAGTCTATTACTAGATACAATGGGGCACATTTACTAAGGATCCACACACTGCATTTCCGTCGAGTTTCCCGACTATTTCCAGTTTGAGCCACATTTAACAGGGGTTTTTGGCGCTCTCATGCGACACAAATCGGGGGGGGGGGGGGGGCGTGGTTGTCGGACAACCGGACTGATTCGAAGCCTGGTATTGTGTATTGGAACCCAATAACTGTAAAGGGGTTGCCCACTAATATAAAACTTTACCAGGGTAAGCTTAAGACCGTAATAAGGTCACCCATATTACACCTTAGTTGTTTGGTAGCTGATGTATCTCCATGTCTCTCCATCCATCCACCAGTGCATGGCCTCCTCCAACAACTGGAAGCCAGCAGGACACTGGATGCCACATGAAGTCCTGCTGAGGGGGTCACTTATCCACGACTACTGGGGAAATTTACCAGGGTAAATATAAGACATTAATAGGATCACCCATAATATTCTTACCTTGGTAAAGTTTCTCAGTACCTGATGTATCTCCATGTGCCTCCTTCCATTGGTATGGGAGCACAGATAGTATTGAGTGCACCGCCATGATATCACAGGAAATCCTGCCGTGAGGGGGTCACTTACCCATGACTACTGGGAAAATTTACCAGGGTAAGTATCACATGGGTGGCCATATTAGGGTCCTATACGTACTGTGGTATAGTTTTTTTTAAGTAACATTGGCAACATTGGATGGGAACCCACAATAAGATAGCGACTGTTTATGTAGCAATTATGTGAGGCTTGTGCCTGTTATTAATTTAGCCTCAATCTTTGTCTGAAAATAGAAATGTATACCAATTCCCTTATTTCTATAACTTATGCCACTTCCCATCATAAATGGTCATAAGTCTTTCGACCCATGAGATGCCACACTTGAAATAAAGTTGCACAATTTTGTACCAAGATGGCGTGCTGCAGAATTTGCTTCTTGATGTCAGAAAAGTGGCATAAATTGATAAATTGATAGTAAATTTCTCCAATTGTATTTGACCTGAATCAAGAAACCGGTGGATTTTTATCCGAAAGTTAGACGGAGCTGATCGATATAATAAGAGTGGCTAAATTATTTGCCTTAGAAGCATAACACAAAAAAAATATATAAGTCGTCCTGCTGACAGATCAACACGGCAAGAGCTGTTCCAGCTTCCGCCTCTCTAAATGTCAAGGCTGCATTAAAAGCTTTTCCACCTCCACCTCCTCCGAGCTGAAAAATCAAACCTTTTTCTAAAGAAAAATGTGTACTGCAATGACAGCTGTGATTTACCAATCATTTACCTGTAGACTCTTTTATCCATATAGCATATTTTACACATATTTTACAGCATATTTATATCCGTAAGAGCTACTATGCCACCGTAATGGGGGAATGTGATCTTTTTGGCACATGGGTCTTTTGGCACATTGATCTTGTAAATAGTTACATACATGATTGGCTAAAATGTATACAAAGTCCTATAACTTTGTGTTGTCTGACCTAAGTATGACCCTAAGGGTGCCTAACGTCTCCAGTTATTGAACGGAAAGTCATTCGCATTTGAAAGGAAACATGTGCTTGGAAGGAGTGGAGTGCAGGGAGAGAAGCCAGACTAGTAAGTGCTGGAAGCAGGAGATGTACTACAAAGGGCTGAAGATTAAACAAAGAATGTTTTTGGGCTACTTACCTCACACTGGCTGGCTGTCAACTGAACAGGATGTGCTCCAAGTGCAGGTGGTTACATTGCACCAAAATCTAAAGCAGGCACATTTTTTTTTAGTCAATCCTGGACGAGAACAACCAAAATTTTCTGAAAGGAAGAAAAAATTTTTGGCTAAAGTTATAGAACAGGACTTATGGAATCGGCAGAGGTGCTTTATTCCCCATAGCAAATTATTATTGGCTTCGTTCGGTTTGTGGTCGCACACAGAAGCTGCAGACTCTCGATTCTTTCCTTTCTTACGGCTTACCGTATTTATAGCGGCTGTCATCTCTGCCATGTTACAACTGGAATCCCTTTGTTTTCCATCACATATGAATTAGATTTTCTGAATGAGACATTGGAGCCAGAGGAAAAGAAAGGATTTAAGAAATTGAATATCTTGTGATCAAAATTCCTAATGCTTAATAATAGTAACCATACCGAGAAATGTATTTTATTGTTTATATACATAAGATTAGAGTTATTCAACATGGAATGTTTAGGGCAGACTTCAAAGGAAATCTACCACCAGGATGAAGGATTGTACACTAAGCACACTGACATACTGGTGTGTGCCCCCTCTGGCAGGATCTACTCTTCTTTTAGTTTCTTATTCCCTGGTTTAAAAAAAAAAGGCTTTTAAAATTATGCAAATAAGCCAAAGTGGCTCCAGGCTCCATAGGTGTTAATGGAGCCTTGAGCCCCTACATGATTTTTCATGCCTTTTTTCTTACAAACTGGGGCATAGGAGGCTTAAAGGAAACCTGTCATCAGGTCTCTGCCACTAGTCCTGTCACCTCTTCCTGTTGGAGCAGCTCACAAGGATCCATCCCAGCCTTTATCTAGTTATTTCATACATTAATCATTATAAAATCATCTTTTCTTTATCATATAAATGAGGCTGGTCACATGGTCATAGGCAGTGATGTCACCCCTGTCACCCCTCCCCTCTCCTCCCCCTGCTCATGTCTGTGTGTAATGTATAGTAAAGCATGGCTAGTGTGTGTGCTGCATCTGCTGACATGCTGCATCCTCCTAATATACAGGTGAGAGACACAGACATCAGCTACACATGAATCTGACATGTTCTGCTGTAACATGGCTGCCTGGAGCTGCTGTATCTCTCCTATACACACACAGGCTGCAGGGGGCGTGGCCACCAGCACCAGGAAGCACATCATTATACAGCCTCACACAATTATACAGGCTGTCAGTCAAGCACTGGGGGTGTGGCTGTACCTCCCACTCATGAATAGAGTGGACAGCTTGAATATGCTAATGACTCATTGGACATTTCACAGGTCATTTGCATACAGCTTTAGGACCTCATTGCTTAGGTTTACAGGCCTGTAGAGGGACAATGAAAGGATAGAGGCAATGCTCTCTAATGGCAGTTTATGAAAATATATTTAGTTTAGGGGGGTTATTTTGCATGACGGGTTCTCTTTAAAGAAGAGCAGATCCTGCCCGAGGAAAGATATCTTACAAAATGACAGTGCAAAGTTTTCTTGCCAGAGCTCTCATTATAGACTGGAACATTGGAAAGCGCCTATTTGGCATTTATGAATAAGAATGGGGCATCCTTTAATTAAACTAGAAATCCTCAGCTCTACAAAGATTTAACCCTTTCTTCCTTTCTTTTTCTTCTAGCTGGACTTCTATACCCCTTCCCCAGGGACTGTTCTCAAGCCATTCTGAATGGAGAGACAGAATCCGGAATGTACACTATTTATGTAAATGGTGACCAGGCACAACCCGTGGAAGTATTCTGTGACATGAATGTGGATGGAGGAGGATGGATTGTAAGTATTCACTATTACTAAAACCTGCTGTAGATTTACAAGGCCACTTATGTCCAAACAACAGAAAACAGACCGCTTGAAATTGATCCTCTTAATGTTTTCTATTGTAATTCTCCTATAATGGTTCCCATTTGGGAATATCATTGGCTTATTTGAATGGCTTTGAGTTTATGAGGTTTGGATAATAATATCATTAGATAAGAATACAAATCACTGATGGATCTTCTCTGTGACCCAATGTGTGGTCTAATCATGATATTCATGAGCCATCCTCATGATAGGGGGAATGTATCATGATTGGGTGCATCGTGCTCCAGTCATGACACCCCTCGATGGCACATGAAGCGTCTAAATATGCCAAGAAGTTCTGGCCTCTTGGTATATCGGGTGCGTGATTGTGAAATTGGATGAATAATATGTCAGGACCTGTCCCATCCCGGCCCTCCATCTCAACTCCCTGCCCACTTAACGTTAAAGGAATCCTGCCATCAGAAATCTACCTATTAAGGTAGATCTGATCGTAGGTTGCTAGTAACAATCTAAATAATAATCTAGTTTTAGCTAATACTAAAATACTTTTTACACTATACTTTATCTAGCTAATATACTAATTATTGACAAGGGTGTAGAATAGCCTCTCCTGGCTGTGGGAGCAAAGGCCACGCCCCATTAGCCTCTGTGGTCCTCTGCAGTCCCACCTACCTGCACGTCCTCAGCGTGGACCCTCACTATGCTGTTCCGGTTCAGCTCCTTTGGTGCTCTGTACATGCCCAGTAGCTCTGACAGGTTATGTGCTCGTGCTCGGAAGCCGGAGGTAATGCCTATGCACAGAGCAATGAAGGAGCCTATTCTTCCTTTCTTTCTTCTCTCCTTCTTCTCCTCCTGACTTCCTTCCCTTCCTTCTTTTACTTTTAGTGCTCCATGTCTTCTATATAATCTATATCACTGATAAATTTACCACGTTACAATCTTCTTCTTGAAGGTTGATTCTTGCCTAACTGTTGGCTTAGAGAGAAACATCTGCAAATCTTATATAACTCATCTCATACAATAATAACAAAAGAACAAAAAAATTACACCAAATTATATTATTTTATTCAAGATTTTCCAAGTAAATGTCAATTAAACGTATTTATGAGGATTTACCGTGCCTACTGCAGACACAACATATATTCCAGAATACTAATAGCAGAATCTACATGAAATAAATTATTAAAAAAGATTATAATAATAAGAGGTTATTCTTAGGGTTGATTGTCACGGTTCCAATCAGGGAACTCTGAACCCAATTATCTGTTCTGGACTTCTGGGTATCGGCCATCTTGTTACCGATCTGGAAGTCCAACGTTAGATCGGCTTGGAGCCCGATAGTGCTCATTCTATAGGTCAGATATGGGGGACTTTTCTAGTTTTTATGTTTATAAGAATTAGAAGTCATAGAATTCTTATCCTAATTACTCAATAACATGTCCCTATAGTACACAAGCACAGGCACATCTATTATGTACTAGAGTAGTATAACACCTGTTGTAGAAACTAGAGGCATGGGAATTATTAGAACAATTCTGAAAATTTGTCCAGCACTATAATGGCCGGCTCACATGTCAGACTAAGCTCATACATGCCTGGCCTGAAAGGTAGTAAACTCAGATGACATAACTCTCCGGCTCATTTACATATTTTATAAAAGTAGCCCTGTTCCAGGATTTAATAAAAACATTGCAATAATAATAAAGAAGAAAAAGCTATGAATAGGTATGTTATAAGACTCCATCACCAGTATATCTGATGGTAGATCTCCTTTAATTGTCTTAGCTTTACACTATTATATCTATCTATCTATCTATCTATCTATCTATCTATCTATCTATCTATCATTTATCTTTCTATCCATCTTTCTAATTATCTATGTATCTATGAGCTATCTGTCATCTACCTATGTCAATGTCCATATATTTCTTTCTATCTATTTCACATCTATCTGTCTATCTATTCCCTTGTCTATATATTGAATTACCCCTCTGTCTACCTATCTCACATCTATGTCCTCATCTATTGATCCATCTGCATATCTATTAATCTATCAAGCTACCTATCTCACCTATTAATGTATCAGAGCGGAAAAAAAAATAAATCTACCTATGTCATATCTATTATCTATCCATCCATTTATCTAATTTACTTTTATTTTTAGTATATTTACCTATTTCACAACTATCTATCTCATATCTATCTATCTATCTATCTATCTATCTATCTATCTATCTATCTATCTATCTATCATCTATCTCATATCTATATATCTATTTATTATCCATGTATATATCTATCTATTATCTATCTATCTATCTATCTATCTATCTCATATCTATCTACTCTCTATCTTCGCTCTATCTATCTCTCTATCTTATCTATCTAATCCTAATCTATCTATCTCATATCCATAATATCTATCTATCTATCTCATATCTATCTATCTATCTATCTCATATCTATCTATCTATCTATCTATCTATCTATCTATCTATCTATCATCTATCTATCTATCTATCTATCTATCTGGTCTATCTATCCATCTATCCTACTTACCATATCTCCTTACATTACTCTTCTCTTCAATGTTACCATGTGGTCAGCAGCTGGGAAACTTAGAAAGTAATGAAAACTTCAAAGAATGAAAATCCATAATTAAACCAAGCAAATTCATGCTTATCTCTGACACTTCCCTGGGCAGCCATCAGCTTAACTGACTCCAGGTGACTACTCATGACAATATCAGAATATTATAAAGTTACATCATGCTATACAGAACAAGGCCATTTCATTGTTTCTGGATTGGGAACTTTCTGTTTCTGAAGATCTATTGACAATCAGTAAATCTTGTGATGTCTATTTGCTGGGACTGTAATGATCAGTAGTAATCTAAGAGCGAGTTTGGAATCAAGTTTTACTCTAGCGCCTCCACAGGAGAATTGAAGAATTACACAGTGTCAATGAGCCAAACGTGTTATATATGAATATGCTATTCAAACATCTCCTAAGTTTCGATTTCACATTTTGACTTCACATTTTGAAGCAGAAAACTTCTATTTAAAGGCAAAGTATCTTGGATCTTCTCTTTTAACCTGAGTTTAATCTATTTTTATTCTCTGACAGTACATCTTTTGTCCAGAATTATTGCCTGAGTTTCTCCTTTTCTAAAGACTATAACTGATGTTTACACTCTCCCTTCCCTCCCTTCATTCATTCAGGTCTATGAGAGAGATTTCTCGACAGGCTTTGTGTAGGGAGTGGAGCTATAAAAGCTGTAGCTTCATCCATTGTGAAGTGGATATAAATATGGGGCTAAATTTAGTGCTAGTGCTTGATGTAATCCGCACCCCTTCCACCGCACCAGATATAGCCTGAGACCCCAAGCTCTTGAGTTACCCGACAAACGACCATGCACCCGATTATTTCTATGGCAGATCCTGCCTGATGTGAAATTGTTCTATATCAGGAATAAGTGCAAGTTAGTGTGAGGCAGAGGTGCACAAACACATCAAGCTGGCCCACTTTGCCACCGGGCATGCCCCACTCAACACCCCTCAACACCCACTTTGTGTGGAGGTTATGTAATTAGAGAAGAAGCTACAATTTATGGCCGTGCATCCAAAAGTGTGACTTTATCAAGGCTCGTACACAAGATTGTAAACCATTGGGTTCATCGTAATCCTGTCTGTCTGGTCCGTGATGTAAATGAAGTGACTGCTGCAAAAAAAGCTTTTCTGTGATAACTATTTGAGTTGGCACATTTTCAGTCATACTAAACGGTGCTACGTCTGTATAAAGATAGGGACATAGCAAAATAAAACCAAAAATAGAATAAATCCTAAAAGATATTTGCCAAAAAAAAAAAAATTGGTTGAAAATAATAAGTAATTTTTTTGTTAACTGGTTTCATTTAAGTCAAACGAGTCCAACATCAATTGGACCCACCTATTGGGAAATAGGGTAATACATTTTTGTAAGATAGTAGTTGATGTGATGGTTTAAAAAATAAGGGACTATGGGGAGGGATTTATTATACACCCCCGTATGGTGATAACCCCGCCCCCTTCATGCGCCAGATATATCGGGAGGCTCCGGTTTCCAGATGTTTCCGGCAGACAGTTCTGACAGGTCCTGTCTGGTGTAAAATTGCGCTATAGCTACTTTACTGCCCTCTGCGTCCACTTGGAGTGGTGTTGGCGTAAGGGGGTAAATAGTCACAATTCCTACGCATGCGCCAGAAATTACAGCTTACAAAACACATCCAACTCATACATTTATATGTAGAACTTGTACAAAGTGCATTAAAGGCTGTGAAATTACCGTATATACTCGAGTATAAGCCGACCCGAGTATAAGCCGAGACCCCTAATTTCAACACAAAAACTGGGAAAACCTATTGACTCGAGTATAAGCCGAGGGTGGGAAAGGCATTGGTTACAGCCTCCCAGTATATAGTCTGCCAGCCCCTGTGGCATACAGCCTGCCCAGCCCCTGTAGTAGGAAAAAAAATAACACTGTACTCATCTTTCCGACGTCCCCCATACGTCCTCTTCTGTCTCAGACTGACAGAAGAGGACCTACGGGTGACGTCAAAAAGGTGAGTTTTGTCTTTATTTTTTTAGTTGACTCGAGTATAAGCCGAGTTAGGGTTTTTGAGCACAAATTTTGTGCTGAAAAACTAGGCTTATACTCGAGTATATAAGGTAACTAAACTTTGGAAAATTCAATAGTTAAAAAAAAATTGGCTCACATTGGTCCAAACTGTATTTTGTTCAACCCTGCAGGTATTTGTGAGAAGAACTGATGGTTCTGAAGACTTCTACAAAAATTGGAGAACTTACAGTGCTGGATTTGGAGATCCCAAAAATGAATTTTTCTTAGGTAAGTAAGCCAATCCAAAACTCTGATATTTTTTTTATCTGTGTCCAATAAATAAAAGATAAACTATAAAAGAATTTGAAGTGAGAAATAATTCATATGACGGGATATTAGTATAAAAATAATGCCATAGTTTATACAGATTTTGTCTAAATATTGATGCGGTTTGTGCATTTTAATGAGAATCAAAAAATTTGTAAAAGCTAAAAATGCATAAAGAACACAGGGGGAATTTATCACTGCTTCTATACCAGTTTCTGACGTAGAAGATCTGAAATAATCACAATTTCTTGCACTGCAAGACATGGGGGTTCATTTTGTGGCTATGCCAAATCCACGCCAGGGGGGAAAACCACGGCTCTTATCATAAATCGCTGCATGAGCGCCATCATATGATAAATCCCCCCAATGTGTTCAGTAAAATGAAGTGTTGAGACAAAGTTCACCTAAAAAGCATACCGTATATACTCGAGTATAAGCCGATCCAAGTATAAGCCGAGGCCCCTAATTTTACCACAAAAACCTGGGAAAACCTATTGACCCGGGTATAAGCCGAGGGTGGGAAACGCATTGGTCACAGCCTCCCCATTATATAGCCTGCCGGACTCTGCCCCATGGTATATAGCCAGCACCTGCCCCCAGTATATAGCCTGCCAGCCCATATCCCCCAGTATACAGCCACCCCCTGCCCCAGTATATAGCCAGCAGCGGGGGAAGCCGGAAAGGTGAGTTTTGATATATTTCTTTTACTCAAGTATAAGCCGAGTTTGGGTTTTCAGCACATTTATTTGTGCTGAAAAACTAGGCTTATACAAGCGGTCCCCTACTTAAGGACACCCGACTTACAGACAACCCATAGTTACAGACAGACCCCTCTGACCTCTGGTGAAGCTTTCTGAATGCTTTACTATAGTCTTAGATTGCAATAATCAGCTGTAAGGTGTCTGTAATGAAGCTTTATTGATAATCCATGGTCCCATTACAGCAAAAAATGTTTAAACTCCAATTGTCACTGGGGCCAAATTTTTTTTTTGTCTGGATCTACAATTAGAAAATATACAGTTTCGACTTACATACAAATTCAACTTAAGAACAAACCTTCGGACCCTATCTTGTACGTAACCCGGGGACTGCCTGTACTCAAGTATATATGGTAATTGATCTACGTTAGTATAAAACCATAATAATAAGAATCACTACAAGGCTTAATGTCAAAGAATATATATGTTGCTACTTATCTCACAGCACATTTATATGGGGTTTTTGTTGTGTATATGAATATGGTATAAAATATATACTATTCTTAGTATTATGCATTGCAATATTGATGAAATAAGAGCTTTAAAATGGCTTTGTGAACCAGCTCCATTTATTACGGCATTAAAGAGTATAGAATGATGTATTTATTGAAATGTCAGTTATTTTTTTACATTGCAGTCTACTGGGTGGTCCTATAACATATTACTATCCCTCCTTACATGTTTATTAGGTGGCCATTCCTTCCTGCAAAAATTAGACTATGTACAATCTGCTCAGCTGCTCCTGCTCTATAACATGCTGCCTGCTGCTAGAACACTTTGTACAATCTACTTGGCTCTTTCTGCTCTATAACATGCTGCCTGCAGATAGGACACTATGTACAATCTGCTCAGCTCCTCCTGCTCTATAACATGCTGCCTGCAGATAGGACACTATGTACAATCTGCTCAGCTCCTCCTGCTATATAACATGCTGCCTGCAGCTAGAACACTATGTGCAATCTCTTTGACTCCTAATGCTCTATAACATTCTGCCTGCAGATACGACACTATGTGCAAGCTGCTCAGCTCCTCCTGTTCTATACCATGCTGCCTGCAGCTAGGACATTATGTACAATTTGCTTGGCTCCTCCTGCTCTATAACATGCTAGCTGCAGATAGGACACTATTTACAATCTGCTCAGCTCCTCCTGCTCTAAAGCATGTTGCCTGCAGATAGGATACTATGTACAATCTGCTTGGCTCCTCCTGCTCTATACCATGCTGCCTACAGATAGGACACTATGTACAATATACTCATCCCCTCCTGTTCTTTTACATGCTGCCTGCAGATAGGACACTATGCACAATCTTCTCAGTTATTCCTGACTCTAATAATCAGTGCAGGCAACGATAGGGACACGGTGTTCAAATCCTGGTCCTCCTCCTGCTCTATACATATGCTGCCTACAGATAGGAACATATATACATATTACTTCATCCACTCTGTTCTTTTACATGCTCCTGCAGATAGGAACTATCACAATCTTCTCAGTTATTCCTCCTGCTCTATAACAGCTGCCTGCAGAGGACCTAGGACAATCTGCTCATCTCCTCCTGCTTTGTAAAATGCTGCCTGCAGCTGGACACAAGTGAATCTATTCTTCCTGCTCTATACCATGCTGCCATGATAATACAAAGGCCCCCCATGTTTTAACGGTTCCCTTTAAAGCTCTTTTTCATTCTGAAACATAAAAAAACTCTAAAACTGTATAAAACAAATTACACACACCACTACTTGTCTTCACTTATACTGTTCAAATGTGAACCATGGAGTATCATGGATCTACAACACAAGACATACATTAGAGCGCGGGGTTCTAGTCTGACACAAAAACAGCTAGTATGTATGGATTTTTTTTTTTCTAGTTTGAAATGTGCTATTTTGTTGAACAGTATCAGGCAAGCAATTAACTTCAGCAGCAGCAAATGATGTTTTGTGGGGGAACAAAAAACAACAGAAAAAAACCAAGTCCATTATTTCCCTGCCATTATCGTACAAACCGTAATAACGCCATATATCTCCGTTTAAATTGATTCAGTCTGTTCAATTATTTAAAAAAACAAAAAAAAAAAAGCAAAATGAAAGCCAATTTAACAGCTAAAAACAAGAATTACATTGCACTACCACCAGTTAAGAAATCATTAGCAAGCCATGGGTATGAATAATTTTCCTAAACTAACTGTTTAACAGGCGGAGAGAGAAAAAAATCTTATGACAATTTTTTTCTTGCATTCATTGACTTCACATGTCCCAATACCTGCCTGCTGACCATGACTATCCAGTTATGGTATTGTAGTATAATCGCTCCTAAGATGGAATGGTTTTTTAATGGAATTTTCTTGCTTTTGCACTGGACAACCAAAAAACAAAATACAAAACCCACTCACATCATAACCACACCTAATGACTGTGTTATCCTCTTCCTTCCTTCTAAAATCACTTTTAATATATAAATTGAAGAGATCCTGGGTGTGTTACCAAAGATTCTCCATTCGCAGCTTCACAGATTTTTACACGTGCAGGCAACACTTCCCCCTCTCTCTGCCTGCTTAAATATCATGGTGTAATATTATGTGTCTAGCACCCAGTGCATGGAGGAAGTGCTCCTGCACAGTGTAATAGCCTGTAACTGAAGCCAAGGGAGGCTCTGATAACACCCTCCAAAGCCCTTCAGCTCAAGGTATAAACTATAAAAGTTGCATTTTAGTATTAAAAGGGGTTTTATGTACTTTAAAGGGGTTTTTCCAAGATTAAGTTAGGTCCTATCCACTGGATAGGGCCTAATTTGCTGATCATTGGGGGTCCCAGTGCTGAGAACCCCCACAGATCACGAACGATGGCCTGTCGACCTATCATCTTCTGTCAGACAAATGGAGCAGTACAGTCGCTCATGACCGTTCTGCCCCATTAATCTCTATGGAGCTGACAAAATCGCTGACGCTGCACTCACAATTTCCACGCTCCATAGAATTAATGGAGCCCACGGTCATGAGCACCCGTCTGTTCCATTAGTCTGACAGAGCCCGACGACCACTCATTTTCGGAATCTCGGGGGTCTCACACTGAGACCCCCACTGATCAGCAAGTTAGGGCTCTATCCAGTGGATAGGGCCTAATTTAATTGTGGGAAAACCCCTTTAAAGTACAATGCAGTTTACCAAACTCTTCAAGTGCCACCTATTGTGTGAAAACAAAGAACAAAAAAAAAAGGATTAAAAAATTCATGCTCCTCCCTTCAGGCCCTGCTCCATGCATGGTACATGAATAGCTTTGAATGGAGTGTTCCTTTAGCCCATTTCACATTTTTGGCTAACGCAAGCCATAAAAATCTATTGGAATCTGCATGTCTTATGATATAATGAGTTTTGTGTGATGAAAGTCTAAATGCAATGTCTGAACTGGGGCTAACGAACTTTCAGAACAAATTTTCTAAACTATTGTAAGAGTTTCCCGATGAAAAACCCTGGTTATTATGTAAGATCCCCCCCCTCCCCCCGTTCCTTACACACAGGTGTTTAGATGGCAGCTTATCTCCTGACTCTCCTCATACACGTAGGCAATTGGCTTAACAATGGATCGGGAGTTGAACTCCAACTTGCTGAATTCTGTAGCCCATCAGGGATGTTATACACCATAGATGGTCGACCAACCAAAAAATTGGAATGATGTGGTAATTTTCATCTGTTTGTGATGGGGCTTAAATCTCATCTAGGATTATCTGATAGAACCACACTGTCTCACGATATCGTTAAATTAAGGAACTGAGGTGCAATAACCGGAGGCAACCAATGAGTGGTGCTACTTTCTAGTCCTGGAAAACCATTTTAATAATAAGCTGTGTCGATTATTCATGGAAATTAAAAGATTGTGTATTCTTAATACATTCGATGACTAAAGTAAAAAATCTATCATTTATAGGTCTGGAGAATTTGCACAAAATTACATCCCAGGACAGTATGAGCTGCGCGTTGACCTGAGAGATCTGGGTGAACTGCCTATCTGTTTACGATAATTTGGAGTTGGTGATTCCAGAGTTCGTTATCAGGCTTAAGGTTGATGGTACTCTGGTACAGCAGTAGGTGTTCATTCGATTTACTATATAACATAACTTATCCTATGTAGCATGATTAGATTTGTTATAATGCAGATTGCAGATGTCTTCTTTGGGGGCCTTGGTGGGTCACTAATTGTGTCCCATTTTTTATCTGGTGACAAGTTCCAGTAGCCTTGCTATGCTGATTTTATGCCTATGTCTATGTCAGCGTTCTGAATCATTTCAGTATTTTTATATAAGTTATTTCACATTACCTGGCTCCCTGCTAAACAGTGTTGTGTGAGTCCAGGATGGGGAGGAGAGGAGCTGCAGCAATCAACGTGGCTGTGTCCTCCTCAAGCATCTTCCTCTACTCCACAACATCCCCCACCCTCCCTTCGTTCTCAATGCATGTGACAGGGATAGGGTGAAGGAGAGTTGAACGTAGAAAGTGCACACACAGCTGCAGCTGACACCCCCCGGACTCACCACACTGCTGCTGGCATGGAGGCCTGGTAAAATGAATAAATTTATAAGTAACTGATTATGATTCAGAATGCTGACAAAGGCATAGGCTATTGGAACCTTTCCACAACTCCTGTTCTTTTACATGCTGCCTGCAGATAGGACACTATGCACAATCTTCTCAGTTATTCCTGCTCTATAACATGCTGCCTGCAGATAGGACACTATGGACAATCTGCTCATCTCCTCCTGCTTTGTAAAATGCTGCCTGCAGCTAGGACACAATGTAGAATCTATTCTTCCTGCTCTATAACATGCTGCCAGATAATACAAGGGCATGTTTAACGGTTCCCTTTAAAGCCTCTTTTCATTCTGAAACATAAAAAAACATCTAAAACATGTATAAAACAAATTACACCACCTACTTGTCTTCACTTATTACTGTTCAAATGTGAACCATGGAGTAATTCAGGATCTACAACACAAAGACATACATTAGAGCTGCGGGGTTCTAGTACTGAGCACAAAATAACAGCTTAGTATAGTATGGATTTTTTTTTTTCTAGTTTGAAATGTGCTATTTTGTTGAACAGTATCAGGCAAGCAATTAACTTCAGCAGCAGCAAATGATGTTTTGTGGGGGGAAAAAAAAACAACAGAAAAAAAACCAAGTCATTATTTCCCTGCCATTATCGTACAGAACCGTAATAACGCCAGATTATCCCGTTAAATTGATTCATTCTGTTCAAATTATTTAAAAAAAAAAAAAAAAAAAAAGCAAAATGAAAGCCAATTTAACAGCTAAAAACAAGAATTACATGCACTAACACACAGTTAAGAAATCATTAGCAAAGCTCATGGGTTATGAATAATTTTCTAAACCAGTAACTGTTTAACAGGCGGAGAGAGGAAAAAAAAATCATTATTGACAATTTTTTTCTTGCATGTCATTGACTTCACATGGTCTCCAGATACCTGCACTGCTGACCAGTGACTAATCCAGTTATTATTGTAGTAATATCGCTCCGTAAGATGGAAACCTGCCATCAAAATCCATTATGATAAATCAGGGACACTTACTCATAGATCCAGGCACCGTGACTGTGGTAATCCTCTTCCTTCCTTCTAAAATCAACTTTTAAAATGATAAAATTGAAGAGATCCTGGGGGTGTTACCAAAGATTCTCCATGCTGCAGCTTCACAGATTGTTACACTGTGCAGGCACACTTCCCCCTCTCTCTGCCTGCTGTAATATCATGGTGTAATATTATGTGATCTAGCACACAGTGCGAGGGAGGAAGTGCTCCTGCACAGTGTAATAGCCTGTAAAGCTGAAGCACGGAGAGGCTCTGATAACACCCTCAAAAGCCCTTCAGCTCAAAGGTATAAATATAAAAGTTGATTTTAGTATGAAAAGGGGTTTTAGTACTTTAAAGGGGTTTTCCCAAGAATTAAAGTTAGGTCCTATCCACTGGATAGGGCCTAATTTGCTGATCATTGGGGGTCCCAGTGCTGAGACCCCCACAGATCACGAGAACGAGGGGCCTGTCGGACCTATCATCGCTCTGTCAGACAAATGGAGCAGACAGTCGCTCATGACCGTTCTGCCCCATTAATCTCTATGGAGCTGACAGAAATCGCTGAGCGCTGCACTCAGCAATTTCCATCAGCTCCATAGAGATTAATGGAGCCCAACGGTCATGAGCAGCCGTCTGTTCCATTAGTCTGACAGAGCCCGACGGACCACTCATTTTCGGAATCTGCGGGGGTCTCAGCACTGAGACCCCCACTGATCAGCAAGTTAGGCTCTATCCAGTGGATAGGGCCTAAGTTTAATTTGTGGGAAAACCCCTTTAAAGTACTATGCAGTTTACCAAACTCTTCAAGTGCCACCTATTGTGTGAAAAACAAAGAAACAAAAAAAAAAGGATTAAAAAATTCATGCTCCTCCCTTCAGGCCCTGCTCCATGCATGGTACAATGAATAAGCTTTGAATGGAGTGTTCCTTTAAGCCCAGTTCACATTTTTGGCTAACGCAAGCCAATAAAAATCTATTGGAATCTGCATAGTACTTATGATATAATGATTTTTGTGATGAAAGTCTAAATGCAAGTCTGAACTGGGGCTAACAGAACTTTCAGAACAAAATTTTCTAAACTACTTGTAAGAGTTTCCGATGAAAAACCCTGGTTATTAATGTAAGATCCCCCCCCCCTCCCTCCCGTTCCTTACACACAGGTGTTTAGATGGCAGCTATATCTCCTGACTCCCTCATACACGTAGGCAATTGGCTTAACAAATGGATCAGGGAGTTGAACTCCAACTTGCTGAATTCTTGTAGCCCATCAGGGGATGTTATACACCATAGATGGTCGACCAACCAAAAAATTGGAAGATGTGGGTAATTTTCATCTGTTGTGAATGGGGGCTTAAATCTCATCTAGGATTTATCTGATAGAACCAACTGTCTACGATATCGTTAAAATTAAAGGAACTGAGGTGCAATACCGGAGGCAACCAATGAGTGGTGCTACTTCTAGTCCTGGAAAACCATTTTAAATAATAAGCTGTGTCGATTATTCATGGAAATTAAAAAGATTGTGTATTCTTAATACATTCGATGACTAAAGTAAAAAATCTATCATTTATAGGTCTGGAGAATTTGCACAAAATTACATCCCAGGGACAGTATGAGCTGCGCGTTGACCTGAGAGATCTGGGTGAAACTGCCTATGCTGTTTACGATAAATTTGGAGTTGGTGATTCCAAGAGTCGTTACAGGCTTAAGGTTGATGGGTACTCTGGTACAGCAGGTAGGTGTTCATTCGATTTACATATATAACATAACTTATCCTATGTAGCATGATTAGATTTGTTATAATGCAGATTGCAGATGTCTTCTTTGGGGGCCTTTGGGGGTCACTAAGGATGTCATTTTTATCTGGTGACAAGTTCCAGTAGCCTATGCTATGCTGATTTTATGCCTATGTCTATGTCAGCGTTCTGAATCATTTCAGTAGTTTTTATATAAGTTTATTTCACATTACCTGGCTCCCTGCTAACAGTGTGTGGTGAGTCCAGGGATGGGGAGGAGAGGAAGCTGCAGCAATCAACGTGGCTGTGTCTCCTCAAGCATTCTTCCTCTACTCCACAACATCCCCCACCCTCCCTTCGTTCTCAATGCATGTGACAGGATGAGGGTGAAGGAGAGTGAACTGAGAAAGGCACACACAGGCTGCAGCTGACACCCCCCAGGGACTCACCACATGCTGCTGGCAGGGAGCCTGGTAAAATGAAATAAAATTTATAAAGTACTGATATGATTCAGAATGCTGACAAAGGCATAGGCTATTGGAACCTTTCACCTGCTACAATTGACATTCCTGGTGACTCATTCACTTTAAGTGAAACTTCTTCACCCCATATATCCACCTTACAGAAATTTCTATTGATAATACTATAAATCTTTTGTTGGAATTCCAAGGCTTCAAAGGGTTAATTCCCTTAATGGGAAAATGGTGGAATAGACAACGACGGATGGCAACTCAAGCCATCAATTCCTGTTAAAATAAATGGAGATGTTTCTATGAATTTTTTCAGCCGCTATTACTTTATCTCTACAGCACATATTCTGGTGGCGCTTATAATGGGCACATGTTTGAGTAAGCTGAGCTATTAATCATATTTATTCATCGCTTCCAGTATAACATGGGTTTAACACATACACACTCATTTTTTACCTACTGTAATTAGATATTTAATTACCTGCTCAATTATCATTAAGAAGATATTGTTCAATACAAATGTGATGGAAATAGTACATTTTTTATTTAAAATGCTCCAAAAAACTTTAACAGGGTAAGTGTGCAACCCTAAAAGGGTCACCCATATTATGCTTCCCTGTTAAAGTTGTGCCAGGAGACGTGAGTCACGTGACACCCTGATAAGAGTTACTTCCTGTGATGTCCCATGTCCTGCTGCTTTGTATTCATAGGAATTTGTCCTGCTGCTGGCTTCTAACAGATGGATGCATTACCATTTGCATGCCCCCCTCCTTTATAATTACTCCCATACTTCCATATCAGTTGTTGGAGTATCCTCCAAAGGACATCTGCGCCTCCAATCACTGATATTGGAGGGGTTATGATGGAGAAGGCCTCCTTCATCCGCCAGAAGTCACAGGAAGTCCTTAGCCCTGCTGTTCGGTGGATCACTTAACCTGGGGCTCCTGGCAAATTTTACAATGTTGAGTATAATATGGGTGGCCCTATTAGGGTCTTATACTTTCTCAGTTAACATTTTGTATAAGTGGCAAACACATTTAATGGGGTTGACTAAAGGTGGTTTCAACACCTGAAACGCGTAGGCCAGTATCCTACTGTATTTGCAAGGTGATGCTTGGAATTTTATACTTTTAACTTCTGACAAAATGTCGAAAAAAAAAGTGATTGGAAACAGAAAAAAATTCCTCAGTGCTGGAGTGAATCGTTTTTTTCTTATAACTAGCATAAAAACAGGCCATGAAGTCCCATAATACGGTGTCCAAAAACCATAATTACAGCCATGACTCCCATTCACTTCTAGGTTGACTCTTACTGATCAGACCATTAGCTTACAGAAATGCTGGCAATGATAATTTTAGAACAACCCCCTCTATAAGAAAATGTTTGTTCTGGTATCTATGAACACCCGTAGATGATGACTGGTTACATCCCTTCCATCCTTTACCATTCTAGGAGATTCAATGACTTACCACAATGGACGTCCATTTTCCACATTTGACAAGGACAACGATTCTGCCATCACCAACTGTGCTCTGTCTTATAAAGGAGCTTTCTGGTACAAGAATTGTCACAGAGTAAACCTCATGGGCAGATACGGGGACAGCAGCCACAGTCAGGTAAGTCAGAAGCTTTTCAATATGTGATTTCTTATAAGTCTTTAATATGGCCTTGGCTTGGCTTACATCCTAGGTCAAGTTGCAAGGCCTTATTCCGTAAACCTCTTAACTAAATAAGCATGCAGTACATGACACAGTTGTAAATGTTGGCATCATTATAGGGAAATATGCAAATATGCCTCTTTTAGCTGCTTTGAAAAGCAGCCCCCACAACACCATGCATGACTTACAAGAAGCCTAAGAACATGATTGGCATTGCCAGGCATGGAGATACTCAAAGGTCCAAGCCACGACCTGTGGGGCAGAGTTACAATCAAGTGCTGGCCCTCTATATTGGTATTGACAATATGTATTCCACATACATATAAATAAAGAGATGTGTTCTTTGTATTATCTGTAATAACATACTTTGGTTTATTTCTTCTAGGGAGTCAACTGGTTCCATTGGAAGGGTCATGAACACTCCCTCGAGTTTGCAGAAATGAAAATAAGGCCTGCCAGTTTCAGAAATCTTGAAGGAAGACGAAAGAGATCATAAAGACTAATATATTATAATAAAGAATAGAAGAAAAGGTGGGGAGACTGACGTCAATAGCAAATTACACCAGCCAGTCTACACCTCCTCCTATAAAACTTAACCCCCCCCCCCCCCAAAAAAAAGAAGTGTCTTAAAGAAATACCGCAGTGTCTTAAGTATGTCATTGCTTCAAGGTGTTTTGTGGTCTATACAACACCAAAGACTTTGTGATGCAGCTAAGCATGCTTATAGCATCCCACCTCTAATGATACAGAAAAAGGGAAAAGTGGGAGGGAACATTGACAGGAAGAATGAAAACACAAAATATGAAGTGTACAGTGGTAGACTAGAAATTGTCACATGTCAGACAAAGCTATTGTTTAATATTTTGTCATAAGTAAATTGTTTTATTTGGTGGGTTGGGCGGCTTTTATATTAAAAAAAATACATGACACTATAAAATGTATCAAAACAAAAAAAAAAATTCGTGAGGGTTGGAAATTTTACAGTATTTTTTGAAAAAAAAATGTGATCTGGAAAATTTTGGGTAATAAATTTGAAGTGGACCCCTTGTGATCATGATTTTATTTTCAATTGGGGCCGTGCAGGATTAGTGGAGGAAAAAACTGCATTTTTTTACCCCCAAAAGCAGTGCCGCATACAGGTTGTATGTAGTATTGCAGTCAGTTCTGTTTACTTAAAAGGAGTCGAGTTATGATACCAGATACAACCCGTACACATTTTCTAGAAGAATGTAGCCATGTTTTATAATCATGTACTCATCTGTTCTCGTCCTGTGACAACTCATTCATACTTTTAAAAAAAAATCTTTCTGCTGGATACAAATTGTTTTATTCCAGATAGTGGCCCATTTTCTTTCCTAAAACCTCCAGATGGTTTCTCTTAGTAGCAGTTGCCACTATTTATAAAGAGGATATTATATATGCTACAATAATTGGTGGTTATGGTGCAGGTTCACTTTTGCACATTATTTTTACATTTTATATGAATGTGTACTTGAAATAGTCACTAGTATCAAACTCCTGTTAAACGGAACCTTTGATCAGGACTTCACAAATTAATAAGGTGTTCCCATTAGCTTTTCAAATCTACTTTTATAATCAACATTACAGGTTTTACTAACAGGATCCTCAAAGCTACTTTGAAGGCATCCCCCTTAACATCAAGCATGACTTGATGTTGAGGAGCCTGCCTTCAAAGTTGCTTGGAGGTAAAGTTTTCCTTTTCCCACCCTGGAAAAAAATATGTGTACTTTTTATAATTGTAATTACAATGATGGATCTTTGAGTGAACCCTTTTTCCCAACCTTTGCCCCACTTAAACTAACAGTACTGGTTACACTAACTGGTTCCTCAAAGCTACTTTGAAGGCAGCCCCCTTAACATCAAACACAACTTGATGTTGAGGGGCCTGCCTTCAAGGTTGCTTTGAGGCAAAGTTTTTCTTTTCCCATCCTGGAAAAATGTGTATTTTTATAATTGTAATTACATTGATGGGTCTTTGTATGAACCCATGTTCCCAGACTTTGCCCCACTTAAACCCATAGTATAAGTCGTAGTAGTAGTAGATTTTCCTCCATCCAATAATTGCACAGTGCCTGATCTAAAGACTGCAAAAATACATAGCTTACTGCCTACCACATAAGTAATGTGGGGCAAATCTCATGGATTATACATAAACTGTAAAACGATGTACAAATGTGAACCTACAGTAACTAGAGATGAGCGAGCACTAAAATGCTCGGGTGCTCGTTACTCGAGCCGAACATTTCCAGATGCTCGAGTGCTCGTTTCGAGTAACGAGCCCCATTGAAGAGTCAATGGAGAGCCCCGGCATTTTTCAAGAGGACCTGGTTCAGGAATAAATGTGTTTTTAATGAAAATAATGTTCTTCGGATAATTTGCAAACATCTGCGATCTATTCTCCCACTGTTCGCGCGTATATTATCTCCCGACAAGTTAGCGAGTCAAAAACAGTGAAGAATAGAATAAAAAAACAGTTGAACACAAAGTGAACACACAGTGACCCACAGATCATTTAAAGATAAAAACACCAGTGCAGACACCAGCTGCAGACATAGATTACACGATAGTATCGGCACCTATATCTTACTCCTGTCGGGAGATACCGCGAACAAAATAGCATGTGAAGAACAATATATATGTGTGTGAAGAACACATTGCAGATGTTTAAATACATCTGCAATGTGTTCTTCACACATATATATTGTTCTTCACATGCTATTTTGTTCGCGCCGTTCCGCGCGTATCTCCCGACAAGTAAGCAGATGTGCCGAACATCTGTAATCTATTCTGCACTGTGTTCTGCACTGTGTTTTTATCTTAAATGATCCTGTGTTCACTGTTTTTATTCTATTCTTCATTGTTCTTCACTGTGTTTTTTTTAATTAAATGCTCGATCTCGAGCAGGGGAAATACTCGTCCGAGCAACGAGCCGTCTCGAGTACCCTAATGCTCGACCGAGCATCAAGCTCGGACGAGCATGTTCGCTCATCTCTAACAGTAACTAAAGCAAGCAAGCAACGGCTACAAATTTCCATATTGAAAATGAAAGAAAATTCTAATTATAGCAGAATTCAATATATTAGAGACTAGATGAAGCATCAAGAGACCAACGCAGCAAACTTTGTTTTCATCTACCTTGCTCCAGTGTTAAATGTATCTAATCTAGAAGCTTTCATAAAAACATTTTTGTCTTACTGCTTAATGTTTAGATAATGAAGAATGTATTAAATATGATTTAATGTAATTCTGCTACTTTGGCAGAGACACGTTGTCAGCCATGACCTGTACATACAGTACAAAACAGAAAAGTCAAACTTTGGATAAAAGCAATCATGCTAAATGCACTGTAAATTGCAATAATGTATATAATTTTACGTGACAATTTTTTTTTTCCATAGTTGTAATGTGATTTTTTTGAGAAGTTAAATATAAACTTGGCAGAACTGGCTATTGTGTCACCCTTCAGACCGAAGTAGGGGAGGCAGAGTTTCCTCAATGGTGTATGATCAATTCCCTGCAATGTTTTTAGTGAAACCTTAACTAAACTTTTAAAGGAAATCAACCAATAAAAAACATAGAAATACTCACCCCCCCTTCCAATTCATCTTGATCCTGGCAATGTCCATCACTAGTCTTGACATGCCGGGATAATCTAGAAAAGAAAGTTATGAGTAGCAGCACGAAGTGCAGGGATGAGATGTCCAGCGCTCCGGGCTGCTAATTATGCTCCTAAATCATCCAGTGAAATATGCCATACTAGCCTTATGTCTAAGTACTAGACTTTAGATACACTGCTCACTGAAGGAGAAAGGAGCAGAAAAAGCTAAGTGGCTGCTTTGCTTGATGAAGAATATGCATAACTTGCTCTATTTATTTCTAAAATGTAAAAATTGTCCCGCTTAAAAATACGAAGGGAATTTTCACTTACAATCAATCCCTCTCACATTCAAAGTCTAATCCCAAAGGTTGATTTAACCATAATGCAACCCATGTAATTTCTTTGGCACCCCTGGAGATAAGAGGTTCCTCCCACAGTGGTGGGAACTGGGTAGAATCAGGACCCTAACCAACATCTTTCCTGTGTGCTTCAAATAATAGTGAAATAAACTCTCTACTCTCCCATTTGGAGTTGAGCTACATTTCATAGGGTCCCCCAGACATAACCTTACTTACGGCTATAGAAATGCTGATTCTACCCCTGCTTGGCAAGACACCTGCTACCTCACACCTCCAATATGTATGAGAAAATTGATTACATTTTAAGACCTTCCACTACAATGTGATCACAAATGACCTTGACCATGGACAAAGTTTCCGATTCTAGCCTAAACATACTTCAATTTCAATCCCCAACCATATTGAATGGCCTTTTAAACCAGATCCAGATCATTGCAAGTCCTCCTTGGATCCTTGGTTCCTACCCTGTTCAAAGTAGTTCCTTAGCATTTAGCAGATCACCAGAAGAATGTTAACTATAGAAAAATATTTTTTAAAAATTCATTGTCCGAAGTGTTGACTTTTTTTGTACTGTATATATAGGAATGTTACAAGAGCAATAACTCCTTCAAGCACAAAAAACATAAAAATACAAGAGATTCTATAATTTTTTCTCCGCAGCAGGATTGCGTGACAGCATGCTATGATTTTTTTTTTTATATCTATGTAATTTTATAAAAATTGGTCGAATAATATATTAGTGTAAATATCAATACTCAGACAGATGCCTGTCTGCCTTTAACAATAAAAAAGCTATTAATACAAGCGCCCATGTGCCAACCAGATAGTGCCAACTACTTCTATTCCTAAAATCCTCTGAGAACGAACCAAGTGTCCCTCAGCATTATGTTCCATAACCTTTAATTAAGAAAAATAAAATAAAAATTGTACATTAATCCCTGAGTTTGTTTTTTGTTCCATTTTGTAAAATTCAAAATATTTTGTGTGGTTTCTCATCGGCGCAGCTTGTAAACTAACTCTAAAGACGTATCTTCTACCCGGGTACCATTCACATTTGTCACATGTTTACAACAAGTTATAGTGGCTCAAAAATACTGAAGATATGTCATAAATATTGAACATGATAATAACCCTTTGTGTAGAGGACGACTAGACCACAATTTTGCTGTGGTTCACAGTCTTTTTTTGTTATGCCCCAACCAGCTGATCTGAAGTCACACTAATGAACTCAGGCTGTACAATGGTAATGTACAGTATATGTAACTTAACTGGAAAAACATAGCTCGTATCTCAGCATTGTATGCAGGGATGGATCAAGTTGGGGCCTTTTTGGTGCAAAATCTGGTGGAGGCCCCCACTTAATGTAGCCCAGACTGGGTATACATTTAACATCCTTGTTATAGGCAGTGCACCCTTTAGTAATTCCATAGACGCACATGCAAGTAATTCCATACCTAAAATGGAGCTGTTGGAGATCAAAGACAGGGTGAGGCACTAGTGCTCTGAGAGAGCCAATCATGATCTGTCCTTTGCCCCTGTGCATCTTTGGGAGGGATGCACAATGGTGGATCCTACAAGTGGCACATGCACCCTCCTTCTGCCATTGCTGATGGTGGGGGCCCCCTTAGGAGTAAGTTGGTAGAGGCCCTGGGGTGTGCGCCACGGGAGCCCTCCCCATAATCTGGCCCTGACTGTAAGTACTATTTATCTTGATAAAGCATTATGTTTCCATTAAGTATTCAGCATTAGGATATAATATGCAGCGTTTATCACAGAGAAATGAAAGTGTTATTCCTCACATTGTGTAAGATGACGGGGTGCAGTGAACGTTACAATCTTTCATCATAACAGTAATGGTAAATGGACGATAGTGAAAGACTGTGGAGACTAGAACATTTTGGGTAGATCTATGTCTCTCAGGCCATGCTGTGCTATTATTCTGTAGTAAACACAGTGGCCCATTGAGTCAGCATTTTATCCTCTCCTGTCCAATTTCCTCCAGTCCTGCCTTTTAATTAAACAGTGCACATGACAATGAAGCGGGGGGTGGAATAAATAAGACCAGTGATCACACAGCGCTATAATTGCTTTTATTGGTGATAGCCAAGAAATGAGAATCGTCAATGTAAATCAGCCTGTTAGTAATAGAGGATTAGTGGTAGGCAAACATGAAAGCAAACACTGAGGGTTACTACGCAGCAGGGGGTGCGATCTTACACAATATCTGTATGGAGGTCTGTCTCCCACAAAGTGAATATAGGACACACAACTGTGCATAAAATTATCATCTAACATTGTACGATGTATCATTTATGTCCCGAATTAAAATGCATTACAATCACTTGGCTAAGAGTCTAGTAAGGTGTAGGGGAGGTGCAATATTTTACATGTCTCTATAATTCATCTCCCTGTGTTGTGCATAGCTTGGCTTTCCTGGGGCAAAGATTATGGTTGCTGCCCTAGGCATGTACTGAATGGCTTGTTGTGGTCCTCACTCATGCACCTTTGTACTTTTCTCAGTGAAACAGTGCAAAGTTTAAAGGGATCATCCAAAACTTCCAAAATAAAGTAAAAAAAAACTGTGGCAGATTTGATACTGGCACAATAAAAAGAAAAATAAGCCATGATGCCAGTAGTGTGGTACTTCACTGCATCAGTCACATAACAGCTACTTGTTAATAAATATGGGGGAAGAGGGGCTTATTAAATAGGGGGGTGGTTCAGGGAGTTTGTGTTGTTTTAACACATTTTTTACTTTCTTTTTATTTTGTTAGTAGTTTGATTAGCATACTAGAGGATCCTCTGGAAGCCCAAGATGGAACAAAAGGACACCGGGAATCCATCAAAAGACAGCCCAATGTAAAGGGCACTTTTTTCCCCAGGTTGACTAAATGCTAGGTCGTATTAAAGGGATATTCTGGGGATATGAACCCTAGCCAGGGACACTTATCTATGGCTGAGATGGTTGGGAGGCTTCTAAAGTCAGTGCTGCAGCTTCACTTGCTGTTACAATGAGCAGGGTAGGTCTCTCCATACCTATGCACTTTTTGCTGCTGCTGGATTGCACAAGGTAGAGGGAGGCAGGAGAGACATGTTCTTCTCATTGTAACAGTCTGTGAATCTGCAGCACTGAGGGGCTCTGATAATGCCCCATAGCCCTTCAGTCTCATTAGCTAATACAAAAAAAAAATGATTTTTAGAAGGAAGGAGGCCATGGATAACAAATATAAGTAGATTGCCACAGTCACGATGCCTGGCCTGGGTCTATGACTGGTTTATCATTATACTTTGATGGTAAATTTCCTTTAAAGAGGTTTAGGGACCAACTTGCTGATCAGTGGGGTCTCAATGCTGAGACCCCCACAGATCACAAAAATAAGGGGTCCGTCAGACTAATGGAGCAGACAGCTGTGCATGACCGTTCTGTTCCATTAATCTCTATGGAGCTGACGGAGATTAGAAGCTCAACTTGCTTCATAGCTGGTGCACACCTTAGAGCCATTGGGGGATATTTATCATACGCTGGCGCTCGTGCGCCAGCGTATGATAGCCCCGCCGCTGCAAATTCGCAGCCCGATACATGAAGAGGCTTCTGCCGGCCACACCACCCCTTCACGCCCCTTCACGCCCCACTGGCGTGAAGGTGGCGGATTGGGGAAAATAATCGCAAAAGCTAGCAATAAGCTAGCATTTGCGATTATTTCAGGGCCTCTGCGCCAGTGGCGGTGCGCAGAGGTCCTGATAAATATGCCCCATTGACCACAGAGATCAAAGATGAAACGAGTCCCCCTTCCAGAGCCTCCTTAAATCCAGGGGCATAGTACAGCCACATCTTCTACATTCTCAGGATCAGTACTTAGATCAGATCATATGGTTGCCACATGCCATTAACTATCATTAATGGCTAATTCTCCTAACATTGTTTCATGACATATTCCAAATGTTCGTCTTTGGATTTTCTCTACCGAACTCAATATTTGACCTCGAAATCGAGTCAAATTTATGACTTGAGCAGTAGAAAATGTAATGTAAATGCACATCATATCTTTACCACTAGGTGGCAGTGCTGAAAGCCGTGTGGATGAAGGTACATGGTGTTCTGTGCCGCAGTACAAGCTCCGTGTGGTTAGACATCACGATGAGCACGGATCACCGGCGTCGTGTACGATATTAAACATTCATAATTCCCCAAATGTTATGAAGCCTGTTATCAGATACACAGAATGTGACAGAATCCTGATGTGTGAAGAGACAACTTGACACGCTGTACATCTTTATATGAAATCTCATTGTAAGATAAAGGAGGAAAGAAGTTACATTTACAAATCTAATCCAGACTCGGCAAGTAAGGGCTCGATTCCATCTGATTCGACATCACAAATGTACTCCTGCGCTTTACGAGAGAGCCCGGAGCTGGTGGCGCACAGTCAAGGTCTCGCGTTTCATTTTTAATGACTGTTAAATCGTGCTCGCCTTCTAGAAGATGTGAGAGCCATGGCAGATAGACAAGCGAGGGAGTGCAAGGACATGTAGTAGGGTCTGTGACGTTCATCATGAATAGAGTGTCAGGGCGGCAGTGAATGCTGACACGCTGCTGTAACTGGAGGTGGGAGACGGCAGAGGGATGGGAGATTTTCTGGAAATTAATACGAGTCCGTATGATGTCTTTCTAAAGCAGGACAAACTATTAACGGAAATCTACCATTTGTTTTTATGCATTATGAACCAAACATACCTTGAGAATGTGATAGCTACACTGATGCAGAAACATATCTTGTTTCCCTGATCCGAGAGGTTTTGCTCAAAAAACAAGTATGAAATTCAGGACCTTGGGAAAGCTGTGTGCTACTGGCTGCCCTATATAAACACATTACACTGAGCTTCCTGAACTGTCCAGACAGGACTAATCAACCTGAGCTGGATGACTCATACACAGCAACTGGAGAATGATGCAGTAATTGATTACTTCTGCCTGTCAGGGACAGCACAGTAATTACATCATTCTCTGGAGCAGTGCATAATCAGGGTAAGAGGAGAAGCGCCGAGCAGCCACAGGAGCAACAGAGCTTCGTTTTCATCATTTTATAATTGTTTTTTCAGCGATCCACTCAGTTCAGGGATTAAACAAGATATGTGTCTGCATCAGCATAGCTACGGAATTCTCAAGGTATGTTTGCGTTATAATGCATAACAGCAAATGGTCATGGGCCCCGGGGCGGACATCCAAACCACCTATATTATTATCCACTGTTTGTTTGTCTAGATATGAAATAAATAAAGATTAAATTGAGACCGTTCAATTATTTGTTCCCAAGGGAGTGAAGTCTCTGCCATAGAGTTTGTCAGTGGGTTAGTCATTGCTCCCTATTTAGAATACATGCACCCTTGGCAGAACAGAGGGTGCATATGCACACAGGTGAGAAGGAATAGTTGTTGGCAGAATTTTATATCACTAGCATTCCTAGCATTCAAGAGCTTTAAGTTTTTCATTTTTTTCATCAAAATAACACTCATGAGAGCTGAGGAATTATATTGGATATAGAGGCTAGAAGCCAGGGGTTGTCCATTTCTTTTCTTAAGTTGCCTATGTGCCTTTACTGTCCTGTACATAATCCATGAATGTTCCTCAAGTCATTAGGGTGAGGGAGTAAGAGAGTAAGAGAGTCTTATAGCCATGAATGCTCCACTAGGGGGATTCTGGGAAAATATGCAAAGTTTCCTTACAAGGTAGTTAAAAGAGGCGTGGTTTTCCTTATCCCACCCTGGAAAACTTTCATTGTGCAGTCCTGGTTTTCTAATGCTTTCAGAGCCTGCATCCTTCTTTATTTATTTGCCTGGAGATGGAACATCACCCCGGTCCTCCCTCCCTTCACAGCAGGACTCATCCCTCGCCCCTTCCTTCTCCCTGGATTAGTCAGTATGCAGCTTCCAGGAAGTAGATGAAAGGGTTATCGGATTGTGTGAGTAGTGAGGAGTGAGTGGCAGCACATAGATCTGTGTGTGCAGAGAGGAGAGGGCAGCATGCAGACTACGGGGGAAGACTGCAGCTTTCAGTGGGGGCACAGACACATGGACATACTGTATAAATTGGCATAAGAGAATTTTAGCAGCACTAAAGGTTCCTAATAGCACAGAGGCCTTTATAATCCTTAAATGGAAGAAGTTTGGGAAGACCACAATCCTTCCTCGACTTGGCCGACCAGCCAAACTAAGCAATCAGGGGAGAAGAGCATTGCTGACAGAGGTAAGAAGAACCATAAGATCACTGTGGCTAAGCTGCAAAGATGCAGAAGGGAGATGGGAGAAAGTTCCACAAAGTCACCTATCACTGCAGCCTCCAGCAGAAGCGAGTGTAACAACAGAAGCCTCTCCTCATTGCAAGACATATGAAAGCCGCATACACTGTGCAAAAATAACACATAAGGGACCCCCAGACTATGAGAAATAAGATTCTCTGGTCTGATGAGATGAAGATTGAACTTTTTGGTGTTAATTCTAAGCGGTATGTGTGGAGAAAACCAGGCACTGCTCATCACCTGCCAAATACAATCCCAGCAGTGACACATGGTGGTGGTGGCAGCATCATGATATGGGGGCAGACACAGGACCTCTCAGGCCCAACGCCAGCACCAAGCCAACCCGGGCAAGTGCCTGAGAGGCTCACTCAGGCCCCCCGGATCAATTGTACCAGTGTCGCTTCAAGACAATCACTATCCGGCTTGATGACTTTTCTGCCTCTATGCTGCGCTCCCAAGCAGAATCCAAAACTCACCTTTCCTCGTACCCCCAAAGAGGTGCACTGTACTGTATGCAACGGCTCTGCAGGCGGCGCACATCATGACGTCATCAGATCACGTGTACTGGCTACAGAGCCGGCGCGAACGGCGGGCACATGCCGAAGAAAGAAGGCAGCTACAGGCGCTGCTCCGGGGGAATGAGGAAAGGTGAGTTATTTTTCTTTCCCGTAGGGGCGGCAGTGTAGCTGGAGGGGGGGGGTTTGTGTCCACAGAGGAGAGTGGTCAGTTTTGTCCACAGGGAGAGGAGGGTAGTGTTTCTAGGGGGGGGGCAGTGTTCTCCACAGGACGGGGGGGCAGTGTGTCCACAGGAGGTGGATGGGCAGTGTGTCCACAGGGGAAGGAGGGAGAGCAGTTTGTCCACAGGGGAAGGGGGGGGGCAGTGTGTCCACAGGGGGAGGAAGGGGGGGCAGTTTTGTCTACAGGGGGAGGGAGGCAGTGTGTCTACAGGGGGAGGGGGGCAGTGTGGCTACCGGAGGGCGACTCACAAAGGGGCCCTCTAAGGCTCTGTCGCCCAGGGCCCACTAAAAGCTGGAGCCGGCCCTGGGACCACTGGTTATAATTGAAGGAACAATTAATGCGGCCAAGTACATTGTAGATAGAAACCTCTTCCAGATGCTCTGGACCTCAGACTGGGCCGAAGGTTCACCTTCCAACAAGACAATGACCCTAAGCTCACAGCTAAAATAACAAAGCAGAGACTTCAGAACATCTCTGTGACCATTCCTGACTGGCCCAGCCAGAGCCCTGACCTAAACTCAATTGAGCATCTCTGGAGAGACATGAAAATGGCTTCCACCAACGTTCACCATCCAACCTGAGGGAACTGGAGAGGATCTGCAAGGAAGAGGCAGGGGATCCCAAATCCAGGTGTGAAAAACTTGTTGTATCTTCCCAAGAAGAGTCATCTCTATTAGAGATGAGCGAACATACTCGTCCGAGCTTGATGCTCGTTCGAGGCTGTTGCCCATAATTTTGGCATAATGGTGCGATTAAGCAGCCTCAGAGGCATCCATGCATGCTGCCCCTGCTGTTTCCTGTCCATTTCCGTGGTGTTTCCATCCTTTTCTGAGGTTCCCAGGTGTTTGGCCAAGCTTCCCTGTGCAGAGCCTTGGTCCCCTTGAAAAATGCTCGAGTCTCCCATTGACTTCAATGGGGCTCGTTATTCGAGACGAGCACTCGAGCATCGGGAAAAGTTCGTCTCGAATAACGAGTACCCAAGCATTTTAGTGCTCGCTCATCTCTAATCACTACACTATACATTACCTAATCTGTTCTTACATTACTACACTATACATCACCTACTCTGTTCTTACATTGCTACACTATACATCACCTACTCTGTTCTTTTAACAAGTAGACCATCTTACATCAATACTAATACATGAAATTAAGGCCTTATAGGTCCCCCCTTTACCACCTTCATGTTCCCCCTTCACCTATGGCTCCGGAGTTGCACTCTTCTTGGCTGCAGCTCTGGCAGTAGCGTTGGTCGTGGGAAAAGCTTCTGGCCACCATGGAAAGAGATTAATGCACACAAGCATGTACTCATATGCACCACTTTTTGGTAGCTGGATAAAATCCCTCTCTGGGTTCCATCTGTGCAGCTGCCTTTGCCACCCTGTCTGCCACACCAATGTCCTTAGATTGTGGAGTTACCAATTGTGTGTGTGCTTTTACTTTTATAATTCCCACATCTTGTGGAATTAACAGAACATCCACATGCTCTTTAATCAGTGTGCCATGCTTAGAGGGGGTCCCTGCAGAGGTGAGGAAATCTCTAGCCTTCCATATGGGTTCATAGTCGTGTTTAGACCCCAGAACTATACCTTGAGTATAGATGTTTGCCCTTTTACCTTCCATCAGCTGTAGCATTTCCTTGCCGTCAACTCCACCTCCTGCGCTGACCTGTGTGGAGGGAGTGGTTCTGCTTTTACTACCTCATGTGAGCCATCTACGAGAAAAAAACTCAACATATGGGTTAAGCACCTTCTCCCCTACCCTTCTGAATCCTGTAAGGCTGGCAACAGAATGGCAGGTTCAGAGCTGTGCATGTTGTCAGTGTGACGTTCTGGGGAATCAGGAGTGCACACTGGAGTCTGAGCTGTTTGCCCATTGCTCAGATGCTTGGCCTGTACTTGGGTGAAGACACTTTGCAAGTCATGTGGGGTTTGCACAGTAAATGAGTGATCTAGGATCAACTCACAGGCCTTGCTGAGCAGATTGCTGGCTGCAGCTACTGACACATGAGGAGCTCCCCTCCCGACTGAGTCTAACCAAGCTTAATAGTGGGCCACTGGGGAGGCCACCATGTTCCTGGACTAGGACACCTTCACAAAACAAAACAAAGGGTTTGGTCCAGTGGGGTGTGCCTAGGGCCGGGGCAGACAGGATTTTCCAGCTTAAGGCTTTGGAATAGATCAATTTCCTCTTGAATAAGGGCAAATGGGGGAGAGGCAATTCAGTCATAAAGGGGTTGCATCAGGCTTGAGGCAGCAGACCTTACCCCAGGCCCACAGCAGCTGGCCAGTCCTAGAAACATGAAAATATTTACCTTTGTCAGCTTTTAGATACAGAGTACCGCCATGTAGTATAAAATGCATACAGTGTACCGCCATGTAGTATAAAATGCATACCGAGTACCGCCATGTAGTATAAAATTCATACAGCGTGCCGCTGTGTAGTATAAAATGCATACAGCGTTCCACCATGTAGCATAAAATGCATACAGCGTGCCGTCATGTAGTATAAAATGCATACAGCGTGCGGCCATGTAGTATAAAATGCATACAGTGTGCCACCATGTAGTATAAAATGCATACAGTGTGCCGCTATGTAGTATAAAATGCATATAGCATGCCGCCATGTAGCATAAAATGCAAACAGCGTGCCGCCATGTAGTATAAAATGCAAACAGCGTGCTGCCATGTAGTATAAAATGCATACAGCGTGCCACCATGTAGTATAAAATACATACAGCGTATACAGAATATACATATATATAAAAACATATATACATATATATACATACATATTCATACATACAGGGGGATGTGCATGTGTTGGCCGGCCAGTGGGCGTGTGGATGTACCAGCCGGCCAGTGGGGCGGATCATGTGCTGGCCGGCAGGAACACAAAGCGGCCCCCTCAGCCTGCGGGAAGTGCGCCACCTGATGCGAGATTCTCAACTCGCCTTATGGCAGAAGCAAACTAAGATGGCCACCGCTGAAGGATTGTAGGGGGTGTTATCTTCTCTATTCACCATGACTAGTGACATGGTGTGGGGAGAATCTGGGGGCACCACAATTATAACAAGTCTGACTCCCTGAATTGACCCCTCTGTTGATATTGGTCAAGGGTGTGGAGTCTAAGAGGGCGCTGGTCTGGATCCTAGACACCATCTTTTGTTCTTTGTTTCAGGGGGGAGAATCTCAAATTCTCTCTACATCAGAAACTTTGCCGTTTTCCATCAGTCCTACATAACTCTCACCCTCAACAAACAACTGTCTACTTACATAAAGCCAACCTTCTGTCTGTGGATCTTTCCCTTCATGTGAGACACAAAATAAGTTGCTTTTCTTGGTCCGCCTTGCCCTTCATTCGCCTTACTCGGTTTTCTACCGATCACAAATGTCTACTACAATGCTCTCAAAGAAACCTGTACCCACAGACTCAAGAGGGTTTCACAACGGATACCGATCACAAAAAAATACCTCCCACTCTTTTTTTCAATATTTACAAATAAAGAATGTATTAAGGGGCATGATAGAGACACATAGGAGGAGGGGACAGAGTGAACTAGTCATATTCAACACGCAAAACGGGAAGAGGAAAAACCTGTCACTTGCGTACAATCTGCTACAAGGGGAAATAGATGGAGAAAAACTGGGATATATGGAAAAATGGGAACAAGATCTAAGGACAGAAATAACTTTAGCACAATGGTATCAATCAAGTATTGAGGTGGTAAGAGCCTCAGCTAGAACAATTGAAAAAAGTTCAGACAAGATGGTATCTATGTCCGGACAGACTAGCGCATAATGCAGAAGGAAACTCTCACTTGTGCTGGAAAGGATGTCAAGAAAAAGGTACAGCGATCCACGTGTGGTGGGAGTGCCCAAGGCTTCAGACGTTTTGGTCAGAGGTTTTTGGATTAATCTCCACCATGACAGGTGAAGCTGCAGAATTATCCCCCTTACAAGCAGTTTTACATATAGGGGTTAATAAATTCCCCCCGCAATACAGAGGAGTAATAACACATACATTAATAGCAGCGAGACTGTGTATAGCTAGGAAATGGAAATCTACAGTAATTCCAAATATCATAGAAGTTAAGGAAAGAGTCAATGCGCAGATGCACTATGAGATAGCCCTAGCTAACGGATCAAAACAATGGAAGACTAGGAAAAAGATCTGGTCCCCATGGGAGATGAGGACAGATGCCACTCCTATTATTGAGTAAACAGGGGGGAGGAAGTGAAGCAATGATCAAGGATTAAGGAACTCCAGGATTAGCCATGATACGCTGCCGGTTCTACACCACGAGTGAGTGTACCTGTTATATGTAAATGTATTGTTGTATATTTGAAAGTCATGTTAGATATAAGTTTTTGTAAGTTGGTATAAATAAAAAAAAAAAAAAAAAAAAAAAAAGAATACCTCCCACTCTGACACTGCGGACATCTAAGGGTCACTCCTTCCTATCTCACAGCTTCAGCTAACATCACAGACTGTCTGACTGTGACTTTGCCACAATTATAGTGAGCGCATTGTGATATATGGATATTTAAAGTACATAATATCACACAAGGAAATGACCTTACCCTGCCAGTGAAACATTAGTGACAGGTAGACAATCAGGGCCGGATCATGCGAGGGGCTCCCGGGGCATGCACCCTCGGGCCTCCACCACTTTGCTTCCACTGGGGGCCCCCACTAATGGTGGTTTACAGTGTGGGCGTTTGTCCCACTGAGGGGAGGTCACAAGAGAAGGTGGTTGGCACATCCTCCCCATCTGCTCCGTTGCCTACTACTAACTTCATGGAAGGACTTATATTCAGTGTATAGAATTGTTGAATTATATGACAATTAGAATCTCTTGTATTCCCGGACTCTCCCCCTCAGTAACACTTTCTCCAATCCTGAATGACCCTGTGGACTAATTAATCAATGGGAGGTTCTGAAACCTGAACCAAACAGAGAACATATAAAACACTATGATATAGTGGAATACAGGGTTCACTCTATGTGCCTGCTGGTCAAGCTGGGGTGTTCCATATTTCTCCCCCCTACAGGGAATCAGGATTTACTATCATTTGTAAGTTTTGGTTATTTTTCTCCCTTGTTACTTTAATGTTTTATTAACTGTTTTGCTGTGTTGTGTGTCATTTTATTTTGTAATTCTTAATATATTTTTAGAAGCACTGAACACCTTTTGTAATTAAAGCCTTTACTTTCATTTTGGTCCCTGTGCGAACTCATAGCCTTGTAAAGTGTGATTAGCTGTGTGTGCATGTCTAGTGGTGTAACAAAGTGACTGCTTCAGAGGCAGGAGTGGATGTACAATGGGATACTTATTGGTCCAGGTGTAAATTCAAAATACTGCCTGCCCTGGGCCTCACGCTGAATTTCAGGTAAGTGTAATGTGTATGTGTCTTACCTGTGTATATGTGTTTAGTAATGTGTATATATATATATATATATATGTGTGTACAAATGTCATGTGTGTGTATACAGAGGATTTACATGTAATAGGTGTAATGTGTGTGTATATAGGTGCAATGTGTGTGTGTAAATAGGTATCGCATGTAATAGGTGTATTTATAGGTGCAATGTGTGTGTATATGGAAATATAACAGATAAATAGGTAGAAGGAGCAGCACTGTGGATAACCGGATTAAATCCAATGTGGGTGCAGGCTTCAAGGAAGCCTGCCGCTCCCTGCACACCCTGCCGGATCTTTGTGCTATGTGCCTTGGAGAAACCTTGTATTGTTGCCCTGTGCTCGTGTATTGACTTCCCGTTGTGACCCCATACCTGTTCCCGTTTATGTTCCTCTGCTGTCAGCCCTGACCTTCTGCTCCGCCTCTGACCCTGAACCTTTGCCGCCTGTCTTGACCTCCTGCCTGTCCCCAACCACGAACCTGCCTTCCGTTTCTGTACCTTGCCTTGGCTGCCACCATGGACAAAGTCGCACCTGTTGAACGACCCGATGGTACCACGCCGTAGCAAATCCAACCCGCTTTGCAGAGGGCTCTGGCAAAGAGCCACTTAGACACCGGTCCCAGGTGTCGGCTTACGTCATCGTCCGTGGTGGTCCAGTGGGTCCACTGCTGCTGGAGTCTGACAATATTTAGGTGTAATGTGTGTATAGAGGTATAGCATGTAATAATTGTATATATATATGTGTAATGTGTATATATACAGGTATAACATTGAAAGGGTGCAGATCAGTGGCGTAACTAAGAGAGGCTTCTTATCCCTTAAAAAATATACATATTTATATGCTCACAAATGTGAGTTACAGTTGCATGGTATACACCAGTGATGGGCAACCTTTTGAGCTTGGTGTGTCAAAATTCGCCAAAAAACCGAGCATAACTCGGGTGGTGCGTCACCTTGAGAAAAAAAATTTTTTTGTGATATTTATAGTTTAAATAACAAATATGTATACGAGCACTCGAGCATCGGGAAAAGTTCGTCTCGAATAACGAGTACCCAAGCATTTTAGTGCTCGCTCATCTCTAATCTCTATACCAGCTCCAAAGCTGCTTCTACTCAATACTGAGGCTGAATACTTATCACCGTGTGATATTTCAGTTTTTCTTCTATAATAAATTAGCAAAAATATCTGTATTTCAGTTTTGTTTTACTGTCAAGATGGGGGCACAGTGCACATTAATGAGCAAACAAAGAACTTTTTTGATCTTAATATTTGGTGGCAATGAAACAAAGAGTGGAAAATTTAGAGTGGTCTGAATCCTTTCCGTACCCACTGTATATTTAGCTTTCCTGATGGTGTATATTTTGCGTTCTTATAGTAAATGATTTGTTTCCCGATTATCCGGTATTTGTGAACATTAACCCGAGCTGCTTGTGTTTTCTATAGTAGAGTCGGCATGTAGTATGACGTCCCAGATGTGTCTGAATAGAACGCGAGGACTAATGGCGCACATCACAGCAGAGGTTCCTTACTATACGGTGCGGAATGACCTTACATTCAATTACTAGCACTCACCCTCCCCATACTAAATACCTGAGGTGCGGAGCTGCTTTTCAAATTGTGAAGGGTCATCATGGGTTTAGCAGCGAAGGTCTCATGAATAGCAGCCGCACTAATATATTCATTCAATGTATACACAACGCGCACCTGCATAAAGAGAGCGGCGTCTGAAAGCAGAGAGAGCACACGCTCGGAATAATTTACCAACATCAAGTATTAGGAAATGATATACTGTAAAGCCATTTACATACACATGGGGCAAATACATTACAAAGCAATGACCGGAAATAACCCGAATGGACAGACGAGACAGATCGTCCGCTCTTTATCCCCCCAGACTGACTCAGACATTGTGCATTTTTATATCGCCATTGATGTGAATGTATTCGAGCTGCATCCTGCTGCTTTATGGTGCATAAACAGCCCCAGCAAATGTCAGGAGAATTGCGCTTTTCCCGTAGTGTATGAGCCTGTCACTGGGAAGTAATGCCGCCAGGAGCTTTTAGCATATAAATGGTTAAATGCACTGATGGTTCGGATTATTACTTGTACAGATCAAATGATGGATCGTAAGCAACCAAGTCCTTTTATGAGTGCGGCCTCCAGCTGTTATGGTACGATGGGAGTAGTAGTACTATGTAGCAGCCCTGGAGAGTTATTTAATCATAGCGGGGGTAATTCACTTACCCGCTCCTTTCGCGATCCAGCGGCGCGTTCTCAGGCGAGGATTCGGGTCTTCCGGCGATTCACTAAGGTCGTGCGCCCGATGTCCATCAGGTGTCGCTGCTGCGCCGAGGTCCGCCGGAGTTCACCAACCTATCCCCGGTGCATGTGAGTGATAGATTTTGCGACACAATTCGGTTTTTAATTTCCATGGTTTTTCAGAATCCATCAGCCACGCCCCCTGATTTCCATCGCATGAAACCTGACACCGATGCGCCGAAATCCGATCGCGTGCGCTAAAATCCTGGGGATTTCGCCGCAAAACGGAAAAATTTGTGATACCCGACGAAAATGTGGCTACGGAGCCCTTAGTAAATGACCCCCAGTGTGTGTCATAGTAGCAGCAGAACTGTGATTTATAACTCATTTCCATTACAGGATTGTAGTTTCTCCGAGTGCATTGGATATGTGTCCTTACCCTGTTGTGCTCTTAGCTCTCTGAAATGAGTTTCTCCACAGCCCCCCCCCCCCCCCCCCCCCCCCCCTGCTCTGCGTAAAACCCATAGAGGGCTCTCATTTGGATACGTCAGCAGTCACTCAGAGCTGAAAAACTCTACAAGGGGAAGGGCTTTGGAACCACTTAATGTGGCACATATATCATAAATTTGGCTTTGTCCATCTGTTTTGGGGACTTTTCTTGGCTTTTCTGCTAACCAGATGGATCTTACCCTTTTTTCCTTTTTGATACATGTGGTGACTGGTATTTAAAAAACATGTGGCAAAAAGTCCCTATCAGTTCCAAGCTCATTTCTATGCCTAATCAGGGGCAGCAGTAGATTAGCACCAACATTTGTGACTTTTATGCATCTTTTTAACCCCTTAATGACCTGACCCTTTTTTGTTTTTTCATTTCCATTTTTCTCTCCCCACCTTCAAAAATCTATAGTTTTTTAGAATTTTCATGTATAGAGGTTTATGACTGCTTGTTTTCTGCATAACAAATTGCACTTCATAGTGATGGTATTGAATATTCCATGCCTTGTATTGGGAAGCGGGAAAAAAATTCCAAGTGCCGTCAAAATGGTAAAAACACGCATTTGCGCAGTTTTCTGGTGAGCTTGGATTTTACGGTTTTCACTGTGCTCCCTGAATGACATGTCTACTTTATTCTTTGGGTCGGTACTATCACGGGGAAACCAAATTTATATACCGTATATACTCGAGTATAAGCCGACCCGAGTATAAGCCGAGACCCCTAATTTTACCACCAAAAACTGGGAAAAACTACTGACTCGAGTATAAGCCGAGGGTGGGAAATGCATTGGTCAAACCCCCCCAGTAGTACAGCCTGCCAGCCCCCAGAAGAATACATCAGCCCCTAGTAGTATACAGCAGCCCCTAGTAGTATACAGCAGCCCCCAGTAGTAAACAGCAGCCCCCAGTAGTATACAGCAGCCCCCCTGTAGTATACAGCAAGCCCCTAGTAGTATACAGCAGCCCCCATGTAGTATACAGCAAGCCCCTACTAGTATACAGCAGCCCCCATGTAGTATACAGCAAGCCCCTAGTATTATACAGCAGCCCCCATGTAGTATACAGCAGCCCCCATGTAGTATACAGCAAGCCCCTAGTAGTATACAGCAGCCCCCCTGTAGTATACCGCAAGCCCCCATGTAGTATACAGCAGCCCCCATGTAGTATACAGCAGCCCCCATGTAGTATACAGCAGCCCCCATGTAGTATACAGCAAGCCCCTAGTAGTATACAGCAGCCCCCAGTAGTATACAGCAAGCCCCCATGTAGTATACAGCAGCCCCCATGTAGTATACAGCAGCCCCCATGTAGTATACAGCAAGCCCCTAGTAGTATACAGCAGCCCCCAGTAGTATACAGCAGCCCCCCAGTAGTATACAGCAGCCCCCCAGTAGTATACAGCAGCCCCTAGTAGTATACATCAGCCCCTAGTAGTATACATCAGCCCCTAGAAGTATACAGCAGCCCCCAGTAGTATACAGCAGCCCCCAGTAGTATACAGGAGCCACCCAGTAGTATACAGCAGCCCCCCAGTAGTATACAGCAGCCCCCAGTAGTATACAGCAGCCCCTAGTAGTATACAGCAGCCCCTAGTAGTATACAGCCTGTCCCTAGTAGTATACAGCCTGTCCCTAGTAGTATACAGCCTGTCCCTAGTAGTATACAGCCTGCCCCCACGGCCCTTAAAAAAATAAACTTAAATACTCACCCTCCGATGTCAGCGCGGCTCCCCGATGTCGGCGCGACTTACCGATGTCCCCGATGTCAGCGCGTCCCGTCTTCTTTCTTCTCCTGGGCTCCTCTTCACTCTTCTCGCGCCCATGTTTTCTTCTAGCAGGCGCATACTATGACGCGGCCGCTGCTGACGTCATAGTATGCGCGGCCATGAAGAAAACATGGCAGTGTCGATAATAGAAGAAAGAAGAGAGAAGAGGAGCCGCGGAGAAGAAAGAAGACGGGACGCGCTGACATCGGGGACATCGGTAACTCGCGCCGACATCGGGGAGCCGCGCTGACATCGGAGGGTGAGTATTTAATTTTATTTTTTTAAGTGGGTAATTTTTTTTAGGCTAATAGACTCGTGTATAAGCCGAGGGGACGTTTTTCAGCACATTTTTTGTGCTGAAAAACTCGGCTTATACACGAGTATATACGGTAGGTTTTATAATGTTTTCATACATTTACAAAAATTAAAACCTCCTGTACAAATTTTTTTTTTTTTTAATTTTTCTGGTGCTTTATCATACTTATGTGTACAGAGCTGTGGGCGGTGTTATTTTTTTTGCAACTTTTGATGAAATTTTTAATGCTACCATTTGTAGGACTGTGCGACCTTTTGATCACTTTTTATTAATTTTTTAATATTTTTCAAAATGGCAAAAAAGTGCCATTTTCGACTTTGGGTGCTATTTTCCATTAAGGGGTTACACACAGTGAAAATGGTTATTATATTTTGATAGATCCGGCATTTTCGGACGTGACGATACCTAATGTGTTTTACCTTATGATTTTTACTGTTTATTTTATATTTTATATCAGTTGTAGGGAAAGGGGGGTGATTTGAATTTTTAGGATTTTTTTATTATTATTTTTTTTTTACTTTTTTAAATTTTTAGTTTCACTATTTTTCAGGCCCTCTAGGGTAATTTAACCCTAGGTTGTCTGATCAATCCAACCATATACTGCGATACCACAGTATGGCAGTATATGGCGATTTGGCGCCTCAATTATTAAAATGTGTAAATCGCACATTGCTATGAATGGGATAAAAAGAGACAGTTCTCATGGCGACCACTCCCCGATGAGATCACGGGGAGCAACGATTATCATCAAGATGGTGGCGCCCTTGACCGTTAGCCCTCTCCATGCACCGGGACCCAAAGCATTAAAGAAGCATTTTTCACATCTGGATTCAGGTGATAATTCATGGATCCCTCTGGGGACAATGGCAAACTTTGAAGGGAGACTGTTTCAGGCACAACAGAAAGTTGCAAATGAGAAAAAGCGCCATGAAAAGTCTCAAAAATAAAAAAAAAATGTTAAAATCACAGCTTCAAAAAATGGCCGTTACATTCATTCCTATGCACTTAGCTCCCCCTAGTGGTGGCTGAAAAATGTCAGTTTTATTCAGAGATGTATAGAAGATAATAATCCATGTACTTATGCAAAATAAGCACCATATCTATCAGTAAAATAGTATAAATAGTATAAATATATATACTATACTATACTATATATATATAAATATAAATATATATATATATATATATATATATATATATATATGCATTGCACACTGTATATACTACACAGCTTACCGTACATTGAATACATTTCCATTATATTATTCACTAATGTTCGTATCAATATCACGAAGACAGCCACAAGACAATGGTCATACATCATGCCCTAGATAACTCCTAATGCACATATAAGTCTAGGTGACGTTGTTTTTTTATTTTTACAGTCCAGGTTTTTTTTTTACTATTCCTAATACAGTGATTTATAACATTTTGAAGTTATATTTCAGCCTGTGGGCTAATAGATGGACACCATTATTACAAGAAACAGTGAAAAATCAGTAAAGGAGCCTCTACTATATAGTTAATAGATGCTAATTGAAGAGGTACCAATAGGGGGCCTTATAATCTAAAAATTAGACATAGAAAAAGCCATCAGATACATCATTATTACAGTTGTACAGAACATAGAAATTCTGAAGTGAAGATGATTATATCATGATTATTTATCATTTTATTTATTATTAGCCTCTTGAGGACACAGTGGTTTTTTGGGGATGAAGGGCAGCATGGTGGCTCAGTGGTTAGCATTACAGCTTTGCAGTGCTGCGAACCTGCGTTCAAGTCTCAGGGTCAACATCTGCAAAACATTTTTTTGCCTCAGTGACAAGTTTTTTTGCTTTAATGGGACCAAGAATTATCAATAAAGGTTCATTACAGACACCTTACAGCTGATCATTACAGTCTGGGACTATAGTAACATCCAGAGAACTTCACCAGAGGTCACAGTGGGCAGAGGGGTCCAACTTTTACTAGGGGTCATTTGTAAGTCAGGTGCCCTTAAGTAGGGGGCCGCATGTATCCCTATCCCTATAAAGGTAGATCGGATGGTAGGTGCATCTATTGGACATAAGGATAGCCCTTGTAAGGGTTAATCCTATTGTCCCTGCAAACTTTTTAAAACTTTTATTTCCCTAATATGCAGATTTTGTAAAGAAGCTACAGGGGCGTGGAGTAGCCGGAGCTGAGGTTACACGGCACAGCTACTCCACGCCCCAGTTGCCTCTTTGATCCTCCTAGCAGAAATCTTCGCCGCGCAGCTATGAGGAGCTGCGCGGCCTCATCCGCGAAGCCTGCCATCTGTGCACAGGCAGAACTGCAGGCCCGCGGCTGCACAGTCACAGCTCCGAAGCCGTAGTAACTGCGCATTTGCAGATGGCAGGATTCTCGGAGGAGGCCGCGCAGCTATGAGGAGCTTTCTGGTAGGAGGTTCAAAGAGGCTACTGGGGCGTTGAGTAGCCGCGCCGGGTACTCTCAGCTCCTGCTACTCCACGCCCCTGTAGCTTCTTTACAAAATCTGCATATTAGGAAAATAAAAGTTTTAAAAAGATTGCAGGGACATGAGGATTAGCCCTTAAATGGGCAATCCTCATGTCCAATAGACGCACCTACCACCCGATCTACCTTTATAGGTATATCCGTGGTGGTAGGTTTCCTTTAAGATATTGCACAAAAAAAATAAGTTATGGCTCTTAGACCAATAAGTATGATAATAAGATAAAAATCCACCTGTTATTAAAGGGGTTGGTCGCTTTACCTCATGTCTTTTATAATGTGTGTGTAAGTGCGGGGGGAAGTGCAACACCCCTGCCGATACAAGGCAGAGGGGTTGTTGCGAATACGTCCCAATATGTAGTTTGCAACCTGTGTGGAGTCTGATCAACCCCACAGCTGGTCACTACACAACAGGGAGAATCACTATAACCGCCTCTCCCTCATCATTTCTTGCCAACACCACCTGCTGGAGACCTGCCAGGCTGTAGGACAGCCCTCCGGTCCCCATACCAAGCACCGTGACACTAGCGTGCACAGGCCGCAACCACCAGCCACTCCAGTATTCTGGGCCCCGGCTGACTCCAGGCCCTGAGAAAAAAAGGCTAGGCCCCGGTGGGGGATGTTACAGAAGGATATTGGGTAATTTACTAAAATACACCAATTAGTGATTCTGCTCTGCTTTATTGATAGCAGATTTTCCTGACCATAAAATGGCGCTGGCTATAGCTGAAGTAACTGTTTGCCGTAGATTTCAAATCCGATGCGCTAGTGCAGTGCCGTAATTGCTAAGAGGCCGGCATTGGGTGCTCCAATTGCTTCTGCCGCGTAAAGCACTAAACCATGTAAAATGAAAGTAGAAATTAGAATACAAAAATGAATGGCGACTGATTTATATGAACAGACCCTTAGAAGAACTAGAGCACATGACTGATACACGTAGCGGAAATTGGAGCAGTGTAAGTCGGAGACTTAGTGCTCTCCTTGATGCAGATCTGTGTATTGTGTACCGTTGCTTTGCATTGGGTTTTGTTTGCTCTCTCCCTTGAAATGTACAGGCCAAGAAAGGTCGATGTACTGTAGGAAGAAAGGTATGGAGCAGCTTTATGTATCTTCAAGGTTAGTTTTACATTCAGCGAAATGTCAGAGAGGGAGATAACTCAAAAGACCTTTTTCTGAAAAATGTTTAAATAGGATTTATGGGACTTTCATTCCTTTTTATTGATCACAGAATGGTTCCTTTGAGGTCTAGAACGAGTGCAAAGGTCAGCCATCTTTGTTGGTAGTACATTGTATAGAAGTAGAAGCACACTGTAACTTGTAGCTCATGGGTCTCCCTCTCATCATAGCCCCTGCCTACTATGTGCTTTGTATAATATTAGTAGTATTGGGCTACACACAATACAGCCAGTCCATACAAAGGAGTCTTAGGGTACCATTAAAAACTATGAGGGAGATTTAACAGAAGTGTCTGAGGTAAAACTGCTCTAGTTGCCCACAGAAACCAATCAGAGCTGAGCTTTCATTTTATAAATAAATTCTGAGATCCGATTGGTTGCCATGAGCAACTAGAACAGTTCTGCTCTCAGACACTTCTGATGATACATGTTCAACAATATTATATACTAGGGGAAAATCTGTGAATTTGGGTAAGTACCGTATATTCCGGCGCCTTCTGTCTTGTCTGGGGTCGTCTTATACGCCAGTAATCCCGAATACACGGCGGGCGGTCGGATTGCGCTGCATGGAGAGGGCTCACGGGCTGAGCCCTCTCCATAGCCAGTAAGTCTTTGTTGCATATTGCAGCAAAGGCTAACCGGTAACACCGATCGCGGGTGTTTTCACAGCGATGGCTGCCGGCAAAGCTGCCGGCAGCCTCAAAAAGATAGCGGCGCATGGGCGCATACTCACCCTCCGTTGGCCCCGATGTCCGCGCGGCTCGTCTTCAGTCTTCCGCGCCGTCTTCTTTCTTCTGCTGGGCGCCGCCATGTTTTCCCCGGGGCGGCGCCTAGTATGACGTCAGCAGCGGCGCGTCATACTAGGCGCCTGCCGGGGAAGATCAATGGCGGCGCCCAGCAGAAGAAAGAAGACGGCGCGGAACACTGAAGACGAGCCGCGCGGACATCGGGGAGCAGCGCAGCATATCGGGGCCACCAAAGGGTGAGTATGTAAGGGTTTTTGTGTTGTATACTACTGGGGGCTGTGCTGTATACTACTGGGGGTGGTGCTGTATATTACTGGGGGCTGTGCTGTATACTACTGGGGGCGGTGCTGTATACTACTGGGGGCTGTGCTGTATACTACTGGGGGCAGTGCTGTATACTACTGGGGGCTGTGCTGTAATGGTAATGTTGTTGTTGTATGCCTTATGTTTATGAGCGACAGTTTTCCTGCTATATACCTGTATGTCATAAGAATTTAAATTAAAAAAAGGACCATGTTAAATTCAAATCTGTTTTTTTTTTAAATTTTTACCGGTGTTTTGTATGCGTTGGAAAAGGGGTAGTCTTATACGGCGAATATATCTTAAACTCTATATTTTAAACAGGAAAGTAGGGGGGTCGTCTTATACACCAGGTCGTCTTATACGCCAGAATAATTGGCTTAGTGATAGAAAACAGAGGGTGGTCATTAATGGCACATTTTCGGATTGGGTTGAGGTTATCAGTGAAGTACCACAGGGGTCAGTATTGGGGCCACTTCTTTTTTTAATGACCTTGTAGTGGGTTTACACAGTAAAGTTTCAATATTTGCAGATGATACTAAGCTGTGTAAAGTAATAAATACTAAGGTCGATAGTTTAGCATTACAGAGGGATTTGTGGAAGCTTGAGGAGTGGGCAGAGAAATAGTTGATGAGCTTTATTATGCACTTGGGCCATGGAAACAAAAAGTATAATTATGTTCTAAACAGTCAATTACTTGGTAAAACTGGAGCTGAAAAGGACTTGGGGGTATTGGTAGATGGTAAACTTAATTTTAGTGACCAGAGCCATGCGGCTGCTGCTAAAGCAAATAAAATTATGGGATGTATCAAGAGAGGAATAGATTCTCATGATAAAGACATAGTCTGTCCATTTCCGTGGTGTTTCCATCCTTTTCTGAGGTTCCCAGGTGTTTGGCCAAGCTTCCCTGTGCAGAGCCTTGGTCCCCTTGAAAAATGCTCGAGTCTCCCATTGACTTCAATGGGGTTCGTTATTCGAGACGAGCACTCGGGCATCGGGAAAAGACACATAGGGACACACTCAGTAATGCTACACGCAGTGGGCGCTGCTACATACACGGGGCTCTGCTATACACACACACACACACTGACTGGGCACTCGCAGTGGGCACTGCTACATACACGGGGCTCTGCTATACACACACACACTGACTGGGCACTGCTATACACAGAAACACACAGCCCCGCCTCCTTTAGGGGACCAGCACTGCTCTGTTCTAGGGCCGCAGAACATTTAGTGCGTGCTTTGTGTCAGGAGGAGTGGAGCAGGGCAGGTGGTAACTGGAAGGGGTACTTTGCTGTCCTTGGATCAGGCAAAAGCGTTGATCGGGTAACCACGAGTACCTCTGGTCTGTCCTTCTGAGGTATGGCCTGCCGGAGGAGTTTGTCATTGGCTGAAGTTTTGTAGCAGGGGCAGGAGTTCCCGCTTGTGAACGGTTGGATGGCCCGCTCTTTGAGGTGGGTCTGGGTTCGCCAGGGTTGTCCTCTGAGCCCACTTTTATACGTGTTTGCGATTGACCCATTCCTTAGGAGGGTTGATCGTGGGCCGTTGGTGGGAGTCGGGAGGATCGGCCAGCACCGGAAGCCACTCTAAAGGGTGGTAGTGTATGCCGATGATGTCACGTTTTCGTGTCTCGGGAGGGGCGCCAGTGGGTGATGTCAGAGGTTGACCGCTACTCAGAGGTTTCTGGGTCCAAGATCAACCGGTAAGTGTGAGAGTCTGGGAGGGAGGTCCATGCTTTGATCTCCCGAGCACTCTTCCATGGCCCCAAGACTCTGCCAAAGTTCTAGGCATAGATTTGGCCAGGGGGATTACCCCAGCAAAACGGGACGGCAGGCTTAAGATCGCAGCCCAGAAGGTGGACCAGTGGAAGAGTTGGTCTTTGACCATCAGCTGACAAGGGGTTAATCTGATCAAAGCCTATAGCTGCCCGTTGCTGATTTATCTGGGCAGTGTAGCATGTTGCCAGAGCCCTCTGGACTGGGTCTACAGTCTGTTCTCTCCGGCATCTTCCGGCTTATGCTACCCCAGTTCCGAAGGGTGATCGCGGTGGGGTCTGGGAATGGGAGATCAGGACCATGTCGAGGAAAGCCTGACAAAAGGGTTCTGTTGACCCATTTCCAGAAGCCTCTGGCCCTCAGGATTGCCCAGTCAGGATCTTGGGTGGGTTTGAGTTTATTGAATTCCATCAGGATCCCCTTGAAGTTTTGGACGTGACTTGGCGTGCTTCCATGGAAAGCCGTGTGGAGGGACAATCTGAAGTGTAGAGCTTGCGGAAAGTGGTTGTCCCCGGGAGGAGTGCGGTGGTCTGCGGAGAGCATGGAGCACTTCCTGCTTCATGCCCCTATAACACAGAGGTGTACACAACCGGGTGGGCGCTTCCATCCATTGGCCCGGTTGGCCGGTCTCTCCTATGCGAGTGGGCCTATGGAGCATCAGAGGCCTCGTGGCCGGGACCGCTGCACGTTATTCCTAGTCACCTAGTGGTCAGGTACCAATGGAACGCACAGTGTTTAGTATCGACGCAGCTTAAAATCTCCGCGTGGATGAGGTGGTTAGGAACATTCTGGGTGACTGGTGAAGAAGTGCGCTCTCTGGGTATGAGAGGCTGGGCACGGGGAGGGTCCTCTCCTTTGGAGGGCTTCTCCTTTAGTGTCCCTAGTACTGTCATCTCCTCTCCTGTGTTGGGCTGATGGCACTGTAGATTTTGTTTGTGTCTGAGGTTATAGTGATGTAGGGGCTTGCAGGTGCCGAACTGGGCTTATGTGGTTGATGATGATGTTGAGATTTTTGTCTTTTTTCTTATGTTAGTTGTAATACGGTAGATATGGTTATAGGGGGGTTGGGACACAGTGTTAGTGGGAGGGGGTGATGGTGGGGATTTACGAACAAGGACCTTGGACTCTATGACCCTGGGCACTGGTCTGGACTACTTAACGCAAATTTGACGTTGACCAGTGTCTGGGGAAGGGGAGGGTGCGGGCGAGGGATTTAGTTCGTGTATTGTTGTGTGTATTTGTTATTATATTATAAAAAAAAATTAAAAAATGGGTGTGGGGTGGTTGTTATAGAGGGGGTGAGGGGGGTTATGTATATTTATAGTCATTTATGTTATTTGGGTGTGTTGTCTTTGTTATTGGTTTAGGTTGGTATCGTTCGGGGGGTTGTGGATTGGGTTTATTCATTTGGTGTATTTTAAGATGTTTTGCTAGTTGCAATGAGGGCTGGACCAGCAGGTAAGTATGTTTCTTGATATAATTGTATATATGATTTGTTTGTTGTCGTTTATTGTTTATTTAAAATAAAAGATTACAGGATGTAACTCAGGATCAGCCTACCAGCAGCACCCCAGCCCAGCATAGGAGGTTTTTGGTTTTTTTTTTTTTTTTTTTTTTTTTTTGTGTGGTTGTTTTCGTGTGGTTTCTTTTTTGTTGGTTTGGGGGGGGGGTTTCGGTTGTTGTGTTTTTTTTCGGGGGTGTGTGGTGCAGCTCTGTCTCGAGTATAATACAGGATGTAACTCAGGATCAGTACAGGATAAGTATAGGTCATGTATGTACACAGTGACTGCACCAGCAGAATAGTGAGTGCAGCTCTGGAGTATATACAGGATGGAACTCAGATCAGTACAGGATAAGTAATGTCATGTATTAAACAGTGATGTACCACAGCAGAATATGAGTGCGCTTAGGTATTAATACAGGATGTAACTCAGGATCAGTACAAGATAGTAATGTCAGTATGTACCCTAGTGACTGCACACAGCAGAATAGTGAGTGCAGCTCTGGGGTATATACAGGATGTAACTCAGGATCAGTACAGATAAGTAATGTCATGATGGCACGTGACTGCCCACAGCAAATAGTGAGTGCAGCTCTGGTTATAATACAGGATGTAAGTCAGGATCAGTACAGCGATAAGTAATGTCATGTATGTAACAGTGACTGCCCACCAGCAGAATAGTGAGTGCAGGCGGGAGTATAATACAGGATGTAACCTCACGGTCAGTAAAGGACTAAGTAAGTCATGTATGTAACAGTGACCTGCACCGCAGCAGAATAGTGAGTGAGCTCTGGACTCTAATACAGGATGTAATCTCAGGATCATTACAGGAGTAATGATGTCAAGTGTGATGCCACAAGAATGATCATGAGTACTAATACTTCTCAGGCAGTACGGAAAGACATGCAGGTATACAGATGACCAGACGGCAGATCGTGAGTGACATGCCGGAGGATGGGAGGTACCGGTACTCAGGTGCAGAGCGTAAGATGAGAGTACGTCATATGCCAGTGTCTGGAAATGCGCACCTGGGCAATGCCGGACAGTAACCAGTATGTGTAGTGCGATGCGGTGTGAGAAAAGATAGGGGTCGGTAATAAGAACCGATCTAAGGTAGTATGTATGATCACATGACGCCAGCATGATAGTTGGTGCTGGATATACAGGGTATCGTACAGAGATAGAGCCTATTTGTTTTCTGGATCAATAAATATTCAGTGTTTGTTTCTTCCATGATCCAGTTTCCATCAGATTTAGGTAAATAGTATCATATCTCTTCGTTATAGTATACAGTATTTGTGTTCACTAGACACAATGTGCGGTGCGGCTTCTCAAACTAGGACGGGTGAAAACATTAACCTGGCAACGGCCAATTGGGGGGAAGGCGTAGAGTGGAATAAACTCTCACAAAAGGCATTCTGTGTCAGCGCCCCTTCATGGAAGAAACGCCGTATATTGCGAAATCTCATGTATGGTCATAGTTGTCGAAAAACTACACCTCTGAGAATCGATAAAGAACACCAAATGTTCAACTTCCTACTAACTCCACAGCTGCACATTCAGCCGCCATCCGCCTCGTCTATACTTAATTGTTTCCACAATGAAAATAGAGAAAGAGTCTCGTACCTTTGTGTAATGTGCAACTCAGAAGCTGCGCGCTCATTTTTCTTCGACGTAATGGATTATGGCTCAGCCGCCTGCTGCCACCTGCCCACGAGGGCATCATATAGGAAAGATCACTAATTTAGTTTTATTATGATGAACTTGGATATGTTTAGAGATTCTGGGAAAAACCTCATGCCACTTGTTACCTGGTGGGATGGGGGGGCTAGCGTGGTCAGAGTTTTGGACGCATACAGATGTCAGGTCGGGGTCAGGGACCCTCTTGTCCACCTCGGAAGAGATGACTAGCCGACATCACTGTGACTGGAATCTACGTGGGCACCCGGTCTCACCATAGCCCCGCTGCAAGCGGACCAAGTCGTTCCACAGTGCCGCCACGTCGTTCCACGGTACAGAATCAGCTTTCGGGTTTCGTGGGCAGTCAGGGCGAGCGAGCTGGATGCAGAGGTAGAGAGCGCGGTCCAGGTCACAACAGAATTCACAGGAGCAAGGAACAACGGCGAGACCACAGGAAGCTCGACGGATAAAAAAAAAGCTCTATGGAGTAGCTCGAAGATCTGCAGACAGAGAATGGGGGACACCGTAGGTGGCCACGACAATCAGCGGTACGGTCGAGCGATGGCCATTTAATCTTTGGTGTGCCTGTTGCGCGATCTAGAAGAGCGGAGAGTGCGTGAGCGAGCGGCCCGGAAGGAAAGGATCTGGAGAGGTAGGTGTATGCCGGGGGCGCCGTACAACGATAGAGGGGGCTAGGTGGTGCCTGTGACTCCAACACATGGATCGCGGGGCTACCCGTGAGCACTGAAGGGATTACCAGCAAAAAAAATCAATGTGTGACACGCGTCATGGTCAAAGGAATTGGGGTTTTTGGTCCATTGTCCAGCGCGTTGGTCAATGGTCATCTGCGTAAGACTACCACAGAGTCAATATGGTGTGTTAAGCAATGGTCAGGTCATAATGCACATACTCCATACATTTGAGACAAGGTCATAAGCTCATTCAGTAAGACGGGTACAAGTAAGATGGCAACAAAGGGTTAAAACTGTATTCACCCAGGGTCAGGGATCAATCCACTAAGCATCCAGGAAAAACTAGGTTCATAGGTCGATACAACAGTAGATTCATGTCAAACAAAATATTAGCCATTCCCCAAGGACTTGGCCCTTATTGTTTAGGGCCCTACCATGGGAAAGTGCCTTAGTACATCCATCGGTGCACTTGGTATGAAGGCAGGGAAATGGGGTATCTGCACATCACCTGCTCTGGACAGCAGTTCAACTAGGATTCCTTGGCCCCACCAGATAAATCATGCTGGGGGACACTTCCATCAAAAACTTCTACAACCTAGTAGCCCCAGATTGGTTGTCTTTGCTGTACCCTCTGAGGGTCCTAGATACGTTAGTTGGAGACTGGCTCCACCGGAGTGATCCTCTGTGCCTCTGTGGGCCGCCGCACTGCAGCTCTAAGAGGCGCACTAGGACCTGGTGACGTGGTTCCTGCTGTTTAGAACGAAGGAGGATCGAAAAGAGCAGGGAAAGGAAATGTGGCCGAAGCTACAACTATAAACTATATTTCGCTTCCTTCAAGCATTGGCATTCTATTTACATTCAGGGGTAAAATCTCGCCTCCTATACAACTAAGTGGGGACAACCCACTGAGTAACTACAAGAAAACTTTCATGCATTGACTGATGTTTGGTCACTTAGCAACAAAGGGGTAAAGAGAATAACGATGAAACGGGATAAATGTTAATTTTAGAGATGAGGCGAGCATACAAATGCTCGGTTGCTCTGTACTCGAGCGAACATTTCCGAGTCTGCGAGTGCTCGTTTGCGGGGGGGAAAAAGTACGAGCCCCATTGACGTCAATGGGAGACCCGGCATTTTCAAGGCGACCATGGGTTCGAGAATAAAATTGTGTTATTTAATTGAAAATTAATGTTCTCTGATATTTGAACATCTGCGACCTATTCTCACTGTTCCGCGTGTTATTATTCCCGACAGTTCGGCAGATGTTAACACAGTCTGCACACATAGACAATAAAAAACATGCACCCCCAGTGACACACAGTGAACACACAGGATCAATTACGCTAAACACAGTGCCATAACACCGTGCAGAATAAGATTCACAGATGTTCGCACATCTGTCCTTCTTGTCGGAGTACGCGCGGAACGGCGACGAAACAAATAGCATAGTGAAGAACAATATATATGGTGTGATGAACACATATGCAGATGTTTAAATACATCTGCAATTGTTTTTCCCACATATATATTGTTCTTCCACAACTTGCTATTTTGTTCGCTGCCTTCCGTCGGCGTTATCTCCCGACAGTAACAATGTGCGCCAACATCTGTAATCATTTGACACTGTGTTCTGCACTTGTTTGATCTTAAATGATCTTGTTCACTAGTTTTATTCTATTCTTCATGTGTTTATCTGTGTTTTTTTTAATTAAATGCTCGATCTCGAGCAGGGGAAATACTGTCGTCCGAGCAACGAGCCGTCTCGATACCCTAAGGCTCGACGGACGCATCAAGCTGCGGACGAGCATTTCGTCTCATCTCTAGTTTTATGTTTTTCTCAGTTGTAAGTCTGTAACTAGATCACGACGTATCACTAGTCTCTCTCTTACTGTGTCATCCAAAAAGTTCCTTTTCTCTAGGAACAGTTCTATCAATTCAGTAACTGTTTGTTAGATGTGAAAGTGACTGAGAAAGATATCTTAGCGGTTCATTACGAGGGGAGTTTCTATGTCCAAACATCCACATCTTTCCTTACAGACACACGTGCAGGATGGTGGTACTAAGATGATTCGAACACTAAAAGCTAGGGTCGGGTACTCGTTATTCGTTAGACAAATTTACTTTCCGATGCTCGAGTGGTCGGCTCGAATAACGACCCATTGAAGTCAATGGAGACGCGAGCATTTTTCAGGGACCAAGGCTCTGCACAGGGAAGCTTGGCCAAACACCTGGGAACCTCAGAACAGGATGGAAACACCACCCTGAAATGGACAGGAAACAGCAGGGGCGCATGCGGAATGGATGCCTCTGATACTCTAAATTCCGCACTTATGCCAAAATTATGGGCCACAGCAGGCCATGACAAGTGACAAATGTAAGCTAGATAGCATCTAAAACATCAATATTGACCCTGACACTTATGGGACGTCTGCAGAGCAGCGCAGCGGCTAGAGAGTGTCATGGCGACTACCCTCTGGACTCGCTTCAAACCAATGGGTGGCAGAGAGGAACCAACGGAGGTGAGCGAAGAGCTCAAATAATATCGGTACATGATAAAGTTTGCCAGTATATTTGTGGATTACACAGCAGGTGGAGGACAAAGTTAACAGTGGAAGCCATGAAAAAACCCAAAAATGTCTGCTCTGACACAGCTCGTTTGATAGGGGACCATGTATGCTTTCACAGTCATGCCAGTCGCTGCACTGGCTGCAGTCTCCCTTTCGAATACAGTTTAAAATAATAAAACCCTCATCCAATAAAGCTCTGTATAATGCCTGCACCCCCCACCTCTCTCTCTTATCCATCTTCGCCCAACCCTGCTCTTAGATCCGTCAGTTATCGTAGATTAACTCTACGACCAGTGCAGACCTCCTCACTCGCGTCTCCAAGACTTCCTATGAGCGGCACCAATTCATGGCGATGCTCTGCCCCGGACGTATCAGGACTAATACCTAACCTCCAAAGTTTTCAAACGTGCTCTTAAAACCCTTCTTTAGGCAACCTATACACTCATAACTGCAATAAGTTTTAACTCTTCTACATAACCCGGTCTTGGCGTCCTCCATCTTTATCCACAACCAAGGCTGCACCAGACCTACTGCGTCCCATATCACCTGGCCTGGATATAAGAGAGGTACGGCGTGGTTTCAAGCGACAGCATTCCATTATTATATTTTGTTCTATTCCCAAGAAGCAAGGGCATTGACCATTCAAATTCTTTTACTCGTGTACCCCATCATCTTCATAAACCGTAAGCTCTGGCGAGCGGGACCTCACTCCTGTTGTTCCATACAAATGTTGTGGCCTGTCAGGTTACATTTGTTGTATTTTTTCTTTTTTTTTTTTTTTTTTTTTTTACCTCTGGTCTGTCCTTCTGAGGTATGGCCTGCCGGAGGAGTTTGTCAATTGGCTGAAAGTTTTGTACGCAGGGGCAGAGAGTTTCCCGCTTGTGAACGGTTGGATTGGCCGCTCTTTTGAGGTCGGGTCTGGTGTTCGCCAGGGTTGTCCTCTGAGCCCACTTTTATACGTGTTTGCGATTGACCCATTCCTTAGGAGGGTTGATCGTGGGCCGTTGGTGGGAGTCGGGATGGATCGGCCAGCACCGGAAGCCACTCTAAGGGTGGTAGTGTATGCCGATGATGTCACCGTTTTCGTGTCCTCGGGAGGGGAGGCGCAGTGGGTGATGTCAGAGGTTGACCGCTACTCAGAGGTTTCTGGGTCCAAGATCAACCGGGATAAGTGTGAGAGTCTGGGAGAGGGAGGTCCAGGCTTTGATCTCCCGGACACTCTTCCATGGCCCCAAGACTCTGCCAAAGTTCTAGGCATAGAATTTGGCCAGGGGGATTACCCCATGCAAAACTGGGACGGCAGGCTTAAGATCGCAGCCCAGAAGGTGGACCAGTGGAAGGGTTGGTCTTTGACCCTCAGAGAAAGGGTTAATCTGATCAAAGCCTACCTGCTCCCGTTGCTGATTTATCTGGGCAGTGTATGCATGTTGCCAGAGCCCCTCTGGACTCGGGTCTACAGTCTGTTCTTCCGGCATCTTCCGGCTTATGCTACCCCAGTTCCGAAGGTGATTCGCCGGTGGGGTCTGGGAATGTGGGAGATCAGGACCATGTCGAGGAAAGTCCTTGACAAAAGGGTTCTGTTGACCCATTTCCAGAAGCCTCTGGCCCTCAGGGATTGCCCAAGTCAGGATCTTGGGGTGGGTTTGAGTTTATTGAATTCCATCAGGATCCCCTTGAAGTTTTGGGACGTGACTTGGCGCTGCTTCCATGGAAAGCCGTGTGTGAGGGACAATCTGAAGTGTAGGAGCTCTGAGGAAAGTGGTTGTCCCCGGGAGGAGTGCGGTGGTCTGCTGGAGAGCATGGACCACTTCCTGCTTCAGTGCCCCTATAACACAGAGGTGTACAACCGGGTGGGCGCTTCCATCCATTGGCCCGGGTTGGCCGGTCTCTCCTATGCGGAGTGGGCCTATGGAGCATTCAGAGGCCTCGGTGGCCGGGACCGCTGCACGTTATTCCTAGTCAGTCTAGTGGTCAGGTACCACACGTGGAACGCACAGTGTTTAGTATCGACGCAGCTTAAAATCCTCCCGGTGGATGAGGTGGTTAGGAACATTCTGGGTGACCTGGTGAAGGTGCGCTCTCTGGAGTATGAGAGGCTGGGCACGGGGAGGGCCTCTCTCCTTTGGAGGGGCTTCTCCTTTAGTGTCCCTTAGTCTGTCATCTCCTCTCCTGGTGTTGGGCTGATGCTGACACTGTAGATTTTTGTTTTGTGTTCTGAGGTTATAGTGATGTAGGGGCTTGCAGGTGCCGAACCTGGGCTTTATGTGGTTTTGATTGATGATGTTGAGATTTTATTTGTATTCTGTTTTCTTTATGTTATGTTGTAAATACTGTATATATTGTATATAGTGGGGTTTGGGACACAGTGTTAGGTTGGGAGGGGGGTGATGGTGGTGGGATTTACGAACAAGTGACCTTGGACTCTATGACCCTGGGCACTGGTCTGGACTACTTAACGCAAACTTTGGACGTTAGACCAGTGTCTGGGGGGAAGGGGAGGGTGCGGGCGAGGGATTTAGTTTAGTGTAGTGTTGTGTGTATTTGTTATTATATATTATAAAAAAAAAATTAAAAAATGGGTGTGGGGTGGTTTGTTATTAGAGGGTGTGGGGTGGGTTTATGTATATTTATAGTCATTTATGTTTATTTGTGGGTGTGTCTTGTCTTTGTTTATTGGTTTAGGTTGTGATAATCGGTTGGGCGGGGGTTGTGGTATTTGGTGTTTATTCATTTTGGTGTATTTTAAGTTATTGTTTTTGCTAGGTGTGAATGGGGCTGGACCAGCAGGTAAGATATTGTATATATTTTGTATATATTGTATATTATGTTTGGTTTGTATTGTTATGTTTTTTATTTTTATATAAAATAAAAGATCTACAGGATGTAACTCAGGATCAGTACCAGCAGCACCAGCAGCAGAATAGTGAGTGCAGCTCTAGAGTATAATACAGGATGTAACTCAGGATCAGTACAGGATAAGTAATATCATGTATGTACACAGTGACTGCACCAGCAGAATAGTGAGTGCAGCTCTGGAGTATAATACAGGATGTAACTCAGGATCAGTACAGGATAAGTAATGTCATGTATGTACACAGTGACTGTACCAGCAGCAGAATAGTGAGTGCAGCTCTAGGGTATAATACAGGATGTAACTCAGGATCAGTACAAGATAAGTAATGTCATGTATGTACCTAGTGACTGCACCAGCAGCAGAATAGTGAGTGCAGCTCTGGGGTATAATACAGGATGTAACTCAGGATCAGTACAGGATAAGTAATGTCATGTATGTACACAGTGACTGCACCAGCAGCAGAATAGTGAGTGCAGCTCTGGGGTATAATACAGGATGTAACTCAGGATCAGTACAGGATAAGTAATGTCATGTATGTGCACAGTGACTGCCCCAGCAGCAGAATAGTGAGTGCAGCTCTGGGGTATAATACATGATGTAATGTCCTGTATACAGGTAAGATAAGATGCCTATTTATGTTTTCTGGATCAATAAATATTCAGTGTTTGTTTTCCATACTCCAGTTTCCATCTAATTTAGGTAAATAGTAATCATTATCTCTTCGTTATATGTATACAGTATTTGTGCTTCCACTAGACACAATGTTGCGGTGCGGCTTCTACTTAGGACGGAGTGAAACATTACCTGGCAGACGGCAAATTGAAGGCGTAGAATGGAATAACTCTCACAAAGTCATTCTGTGTCAGCGCCCCTTCATGGAAGAAACGCCGTCTATTGCTGAAACTCTTCATGTATGTCATTAAGTTGTCTGAAACTACCTCTGAGATCTATAAAGAGAACACCAAATGTTCCAAACTTCCTACTTAACTCCACAGCTGACTAATTCCAGCGCCATCGCCTCGCTCTATGACTAAATTGTTTCACACATAAAATAGAGAAAGAGCTCGTACCTTTGTTAATGTGCAATCAGAAGCTGCGGCGCCAATATTGTTCTTCGGTAATGGATTATGCTCAGCCTCTGCTCCACCTGCGCACGAGGGATCATTATAGGACAAGATCAGCTAATATTAGTTTATTAATGATGAATTGATATGTTTAGAGAATTCTGGGAATAAACCTGCTGCACCTTGTTACCTGGGGGATGGGTGGGCTAGCGTGGTCAGAAGTTTTGGACCATACATGAATGTCAGAGTTCGGGGTCAGTGGACCCTCTGGACCACCGCGGGAGATGGTACTAGCCGACACCTCGGACTGGAATCTAAGTGGCACCCGGTCTTCACCAGAGCCCGCTGCAAAGCGGGACCAGGTCGTTCCACAGGTGCCACCGGTCGTTCCACGGTACAGAATCAGCTTTCGGGTTCGTGGGCAGTCAGGGCAGGCGGCAGGGATGCAGAGGTCAGAGAGCGGGTCCGAGGTCACAACAGGAATTCAGCAGAGCAAGGAACAACGCAGAGACCACAGGAAGCTTTCTCTATGGCTAGGTAGCTCGAAGATCCGGCAGAGAATGAGGGGAAACCTGGGAGTGGCCAGCGCCAATCAGCGGCGGTGCGATGGGCCTTTAAATCTTTGAGTGTCGCTGTGCGCGATCTAGAGAGCGAGAGAGTGCGTGAGGCCGAGCCTGGACAGGAACAGGATCATGGAGAGGTAGGTGATGGCCGGGGGCGCCGTACAATAGAGGGGGGCTACGGGTGTGCCTGTGATCCAAAACATGGATCGCGGGGGCACCCGTGACACTGAATGGATTTACCAAGCAAAAAAAAGTCAATGTGTGACACGGTCATGGTCAAAGGATTGGTCATGGTCCCAGCAGGCAGTGTGGTCAATGGTCATCCTGGTAGATACCACAGAGTCAATATGGTGGTTAAGCAGAGGTCAGGGCAATAAGCACATACTCAATACAGTTTTTAGACAAAGGTCAGAGTCCATTCAGTAAACGGGCAGAGGTAAGATGGGCACCACAGGGTTAAAACTGTATTCCCCCAGGGGTCAGGGTAGTCAATCCACTAAGCATCCAGGAAAACTAGGTTCATAGTCAGATACAACAGGTAGATTCATGTCAAACAAAATTATTAGCCATGTCACCAAGGACTTGGCCCCTTATTGTTTAGGCACCTACCATGGGGAAAGTGCCTTAGTACATCCCATCGTGCATTATGGGTATGAAGGCAGGGAACTGGGGTATCTGCACATCACCCTGCTCTGGACAGCAGTTTCAGACTAGGATTCCTTGGGCCCACCAGATAAATCATGCTGGGGGACCACCTTCCATCAACTTCTACAACACTAGTAGCCCCCAGATTGGGTTGTCTTCTGCTGTACCTCTGAGGTCTAGTACTGGGTTGGAGCCTGGGCCCACCGGAGGATCCTCTGGTGCTCTGGTGGGCCCGTCCGACACTGCAAGCTCTAAGAGGCAGCACTAGGACCTTGGTGACGTTGTGTTCCTGCTGTTTAGAACGGAGCAGGATAACAGAAAGCAGGGAAAGGAAATGTGGCGACCAGCTACAAACTATTCAACTATATTTCCGCTTCCTGTCAAAGCATTTGGACATTCATATTTACATTCAGGGGTAAAATCTCGCACTTACCTACATAAAGTGAGGACAACCCACTGATAACTACAAAGATAAACTTTCAGCATTGACATGAGTTTGGTCACTTAAGGGTAAAGAGACATAATAGATGAAACGGGATAAATGTTATTATTAGAGATGAGCGAGCACTAAAATGCTCGGGTGCTCGTTACTCGAGCCGAACATTTCCAGATGCTCGAGTGCTCGTTTCGAGTAACGAGCCCATTGAAGTCAAGGGAGACCCGAGCATTTTTCAAAGGGACCATGGTTCGGAATAAAATGTGTTATTAATTGAAAATAATGTCTTCTGATAATTTGAAACATCTCGATCTATTCTCACTGTTCCGCGCGTTATTCTCCCGACAGTGCAGATGTTAAGACAGTGTGACATAGAAATAAAAACAGTGACACCAGTGAACACAGTGAACACAGGATCATTTACAGATAAAACACAGTGCCAGAACACAGTGCAGAATAGATTACAGATGTTCGCACATCTGCTTACTTGTCGGGAGATACGCGCGAACGGCGCGAACAAAATAGCATGTGAAGAACAATATATATGTGTGTGAAGAACACATTGCAGATGTTTTAAATACATCTGCAATTGTTCTTCCCACATATATATTGTTCTTCACATGCTATTTTGTTCGCGCCGTTCCGCGCGTATCTCCCGACAGTAAGCAGATGTGCCAACATCTGTAACTATTTGCACTGTGTTCTGCACTGTGTTTTGAATCTAAATGATCCTTGTCACTGTTTTATTCTATTCTTCATTGTTCTCACTGTGTTTTTTTTAATTAAATGCTCGATCTCGAGCAGGGGAAATACTGTGCCGAGCAACGAGCCGTCTCGAGTACCCTAATGCTCGACCGAGCATCAAGCTCGGACGAGCATGTTCGCTCATCTCTAGTTATTATGTTTTTTCTCAGGTTGTAATTAATGTAACAGATCACACGTATCACACGTCTCTCTTATACTGTGTATCCAAAAAGTTCCTTTTCTCTAGGAACATTTCATTCACTTCAGTAACTTTTTGTTAGATGTGAAAGTGATGAGAAAGATTCTTAGCGGCTTCATACGAGAGTTTCATGTCCAGAACATCCACATCTTTCCTTACAGACACACTGCAGGATGGATGGCTACTAGAGATGAGCGAACACTAAAATGCTCGGGTACTCGTTATTCGAGACAAACTTTTCCCGATGCTCGAGTGCTCGTCTCGAATAACGAACCCCATTGAAGTCAATGGGAGACGCGAGCATTTTTCAAGGGGACCAAGGCTCTGCACAGGGAAGCTTGGCAAAACCTGGGAACCTCAGAAAAGGATGGAAACACCACGGAAATGGACAGGAAACAGCAGGGGCACGCATGCATGATGCCTCTGAGGCGCTCTAATCGCACATTATGCCAAAATTATGGGCCAACAGCATGGCCATGACAGAGTGACGAATTAAGCTAGATGCATATAAACATCAATATTGACCCTGACACTATAGGGACGGCATGCAGAGGCAGCGGCAGCAGGCTAGAGAGTGTCATGGCGACATACCCTACTGGACTCGGCTTCAAACCAATGGGTGCAGAGAGGAACCAAGGAGGTGAGCAAGAAGCGCTCAAATAATATCGGTACATGATAAAAGTTTGCCAGTATATTTTGTGGATTACACAGCAGGTGGGGACAAAGTTAACATGGAAGCCATGAAAACAACCCAAAATTCTGCCTGACACAGCTCGTTTGATAGGGACCATGTATGCTTACAGTTCATGCCGTACGCTGCACTGGCTGCAGTCTCCCTTTCGAATACAGTTTAAAATAATAAACCCTCATCCATAAGCTCTGTATAATGCTGCACCCCCCACCTACTCTCTCTTATCGCAGTCTATGCCCAACCGTGCCTTAGATCCGTCAGTATCTAGATTAACTCTACACCAGTGCAGACTCCTCACTCGCGTCTCCAAGACTTCTCTAGATCGTGCACCAATTCTATGGAATGCTCTGCCCCGGACATCAGACTAATACCTAACCTCCAAAGTTTTCAAACGTGTCTTAAAACCATTTCTTTAGGCAAGCCTATAACACTCATAACTGCATGAAGTTTAACTCTTCTACTAACCCGTCCTGTGTCGTCCTCCATCTGTTTCCAGCAAACCAAAGGCCACCAGACCTGACTGCCGTCCCATTCACCTGGACCTGGATATAAGAGAGGTGGCGTGGTTCAAGCGACAGCAATTCCATTTATTATATTTTGTTCTATTCCCTAAGAAGAAGGCTTGACCCATTCTAATTCTTTTACCTCGTGCCACCCCATCATCTTCATAAACCGTAAGCTCTGGCGAGCAGGGACCTCACTCCTGTTGTTCCATACAAATGTTGTGCTGCTGTACATTACATTTGTTGTATTTTTTCTTTTTTTTTTTTTTTTTTTTTTTTCCACGAAGGAAAACAGGGGTGGTTAAAAATGTACCTTCCTAAGAGTAGGGCACAACCTCTTGGGGAATCCATTTATCTAAAGGCTGGCCCAAACAAAATTCCCTGCAGGGCACCACATGTGGATAATTCAACTATTCATTATTAGGTTTATGTGTTTTATTTTTAATATACCAACTATTTTTTGTATACTGCCTTGTAACTGGTATTGCAGTATTTTGTGGCAACTTTTTTTCAATCTTTTTGTTTTCATCTGATAAGTATTTTTCTGTTTTCCACCGCCACCCCCCGTCCTTCCGACCCCTTCTGTTTCCAAAGAGATAGTGTTTCTGGGTAGTAGTTTCAGGTAAACTTAATATGTTAATATGTTTATTGCATTCGGGTCTGGGTCATCAAATGTTTAGGGGATTATGACAGGTCTCTATTATTGCCCATACTCAAGTGTAGGGTGGTGCACTGCAATTCGGGAGCTATGGGTGCTAATAGTAGTAGGAGAGTAGAATTTATCATACGTAATACGGCCATCTTGGGAGGTGGGGACTGGGTATTAAATGGTAAACTGTAGAATCTTTCGGTAATTATACCCTGTGACCATGACTTCCAGTGGGGATATGTCCGTGATTTATACATTACTATATGGGTATTAACTAATATGGACTATGTTTTATTGTTAAACATAAGTCAAGCATTGTCTTACATTGATCTTTATTTATGCCATTTCTAAAAGCAATGTTTTTTGCTTTAATGCTGGTGTCTGCTGGTGATTTAATAGGCGCAATTTAACTCACTGAATGTGAGCAGATTGGGAATAGATTGAAGGTTTTTAAGCATCCAAACTGGCTGCTCTTTGCCCCTATGTTTATTCCCATTAATTATTACAACCAACAAGTTAATTTTTACCATCCCCCGAAATTTAAGATTTAAGTTCATTGGCCTGAAAAACTGTCTAAGAATCAATGGGAGTCTTGATCTGGAATCTATTCCTCTGGATAATCTCAGATGCTCTTCGTTCGAGGTGGATCCATACATCAAAGATGGCTATAAACAGTGACATGGGCCCCATTTTTTCAATTTAGACGCCAAATTATGTGTCTCAATGAATCCCTCACTCTAAATTAATTTTTACATCAAGCCAAAGATACAGTGTCATGTTGTACTCTTGTGAAGGTATCAAATGAACGGAAAGTCATAATTTCTCTATGTAAATTTGAGCAACAATATTAAGAGGAAAACTTTCCTTTCTGTACATGTGGAACAATGGACAAAAAAGGATTAGTACAAAACGTAAAAGTTCAACAACTGATAGTCATGAATTACAAGTAAAGCACGCCTTCTTTCTTATAGGTTTAAAGTACTGTGGCTTCTATCACAGTGGGGTAGGAGGGCAACTCTTAAATCAAACTTCAGGATACTTTTTAAGTTCTGATTAAATATCCCTTGCAACGTCATGGTATATAAGGGTAGCACATTTTGCAAATTAGTTCAATTTAAAGCTACAGTAAAAATTTTTTAGGAAAAATAATGCAACCCGGGGGGAATGCTTTAACACTAAAAGTTGTTGATATGTTTATGTATAGACACGAAATAAAAATCCAGACAATAGTGTCAACTCATTTGTTCTACCACTTGCGATTTTTGTAAAATCTAAATGGCACTATTTTTTTTCATGCCTTTCGTGCATTTTTGTTAAGGGCTGTATTTCAGATGGAATAACACAAAACACTTATATTTCACACAGGGAAAACTTACAGCTATGATTCTAACTATAAAAGAAAATGTGGCAAATGCAATTTTTTGATGCTTAGCGTTAGTGTGTTGCTGTTTTTTGATAAATCCCGTAAATAACGAATACAGTAAGTTAAGGAATCTTGCCCTCAAGGATTAACGTCAATTTTTATCCTTTACTTAATGTTTCGCTGAGATTAGGAGTAAAGGTTTCTGCAGTATATAGAGAGATTTTTATTGTGGTAAGATCTCAGGCTCATCCTTGATTCCTGAATTATCGAAAATTTTGTATGACTTTTAGCTAATGAGGTTGTGATTTTAAATATTAATACTTTAATATTTGAATACGATCACTGTGCATAATTTCCCTTTATGGTTTATACTGCCCTGAGCTGCGAGCTTGCTTTTTGTTGCCATGCATGTCCTTCGAGCTCATACCAATGGTATTTTTAAATATGAGAAAAGAAAGCCAGATACAAAACCCATGCCCACTTTATCGAAAATAGTGCAAACTGCACTATGTGGCACGTTTTCCTGTAGAGTGCGCCCCCGCACTGCTCCAGCTTAATGCACCATTTTTTTTTTTGGTGCACTGTGTTCATGCTGCAATTGTCTGAAAGTCCTAAGTAGAAAATGCACCGCTTTGGTGCCCAATTTTTTTCTTTCTTGTCTGATAAAGGTGCAGCTGATGCTATTTAAGTGGCATGTTGCAAGTCATTTGCCAATGTTCTTTGGTAGTGTAAAGTCAGACAGCAAACTAGTGCAAACACTTTAATAATGTGGACCACTACTTGTTTTTTTCGGCATATAAGGCACATTACTAAGAATTGTGCAAACTGCACTAAGAGAGCTTGCCTTGGTATAATGCAAGGTGTGCCAGATTCATGATTTATGGTGCCGCATTCTTCAGAAATCGGGTGCTACCTGAACTGGCCCGCCAGTGTGGCACCACTTTTTTGTGTATATCTTTAAATGGTGAGGCAACCTAACTTCTGTCAAACCTTGCATGTTAAATCTGTTGCACGGGAAGTCCGACTGTGCCAGCCTGAACGGGACCAGAGCACCATAATTGTTTTGGGTATGCTCTGATTCCTTTAGCATCTGTGCCACAAGTGGTCCGTGTGGCGAATAACATTTGTGGGGCAGACACTTCTTAAATACCTTTGCAAGCAGTTTTGCACTAGAAAGCCGTAACAAAGTCCACCATCACGCAGATAAATGCAAGTAAATATGCCCCATAATGGACTTTGAATTTTAACTCCTTTTTCCCTTGCATTTTCAACTGTTGATTTTTCCATTTAATATTGTATTTTTTATTTCCTCTGGCCATATTCCATCTATGGAAAAGGGCTATTAAAAACACGCTGACTCAATTATAAAAATCAAGGAACATAAAAGAACCAGAAATTTAAATTACAAAAAAGTAAAAGGAATTGTTTTACAAAGTTTATCATATCCCATGCACAAATACTGACAGAGGAACAAAAAGACCACAAAGAAATTGCATTATTTGAAAAATATTTGCAAAACTAGAATTGTGGTTCAATTGAGATCAGAAATATCTGGTGAAACCAGACATTTTTATGGGCTTTAACAGTGTCTAAAGCATGATGGAGTGATAGTCACCTTCTACTGTGCCCCATCAAAGGAACAGCAAGTTTGCTATGCTCCAAAGTTAAAGGTTCAGGCGAAATGTATCCTTTGTGTCAGGAGTTCAAGGGTAACACCCAAAATATTTGTTTTTAATTTGTATATCTGGTCACTTATGGTCACACCCTGATGACCCAGGACTTTAGGGAAATGTGTATAACATTTGCATCCCTTTGAGGTTTTACCCCTTTCGCAAAATAAGGCAAAAGATGCAAACATCAACTATATATGTTTTACTAATCTTGGCATTCTATAATAGCACTAGTCGTAACACTGCTCTATTATACTCCTAGCTTTCTAATAAATTCCATTCCACCCACTGGTCTCCTGTTGATTTTAAGTTGTAATGGACTGATAGCGTTCTCATTCTCCATTCACATTCCTCCCTGCTGGTCTGTTTGATGGTTTGTTAATGTTTTGGGGGACACCCAGTCACCCATTGTCACAAAACATCCTAGGGTACGATTGGCAATAGGGTAAGGACCGATAAGCGGTTTATTGATATATGGCATACTGTGTTGTTTTTTTCCTTTCCTTCCCCTTACTTGAACATCACTATCAACAGTCATTACAATATTTCAGAAACTGTTTGCCTTGAAATCATTTTTATGTGGATATAGAATGTATCTTGGATTCATTATTTATTATTTCCTATATGGTGAGATCAAAGGAATAAATTTTGCCCTAAAATGGTTAACAGCAATATTCCTATTTTCTCTGCAATAGCTTATTAATGTCAACAATGGAGAGCTTTATTTTTCTCTTTCTGTTTTTTCCGTCAATCTGTGTTCCCTTTTGTCTTTTGTTTACCTGTGCCTGGTTTCCATCTAACATTGCTACCTGTGTGGAGGATGACACTTTAAAAAAAAAAAAAAAAAAAACTTCACAAAAATTTTTGTGCAGCAAAAAAGTTGCAATGTTGATTTGTCTTGCGACTGTCCTGCCCAGGTCGCCTCTTAAGATGAGGCAGCTTTCAAACACTTTTTTGATCCTTTTTTAAGGTCACAGATGACGCAATACACTAACTTTAGTCTTCCTCTAGACATAAATAAATCAAATCCATCCAATGAGCGCCACAATTGTTTGCAAAATGGAAAAAGTTGCCAGAAAAATGAGCTCAGCGCAAAATTAAAGCGAACTTTTGCACTAGAGATTAAAAAATTAAAAATAAATATCTCCCATCTCCATTGAGCATAATCAATGAAAGACGACTTCTGGTATGGAGTGAACTGTAAGTGTATATTATGTGTTGTTGTAGCAGTATCAGATATGTGCTCTGGATTATTTAGTGAAGTTAGTTCAGCCATCACTGTTATATACATTTGCAATACTCTGCATTTTAGATTCGTTTGTTTAAAAAAACGGTTATATTTACATTTTTCAGTGAAAGTAAATTCACGCTGATCAATTATCATAACGTCCAAGTTTAATAAATTAAATCCTGTTTACCATGGATACAGGGTAAAGTAGTTTGTCTGGGCTATTTAATGTTTTTATGCTGAATGACTATCTTCTACATAAATCATTGGAATATTATCTGAATACAATGCATCCATGCCTAGACCTATCACTTACGGATTCATAAGCTAATGACTCTAGTTCACTGAAGTAGCAGTGGCGGGGGTATTGAGAAAAAAAGGGAAAAGGGGGAAAAAGGAATATTAATACAGAGATATGGAATGGCTAGAGGAGTAATCGGCAGAAAGAACGAAGGGATAGGAGGCGAATTAGAGTGGCGGGTAGGTATAGGGAATGGGTAGGAGGTGGGGCGGTTGCCGGGGGGGAGTGAGAGGGAAGAGAGTGGGAGGAGTGAAGAGAGAGTGGGCCGTTGATGGCGGGGGAGACGGGAAGAAAGAGACGGCAATGGCAGGAGGGCGAGGGGAGTGGTTGGCGGGGGTAGCAGGTATGGAGGGGGTAAGAAGGTGGGGCGTTGCGCTGGGGTGGCTGACAATTTGTAAGGCGAGGGAGGGAGTATAGTAGATCTGTCGCTGTAGTGGATAGGTTAGGAGGGTGAAGGCAGTTTTAGGGGGTGACATGGAGGTCGGAAAGGGGGGCGAAGTAGAAGGGTTGAGAGGGGCAAGGCTGGATGGGAGAAAAAGAGGAAGGAACGGATGTAGGGGGTGCTTTGGTGGGATAGAGAGGAGGAAAGAAGGGAGAAGGGGGGGGGTGGGGCGGGAGTGAACAAAAGTACGGGGGGGGATGGAATAAGGATACTCGCTCCTGGACTCTTGCAAAATGGCTATCAGTGGAAGGAGCCTTTGCTGGAGAGTGCAGGAGCAGCTTATCTATGTCTGGGTGTTGGATTACCCACATCAATTAATGAAACCAGAGCGCTATGATATTAAATGCGTTACAAGAAAATCGCGCAGTGAATTTTGCTCAGTGCCCTGCAATTTCAAGCATGAAATACAAAAATTGGGCGACGAATATAAAACAGGGTATGGCTTCATAATAATCCAATGTACATTGTACCATGGTTTTCTTTCTTTTCTATCCCATGGGCTTCTTTTTATTATTCGGTCAAATCCTCTAATTGTCTTTTTTTGAATATTCAACCTACAAACAAACAACACTAAGCCTAAATAAAGTTAAACCAAAACTATTGAAATCTTTCTTACTCAGTGTCAATTTCATTAAAACCCACAAATTCCAGAAGGGGGGAGGTGGAAATTTACGAAACGAATAGTGAGAATATCACACTGACTTTAAAACGGGGCGCAGGGAGAGTGATAATGATCCAAATATCCAAGGTTTATATCACTTAAGTTAAAAGGTTCTTCATCCAATCAATTCATGCCAAGATTTAACAGAATATAGCAAAAGCAGGCACCCAATTCCTGACATATTGTCCAGGGTGCCAAGCATCCTTATTAACACGTAAAGTGCTCAGTGCATGTTCAAGTATCCGTTATTCACTTACCCTATTCATGTTTGTCTCCCGTACTGCCAGGATACACGAAGTTACAAAGAATCGAGCAGTGAATTTTGCTCACATGCCCTGCAATTCCAACATGACTAATATACTATTATCATCTATCATATAGTGGCATGAAATTAATATCCTACATCTTGTTGTATTTTTACAAATGGCCTGTAGGGTTTACAGGGTTCCCCAAGTTTATACTCTCTTTTCAGGGAATAAATGTGAGACACACTGATCATAAAGTTAGGCTATCCTGTGGAAAAGCCTACTTGTTTTGTCAGACCACCCCATTTGAGCTAGATTTTACATGGGGGGGCGGCACAGTGCTGTACGTGATCGGTACGGTGCCACATGTGCGCCACCATACCAGTCGTAGTCCCGGGAGCAAGTCGGACCATGTTCCTATCTTTCCCAGTCGTTGGCCGCAGTGTGCCATATATCGCTTGGAGAGGCGTGGGGGTGCCTGCGCTCACCCCCTTCCTCCTCTCCCAGGTGCTGATGTTTCTTGCCATAGCCTTAACATTGTTTGGAATTAGCCTTTAGACTGAAAAATAAAGGGAATATGCTACACAGTAATTGGGAAGCAGTTGCAGGGTGATCTTTTTAATGACCTCACGTATCTCCCTACTCTGAGTAGAGCGGTAGAGTAGCACTACCTCAGTTTCCCCCAGGGCAAGAGGGGAAGGCCTTAGTGGCAGTTCCATCCACAATGCTAAGAGATAAACAGTAGCGTGAAATGCACATCCATCATAACATATTTGAAGGCATACTTAAACAGTTATCCAGCCCGATAGCTATAATAATCCTTTGGGTATGGTGTTAGTAGCTGGTCTGTGAAGAAGGAGAGGCTATAGTCATTTGCCCCTCCAGTTTTCTTCTTAACACTACCCGGTGGGAATAGGTAATCCTCCTTTCCTCTCCGTATAGCTCTGCTGTAAATGTCCTGCGTCTAAATGTGGAGTGAACATTTCATGTGCAAACAAAAGAGTGAGAGCCATTTTTTTCTTTCCACGCCACATTGTGTACTGAAAGGCAATTTTCTGAAATGTGAAATGATCCCAAGAAGAATGCATATCATTTTATCTCACCTTTTGGCTCTCGCTATAAAAAGCGCCACTTGACTTATCCATTCACACACGAAAAAAGCTGCATGATTGAAATAGTGCAACATGTTCTTTTTATTCTCTGTACAATGAATTATGTGCAGTTTTATAGTCTAAATCTACCCTCGGTTAGACAAAACATCCTATGTCCTCGGTTTACACTTCCCAATAAAATCGTTCCTCATTTCAGGCACTGAACTGTGATCTATGTTTCTTGTCATGCTTTACTGTATAGTTTGAATGTCTTGACTTTGCCATTAAAACGTCAAATCCTAAAGAGTCGATTATTATCAGATATTGAGCTATCTCAAGGTTTCGCATTATATTTTTACTATTTTCACTCTGCTTGATATATAGGAAATGTGTCCTGGCAGGGTACTCTGAATTAGGTCACCTGTCCCATAAAGTGACAGCAAAATGATACATGAGACTTTACTAGATGGGTGTAACTATATATATGTACCATCAATGTGAGACAGCAAAACATTTCAACAGCAAAGTGTGGTTTTTCTTGATGCATTTTCTTGTTAGTAAATATACTTTTTCTATGCAACTGATGAAAAAACTGCTGATGGGCCGTGTACTTTGATGTAGTTTGAGATATGAAAGTGCTTGGCCAATCTGCTTAGCCTGGCAGTTTTAAATGGATCATAAACATAGTGTGGGCTTGTATTGGTACTTTAAATTAGTGCGCCTATTAAATCATGCAGAATACGTAGATACCCTTTATAGTCTAAGTATTTGTAGCACATTGTTCTACACTGTACAAAAGGAAAACCTTAGCAATTCTATGCAAATAGCTGTAAAAAGTAAAGTTGTCATAGACTTTAAATCAAATAGTAAGACTATTGTAATGCATGGAATTATATGATATAATATACAGCTGGTTTTCGGAAAAATACACTAATAATTCATCAACCATAATATTTCTTTCTTGATCATCCCATGATAATATGTTTTAATACTTAATGAGAAAAACTCCTTGTATTCCCTCCATTTTTTAAAGGGGCGGCTTGTCTGATGTTCTACTCAACGTTTTTGTGCTTTTCTGTTGTTTGTTTGTTTTTGCTTGCGTACAAGATACAGTGGTTTTTTTAAACATTCAATTTGTTTTTAGTATTTCTCACAAATTTTTTGGGGTAGTGCTATCTAAGCTTTTATATTTGTTTTAGGGGGTAAACAAATACCAGGGGAGCTGAAATATCAATACTGTTCAATAGTCCTTCATCATGGGCACACATCTGCACGGCAGGCCAGAAGTACTAGGAGATACACAGAATTGAAATTTACGCCAGGTCCAACATTGTTCATGTTACACATTTGGAACATGAGCAGTGACAAAGGGGCAGATTTGTCAAGCTGTCTAAAAGTCATTACATACTTGTGTTGCCAATGGCAACCAATCACAGCTCCTCTTTAAAATATTCATGAGCACTGGTAAAATGAAAGCTAAACTGTAATTGGTTGCCCATGGGCAACTAAGAATATTCGAACATTTAGCAGCTTGATAAATCTGCTCTTATGCAGGAGACCAACACAGCAGTGGGGATGCCACACAAAGGCCACAATAAAAATGGACTGGATAAAGTACCAGATAATTCCACCACCTCTCTAGAGGGTTATGGGGCTCTACTGTGTCAGCCTCTTAAATTTCAAGAATTTAGCTATGCAGGAACTGGCAAATCTGGAAGACCCTTATTTCAGGTAAGCCTAGCCACCCCAAGTTTGGATGGGGTGAGGGTAACAATATGTCCAGATGATTGGAGCCATGGCCCGGTTGATGAATCTTCCAATTAAAAAGTTATAGGGTTTCATAAAATCATCTACAAAAGGGAGGGGTAGGCGCATTAGCATGTGAACATTCTTGCTCTCTGTGATATCCACATCATGATTAGTGAATCATGGGTACCCTATTGTCATCTTTAGGGAATTCATTTCACATGGATAGACTGCAAGGAGCCATCTGCTGAATGCCAACCCTGTACATAACTGTAGCTATTTTGACTATTTATTTTTATTCACCTTTTTTATTTATGGTAGATGTTTGATGTATAGTATGTATATTGTTTATAACAGACAATGTATATGGTATGTGTGCTATGTAACTTTTTCATATATTAAATTTAAAGCTTAAAGTTCTCTGCTTGTAGCCTTAACAATCAAATTTCTGAAGAGATTTACATTACCAAGTTATCTTATAGAATAGCATATTTAGTTAGTGTGGTTCTGTGTGATTAACTAGTGTGGGCTGTTGAAAGAATGCCTACAGCCTTCCTTAATTACGCAAGTTATTGGTAGTGGTAAGATTTTTGTGTGTTGGTGAAGTTCTAGGGAGTAGATTTAGCGTAAATTCACCAATTTTGGATAATTGGGTGGGATTATGTTGTAAATTGGGAGTCTTCCTAGTGTTATTACGCCATTACTGAACTCGGGTAATTTTCTCACAAATATATGCACTAAAGGCCTTTCTTTATTGTAAAATAAAATTCCTCATCTGTTTATTTAAAGAAGACAGCATCCTTTATGTATTGTTGTCAGTAACTGAATTTATCTGTTTTCCCATCTAGCCATAAAACAATAGCAAAGGATTGCATAAGCAGTTTTAGCGGACCCTACTTATGAAAGCATGAACGTCCACAGACTACTGAATGTGTCCTGTTGGCATATTGACTGTAACAAAAGCCTGGGAGAGGTCATCATATCTGCAAGTCAAAAGTCCTTAACTGGAAGTAAGTCAATACTGTGTCATGTACTCAATTACTCTGTATTTGTTTTCTGTATTTTCTGCACACAAAGTATACACAGGTTTACTATTAAGGGACAAAGTCAATCTACAAGCCATGCTCTTTTTTAAATAGATCTTTGATAAGAATTAAAAGGGTTATCCGGGTTTAATTTTTTTATTACCGGGCTGGGGAGGGATAGTTAAATAAACTTGTAACTTACTAAATAAACTTGGACTTACCTCCTCCGGCGCCGCCGATGTCCCGCGCCGCGGTCCATCATGGTTCGTCGCCGTGCCCCTGTAAACAAACGGGGCACGGAAGCCGCGCACAGTAGCTTCCGTCCTCGATTTGGACGGCTCCTCCCCATCCTCCCTATCTCTCAGGTCGTTGTAAGCGCTGGGAGATGGTGCGCATGGGAGCTTCCGCGGCCAGCCGGAAGCTCCCTGTGCGCCGTGTGTAATGAAACCGGGCGCAAGCGAAAGACGGGCCGCGCGCGGGACTCGGCAGCACTGGAGGAGGTAAGTACATGTTTATTTGTTTAAATAGCCCTCCCCAGCCCGGACATAACAACATTTTTAACCCGGATAACCCCTTTAAAGAAATTGGTGCCTAATTTCTGCAAAATATTTAGCATATGTAATTCTGCATTTCAGAAGATAAAGTACGTACAGCTATATGTATTGCAGTGGAAAGAGCTGAATATATTAATGCATGAGTAATGTGGTCAGTGTGATAAGGTTATTCTTACTAAGTAATTTCTATCATATATAGACATCACCACAATTAATAATATTTACCAGTACACTCAAGTCCCATTTTTAGGAAATTAACCTCAAAGTTGACCATGTTGCAATACTATTACCAGTAAGTGTATGCAGAACGTCTCTGTAGCACTTTTTATGACCTATATTGCACAAGGATCTTAGGAAATTATCAATTGATAACTATAAATAAATAATTATTGTAGACTATCTACTATTGAAAATATCTGTAATTTCGAATCTAGATAATAAAAATGTAACATTTAGTATGGAGTTTAATGTGAAAAATAACAATGCATTCTGTATATTGGAACATCATTAGCAGTGTAGAAATGAGCACAAATGAGCAAAATCACATTCTGAGAATTCACAAACTTGGGCAAATAATTTGATTAAATGTATCTGTCCAGTTACTTCTCTCTGTAAATTTAAACAAATTGTTTCCCTACCCCAGTTGATTGGTGTGAATGTTTTCCTCTGCATATTATTCTTGTGGACAGCTTCCTAACTTGGCATGTCAGTTCTTTTCAATCAGCCCTCTACATCAATCAATGCATAACCTCATTTCCCTTGTGGGCCATTCCTCAATCTCTCAAGCATCACAGCCAGTTTTTAAATTACTAGCCTTCCCCCTGTAAGCATTCTACAAAGTAACTTTAACTTCCCTTCAGTAATCCTAATGCAAGTTTCATGCTAGAAAAAATGTTTATAAACCTATAGCTAAAGTGGCATAGGCCCTGAAAGACAATACTCAAAGATTTACACTTCAAAGATCAAAACAGAGATATAAGCGAAGCTACAGATGTAGTGTTAGACGAGATTTGAAGTCTGACTATGCCTTTGGTTCTTTATTTGCCATAGGATAAAGAATTCAAGGATGTATTTAAATATTTTATAAGTTAAATTCTAACCATGGTTAAAAGAAAAAAATCTGTAATTTTTTTTCTTTAGTATGTAAATGTTATATTTCATTTTTCTTTTACAAGCAATTTAAGGAGACCCACCACCCACATATTTACCCATTACCGCTTAACCCATAGGATCCTTCAGAAAGCTTAAAATATTGTTTATAGCTTTTGTGTTCTGTTTTTTATGTTTTATGTTAAAAATGTTTGTTTTAATGGGATCTAGGGATGAAGGCGTAGTTGAAGTTTTTTTTTTAAAGATAATTCTACATAGAGAAGTCAGTGGACTTGCTTTCTGTTACTTTATAATATATATAATGGATATTGGTAGAGATGAGCGAATACTCGTCCGAGCTTGAGCTCGTTCGAGCATTAGCGTACTCGAAACTGCTCGTTGCTCGGACGAATACTTCGCCCGCATCGAGAAAAATGGCAGCTCCCGCCGTTTTGCTTTTGGCGCCAGAAACAGAGCCAATCACAAGCCAGGAGACTCTGCACCTCCCCACCCAGCATGACGTGGTACCCTTACACGTCGATAGCAGTGGTTGGCTGGCCAGATCAGGTGACCCTGGAATAGACTAGCCCCTGCCTGCGCTGCTCGATCATTCTGTGTCTGATGCCGCTAGGGAGAGAGTCTGCTGCTGGTCAGGGAAAGCGTTAGGGCTGTTCAATTAGAAGTGTGTTAGGCAGGAGTTGATTCTACAAGAACCCAACGCCCTTCTTAGGGCTACAATACGTTAATACTTTTTTTTTTTATTATTTCAGCTAGTACCATATGTGAGGAATTGCAGGGGGGACTTGCTACCGTTGTGTTTTAGCTCTTAGTGACACACATATCCACTCAAACACCAAGTGGGAAAATTTATTAGGGTTTGATTTCAATAGGCACATCGCCAGTTTCTTTTTATTTACGTTATTTTTTTTAATAACTCAGCGCATCTCATCTCTCATCTGGCATAGCAGTGTGCTTTCATGCTTGGCTAGAAATACCATAGAGAATCCAACGCTCCTACGCCTACAATAGCGTTATATATTTTTATTTCTGGTTGTCTGCTGGTGTGCTGTCCTTGCTGCAGTGCATCTACTACCAAATTGTGAGGAATTTGTAGTGAGACTTGCGACCATGCCTGGCCCATGTGTTAAATCTGATAAGTCAGCGTTTCCTCAACATAAACCCCAATCTGTCTGATTTGCTCACGAAGGTGCGCTGCATCTGTGCGCTATTCAGAAGTCCGCAGCAGATGCTGCCACTCTCAGGGCAGCGCAAGCGCCGCCTCCAACTGCCCCGCTCACCGACTGTTTGTCGACGTGCCCACGAGGTGGAATTCAACATTAACCATGTTCTACCAGAGTTATACCAGCACGCAGAGCGATTGTAGACTGCCAGATGTCAACTTCCACCAGAACTGGTAGTCAGTCATCATCTTCCTCAAGTCTACAATGAGGAGTGGACGTGGATGTCTGATATCTGTCAGGTGCTGAGTAACTTTGAGGAGTCACCAGATGGTTCAGTCGATGCCGCCATCATCAGCCTCACCATTCACGCTGCTTGGCTGTTGAAAAACCTCTCTGATCAGCATGAAGTCGGAAGCTTTGCGCACGTCACAAGAGACGGGGGAAGAGCTATTCCTTGTTGATAGCCAGCAACACCTAGGTCTGTTTCTCACGCATATCGGAGGAGGTGCAGGTGAGGAGGATGAGAGGAAGAGGAGGAGAATGTTGGCGATACACAAGAGGGTACCATTGTTCAGTCATTCACTGTTCAGCGTGTATGGGCAGATAAGAGGAGTTGGAGGAGTTGGTAGGAGGAGGAAATGGACAGTCAGGCCAGTGAGGGTGTGAATTCTTACGCGTTGGTACTGCTGGCGCATATGGCAGATTTCATGCTAGGCTGCCATCCCGTGACCCTCGCGTTCAAAGAATTTATTCCAGAACCGATTACTGGGGTGTTCACTCTCCTGGACCCACGTACAAGCAAAATCTTTCCACTCTCCTCCCTGGAGGAAAGGAGTGTGAGAATGCATGAATACCAGCAGGCCCTGGTGCACAAGCTGAAACACTATTTCCCTTCTGACAGCGCTAGCGGCAGAGTGGCGTATTCTGCGGACAAGTAGCGAGGGAGGAGTAGCAGGCAGCTTGTCCGCACTGGGCAAGGGACGCTTTACAAGGCTTTTGCCAGCTTATGTCACCCACAGCCAGACACTGTCACCTGTCCCCAGTCTCGGCAGAGTAGGGCTGATCTTTACGAGAAGATGGTGAGGGAGTACGTGCTGACCATACCATCGTCCTAAATGATCACACAGCTCCCTACAACTACTGGGTTTCAAAGCTGGACATATGGCACAAACTGGCCGCTGTACGCCTTGGAGGTTCGTTGCCTGCCTGGCCGTCTAGCGTGTTGTCCGAGCGGGTTTTCAGTGCCGGTGGCATCATCACCGATAAGCTACACCCTGTCGACTGACAGCGCTGACAGGGCTGACGCTTATTAAGATGAAAAAGCCTGGATTTCTCATAATTTCCATCTCCACCAGGGAAGGAAGCTCAACCTGAATAATTTATGCTCTCCTTCCTCCTCACTCATTTTCCTCCTCTTCTCCTCCTCTTTTGTACACTAAAGCAGGGAAACTGGCTATTTTTTGACAGGGCCCACTGGCTCTACCTATAGTACTTATGCATTTAATTTTTCTGGAGGCCACCTACCGGTCCTCTGTTTAAAACAATTTTTGGGAGTGCCACATACAGGCACTCAATCTATTCAATTGTTCTGGAGGGCCACCTACCTGTCTCCTCTGGTTTGGAAAACTTTTTGTGGACTGCCACATACAGGCACTCACTATTTCTTTGTTCGGAGGGCGCACCTACCTGCTCCTCTGGTTTGAAGAACTTTTTTGGACTGCCACATACAGGCACCAATCTATGTTCATTTTTCTGGAGGGCCACCTACCTGCTCCTCTGGTTTGAAAACTTTTTTGGACTGCCACATACAGGCACTCATCTGTTTCATTTTCTGGAGGGCCACCTACCTGCTCCTCTGGTTTGAAAACTTTTTTTGGACTGCCACATACGCACTCATCTATTTCATTTTTTCTGGAGGGGCCACTACCGGCTCCTCTGGTTTGAAAACTTTTTTGGACTGCCACATACAGCACTCAATCTGTTTCATTTTCTGGAGGGCCACCTACCTGCTTCCTCTGGTTTGAAAACTTTTTGGACTGCCACATACAGGCACTATCCAAATTAATTGTCCCATAGCAGCCTCCCGTTGTTCCAGCTACCTCCAAAAGATGTCTATCCATATCGCTGCTCCATACTCGTCCCTTATCACAGGTGTGTCAGGCAGAAATTTGGGTTGTTTCATGGATTCCACATCAAAGTTGTTAACTTTGTCGCCACGCCGACCCCTGCTGTGTTATCCACAAAATATACTGCAAACTTTTACCATTTACGGATATTATTTCAGCGCTTCTTGCGCATACTGTTTACAATTCCCCTCACCTCCTATCCCAAACTTATAAGAACGCTACTACACTTAACTTGGTGCAGGCTGGGAACCGGTCTGACCCTGGGGCTGGTCATATACTGGCCGACGCAGAGGATTGCGGGCCTACCTCGGTCCAGGTCTCAAAGGCCTACCTATACCCTCCTCCTCCTCCCCCCCCTCCTCCTCCTCCCCTCCGAATTACCATCCTGGGCTGGCTGCCATCATTCGGGTAGCTCTAGGCACAGCAGCAGTGCCGTCCGCTAAGCGACCACAGGCGGTGCTCAACTGCTGAGCCTAGGCGATAAAGGGCAGCCACGCGCCAAGAGCTATACAGGGCATTCCCATCAAACTTGTTAATTTGTCGCCACCACTGCTGTGTAATCCACAAAATATACTTGGCAAACTTTTATCATTTCCGATATTGTTTCATAGCGCTTCTTGCGCATCGTTTACATTCGCCCTCACCCGCCATATCCAAACTTATAAGAACGCTCTACACTTGATCTTATACAAAAGGTTCTTGAAAGTGCTGTTTGGGAGTAGCCTAGAACAGGGGCTTGTGATTTGCGAAAGCTCGCCTGGAGCAGAGGAGCGCGCCAGCTCCATCCCAAGTCCAACTAACATAGTTTTAACTGCACACCTTTATCTACTACTAGTTCACTGCCTCCATAATAATATAATAATAATAATCTTTATTTATATAGCGCCATCATATTCCGTAGTGCTTTACAAATCATAGGAAACAAAAGAAATGTAATGTGTACAAGCACAACAGAACTTTGGTATGGAACAACAGGTGAGGTCCCTGCTCGCCAGAGCTTAGGTTTATAAGATGATGGGGTAACACGAGGTAAAAGAATATTTTAATGGTCAGCAGTCTTCTCTAGGGAATAGACAAAATATAATAAATGGAATTGCTGTCGGCTTAACCACTCAGCCGTCTATCTTATATACAAGGTCCAGGGTGAATGGGACTGCAGAGAAGTCTGGTGCCTGTTGGTTGCTGGATAACAGATGGGAGGACGACACGGAGACGGGTTAGTAGAAGAGTTAAAACTTCATGCATTAATGAGTGTTATAAGGCTGCCTAAAGAAATGGGTTTTAAGAGCACGTTGAACTTAACTTGGAGGTAGGTAGTTAGTCTGAATGTCCGGGGCAGAGCTTCCATAGAATTGGTGGCAGCTCTAGAGAATCTTGGAGACGCGAGTGGAGGTCGCCACTAGGGTAGAGGTAATCTAAGATCACTGCGGATCTAAGAGCACGGTTGGGCGATAGACTGAGATAAGAGGAGAGGTAGGGGGGTGCAGCATTATACAGTAGCTTTTATGGATGAGGGTTATTATTTTAAACTGTATTCGAAGGAGACTGGCAGCCAGTGCAGCGACTGGCATGAACTGTAGGCATACATGGTCCCCTTATCAAACGAGCTGTGTCAGGCAGAATTTGGTGTGTTTTCATGGCTTCCACAACAACTTGTTAACTTGTTGTCGCCACCCTGCTGTGTAATTCCACAAATATACTGGCAAACTTTTATCATTACCAATATTATTTCAGCGCTTCTTGCGCCTCATGTTTACATTCCCTCACCGCACCCACGCCATATCCTGAAACTTATAAGAACGCTTACTACACTTGCTCTTATACAAAAGGTTCTTAGAATTGCTGTTTGGGGAGTAGCCTAGACAGGGGCTTGTGGTGCGAAAGCTCGCCTGGCAGCGGAGTCGCCAGACTCCATGCAAGATCCAACTAACATATGTTTTAACTGCAGCACCTTTTAATCTACTACTAGTTCACTGCCTCCATACATGTTCCCCTTATCAACGAGCTGTGTCAGGCAGATTTTGGGTTTGTTTTCATGGCTCCATGTGAACCTGTGTGCACCCTTTGTCGCCACCGTGCTGTGTAATCCACAAATATATACTGGCAAACTTTTATCATGTACCGATATTATTTGAGCGCTTCTTGCTCACCTTCCTTGTTCCTCCTCTGCACCCCATTGGTTTGAAGCCTGAGTCCATTTAGGGTATGTCCCGCCATGGCCACTCCTCTAGCCTGCCGCTGCTGCCGCTGCCTCTGCATGCCGTCCCCCTATAGTGTTCAGGGTCAATTAATTGGATGTTTTTAGATGCTATCTAGCTTCATTGTGTCACTCTGTCATGGCCATGCTGTTGCCCCATAATTTTGGCATAATGGTGCATTTAAGCATCCTCAGAGGGCATCCATGCATGCTGCCCCTGCTGTTTCCTCTTCCATTCCGTGGTGTTTCCATCCTTTTCTGAGGTTCCCCAGGTGTTTAGCCAAGCTCTCCCTGTGCAGAGCCTTGGTCCCTTACAAATGCTCGAGTCTCCCATTGACTTCATGGGGCTCGTAGTTCGAGACGAGCCTCAAGCATCGGGAAAGTTTTGACGGAATATGATGGCGCTATATAAATAAAGATTATTATTATTATTATTATTATGGAGGCAGTGAACTAGTAGTAGATTAAAGGTGCTGCAGTTAAAACTATGTTAGTTGGATCTTGGGATGGAGCTGGCGCTCTGCAGCCAGACCACCCAGTTTTTCTGGTTATTCAAGCCTAAAACACTCATAACTGCATGAAGTTTTAACTCTTCTACTAACCCTCTGTGTCGTCTCCCATCTGTTATCCAGCAACCAACAGGCACCAGACTTCTCTGCAGTCCCATTCACCCTGGACCTGTCTATAAGATGACGGCTGAGTGGTTCAAGCGACAGCAATTCCATTTATTATATTTTGTTCTATTCCCTAAGAAGAAGGGTTGACCATTAAATATTCTTTTACCTCGTGTTACCCCATCATCTTCATAAACCGTAAGCTCTGGCGAGCAGGGACCTCACTCCTGTTGTTCATACAAATGTTGTGCTCTGTTACAATTACATTTCTATTGTTTTCCTATGATTTGTAAAGCACTACGGAATAATTGCTGCGCTATTTATAAGACTACTATACACACACATAGGGACACACTCAGTAATGCTACACGCAGTGGGCACTGCTACATACACGGGGCTCTGCTATACACACACACACACACACACACTGACTGGGCACTGCTATACACAGAAACACACATACAGCTCTGCTATACACACACACACCTAAGGAAAATACTGGACACTGCTATACACACACTTAGGGACACCTGCGGAAATGCTATACACAATGGACACTGCTTCACACAGGGGCTCTGCTATACACACACACACACTGAAAGGGCACTGCTATACACTGAAACACACACACGGCTCTGCTATACACACACACACACCTAAGGAAAACACTGGGCACTGCTATACACAGAAACACTCTCACACACAAACCACCGCTCCTCTTTTTCTTACCCTGTCACAGTCTTTAACCCCTTAACGATGCATGGTGTATTACTATACCACACGTTGGCTGCAGGTTTTTGGAGAGGGCTCCCGGGCTGAACCCTCTCCATAGTTGGTGAGCAGTGTCTGCATATTGCAGCAAACACCCACCAGCAACACACGCGATTGGCGGCGCCATGATGGCCAAGATCAGCCTCCAGACAAAGACGCAAGGCTGTCTAATTTTACACCATTTATTACAAGGGTAAATCTCTATATACTGCCATAATGTAGTATGGCAGTATTTGGAAGGATCAATCTGACAAACTAACTAACCCCTTACTGACTGGTGATACTAGTACGTCACGCGTCGACTGTGGGTCAATGGAGAGGACTCATGAGTCATGGGTATGAATAAGTTATTAGCGCCAGAACATGTCAAAATGATTTTTTTTTGTACAGGAGGTTTTAATTTTTGTAAATGTATGAAAACTTTATAAAATCTATATAAATTTGGTATTCCCTTGATCGTACTGACCCAAAAAATAAAGTAATTAAGATGCACAGTGAAAGCCGTAAAATCCAAGCCCACAAGAAAATGATGAAAATGTATTTTTTCATCAATTTCACTGCATTTGGATTTTTTTTCCCATTTCCCAGTACACGGCATGGAATATTAAATACTGTCACTATGAAGAACAATTTGTCATGCAAAAAACAAGCCCTCACTCAGCTCTTTACATGGAAAAATAAAAAGTTATGGAATGTTAAAGGTGGGGAGAGAATAATGAAAACACAAAAATGAAAAAGGGCCTCGGCATTAAGGGGTTAACCGCGTTCTCTGCCCCATCAGCAGCATGAGAACCTTGAGTGATGTAGGAAGCATGTGATCAATCAGGAACTTTTAGGCAAGCTTTTCCTTGCTAAACACTGCATCTTATAATCCGAAATAATTTATTTGCTGAAATGGGAACACCCCTTTGAGCATGACGACCCTTAAAGAACAAAGAGTCTTCTGCGTCCGTTGTGGTACTGTGAGAAGAGTGGGGCTTGCTTTTGGCTGGCCAAATATGGTCACGGCTTTGATAAAATACTATACCAATACAAAAATCTAGATAAAAATGTATATGTTTTTATTTGAATAGTAAAAAAATATGTAGAAAAAGGAAATCAAATTGAAGTAATTGTTAGATAAAAAATATGCTTTATTTTCTGTTGCAGCTTTAATTTTGGGGTGGACGAGTCAGATGGAATTTGGCGGTGGACCAATTTTAATTAATGTTAATCCTCATGGTGGTGAATAGGTTGATCCAGGTGCAGGCGAGGTGGTGAAGCACGGGAGTGAGGATTTTAACTAAGGTAATTTTTTTTCCCTTAAAGGGGTTGTTTGGGATTAGAACAAAGGTTGATATATGACTGGGGAGTATTTAAAGGAAACCTGCCACCACGGATCTACCTATTAAGGTAGATTGGGTGGTAGGTGCCTCAATTGTACTTGAGGATATCCCTTTGAGGTCTAATCCTCACGTCCCCTGTATCCCTTGCGTGGAGTAGCAGGAGCTGAGGCTACATGGCACGGCTACTCCACGCCCCAGAAGCCTCTTTGAGCCTCCTCCAGATATCTTCGACGTGCCGCAACGAGGAGCTGCACTCCCTTGTCCGCAAAGCTGGAGTTCTGCACATTCAGAGTAGTGACAATGCAATCGCGGGCCTGCATTCTGTGCATGCGCAGAACGCTGGCTTCGTGGACCAGGGCACGCAGCTACTCGTAGCTGCACGTCGAAGATATCTGGAGGAGGCTCAAAGAGGCTTATGGTGCATGGAGTAGCTGCGTGTAGCCTCAGCTCTGGCTACTCCACACCCCAGTAGCCTCTTTAGAAAATTAGCATATTAGGGGAATAAAACACACCACTAACAGCCGCAGTTGGAGCTGGCACCAATCGCAGGTGTTAACCCCGTAAATGGATTTAATCCTGATGGTGCACCACCATCTTGGAATCGATCGCCACCCCCTGTGATGTCATCGTGGTGGGGGGACAGTGGTTACTATGACAGACTGTGTTCTTACAAAGCTGTCTGATTTGCACAATGTAATAAATGATGTGGCAAATTGCCATATACTGCCATACAGTAATCTCAACATTGCATGGGCACCACCATCGCAAATCCTAGCTTATCCATCAGAAGCGCAGCCGGCGGGGCAGTGGTCCGGCATGGGGATCGGAAACCGCACTTGCTGCAGACATCAAATTTTTTAGAGGTGAATAGTCTCTGGTTTTACTTACGTCTATGCCAGATAGGAACTGGCATATAAATAAGAAGCAATGCAGCCACACGCCAGGTACATTAAGAAGCCTAAGTTTTTTTGATATGTCTATATGTATATAGACATCATACATACAGTATTTACATACCATACATCATTTACACACACATACAGCACATTCTCACATGGGGTCGGTACATGCACAGAAGTCCCCGGGCAGCATAAAATTAATACGCCATGCTCCTTACTCCTCTCCGATGTGGGGGGTTGTATGAAGAGTGGAGGTGTTTGATGAACTGTCGGCAGTGGTGTAAATAGAGAAGACAGGGCCCCATAGCAGGCTTCCCCCTTCCCAAAATATACATACTACTATACTCACCCATGCGAGTTACAATCACATATAAATACACTCATGTGGATATACACACACATACAGTGCCATATGCAACATACTCACAGTGTATACAGAAACCATATACACATCACAGATACTGCATATTACATATTATGCTGGACATGTGCAGTACAATATAGATATATTGGTGCACATCCTTCATTCTTTAGTGTCAGGTTGGATGACGGGGCCCCCTGACACTGCAGGCCCCATAGCGGCTGCTATGGCTGCTACCGCTATAGTTACGCCCCTGACTGTTGGGCCTGCTAATCATTGGGCACAGAGAAGAGATAGATGAAAGGACAGGCTCGCGGCCCGGGCAGCATAGAGTTAATAAACAACACTGCCACTTCTCCTCTCCGCCGGGCGGTTGCGCCGTCCATAGCGCTGGATCGGCAAGCCCCGTAGAAGCTGTAGCAGTACTTACGCCCTGGTTGTGCTCCAATAGCATAAATGGATTTAAGGACAGGTTTGACCTGGTCTAACTAGGTATCTGTCCCCTAGGAGCGTGTTCTTCTCTGGTGGGCTCATGGTAGTCTAATCTGACCTGGTTAATCAGAACAAAGGTATCACAAGCCTACAAAATGGATGTAAAGAAGCAAATAACTGTAAATGATGGAAAATAACATAATGCTATAGGAATCATTCAGGGGGAATTGAAAACCAAAGCAAAAATCCCTCTCTTTCATATCCATGAATATCCCAGACAGTTTTGTAGGTTATGATGTCCGCTACTCACTCATGATACTTGACTTTATCACTGATAACAGACAGGCAGCGCTATTATGCAGCACTTTATCTGCAGTCATTTTTATAGCTCAATGAAGCAGGAAGACAAGTGGTTGTGAAGAAGTATCTGTCATCTGAATTACGTTTATATGGGCCGTGATTATGATCTCTTTCTCTGATAATAAATTATTCCACAAACTATTGCAAATTAGCTGGAATAGCAATAAGCCATACGTGCTGTTATACTATGTTAGGTAAGGATGGTGTTCGGTTTTGTGTATGATTGTGTATCTATTTTAGATTTTAAATTGTCATAAATAATAAGAATAATAACAATTACATTAATAATATGTCCAAATGTTACTGTGTGCTTACAGTTAGTATTTTTCAATTTTTTTGGTATTTTTATCCTTCAGCCTTCCTGATACAGGAACTTTCAGGGGTATAGTTTAGGTCAATATTAGTGTTGGGGCATTGTTTTAGAACAACTTTGAGTTTTATTTTTAGTACTGCTTTTGACGGTTTCATTAGTTACCTTTGTCACAAAATTTAGAAAAAATCATGGATAAAAGGGTTCTGCTAAAATAAACCCTCTTCCTAGTTATCCCTGCCTAAATGATTGGTCCACCCAATGCTGTAGGTAGAAAACTGGTGGACATTCCCTTCTTGCTCCAAAGAGGGAACACGGAGACAGAGACAATAGAAATACAAACGATACAAAAGAAGGATAGTAGAACAAGAGGACAATGCAGTACAAAATCAATAGGCAATCAGATAGTCAAGAATACAGACAAAAGGTTAAAGATACCATAATACAGAATGACAGAATAACACTTCTAGCTTACTAAGCACTAAATTATAGAAGGCAAAGAGTAATAGTCCAGAATGAGACATTTATGAGATGCCAGTATGACTGTTACACAAAGGGGCTCATTTACTAAGGGCTCCGCGGCCGCATTCCTGTCAGGTTTCCCGAATTCCACCGTGATTTTGGCATGCGTGATCGGATTTGACGCAATCGCCCAGATTTCTCGTGACAGAAATCGGGGGGACGTGGCCGTTGGACAACCTGATGGATTCTGAAAAAACGCAGAATTTAAGAAACTAAATGTGTCGCAAGATCACGCACTTACATGCACCAGGAAGAAGAAGGTGAACTCCGGCGGACCCAGGCGCAGGAGCGACATCGGCAGGATATCAGGCGCACGACCTTAGTAAATCCCGACAGAACCCGAATCCTCGTCGGACAGCGCGTCGCGGGATCGCGACTGGACCGGGTAAGTAAATGTGCCCCAATAACTTCCTCTGCTTGTCATGATTTCTAACAATATTTTCTTCCCCTGACAACCATTAAACAAATCCATCATAGTTCTGACTTTAAGAAAATTTGTATTTGTTAAAAACAAATTATACAGGAAGTTAAAATAGTACAAAACTATTTCCTGTTTGTGAGTATAATAAAAAAAAGCAGCAAAAATGAACTGCATCAAACCAAGATTGAAATGACACCAATGACAAAGCAGGTACCTCCGACCAATAATTGTCATAGAGCCATCAAATTTCTCATACCTCTAAACTGATGTACTAGATAAAAGTTCCCCTTATGAGTCACCCTGTATCCAAGATCACCTACATGAGTTATATAGAGGTAGCTTGGGAAATACCCAATGTATGATGTAGAGAAACAGGGATTTTTTTTAGTGTACCAGAGGTAGATTCTTGTAGAGATCTGGTAATTCCAGATATAGTAAAGCTGATACCACAGAAAAGACTGTATTTTAGTTGGAAGATGTAAAAGACACAGTTCTCTTTACGTTTTGTGGCCACCGACTTTGTTATATAACTTATAGGAGAAAAAAAATCTACTTCCAATTACCAAGCTTATTTTTTCTTTATACTTTAACATTCACTTATATAAGTATATTAGTCACATTGGGGCTCATTTACTAAGGGTCTGAACACAGCACTTTTGTCGGGTTTCCCGAATATATCCAATTTGCGCCAAATTACCCTGGGATTTTGGCGCACGCGATCGGATTGTGGGGCATTGGCGCCAGCTTGCATGCGTCAGAAATCGGGGGCGTGGCAGTCGGACAACCCGTCGGATTCAGAAAAACCGCAGAATTTAAAAAAGAATTTGTGTCGCAAGATCAGCACTTACATGCACCGGGACGAAGAAGGTGAACTCCGGCGGACCTCATCACAGCACCGACACCTGCTGGATTTCGGGCGCACGACCTTAGTGAATCCCGGGAGACCCGAATCAGAGTCGGACAACGTGCCGCCGGATTGCGACTGGACCGGGTAAGTAAATGTGCCCCAGTTAGTCACATTTTGCCTTCCTGTATCAAAGATGGCGGAAAAACTGCAATCTTAGAGAACCCAATAAGGTGACCATAGCAGTCTATTGAGAGGTAAGGGTGGAGGAAAGACAGGTAGACACAGGCTACCGGAGCCAATAACAGGTTTTATATCCCACCCTAAAGTGCTTTATGACATAATCATAGTACTTTTCAGCTTTAGTAGTCCCTGACGTAAGGACAACAGAATTACAAACGATTCCTGGTTACAAACAGACCTCAGGATGCAGATAATTTACCTTTAGACCCATATTCTGCTGATAATAGAAACTTTAGACCCATAAAGATAAAATGTGAAGCAGAGAAGTTCTTCATGTTCCCATGAAAACCCCAAATTTGGAAAATCCATTTGTCACGGTCTCTACACATACAGAATATACTTGTTCAGACTTGCATACAAATTCAACTTAAAAGAAATCTACCATGAGGAATCACCTTATTGTGGTAGATCCTGTGGTCTATTCCTCCTTCTGTCCTCAGCCCTATACTGTCCTTGTGTAATTATTATATATTGGCAAACTTCATAAAATCTTTATCTTAGTTACTTGCTTATGGTTAGCATTACAGCCTTGCAGTGCTGGGGACCAGGGTTCAAGTCCCAGGGTAAACATCTGCAGAGAGTTTGTATGTTCTCTCCGTGGTTGCGAGGGTTTCCTCCAGGTTCTCCGGTTTCCTCCCACACTCCAAACCATACTGGTAGGTTGATTAGGTTGTGAGGCCCAAAGGGGACATGGACCAATTTGTCATGCTTTGTGCAGCGCTGTGTAACCTGTGTGCACTATATAAATAAGGGAATTATTATTATGATTATTGTCAACAGAGGCTACCAGGGCGAGTACTAGCCCGTCCGGGCTGTGGGAGTTAAAGTTACTCCACATCCCAGCAGCCTCTGCTGCACTTTGCTCGTCCTAGTCACAGGCAAGGTAGAAAAGTAGGGCGAGGAGGCTGTGAGGGACAGATAGACATTACAGATTACAGCCCTTACTAATCCAATCCCTTCACTTTCCTTCCTGGGTTGAACTTGATGGATATGTGTATGTAAGTCACTGAGGCTGAACTTCAGCGGATTCACTTATCACTAATTGTGAGACATCACGGGTCGGGTCAAACTTATTTGTTCTCTGCTCACTACTCTGTTACCAGGCACAATAGTCATCCATGGGGACGGATATCTGGCCACACAATTTATATTTGTTTATAACCATTTGTGTTCATGGAGATTTTTAGTGACTTTTTGGTCGCATTGGGTCATTTGTGCGATTTTTTAGCATCTTTATCCAGCAGTGAGATGGAATTTATTGTATCAGCAATCCTCGTTTGCTCTTAATTTGTCTTTGTATTTCTCCTGCTTCCAGATGTATGCGTTTTGTTAAACATTGATTTTCGCCCAAAAGGCCGCAAATAATTGTGCAAAGACACTCCAGTGTAGGGAGGACAATTGTATGAGTTTGTGCAAGAATTTGCCCCTAAAAAGTCCCAAAAATTACCTACATTTGACAAAGATAAATAGGGAGCAAAAAAGAAGCAAGAAAAGTGCAAATCACAGAGAAACAAAATGAAAATGTGATAAATGACCCCCAATGTATATTTGGGTATATTTATCAAGGCTTATATGCCAGTTTTTTCCCCTTACCCTACCTTCCATTTATCTCCCTTATGACACCCATGTCTAGCGGTGGAGAGAGTTGGAACTGGCGCAGGCTATAGCACAATTCTATGCCTGCTGGATCTAGCATTGAACTTCCCTGCTGCATGTGGACCGCCAAATACATCCGGAGGCCGGAATAGTGTGGAAAGTGGCTTTCACACCACCACTGTGCACCAGTGTATGATCAACATAGGAAGAACTGGACCGCACATCCACACATCATACAATAATCTATGATACAACAATCTATTGCCCCCATTGCCTCCCTATGTATTGCATGGCATCTGCTGCTTCTATGGTGCAGACACGGGGCCTGTGGCATTGGGGGCTATGCAGTGGCATAACTAGGAGAGGCAGGGCCCCATAGCAGGCTACTGAATGGGACCCCCCTTCCCACACCATACATTGTATACATACACATACAGCATATATACATCACATATACACTCATCGGCCACTTTATTAGGTACACCTGTCCAACTGCTCGTTAACACTTAATTTCTAATCAGCCAATCACATGGCGGCAACTCAGTGCATTTAGGCATGTAGACATGGTCAAGACAATCTCCTGCAGTTCAAACCGAGCATCAGTATGGGGAAGAAAGGTGATTTGAGTGCCTTTGAACGTGGGATGGTTGTTGGTGCCAGAAGGGATGGTCTGAGTATTTCAGAAACTGCTGATCTACTGGGATTTTCACGCACAACCATCTCTAGGGTTTACAGAGAATGGTCCGAAAAATAAAAAACATCCAGTGAGCGGCAGTTCTGTGGGCGGAAATGCCTTGTTGATGCCAGAGGTCAGAGGAGAATGGGCAGACTGGTTCGAGCTGATAGAAAGGCAACAGTGACTCAAATCGCCACCCGTTACAACCAAGGTAGGCAGAAGAGCATCTCTGAAGCACAGTACTCCTTTCAGCTAAGAACAGGAAACTGAGGCTACAATTTGCACAAGCTCATCGAAATTGGACGGTAGAAGATTGGAAAAACGTTGCCTGGTCTGATGAGTCTCGATTTCTGCTGCGACATTCGGATGGTAGGGTCAGAATTTGGCGTCAACAACATGAAAGCATGGATCCATCCTGCCTTGTATCCACGGTTCAGGCTGGTGGTGGTGGTGTCATGGTGTGGGGAATATTTTCTTTGCACTCTTTGGGCCCCTTGGTACCAATTGAGCATCGTTGCAACGCCACAGCCTACCTGAGTATTGTTGCTGACCATGTCCATCCCTTTATGAGCACAATGTACCCTGTAACATCTGATGGCTACTTTCAGCAGGATAATGCGCCATGTCATAAAGCTGGAATCATCTCAGACTGGTTTCTTGAACATGACAATGAGGTCACTGTACTCAAATGGCCTCCACAGTCACCAGATCTCAATCCAATAGAGCATCTTTGGGATGTGGTGGAACGGGATATTCGCATCATGGATGTGCAGCCGACAAATCTGCGGCAACTGTGTGATGCCATCATGTCACTATGGACCAAAATCTCTGAGGAGCTTCCAGCACCTTGTTGAATCTATGCCACGAATAATTGAGGCAGTTCTGAAGGCAAAAGGGGGTCCAACCCGTTACTAGCATGGTGTACCTAATAAAGTGGCCGGTGAGTGTATGTACAATGTGCAGCATAATATGTATATAATGGTGCACATCCTCCACTTTTTAGTTTGTCAGGTCAGATGATGGGGCCCCTGAAGCTGTGGGCCCCATAGCAGCTGCTTGTTTCCTGCTGGTGCCATGCTGCAGCGGTGGTGGGTGCCATGTGATGTCACACATAATAGCATAGGGACCCACTACAAAGTGGGTTTATACAATTTTATCAAAATATAACTAAGAACTTCGAGTTTGTTTTGAAAATGTAGCCTAGCGGCAATCGTTGCATAGTGTGTGGATGTGCGGTCCAGTTCTTTTTACTATGCCACCCCACCCCCCCATTATTTCTTATGGTCTGTATTTATATAGCGCACACAGATTATGCGGTGCTGCACAAAGCATGACAAATTGAAAATATTTAATTGTTCCAATATTGAATATGCATTTCCATCCATATACCACATCTGTTCCTATATCACAGTGCTCCTTATTACTCTCTAATAAGACTAAACATGTAACTTACAGTCTTCTAAATTCTAGGTAATAAAATTCTAATTGACATTGACTACTATAAGCCTCTGATAGTTCCTGCCTCACTGTATTATGGAAATCTGAATTCATGTGCATATATTTGTCTGGGCTTAACATAATCTCTCTCTCTCAGAAAGAATAGGAATCAAAGTTAATCACATAAATTTATTCTAATCTCTAAAAGGTATAAATACTCAAAACTATCTTCTGCATAGGAGAAAATTATTATCTAAAAATTGTGTAAAAAGTGGAAAAGTCTTTAAAAATAAAGTAAAAAATGAATTTAATGAACTCTAAATTGTAATTTGATCTGAATTTCTCATACAATTTGATTCTGAATGGTGCCAAAGTTCAGAGACTTGGAGATCGCGGAGGGCACAACTTCTTGCCTAGTCTTGCAGAATTTCTGCTGAGACGTGGAGGCTCTCAAAAGTAGTCACCCTTCTGGAGCTTGGTGGAACAGGTCTTCCTGGTGTTAAATAGTGCTCTAGTTAGCATGAGGCATGTGGGACCCTTCCTAAAGGACTGTAAGCCAGAGCCGGTCTCTCTAGACCACACCAGGGCTTTAGGATTGTGGCTACTTTTTTGAGAGGCACCGGTCTGGGCAAAATTTCAAACCAAGACTGGGAAAAAGCACCAAGCTAGTTGGAAAGGGTTCCTGGAGCATGGATAGGACTTCCATGACTCCCTGGTCATTCCATAGAGCCCCAAAATTGCCTTATTTCTCTTTCCAAATCCATGTTCAGGGTCCCTGAGCATGGACCAGGAAAGAGAAATGGGCCAAGTTTGGATATGTCTGTTGTCCTAACCATGATGATGTTGAGTAGTGTCTCTGTACTTCTTCTGTGCTGTATAAGCAATGCTTCCAGGGAACAAAACCACAATTTTCTCTTGATTGACTTGTGCCTTAGCACATGTACGCGTTTCCTTTTCCGACTTTATACAAATATTGGCCTCAATACAGACAGATGATAAAATCTAAAAAATTTAAAAAAATTCAAAAAATTATTTAAAAAACACTTTGTAAAAGGTCTTCAGCCAGTGTTATTAACAAGAAGTCCCCAAACAGAGCCCCAAACTCAACATCAGCCAAAGCAACAAGAAGGCAACATGAAGGCACTGAAGTCTGTATCCAGAGTAGATATGGGATTTGTTCTACAAGAATTCATGCTGTATGATGTCAAAGGGTGGTCACAGATATGAAACCATCATAACTCTACAAAACTTTTCCACATCTGCATAAAATTACTGAGCTCTGCATACAATAAAAAGAGGACATATATATAAAAACACTGACTCTTTGTGATGCTTTTATGCATTATAAATACTGATTTTACTAGTACTTTTTATATTCAACCTTCTAATCCACCGTGAGAAAAATGCATTACAAATGTTTGTTATTGTACCTGTGATTCTTCCGTTTTGGCTCCTTGGGTAACCTATGAAACACCCAACAAATGTAACACTAAAAGAGTTTGCAAAGTTGAAAAGGATGTAGACAGATTGAATAGACCACTAAACACATTTCCCCCAGTATCTGTCTCTCCACTAGTTCCGATATTACTAATCGTCTTTACTTCTTTTACCGCCCACGTTGAATTTGGTTTCTAATTTTAATGTGACTATTCTCAATCCTTTGACAAAGGTAAAAAGAATGTTTTCTTGGGCAAATGGTAAATTTCTACATTTTCCAACCATTAAAGTTATTATTGATTAAAATAAAGAAATAAAGACCAGTTGGGACAAGTCCTTCCCAGAAATGTCTATGATAAAGACACTGTGGGAGGGGGGTTATTTGTGTGCTGGCATATACAGGTGCTCCCCTACTTAAGGACACCCAACTTACAGCCCTCTGCCCACTGTGACTCTCTGGTGAAGCTCTCTGGATGCTTTACTGTAGTCCTAGACCTCAATGATCAGCTGTAAAGTGTCTGTAATGAAGCTTTATTGACAATCCTTGGTCCCATAAAAGCAAAAAATTTTGAAACCCCAATTGTCACTGGGGCAAAAAAAAATTTGTCTGGATCTACAATTATAAAATATACAGTTTCGACTTACATACAAATTCAACTTAAGAACAAACCCTATCCTGTGCGTAACCCTGGGACTGCCTGTATTTGAAGCCCATCCCTTCGGTGCTGTTGGATACATCAAGATTCTTAGGCCTCACGATGAGTCTGGCAGAAAACCACGTGAACACTCGAGGTGTATTTTCACCCTTGGGGCAGGAACACCACATGCCTGCCCACTCTGCCATATGCCAAGGCCCTTTTGTCCCCTCCATACGCAATTACTGATGTTTTGCAGGTAATTACAATTGTTCCAGGGCTTATGTCAGTCCACCTATGACTCACTGTAAGCAAAATATTGTATATTGTACAATGGGTATAATTTATTGAATGACACATCTGAACATTCTCCTCGCTGGTACTCTGCATGCTGGATATACTAACATCCCTTCTTTTTTGATGCACGTTGGTCCTGACTGCTGTGGATTGCGCACCAGCGTATGTATGGAGTAACCCAAAGAGCTGGTTTGTTTGGATTATATCTGCCAGAATAAAATCAGATGTAGATTTCAATTATAGTCTCTGGCAGATTTCCAGTAGATACTTTAGAAAATATGGCAGGCATTTACACCTCTGGCCACCCTTACCCACCCCACAGCCCCAAAATGTCTTATTTTTTATGCATGCCTGAATGTTACATCCCCAATATATACAACCCCCCCCCCTCAAAAACTGTGAAAAAAAACTCTCAATTTTTCTGTATGCAGAAAAATTGGAATAGTGTGAATACAGAGGACAAATGTTATAATGATGGAAAATTGTGTGCAAGAGCATTCTCTTACTAATGCATCTATGGCTGGGTTAAAGGGGTATTCCCACAATGACAAGATTCTTATATGTGCTCTAGATAACAAAATAACATATTCTCTAATTCACAGTTATTAATACAATACATGATTTCACAGATATAATTTGCAACCTCTGTCTATCAGTCCTGGTGTTTACAATTTTGGTTGTCCCTGGATAGAACCATAAACCTTTAGACTATGGTCAGATTCTTCTCATGTCTGCACGCTGCAGTGCTTTCTGCTTCCTTCCCTTCCCACCTGCATTAGAAGGCCAGCTCAGATACAGACACTTCCTGACAACAACAGCAGTGTGCAGAGAAAGGCTAAACCATAGGAAGGAATATGGCATAGATGACTTTGTGTGTGTTATGGGCAAGTTAGGAGAGCTGAGAGTATCATTGTGTTTTATATCTATATGCCTGTCTCTCCCCCGTGCAGAGACTTACTCTACAAGCTACAGATAGATAAGCTCTTTACCCAGGAGGAAGTCATATAGCATAGCTGACTCTGTGTGTGTTATGGGCAAGTTAGGAGAGCTGAGAGTGTCATTGTGTTTCATATCCATCTCGTGGATCTCATCTATTATCTCTGATCTGTCTCATCTCTCTTTTTCTATGTGTCGGATACTAGTAGAATGTTCAGAAGCTAAATAAAAGTGTAGATAAACCTTGTACCCTGCTAATCTAAGCACATTGATGAGAACTTTCATCATGGGCAAACCCCATTAACAGTGTTGTCTGATTCCCTAGCCTTTATTGGTGGCTAATTCATAGAAAAGGTCATCCGTATTAGATTGATGGGGAACCAACCTGCAGTGATGAGCTGATCCATTTAACCTAAGGCACTGGAAACCAGAAAGTGAATGGAACTGAAGGCAGGAGGATTCATCCACTATAAAGTGGCAGTTCTAGATTATAAGGTCCTATTCACTAGAATATCCGATCATCACAACTCCCACATGGATGATCAGTTCTTAAGTCATCAGAATCAAAATGGCTGGTGCTACAGAACCTTTTTAAGAGTCAGAGGTCCAATAACTTAACTCTTAGCTGTTTGTCTTTGAAGTAATTTTTGTATCTGCTGCCGTTAATTGCCCGAAGAATAAAGAAGTGAAGCAAGCATCTGAAGCACTGAGGGACCTAGGACACAATGGCAGATAAGAAGACAGAGCCTGAGCTTAAATTACATTTTTTTATATTAAGAATTTTGCATTTCGTTTGGTTTAAATTTTTGGAGTGAGAAGTTTAATATGGAAAATATTCAAAATACAGGCAGTCCCTGGGTTATGCACAAGATTCCACAGGTTTGTTCTTAAGTTGAATTGTTATGTAAGTCGAAACTGTATAATTTGTAATTGTAGATCAGACAAAAAAAAAAATTTGCCCTAGTGACAATTTTTTGCTGTAATGGGATCAAGTATTATCAATAAATGTTCATTACAGACACCTTACAGCTGATCAGTGCAGCCTGGGACTAAAGGAAAGCATCCAGAAAGCTTCACCAGAGGTCACAATGGGCAGAGGTATTCATATTTTAACTAGGGGTCGGCTGTAAGTCGGGTGTCCTTAAGTAGGGGACCGCCTGTATTTCAATCTAGCTTTGTATCCAGCATTCTGCATTGTATATACAGCACAACAACTTATCTAATACACAAGACGATTTTCACATTTATGGTATAAAATGATAAATTTGGATCATACTTCTCATTATTATTGCGTCTTGTCCACCCCCTGTTATTCTATTATTCCACAAATTGGTCAGTGGAACATAATGTAACTTGATGGTAAAGAGATAAAACCACAGAAACGCAGAAGATGCTTTTTCTTTCCAGGCAAATGGTTTTTTACTCTATGAACTAAAGATTCTCACATTTTATCTCATTGTGAGTTGGTGAAGTGATGGCTCCATGGAAATTTCTCTGACACATGATGTGGCTGGCGCTCGAATAAATGTCTAACACAACTTCTACTGAGTCATTTGAAAGATCAAGAATTACATGTTAGTTTCATTTTACAAACAGTCAACTCGGTAGTCCCAGAAACAGAAAATAAAATGCAGTATCAGCACTAATTGTAGTAACATAAAAATTAGGTTATGCCTGAAAAGATATTTTATACGATGCAAAACTCTCATGATAAAATTCCTTTCTACAAGACTCTACGCTGTTTTGCCTTAAAGGTACCCAGTTAAAGGAAATCTACCACCAGGTTGAAGCATTGTAAACCAAGTATACTGACATACTGGTGAGTGCCCCCTCTGGCAAGATCTGATCTTCTTTTAGCTTCTTATGCTCTTGTGTTTAACAAAAAAGGGCTTTAAAAATGCTGCAAATGAGCCTTAGGAGCCTATAGAGCCCGGAGCCCCTCAGGCTCATTTGCATAATTGAAAGGCTTTTTTTGTAAAACACAAGGGCATAAGAAGCTAAAGGAAGAGCAGATCCTGCCAGTGGGGGCACACACCAATATGGCGTTCTTGATTTATAATCCTTCATCCTAGGTTTTCTTTAATCTCCCACTGATCAGCTCATATTTAGTTGGTGAACAGGGGTGGGGCTTGTCAATTTTATATCAGTGAAGTATACGAGTCTAAAACACAAGGATTCACAAAGCGTTGCTCAGTTTAAAAAATATATTTAATATGTGTTTAATATGCAGATGGAAAACAGTCAAGGCATTTCAGGGCCTTTCTTAGGTCCACAACAATGGGGCACATTTACTTACCCGGTCCAGTCGCGATCCAGCGGCGGGTTCTCCGACGCTGATTCGGGTCTGGCCGGGATTCACTAAGGTAGTGCGCCCGATGTCCACAAGGTGTCGATGCTGCGCTGGAGTTCACCAAGGTTCACTATCCTATCCTGGGTGCAGGTAAGCGCGTGTCCAGCGACACTTTAAAAAAAAAAAAATACAGCGTTTTTTCCGAATCTGTCGGGTTTTCCGACAGCCACGCCCCCCATTTCCGTTGCATGCATGCCGGCGCCGATGCGCTACAATCCGATCGCGTGCGCCAAAAACCCGGGGCAATTCGGCACAAAACGGTAATATTCGGGAAACCCGACTGAAAAACGTGATTCGGGCCCTTAGTAAATGACCCCCATTATTACAATATGCAAAAAACATTCATAAAAATTTTGTAAAAATACAGCTAGTTATAGTTGAAGACACCAGTAAGTGCTAATTTGAATAGATCCTGTTATAGGAGTTCTTCACATTAAAACCGTATTCTTTATTTCATCTTTAAAATCCCTGCAGGCAATTGATAGCAGGAATATACATGTGGGTGAAAATCTAGGCAAAGCCTACGCATTTCGACATAGTGAAAAAAGACTAATGCCGAGAGTGGATTATAGACACCTCTTGAATGCCCAATGAATGTTCTACACTCGGTATTAGTCTTTTTTAACTTGAGAAAGGAGTACTTTTCCCCGAAATGCTTTGTGACTGTTCAATAAAAGTTTGGTTTCCACTTCTGAGTGTGCCATTCAATTAGACTACAACCATAAGCATTCTCCACATATCCTGTATAGCGTGGCAACGTTACACAGGTGATCTCTATCTGGAAGCAGCACCAGAAAATACCTATTTGAAACTAAAAATAGAGTTGTGCCTGTCTTAAGCACAACCACATAGGCTCAGCACAATTTCCCTATAGTGGGTCTATCCACATAGGGTCAGCACAATCCACATAGGGTCAGCACAATTTCACCTTCACGTTTAAATCTATACTCAAAGATGTCAAACTATTAGCACTTTCTCCCTGTCCTCTCTTGCTACTGTCTTTTGCCTGAGGCAGCACAACCTACAGCAAGCAGTACCTGACACCTAAAACTAGTGCCTCCTCATAACCAATGTCAGCATGGGTGTGAGGCACTTGCATGGAGCACCCTTTTACTTAAAAAATAACCTGATTTGCTACTTCTCTATAGGATGAAGGGGGCGCCATTCTATAAATTGCCTCGGGCAGCAGAAAGTTTCGGTTCATCCCTGGGTACTTACCCTGTATCCATCGTCTGGTGGGGTTGACTGTTCATTTTCAGATGTCTCCCCATTCATTTTAAGGGTTCGTACCTATTTAGTATTTCATGTACTCCTAATTTTATATTACTTTATAGATGATATCCCCATAGAATATGGAATAAAAGAAAAAAAAAGTTAACAAAAAATGAAAAAGACAAAACAAATTCTTGGAACCTCATTGGGTTTCTCAGTGAGGGCGAGGTTTTCCACTGTTGACCGGGCAACACTTTTAAGTGACATTCTCTGAAAAGAGACAGGAAGTTTAAATGTTAATAAAACCGAATGATGCAGTTTGGAAAGCTGAAAGAGTGAAAGTTTCCGCCTTCCACGTACAATAAATATTGACAGCGTAGGTAGCGCACCTCAGCCAGCAATGACAAGGGCTTGTTCAGCAAGAACATTTTCCATGCCAATTATTTATTTCTGACCAACAAAAACATGTTTATTCGCGTCATGTCACAAAGCGAAATCCACATCTGATCCTACAGCACAATCTGAGCCTCAGTTGTAAAGTTCAACATTTGCATGAAACATCACAATCTCTTCAAATTAACATTTGTGAACCTTCCAAGCTATTGAAGGACAAACCAGTAACATCTGTAGGCTTAGATCTTAGATTAGACAATGTAATATTACAGAATATAAGATGGGTATCACCTGTAGGCAGATGCGTTATACATATAGACAGAACATACATACATACAGAGCAGAAACTCCCCACGTTTGGGTCATAGAAGTTATGGGACAAATTATTGTACAGGACCAGACTGGCCCAGCTGAGGACCGACACCTGGCTCTGTGGCCACTGCCACTTCTAGTAATAGTACACGATGCAGCCCTGATCGGACGTTTCCCAGGTGCCCGTTGCAATTTGACCCAGGATGTGTGGCCTCTTGTGGCCTGGCATCACGTACTATTACTGTACTGAAAATGATCAATGGCCTTGGCATCTTACAGATGTTGATACAACATGACAGTCACAGTGCAACGTGGCCAGGGCGCTTCCCAGGTACACGTCATACTTTGACCCAGCAGGAGGAAACAGCAGTCTGGAGAATGAGAGAGGAGTCTAGAGGAGGTGCGCAGACAAATATGAAGGACAGAAGAATTTAGAGGAGGATGACAGAGAGGTCTGCAAGAGGAAGACAAAGGGGTCTGGGAAAGGAGCGAGAGGGCTCTGGAGAAGGAGGACGGAGAAGTCTACAGGAAGAGGACAGAGGAATCTGGAGAAGGAGGTCTGAGGAGTCTGGAGGAGATTGACAAATGTGTCTGGAGGAAAAGGAGGACAGAGTAGTCTTGAGGAGAAAAGGAGGAGGACAGAAGAGTCTGGAGAAGAAGGATGACAGGGCATCCCACTCGCGTCTCCAAGACTTCTCTAGAGCTGCACCAATTCTATGGAATGCTCTGCCCCGGACTATCAGACTAATACCTAACCTCCAAAGTTTCAAACGTGCTCTTAAAACCCATTTCTTTAGGCAAGCCTATAACACATTAACTGCATGAAGTTTTTAACTCTTCTACTAACCCGTTCCTGTGTCTCTCCCATCTGTATCCAGCAACCAACAGGCACCCGACTCTCTGCAGTCCCATTCACCCTGGACCTGGTATATAAGATGACGGCTGAGTGGTTCAGCGACAGCAATTCCATATTATTATATTGTGTCTATCCCCTAAGAGAATGGCTTGACCATTAAATTTCTTTTACCTCGTGTTACCCATCATCTTCATAAACCGTAAGCTGGCGAGCAGGACTCACTCCTGTTGTTCCATACAAAATGTTGTGCTCTGTCATGTTATATTATATTTGTATTTGTTTCCTATGATTTGTAAAGCGCTACGGAATATGATGGCGCTATATAAATAAAGATTATTATTATTATTATTCTGAAGGAGGAGGACAGAGAGGCCTGAAGATGGAGTCAGAGGAATCTGGAGGACAGAGGAGTCTGAAGGAGGACAGATGTGTCTGGAGGAGGAAGAGAACAGATGTCTCTGAAGGAGGAGGATGACAGAGGTGTCTGGAGGAGGAGGATAGAGGAGTCTGGAGGAGGATGACAGAGGTGTCTGGAGGAGGAGGATAGAGGAGTCTGGAGGAGGATGACAGAGGTGTCTGGAGGAGGAGGATAGAGGAGTCTGGAGGAGGATGACAAAGGACTGTAAGAAGAGGACAGAGGACCATAAAGGAGGAGGGCGTGTAGGTCTGGATGGAAGAGGACAGAGCATTCTGGAGAGGACAGTGGAGTCAGGAGGAGAGAGAGGTCTGGAGGAGGAGGGCATAAGGGTCTGGACGAGGAGGATAGAATAGTCTGGAGAAGGAAGATAGAGGAGTCTGAGGGAGGAGGAGGAAGAGGACAGAGGGGTCTGGAGGACAGAGGGGCCTGGAGGCGAAGGCAGAGGAATCTACAGGTGAAGTACAGAGGAGTCAGAGGGGACTGCATCTGGGAAAAAGGACTATGTATAGCATAATAAATAAAAATGGGCATTATATAGGTAAACAGTTATTAGTGCAGTATTATTTTTTCCAGTGGCTATGGTATATGTTGAACTATATTTAGGGGTTTCAGTGGGATATTGGATATATACATGGGGCACAATGTGATTTTGTTATTGGGGGGGGGGGGGGTTTAATATATGTGGGGGCACAGTGTAGACAGTAGTATTGTGGTGGGTGCACATTTTGGTACATTGTTATCCAGGTTATGACTGTGGTTCTCCTTAGTTACACAGGGATGTTCTGCTGGAAGCTGAAGACATAAAGACAATTGGTGGAAAATTCTACAGCCATAAGAGAGAAGTCATCAGCACTTCTGGACCCAAAGGATGTGAGGTAACAGATCCCATTGGAGCTGACACTTACATTTCTGTTCACAACCCTGCCCCCCACAGGAAGCCCACAAAACCGGGGGTAACTCTTATAACATCCCCAACATGAATGCCTTGAGGTATTGTCACTGCAGCCTCAGATTACAAACAGGTAGCCGAGCACAGGAAGAGAGGGAAGGAGAATTTCTGTACAGACTTACAGACAACCTCTAGTTAGAGACGGACCTCTCTACCCACTGTGAAGCTCTCTGAATGCTTTACTTCATTCCCAGGCTGAAATGACCAGCTGTAAGGTGTCTGTAATTACATTTTATTAACATTCCTTGGGGACATTTTTCGTTTTTTTAATCTGTTCTATGATGTTTAGTTTTTGCACAAAACTTTGTGCAATTTGTGTCATTTGTAATATTTTAAAAAAGCTTTTTTTCTATATAAGGACAGTTTTAAAAATTTAGTTGTAATATTTTTTTGCACATTATTTGTGGAATCAGCTGCTATTCTGGCCTTCATGGGGGAGAAAGTCAAGTTATATGAAGTTATATGAAACCAGAGGGCACCATGTATAGTGTATACTATATATATCACAAAATTCATTATACAGAGTCAGTATGTGGGTCAGTATGGTTTGGAAACACTAGAAGGGAGTACAAACGGCAGATGAATCAATTAAAACATAACTTTTAATTAGTCTCAATAAAATTGTAGTCAGGCACAACTAACAAATACGTCAATATAAATTAAGAAAACCGGCAATTCATTGTTTATAGCGTTACCAGCCTTTTGTATTTTATCTCTGGGTTGGAAACCATATATAACACAGGTGTGGTATGGGTTAAGCACAGTATATGGCACTTGGTCAGTATGCATTGGATACACTATACAACACAGGAGTGGTATGTGTTGAGCACAGTATATAGCACTGGGTCAGTATGCTTTGGACGCACTATATAACACAGGTATGCTGCGTGGTATGGGTTGAGCACAGTATATAGCACGGGGTCAGTATGCTTTGGACGCACTATAAAACACAGGTGTGCTGTGGGGTATGGGTTGAGCACAGTATATAGCACGGGGTCAGTATGCTTTGGAACGCACTATAAACCCACAGGGTGCTTGTGGGGTAGGGGTGGTTTGAGAACAGTGGGGTAGTATATAGCACGGGGTCAGTATGCTTTGGATACACTGTACAGGTCAGAATGTTTTGGATAAGCTATATAACACAGGAGTGATATGGGTTAAGCACAATATATTCTCTAGGTTAGGAAGGATACATTCTGTACAACACAGCAGATACATTCCTTGTTAGGAAAGGTCATCCATTCACAACCGGTTGATGTAATTGTACGTCAACCGGTCATTAAAAAGAACCAAGTGATTGTCCACAGATTTACTTACCCGGTCCTGTCGTGATCCCGCTGTGCATTGTCCGATGAGGATTCGGGTCTGCCGCGATTCACTAAGATTGTGCGCCCGAGTTCCTGCATCCGTCGCTTCCGTGCCGAGGTCCCCCGGAGTTCACCTTCTTCCAGGTGCTTGTAATTGCATGTCTTGTGACACAATTCTAAATGTTAAATCCCGCGCGTTGTCTAAATCCGTTGGGTTGTCCGACGGCCCGCCCCCACGATTTCTATCACGTGCAAGCCGGCGCCAATGCGCCAAAATCCGATCGCAAAACGGAAACGACAAAAATATGCCCCGCGGACCCTTAGTAAATGAGTCCCTTTATGTTCCAAATTATGGCTGCATGCAGTAGTCTGCATGAGCAGACATTTGCCATGAGCCACAAGCCAGCAGGGAAAGGAACTGAGTGGACACAGATCAGGGAATAGGCTCTACTCTATCCCTTGCAGTTCGGCCCTGCCCAATGCACAATGCATGTCTGTCGGCTGTGAGCTAACTTCTGTCTATGCGGCTAGCTCACAGATGCTTTATGTGGACGTATGCATGTAGCCTAACAGAGATATCGGTGATAAAGTTAGTTTAAGGATATTTTATTGGTAATGTCATAAAAAATTTCACAACGCTTTTCGTGGTATATTACCCCATTCTCAAGTGTGCATCATGCAAAATAGCACACGCCTGCGGCGGCTCATTATTCACCACACACACACCATGGGACACATTTACTAAGGGTTCGTACACTGCATTTCCATCGGTTTTCCCGACTATTTCCGATCTGCGCTGAATTTGATGGGGGGGGGGGGTTTGCCGCAATCTAGTCGGCTTTCATGCGTCACAAATCGGGGGCCGTGGCCGCCAGACAACCCGACTGATTCGGACTAAGCGTGGGATTTAAAATTTAAATTGTGTCACTCACATACATTCTAAAGAAGAAGGTGAACTCTGGCGGACCTGAGCGGGGAAGCAACACATGCACGATCTTAGTGAATCGTTCCGGACTTCATCCTCGTCGGACAACGCACCTCAGGGACCACGACAGGACCGGGTAAGTAAATTTGCCCCACTGTGACTGCACTATTTCACTCAGCAGCTCCATTACCACTATAGGAGAAGCTGCTGCACCCGTGTGCTATTTTACATGATACACACTTGAGAAAGGTGTAGAATACCTCAAAAAACGTTGTGACTTTTTATGACATTACCAATAAAATATCCTTAAACTAACTTTATCGCTCGGAGTGTGCAACTCTGTTAGCTCCAAAAATCTCTTCTATACTGCACACATTCTGTTCAGTGTGGCTACTAAACATAAATGACCACTAACTGGAAGGCGACACCAGTAGACATCTATCACATGCACTAAATAACGTCGTGCCTATGCTACCACATCTTTACACGGTGAGTATATTTTCACCCTCCTCTAATTAACAAGAGCACAAACGGTATTACACTATTAGTTCTCCCCTTTGGCCTTTCTCTCCCACCACCTCTTACTCCAGAGATATTGGTGAAGTAGGATAATCCTGTTTTCTGTGGTCAGAGCCACTGCTTTCTTTGCAAAACAATAACAAGCAGGAAAGATGAAGGGACAGTGAGGATATTCTATAACTAAAAACACTAAGAAGTTTAATTTATTTCAATTTTGGAGAAATAGAGAAAAGAAACATAGCCTAGAAGACCTCCCTCATCAGATAGATTGGAGAGCGCCTTTCTTGGCCTACCATGATTTAACTGTGTCCTGCTCCTTGTCGCTCCTTCTCGCCTATGACATTGGGGGATACTTATCAGGGCATCCGTGCTAGCACTTGTGATTATTTACCCCAATAACAAATCCAGTAGGGCATGAAAGGGGGGGCATGGCCGGCCTGGAGTGGGCGAGCGCGGGGTGTTACTGTCCCCACTCCTGCCCACTCGCTGTAGCCGGCAAATTTTCACAGGCAGGGCCTGGCGTAAAAATAAATAAGGCAAAGGACTCCACCGGTTACATACTGATGTATCAGGCTGTGCAAGAGCAGCAATATCCACCAATGACTTTATATGAAAAGTAAAATTAGTTTGTTTATGACTATTTACTTTTGGTGAAGTTTTCACATGTCTCATCGCAGCCCCCTACTAACCACCATAGTTATGAATCAGACTGTTATGTATCTCACTTTCATGGTTACTCTGCTTAACAAAGATGTATCAGTGTAGCCTGCAGTGCTAGGTATCAGCACAGGAAATCCATACCTTTATGTAGCAGCAGGACTGTGAAAATGCATTTATATTCCAGGATTATAACTCAGCCCCCCTGCTCCTTTCTACATGAGTTCTTTAGTATTCAATTAGACGTCTGCCATAGAGCTTTCTCAGACCAGAGTATTGGGGCTGTGAAGATCTCTTGTTCTGTGGCCAGTCACAGTAACTGCTGTCCAATACAAACCCAAAACTTTCCCCTTCAGTCCATTGCTGCAACTGAACCTAGACTGTGTATTAAAGGGGCAGGTTAGATCTGCTATGCAAATCGAATGAACATGCTACAAAAAAAGTTTGCAGCTTGAATCACTTTTCTCCATGGGTTTTCTTTGCCTCAAGTGGAGTATTGCAATCCAAAGGATGAACCACCCACCGGCAGCTTATTCCTAGTTTTAATCCGGATTGGGACAGTTTTCCGACCTGTGTGTCCATGACTTTAGAAACATTTTGCTTCTTGTATCCTTTGTGACTCTCTTAGAAGAGTGACATCGTTGTCTGATAGGCCAAAAGGGTGTCTTAGTTAATTCTTTTTTTTTTCTTCTTGGCAGATGTCCCCTACCGAAAGAAAGTATTGGAAACAAGGGATATTGGCAAAAACATTGAAATAGTAAAGCTGGTCTATGTTTTGTTGCACAATTTAATTTCATTAGTTCAGAGATCTCAAGTATAGTTAGTCCATCTCAAATAAAGGTCGATACTTAAAGGGGGTTCTCCTGCAGGAAGTACTGGGGGGAGGTCAAGGTACCTGCTTCAGCCAATGAGTTACCAGGGGACAACACAGGAAGTGAGATACCCTAGAAAACAGAAGTGACATCCCATAGTCCTAGAGACCACTCACCGGATGAAGCATATTGGTTGAGTGATTTACAAAACTTTTCAGGTCCACTACCAAAAGCTGTAATTGCTGGAGCAAGACAGGAACAAGGAGCTACTATTTCCAGTTGCATAATGAAGTAAATTAAAGAAGGTTATTTGGAGAGCTATAAAGGGAACATGTCACCACAAATACAGCCAGTAACAGGTTCACAGAGTCCTATGAATTAACCGACACCGTTCTTTTAGCTAAAAATTATTTGCCTCAGATCCCCATAAAATCAACTTTGTAATCTTGCCATGCATATAGCCACATCTAGAGGGTGTCGAGGGTGTGTGGCCTCCTCGGGCTGAATCCAGCAGCTCCTCCCCATGCCTTCTCAGCATCAGTAATTAATGTCATGTGACCACGGTGACAGAATCTAAACCCCTTTAGTCTCATAACATTTGCAAACTGTACAACATGCATGTACTTGATCACATGAAATCACAGCATGCTTCCATTTCATGTGATCAGATATACATACATGGGCTAGACATTGGAAATGTTAGGGGTAAAGGACCTTAAGTGATGTCACCCTGGTCACATGACTCCCTATATCTCCCCTGAGGAAGCCTGTTTGACAGGCGGAACGCGTGGGGTTCCTCTTCCTACCTCTCAGATGGGCCACTTAGAGCTTTCATAAGACGGTAATAAAATTTTAAACATTATATAGCCATTATATTTTGTTTGCTATGTAACCAATTTGCTATATTGCTTCCTCTGATCCACCATTATTTTTGATATGACTTATTAATATTGCTTTATTGTCCTTGGAGCTCAACAAGCTTGCTATGGTCTATGTACATGCATATTATACCCTGAGAGCTATTTTTTTTGTGTAATTTGTTTAGCTCTTTATAGCTTTTTAGATGTTTTTAATAATTGTATTTTTTAATAAAGTTATCATTTAATCCATGTGCACATCTCTTTTACTTTTTTTCATTATTTTATGTATTTTTGATGTGTGGACTTTACATGTTACACAAATTAAGTCCCTTTTTCTGTGGCTAGCCTGGTCACATCACATTACTTTCTGAGGCTAGGAAGGCAAAGGAGCTGTGGATGTGGCATGGTTATATGGTTATACAGTAGATTTTACATGTTAAACATGTTATTCCCCAGAGATATAAATGTAGTTCTCGATTGATTGAAAGTTCTACATCTAGTTCATGGCTCTAGATTTAAAGGAAACCTACCACTTGTAGTGGCAGGTTTCTGATGGAAATACCGGGCACCAGCTCAGGGTGAGCTGGTGCCGGAGCTTATTTTCGTTAGTGTTTAAACACGCGGTATCGCAGTTTTTTTAAAACATTTTAAACTTTATAGCCGGCGCAGGGAGGTACAGCGCGCGGCGAGTACAATTGCGCGCTGGTCGGGTGGGGGGGGTGGGGGGTGGGGGGGGCGGGGGGTGGGAGCCGCGGCTATCCTTTCAATTCCTATAGACCAGTGCGCACGGTAAGCCGAGCGCGTACCTGCCTGCCGCCGGCTATAAAGTTTAAAAAGTGTTTTAAACGTGCCGATACCGCGGGTTTAAAACACTAACGAAAATAAGCTCCGGCACCAGCTCACCCTGAGCTGGTGCCCGGTATTTCCATCAGAAACCTGCCACTACAAGTGGTAGGTTTCCTTTAAAGTTTACATGGAAACTCATACATTTAAAGAGCTTTTGTTGCCTTCTGCAGCAGAAAATTATTTATCTGGGAAAATTTCTGTCTTCATGGCACCTAATATGGTTTCCCACTATGGGGTCCATTTATCTCTCATTTTTGGGAGAATTTTTTTTTTTTACCCTGTGAACTTATATTCATCTTTCCATCCGAAGTGTAATAGTCAAACCGGCCATACTTTCTAAACCATAGAAGATTATTTGATGGACAGGAAGCCCTTAGCTCACGCTCTAATTCCTCTTTGGCTAGCAGCCACCAAGAAGGGTTGAGGTTTTGCAAAGGAGGATACTGCTTTCGCCAGTTGTCTTGCAGCCCGAAACAGGAGCGTTACAGAAGAGCAATGGCTGATGGCACAGAGTAAAGAGTCGGAATGACTTTCTAAAACATATTTCTAAGCCAAGGGAAAGTAGTAAATGAAGGGCAGATATTGATATTGTCACTAAAAAAGCAAAAAAAGCCAATATCTTGAGCTGTATTTGTGCATATAAAACAAGACAGGTCACAACATGACCCGGGAGCTGCAAAGTGCAACTGATAAAAACGAGAAATGGGAAATGCTTTGTTTGCTTTGTTACTTTGACTCAGAAGTTCCTGTTGGCTCTTTGATGTGAATCAATATGACAGCTGTGCTATTCACAGGGCTATGGAGGCCATATTTACCTCTATGAGTGACTGGTGGTCTCTCATGATAGATTACATCAGTGAAATTTAATCAGCCCCGAGTAATGCCTGGGGTTTGATTTATGAGACCTAGGGTTTAATAGTATTGGGAAGTATACAAACCAGATTCAAGGGCATATTTTTATAATTCTGGAAATGTAGGAATATAATTACTGCTTAGAGTTTGATAAAAAAAATAGTCAATATTGCAATATTAATGTGAATTGGTTTTGACATTAGGTTCAGATTTGCAGTTTTTCTGTGTTTGAGAAGCTTCATTTTTTGCAGGACAAAACATATTTTCTTGAGTGGTCTATGATCTTTATAACATGTATTGTTTACTATCCATCATAGGCACAAGAGACTGGAATCTTGTGTGATCCGCTATGTAATCCTCTGACCAATGTAGTGTTTATTTTTAAATCCATCCCTAGAATATTAGTTTGGGGCCTAGCGTTCTCCTGTTGTCCATGTTAAGGTCAGGATTCCAGATTGGGGTTCTCGTTAGAAATATCTGTTGGGTCAGTGGTGTCTTGTAATAAGGTCAGCATTTTGGAAAGATTAATGGAAAGCTAAAAAATACAGTCAGATCTTGTTTGTTTGACAATTTTTCATCATCCATTTTTTCCGATCATCTGTTTGTTCTGTTATCAGATAACTATTACTAGTTGCAGTAATTTATTGACAAGTTCCTATATTTCTATTTTATATTCTTCCATTTTTACTACCTGCTAAGTGATCCCCGAAACCCAACCACAAACTTCATTACAAGTTCAGGACTGGGCCTTGGTTCAGCTCATCCCCCCTCCCCCACCATTAACGACCACGACCCATGCTTGCACTGATTGCGGGAGATCACAGACAAACCCGAATTTTATCGGGTCCATTAGTCACTACTTAGCACTTTTAAGTTTGCTTTCAATGTCTTCAATGCTCATGCTGGAGATCTAGTTGGGTTTTTGTATAATAAATTTTTTTTCTTTAGTGATTTTCATGATCTGGCTGGCCAGGAGCACTTCCCCTCTGGTACTGTGTGCTAAAACTCCCTGCTGCCATGAGATTACAGCAGGCAGAGGTATTGGTTAACAGAGGAGGGTAAGGAATTATCCTGCATAGTGTAAAAGCCTGTGAAGCCAGAGCAAAAAGGGGCTCTAGTAACACCTCCCCATAGCACTTCTGGCACATTAACATAATATTTAAAGTTGACTTTAGAAGGAAGGAGGCCATGGATAATAGAAATATTACCACAGTCACAGCGACCTGGATCTATGAGTAGATGTCCCTGGTTTATCATGCATAATTATACATTTTCTTTAACCCCTTAACAACCAGGTCCTTTTTCATTTTCATTTTTAACTCCACACCTTCAAAAATCTCCATGTAAAGAGCTTAATGAGGCCTTGTTTTATGCGTAATAAATTGTGAGGGCATTTAATATCATGTACTGGGAAGCGGGAAAAACATTCTGAATGCAGTGATGATGAAAAAACACATTTGCGCCATTTTCTAATGGGCTTGGATTTACCAGGCTTGGATTTTACTGGGAAACAGTTAAAAAGATCCAAATGCTGTGAAATTGACAAAATTCTTGTAGGTTCTGTTTTAAAGGCTTTCATTGTTCTCTCCAAATGGCACCTGTACTTTATTCTTTGGGTTAGTACAATTACTGGGGATATCACATTTATATAGATTTTATTATGTTTTCATAGATTTAAAGAAAATGTAATCTTTTGTGCGAAGTTAAATTTCTTTGTTTCACCATAATCTGATGCTAATAACTTTTTCATACAACAGTGTCCAGAGCTATGAAAGAAGTCAATTTTTGGGGGACCAGATGTCGTTTTCATTGTTACCATTTTGTGGACTGTAAGACCTATTGATCGCTTTTTTAAAAATTATGTATGAGTTGCAAAATGGGAAAGAAGTGGCAATTTGGACATTTGGGCGCTACTTCCGTTGCAGGATGCAACATTCAGTAACCGTTTTTATATTTTGATACATCAGGCATACGGCAATACCTAATATGTTTATGATTTTTTTTGTTTTATATCAGTTGTAGGGAAATTTTTTTTTTTATTTTTTTTTTACTTTTTAAATTTTTTTTTAGTTTTTCCAGCCACCTCTCTCGTGAGTCTGATTGTTTCTATCATTGCCGTATTGCAATAATTTGCTATGCATCTGTAACAATGTGCTGGTGGCACGCTGTTACAGATCTGCATAAATGTCTTATATAGATTCCACGCTGTCATGGTTACAGATCATCGTTCCCCGTGACATAATCTGGGATCGACTATCCGAGCCAATATGGTAGCGCCCAAGCGTCGATACCTTTCAGATGCCTCCGGCGGAAAAATCCAATGGGTAGGTCACTCATAGGTCTTTACAGATGCAATAAATTTACATAATCAATTCATATAGCTTGTGGATAGAATTGCTAGAATTGATCAAGATGTTAATTTGCTTTAATTTTATGTTGTAGTACAATATAAATGAACAAATCACAAGTCACATGTAAGTAGAGGGGCCTCACATAGAACTAGTCATCTATTTATATTGAGTCAGAGCTACTAAAATTATTAATATGACCATTAAACCTATTTCTTTCCCAGAAAAGACGTTATACATTCATTTTTCATCAAATTATTACCCAGACTCCTTGCAGGCTTCACATTTCCCATGATATTTAAAAAGTTTTAGCATTAGATAATTTATCAGTAGGACCATTAATGAAGCTACGAAGACGATGATCTTTAAAATTAGATGCTCTCCTGAATATAAATACCACGTCCATAACCAGGGCATGTTGCTAAATATTCCAATTTATTTTCATGCTGTAGATTAGGAAGATTGTTTTAAATTCTTTGAATATAATTTTAACCCCTTGGATACATGAAACATTTTTACACAGTGCCACAACTCCCATTCAACCCCTTAGGCCGGTTCCACATTTGCGAGTGTGATGTCAGAGTCTGATCAGGGTGCGATCAGGGTTTGGTCAGTGGAAAACTGACATTTTTCATCAGAGTGCAATTAGTTTTCAATCAGTTTGTTCAGAGTCTCGTTTTTTCATGATAAGGACTCAGGACTGAGCTCTATCTTTTCTATGGCAATTGATGCGTGAAAAACGCATTGCACTTACATTGTACTTGCATGTGTCTCACAGTGCAATGTGTTTTTGATGCATCTCCATAAACGTGTATGGTTCCTTTTTTCACGCGCGTGACTTGCAAAAGTAGAGCGTGCTGAGAATTAAAATTTTAAAATGCAAGTCTGAAAAAGCCCATTGATTACAATGGGTCAGAGTGTAATGCAAGTTCTGTGCGTCAAAAGCATGCGCAGAACACGCATGTGAAAAACGCAAATGTAAATGGGGCCTAAGGAGGAGTGGACAAACTGCATAAGCAACAGCGGAAGCAAACAATGACAAATGCAGTCCAATAGAGATGTCAGAAATACAGGCCAGAGATCAGATACCAGAAGATTAGCAAATACACGAGCAGAGAAAGTGGAAACAAGGCTTGAGAGCAATTTGACCAGCAAAGAGTGTAGGCTGTACTTACAGGTAAGAGCAAGCAATCACAGGCACACAGAGTTAATTCTTGCAAGACAAAGGCAGAATGCAGAGTTAAGTGTGTGTCAGGTGTCAGGTCAGTCAGCCACTAGAGCCCAGTTCAGTAAAACTCTATGGGGCTCATTTACTAAGGGCCCCGTGGATCGCACTTTCGTCGGACATCCTGACGATTTCCATTTTGTGCCACTGGACCAGGGATTTAAAAGGGGTTTTTGGCTCACGCGATCAGATTTTGGCACAATCGCGCCGGCTTTCATGCAACACAAATCGAGGGGCAGGCCATCGGGCGATCCGACGGATTCGGACAAGCCGCAGGATTTTACTTCATAATTGTGTCACAAGCCAAGCACTTACATACACTGGGAGGAAGATGTTGAACTCCGGCGGACCTGAGCGGGGAAGCGGCAGATGCAGGAAATCGAGCGCACGATCTAAGTGAATCGCGGCAGAGTGCACTCCGGACGGACAATGCACTTTCGGGAACTCCAAGGGACCGGGTAAGTAAATGTGCCCCTATGTCTCCTAAATCTGTGACAGTGACAGAACCCTTTCAGTTTACCATCCATTTTGCATTTTGGTTTTTATGTTAGATGAGCCAGTGATTTTCTTAAAAATTTGTGGTGGTGCAACCTCTAGGACCTTTAAGATAAGTTGAATGAAGGAATTAAATTCTCAATGGTTCTTTTAATATTTACTTCTGTAAAGGAGCTCCAGTGCTTAAAATTTTACATGGGGAGCTGTTTTTTGCATGTTTCCTTTAGCTTGGAATACCCACTGATGCTCATGCAATGTAATTTCTCAATGTCTAAAGTCAAATCTGGCAAGAAGGGACTAACACCCCTCCTCATCATTCCCACTCCTAAAAAAAGTAATTTCTTCTCCCATATAATTTGGCTCCACTATTATCCAACACCATCCTGTTCCATGTATAACTCTAGGGGGGTCTTTTATCTTTATTTTTATTCCTGTTTTTTCTGTTGTTTTTAGACATTTTTTGGCAAATTTAAATTTTTGTGCCTTTATGGGGACATTTTGAAATGTCCGCCAGACATTTGTTTTTCATCAGTAAGACAAATTTATCATCTATGCCACATGTGCTAAATGTTGCAAATGACATTTATCAATTCAAATTGTCTAAAATTTGCAACATTGTTTAGCACAAAAAACTCCAGATGAAATAATACTTAAGGAAAACGTAGAAAATGGAAAGAAGTGTCTTGAGACATTTGTGCACCATTTTTGCGACATTTGTAACAAATGTCTCAAAAACAGATCTGAAAAAAAAAAAAACATTTCCCACATGGAAAAAATGAGATTGATAAATTACCAAAGAAGCAGACGGAAAAACAAGCCAAAAAAAACAGAGATAAGATAAATCCCTCCTTTATATACAAGTGCTCTTGTATTTGAATACTGGATTTTACCTACTGTCCTTTCCCAGTCTGGCAGATACAGTCAGCTGAAGTGGTTCTGCACTGTTTTGGGGATTTTCTAAAGTAAAAGTTTCATTGTTTTTAAAATGCCACGACCTTATGAATTGGTAAATGAGGATTTGTATATGGATGACTTATCTTGTAAACTAGCACTGAGTCACAGTTTTTAGCAATTTGCAGGATGAGTTAGCTCAAATGAAGTGGCTGTAAAAGTCTGTTGTCAGAGATTCGACACGTGATCCGGATATTGGGTGGTTGGCAAACGGCAGCACCTTTTTCTTGACCAAGCAATTTGACCAATGGTCTCAGGTAGCAAACTCGGCTCTCCCTGGTGTGGTTATCTTTGGAAGGTGCCTGTAACCTGTGAAAGTTGATCGATGGGAAGAACCCTTTTGAATGCAATTTACAAGCTCAGATGTTTTTTTGTTCCTTTTCAAGTCAGCAGCTATGTCCAGTCCTTGCACTTCCAGGTGTATAAGGACAATTGAATCCCACTTTATTCAAATTAAAGTATTATTTTGCACATTAAAGGAAATCTACTACCAGGATGAAGGATTGTAAACCAAAGCACACTTACACAGTGGTATGTTCTCCCTCCAGGATCCGCTCTTCTCTGGGCTCCAAAGCTGTTAATTTGGAGTTTGGAGCCATTCAGGCTCCTTTGCATAGTTTCTAAATAAAGATGAGCGAGCACTAAAATGCTCGGGTACTCGTTATTCGAGACGAACTTTTCCAGATGCTCGAGTGCTCGTCTCGAATAACGAACCCCATTGAAGTCAATGAGTGCTCTTAAAACCCATTTCTTTAGGCAAGCCTATAACACTCATTAACTGCATGAAGTTTTAACTCTTCTACTAACCCGTCCTGTGTTGTCCTCCCATCTGTTATCCAGCAGGAGGTATAGTAGGCCTTTGAGACCTGGACCGAGGTAGGCCCCGCATTTCCCTGACCAGCAGCAGCTCTCTCCCTAGCGGCATCCAGACACAGCCGCCAAAAAGCAAAACGGCGGGAGCTGCCATTTTCTCGAGCGGGCGAAGTATTCGTCCGAGCAACGAGCAGTTTCGAGTACGCTAATGCTCGAACGAGCATGTTCGCTCATCTCTATTTCTAAAGCCTTTTTTTTGTAAAAACAAGAGCAGAAAAAGCTAAAAGAAGAGTAAATCCTGCCAGAGGGGAAACATATCAGCATGTAAGTGTGCTTGGTTTACAATCCTTCCTCTTAGAGGTAGATTTTCTTTATGAATGGACTGCACATTTAACTTTCGGATCGAATGCTTCCTCAGGTCCTGCTTGGGATCACTGATCTCAGTTCCTTCTTTATAAGCTGTTGTCTGCAGAAAATATTGTAATTGTGATATTAAATTGGGGCTTCTAGATCAAAATTTTGAATGGACTAAAATCAGCCCCTTACACAATAAAGTCATTGGTGAAACAACACTTAATAGTTCAGAGCATAAGAATATACAGTTATTGTAAGGGTACTAGTTCTCACCCGTCCATTGGCCACCTTGTTGTAGTGTTCTTCCTCATTTTGTTCCTTCTGCCCAGGACACTAACCACCCAGAAACACATTGTTAAGAATGGAAATGTTTTTATAAGGCCTTACTGTTAATGTGGTGAGTATTTTAAGTAACATTTTAATATTATCATTAGTCAGCAGTAGTGCACTATTACTCTGGTGAGATTTGTCCACAGCTATGTTATACCTGAGACGCAACTAGCGGAGAAGAATCTTTGGATCCTGCGGTGGTCGCAAGGTGAACAACTCTCCAAGACGCACTACAGTGTCTTAGTCACGATTGTTTGTGCAATAGCACTCAGGATGAACGCCACTAAGAGGAGGAACTACAGCACCTTAGTGTATTCATGTAAGAAAATCTCTGAACAACATTGTCAGCACCTGTCCAGCAACTGCGCAACCACAACCAGGCTTGGCGCTAGCCGTCAGACTAGGTAAGTGGTGGCGAACTCACCCTGCGAAATCCCTGCGTGCAAAGGTCCTGCCTACAGCAGATGAACTGCCCTGGTAAGGGGAACCCACTATCAGGAACCAAACTGACGGTCCCTGAGTGACCCTACAAGATGACAGGAAGACTTACTTCGTCTGCCAGCTGCTGGATGGTGGAGCGGACAGGTAACGGGAATACAGGAATAGACCAGTGTTCACACTGGTGCACAGAATACTAACACAGGTCTGAGACAGGAAGTTAGGGTAACACTAGGAGGTAAACGATACTGAGGGACAAACAACAGATATACAGGTCTTCAGGCGGGATATACACAGGTCAGGTTCAAATCAAGCGGGCTATATACAGGTCAGATTCAGATATATAGCAGAAAAGTGGAGACAAACAAACCAGGTCAAAACCAAGATGGCAGCAAAGGTACAGAATCGGATACAAAACACAGAATACCAAACAAGATAGCAGGGGCACTAGATACACTGGTAAGACTTGAAATAACCAGCAAGGTCTGATGGGAATAGGCAGGTATATAAGGCAGTTCCCGGACGCCTCCAGCAGGACACTGGGGAAACTGTTCATCAGGCTAGTAACCCCTGCTGGGCAGGACAGAAATGCAAGGAGCAGGGTGTGGCTCGGTTAATCCAAACACAAACACTAAACCACAGTTCACACACAAATAAACGCCATCTATTCTGCAAACTGCAGAATAGTGCAACGTTTAGGCACGAACGTTACAGACGTACAACACTACAGCAAGGTGGTCAGTGGAGCGGTGAGAACAAGTACCCTTTCAATAGTGGTATATTCTCTTATGCTCAGAACTATTACGTGTTGTTTCACCAGTGACATTATTATAAGGGGGTGAGCAGGGATTTTGATTGTTACCTGTTTTTCTATTATCAGCACTAAGGGGCTAGTGTTATTTTATGGTCTCCTGCACTTTTTGGTGACTTCCCTTAGGACATTTTTGTATAGTGGTTTACATTGCTTCTTAGGATGGTTATCTTTATATCTAAGGACATATTGGTTTTATTATTGAATGGAATACCCTTGATGGTCTCTGCCGGTCCTTTCTTTCTTTTTGCAGTCAGTAACATCAGTGCAAGTTACTGCAGCTTCATCACATTTAGGTGAATGGAAGAAAATACTATGCCCTATACTGCGGCTTTACCGGTGCCATTTAAAGGGTTAACACCTGCGATCGGTGCTGGCACAGGTTGTGGGTATTACTGGCTGGGGTGAGCCTGAACACCAATTCTGAACTTCTGGCTGGAGTATGGGTTCCCAAACTTGAATGTTCAGCATGGACCCGAAGATTGCAGTTCGGTTCCGCTCATCCCTACTCCGGAGAGTACTGCAGGCCCAAATGATGACTTATACTAACAACAGGCCATGCAATCGTCTTATCTGGGAATCACCTCTAAGTTTCCAGCTTTATATTGAAGTTTTCATCACTTGAGATATTTAGTACTTTCTGTGTTATCTTGTTATTCATGTTGCTGTGAGGGAATGCATATCATTTAGATGCTAAGGTTGCGATGAAATATGTTCCGGTAAATTCTCCACAACTATTGCTATATAATGCTGTACAATCATACGTGTTTTATGGCTCGGATTTCTCAGAATCCACTTTGTCTACTGTGAATGTTTTATTTTAGCTGTTAGAAGGAAGGTTGGTATTACTCAGAATAAGCTGCAGGATGCAGATGTGATTTTATAATATATCGACACAAGTCTTTACTCTCATTGAGACGAACGATGATACATGGGGTTTATATGTTTTCTTTTTATGTCCTTTTTCTTGTATTTGATCAGTGATGTAAGTCACCTGTTTCCGTAAAGGTTCCCATGGATAGATTGCAATGCATTATCTTTATTCAATTTTTCCTATAGATAATGTACAGAAAATAATATAATAGACATGGACACATTAACCTGGGTGCATCCATGGGCATATTAGAACATTAGTTTACATTGTAAAAAGCCTTTGGCATTTCATCTGAAAGCAATAAAGAATCACAACGAAACTCAAGGCCAAATGGTTTAAAATATAGTTTGTTCCTGTCTTCTGCAAATGTATAAAAATAAATGCAGTGTGTCAAATATTAACTCCTTCATGCTCTGTGACAGATATATCTGCCACAAAGCTATGAAGGGTATATGAAGAGGTCTCACGGACTGAACCCTCTTCATACTGTGATGGGCTTTGCTGCATATTGCAGCAAAGACCCATCGCTTACACCCGCAGTCGGTGCCTGCACCGATCGCGGGTGTTAACCTCTTCTTTGCTGCTGGCAAAGTCGCCGGCGGCACTTAATACGTGGTGGCGCATGGACGCCGCCATGTTTCCTACGATTTTTGCTCCCCCCAAACGTTATCGGGGGCGGTGATCAGTTGCCATGACAGCCTCGGGTCTTCATCAAACGTTATCGGGGGCGGTGATCGGTTGCCATGACAGCCTCGGGTCTTCATCAGACCCGAGGCTGCATGGTTTCAGGAGATTCGTTACATAAAGCCAGTGGCTCATTGTAATGAATCACATGCAAAAACTCCATATACTGCAAAATCACCCATAACCCCCTAGGGGTAAGGGTAAGCTGGTTGACAATATCTACTCTGAGAATGTGCTCAGAATGGAAGTAAGATAAACAGAAAAACAGATAAATAGATACAAGAGAATCAGGGAACATGTTCAGAATTGGGGTTCAGTGGTAGCCCTACAAAACACAGGAGAAAGTATAACCAGCACTGAAAGAACTAAGAATTGGATACGTATTTGAGACATTTCTGGATGCCACTCTTTGAGCTGATCATCATTCAACCCACACCTGACAACACCCAAAATAAACATCATGCCACTCTTTACAACGCAGAGATTTTAACATGGAGGATTTATGTGTATAGTGCCTCTCCATCTGCCGTAAATCGGTACAGTGTTACGGTATGACCTAATGATAGAAATATCCTAATACTGATTACCCTAGGATATTTTTGACTTGTCTTTGTATTGCTCAGATATGCTTGAATACGCTTCTCTTACTACTTTGAGCAATAGCCATTTTTCATGCTTTATCTATTATGTTAGCGTTGGTATTTTATTACATTGCATTTTATTACATTAATCTTAGCCTGTCTTCCTATGTAAGAGGGAGCCTGGCTATAATTCATTATGTTTATAATGCAGGATTGGGATATTACTAATTTAGTTTTACATACATCTTTGCTGATCGTGTGATTTTTCATAATGTGATATATGTTCATTGTAGTGTCATGGATTTTGTTCATGAGCCATGGGATGTGATGGATGTATCTGATTTCCATTGAGCTTCTAGTATTTGTATCCACTTCTTCCAGCCACAACTTGTCTTTGCGGGTTTAGCTAAATAACATTTCTTCATAATCTACAACTTCTAAACACAAACTCAATAGTGGTTTCTTTTTCCCTTAAGAGATACCACAGTAATCAATATAGTCATAGGGGCCATACAATGACCCAATGGTAGCCAATATAGTATTGATGCCTATACAGTAGTCAATCTAGCCTATACAGTAGTCAATCTAGTCACAGAGTCCCCAGGATAAAGCCACATTGCCTCAACAGCAGCTTTTATAGGAACAATGACCCTACAGTAGCCTATAGGCACAGCCATCCCACACCCAATACTAACAGTAACCAATAGTCACAGTGTCCCAAAGTAGCCATTAGTCACATTGACCCCTGCAGTAGCCATTAGTCGTAAGGCCCCACATTAGCCAAAAATGAAATACTAACTACTTCACTGTTAGGGCCTTTTCACTGCCCTGTGAGATGTTCAAGAAGGAGCAGAGATTCACTGATGTATGATGATTTATTTGTGTGTGTATTTGTTGCTGTACTCTACAGTATGTGCTTATTCTTTGTGCTAATACTAAGATCATGTTCACATCTCCAGCTACATTTTTTGTCAGATAAGTTTTTGATAGATCAGTTTTTAAGTGATGAAAATAAACAGTTTCAGCTACTAAAGTCAATGTTGGCGGGAAAAAATGTACATTTTCAGCCAAAAAAAAAAAATACAAAATGCATCAGTTGTAAAAAATATTCAATCGTAAACTTTACCTGGCTCCCTGCCCGCACACACAGACAGATCCCAGGGGTTTAACTTTTCAACCCCCGGGACTTGTTTACTTGCACTGGCAGGGAGCCAGGTAAAGTTTAAAATCGTATATTTGTAGAACCAAGTAACAGAGAGATTAGATAAAAACATGATTGCTATGTACTGTGTAGTGTCTATTGAAACCTGTAACCAATAAAAAAAAAACCTTGTTTCTCTTAAATCTGTTTAACTGCTCAAAAGGTAAGGCCCCCAAATATCATATGTGAATTAGCTCATAAAAGACAAGGGGCAACAATGCTTCATATTAGGTTGGTAAAGCTTTAAGAAACTACTTTAACACTCTAATCCCAAGTCAGCATGATTTGGCATTTTCTGTAGAGTTTCTTGCAGACTTTTGCAGTACTGAATACTAATTTCTTCTGCCCTGTGCACTCACTGATTGACAGACTGGCTTCATTGCAAATGTATTTGACCTATAGGCATAATTAATAAGAATAAGTAAGGAAATACAGACAAAGGCCTGGGACTGAAAAGCTTTCTAGCAAACGTGTCTGAGGATTATTATGTGCAGAGCTGTGTAGACCTTTATCCAGCTTATAAGCTAGGCTATGTATACTGTGACAGTGAATCTGTAAGATCATGGCTACTCACTTCTAAGTTATAAATCAATCAGGATATTGTATGTATTGCAGATCTTATTAGATGTCTCGGCATTAGGGTTTTACTGAACTTGGGAAGAGAGGGTGTAACCGGTCCGGTCAGAGTAGACCCCCAGCCCAGACTATACCCAAGGTTAAAGTGACCAAGGCCAGAGTATATCCCCCAGGCCAAAGTATACCACCATCAGTAACAGTGTGATATCCACAAGAATGACTTAATTTTCTACATTTTATTCAACATTCAGCTCTGATTGATTTAGTGAGAAGCCTAATTGATTCCAAACCCATAACCATCAGTGTCAGTCAGGCTTCATTCCCACATTGAGGTTTGCTGATGCAGTTTTGTAGTAGGTGGAGATCCTAATGGGTGAGAAGATAATGCAGATGCTGCTCCTCCTCTTATTTTTACCCCACTCCTCATTTGGACATCCAAAACTGCTTTCTTTCAAAACCTCCATTCTTATCTCAGCATTCACATTTCATTTATCTGCCATGTATAGACATTTCTTCAATTACATTTTATTAAAAGAATGTGAATGTTATATAAACACTGCATTCACATTGGGGGGGGGGGGCATTTATTAATTTGGGCACAGAGTGGCACTGAAAACGTCTCATAACTTTCGGTGGGATTTTAGTTTGTGGCGATGATTAAGGGGGTATTCTGGGAATATGAACGTCTGATACAAAAACCCAAGATGCTATAAATAAATGAATATAACAAAACTCAATGTCATAAGTCACAAAATGGAGCTTATATAGTTTGATTTTATGATTCACAAAATTTTATTTCTTCTCTAAAGTAGGCAGAGTTACCACCAAGATGGCCGCCACTTGAAACTACAAGTCCCATAATCCCTTAGTTCTCAGTAACTCCTCCTCCCTCTTGTGCTCTTCTCCCAGTGATGATCTAACAGACAATCCTACTCTGTTACTTTAGTAATGATGTGTAACTGCCTTCCCTGCACATCACCACAACATGCTGGAAAAGTGTCGGATGCACAAGTGACACCACATTTTTGTGCCCCAAAAAATAAGTTGTGAGTGTTATAAAAGGACCAATATTATGTCATCAGAAATTGGCCTACTAAACTATTAACAGCTTCTTGATTATGTTTCTTTCATGGCCCAGATTAGTGGCATCATCAAGAAAATCAACTTTGAAGTCAGGTGTTAACTAGTTGTATAAAGTCAAGGACAACCATTGTCTTCATGGTTGTCCTGTATCGCTTAGGATACACTGAGGCAAGTAGGCAGGTGACAGTTTGGGGGGCTAAGACTGAACTTACTGTCCTGACTGTCCTTTCTAGACCTCTTTGTTAAAATAGGACATATTATTCTAGTATACTAGATCAGATCTGTTGTACCAGCATGCCTGTCTGCATGTATTTTATATAATAAAGGAAGAATTTTTGCACGTCCGATTCCCAATGTGGTCAAGAGTGCCGGATTCTTTGTAAAGCCTTTTTCACCATTCTATGCTTATTCCCAAGCTCAAGTTGAAAAGTCTTGTAGTCTACTTCAGCCCTCTCATCTACTTTCACATTGGACTCTCCTTCAGATCCCTTCATAGACCCTAATGTGTTAAATATATCTCCCCAATTTCTCTTTTACCCAAAATATTGAATATCTTCACTTTTCCCAGGGTGAGGTTTTGCTTATCAGAGGGATCTCTATGTCTAAACAATACAAAGGACGAATTCAAGCTGTCGTTGTACATTTGTTTTTTTAAATATCTTACACAGGTCTATTCTTTTCTATTGCAGTTGTTTTTAAGGAATCCTGGACAAATACCAAGGTGCCAGGGTAGAGGTAAACAGAGATACAAAGTGTACCTGCCATACTGCAAGTTCATGGTGGTGTTTTATTTCTTGACACTGTGTGTCACGAGACTCACTGTTTGGCTGGTGGAGTGAAGACTTCAGCATGAACAAAGAACTGGAAAGTACACTTTTACTTTTTACTTTCCCATGCCCCATTGGGATTTTCCAGGTTTTCTGAAAAACCCTTTTAAGAGTGGTCACCAAACAAGAAGTTATGTCTCAACCTGCTTTAGATCTCTTAGCTTACTTATCTAATTCACTGTATGATATATTTGTCCCTGTGCTGTCATATTTTTTGTGGGACAAGCCGATACTTCAATTGATGCCATTCTGAACAGTGTATTGAGAGATACCTAAAATGTTTATGATTTTATTTATTGTTTGTTGTTTATTTATATGTATGTTCTATGGATTTCGCTGAATTTGATATGATATCTTAAATGACTAGTAGCCTCCCAACTTTCATGACAAGTGAAATGGGTAGGAAAAAGTCCATTTGGTGTCCATCAATAAGGACTGTGTAGGTACATCATGTCAAGATCAAAGAGCACAATAGCCATTTATAATCTTTATTTCTTTAGTTTTGTGCACAAAATGCTACTTAGGCCCTCACTGTTGGGTACTTGGAGTGATGCTTACTTCTTTAGATCAAAAGCTAGCCGCATTATAGTTCAATGTTTTAAGTCTGTGAGAAACATAACATGTTCTGGTTAAGGGAAGTTCAGCCAGAAGTACAGGGACTGCCACCCGGGCTCAACCCTGTTGGTAACACCCCCGATTGGTCCTGGCTTTTCCACAGCGAAGGTTCAGGTAACCAAACCAAACTTCTGTTAAAGGTTTGGCCAAATTTGGTGAACCCTAACCTGAATGGGTCCACTAATCCCTACTTATTTAGCTTAGTGAGTGCCCAAACAGATTTTTTATTTTAGATTTTTCCAATTACCTTGGAGTCGGAGAAGTAGATCTAATTGATAGTAAAAGGCTACTACAGGTGACAAAAGATATGTTTGAGAATCTTTCAAACTTGGCTATGAATTAATATATAGTTATATTACTTTGCTATTTACAGTATTTTTTGGACTATAAGGTACACTGGAGTATAAGGCGCACCATCAATAAATGCCTGCTAAAATGTCTAGGTTCATATATAAGGCACACTGGACTATAAGGCGCACCGGATTATAAGGATGAATGACCAGCAGGTGGCAGACCTGTGCACAGTACAAGGCAGCTGTTGTCTGTAAGCACAGTTCATATATAAGGTGCACTGGACTATAAGGCGCACCTTTGATTTCTGAGAAATCAAAGGATTTTTTGTGCGCCTTATAGTCTGAAAAATACGGTATATTAATATATATTTATAATTAATATATTTTGTTTTCTTTAAAAAACACCAAACATTTAAAAACGGTAAATAGGATGATTCACTATCTCTACACCTTGATGCTCTAAATTGACATCAAAGGATAAACACAATGCAATGTACAAACAAACATGGAAAAAACATATAGTGAAGAAAGTGACTTATAAAGTCTATAGTTTTCTGGTCATTATGATTCTCCTTTTCCTTTGTGGTCAGATTAGTCATAGGCAATGTCAGAAGATAGAGCGAGAGATCTTGGTGCGTCTTCCCACTGTAGATGCTGAATTTATTGAGAACAAGTGGGGAGCAAACCAGTAAGGAAAAGGATTTCTTCCGAATAGCAATGACCTGAGCAGATATAACATGGTGTGGGAGTTTATATGATCAGACTACATAGTTGTGTGTTTTACAAAACAGTTCCTGCAAGACACAAAACCTTCAGTATCTGATGCGATGGAACCACAAGATCCTGCCGCTCGTGAGCTTCAAGCACTCAGAAGGAGATTGTGCTACATCAGCAGCAGCGTCTGTGCCGTGTGTCTAGTCTGCTTGGCTACCACTGTGGCACTTTTCCTGACGGTAAGAAGACTTCCATATTGTCTCTAGAACTTTTGGATTAGATATCATGCTAAGCAAAGATTGACATGTTCTCTACTTTCAGTAAATAATTGATGGTTTATGTAAGTAAAAGTTATACAGTTTTCCAATATGCTTTCTGTATCAATTCCTCATAATTTCTAGATCTCTGCACGGATCTTTATATCCCTGGTCATGTGATGTCACACAGGTGCACGGCTCTTTATATCCCTGGTCAAATGATGTCACACAGGTGCATGGCTTGTTATATCCCTGGTCATGTGATGTCACACAGGTGCACGGCTCTTTAAATCCCTGGTAAAGTGATGTCACACAGGTGTATGGCTTGTTATATCCATGGTCAAGTGATGTCACACAAGTGCACAAATTGTTATATCCCTGGTCATGGGATGTCACACAGGTGCACAGCTCATTATATCCCTGGTCATGTGATGTCACACAGGTGCATGTCTTGTTATATCCCTGGTCATGTGATATCACACAGGTGCACGGCTCTTTATATCCCTGGTCAAGTGATGTCACACAAGTGCACGTCTCATTATATCCCTGGTCATGTGATGTCACACAGGTGCACGGCTCTTTATATCCCTGGTCAAGTGATGTCACACAGGTGTATGGCTTGTTATATCCCTGGTCAGGTGATGTCACACAAGTGCACGTCTCATTATATCCCTGGTCATGTGATGTTACACAGGTGCATGTCTCATTTTATCCCGGTTATGTGATGTCACACAGGTGCACGGCTTATTATATCCCTGGTCATGTGATGTCACACAGGTGCACGGCTGTGATATCCTGGTCATGTGTGATGTCCACGGTGACGGATTGTTATATCCCTGGTCATGTGATGTCACACAGGTGCACGGCTTGTTATATCCCTGGTCATAACAAGACCATGGACAGATGTCTATCCACTGTGAGTAAACATTGACAATTCCTATAGCAGGACAGCAAGCAGAGATCTAGAAAACCATGAGCAATTTATATAGAATGTATCCTGTAAAATTCTATAACACAAACCATATCAATTATTTACTGAAAGTGGACAAACAAATCCTACTCAAAGAAAACCAGATTTGCACAGAAACTTATTGCTTTTAAGCATAAGAAAAACTTTATTGAGTGTATAAAAAATTCATGCACGGGATAAAATACACAGAACAGATGCTGGGAGAAAGCTAGTTAATGCTGGAAAGGAGGTCTAAAAACAACAAGGAGGCATAGGCAATAACAAGGAATTTCATAGGTAGATAAGGTCAATTTAAAGTGCCAGTATGAACAGTGGTAAGGTGAAAGTAATAGTGGATGGTAAAATCCTGTGTATCAATTACCTAGGCACCAGAGGTATACGGCCTCCAAGGTAGAGGACAAACCCTTTAAACTTATTTTTTATGTTATTCACATACATCGATCGCTGTGATATCACAATATCAACTTGGATTTAAAAAAAATAGTAGATGGAGGTTTTCAAATTAATTTCTGCCCAGATAATCCCAATCAAGAATTGGTTTTACTAAATCTTAAAGCTGTGGATGGTCGGTAAGTAGGTTATGTGCCGAACTGGGAAAAAGTTAGAATGAGGATGTGCCCACCTAGATAATAATTGGGAATGCTGATCCGAAGTACTGGGATGTTGATCTCCTGGAAAGTATTTCTTTTTTAAATAATTTTTTATGTTTTGTGTACAGGCATTTGGATATCTAATAACTGTATAACTGCGTAATAACTTAATTAGCAAAATAGAAAAAGTTGATTGACAAATTGGTTCAGGCTTAGCATCTACTATAGTCTACAATGAATCAATGGGCCACATGTTGTGCGCTTTTTGTACGGCTTTTCTTCTGGTAAGATAAATTTTAGTTTTTATTTTCTGTATTATACATGTGGCATTTGAGGAGTTGAGGTCTTTAGTGAATTTGCAACGTTTTTTTAACAAAAGTCACAAACAGCTCTAAGCATTTCCTTACACTTAGTTGGGGGAAGCCGCGGATTTGTGCCAACTTTCACATCTGAAATGGGGGGATAGCTCAAAAAACATGGCAGAAAACTCGACCATGGCAAACATTGAAGGGAGATTGTCTTAGGAGCAAAATAATTGCAAATAAATAAGAAAAAAATGTGTATATACAGTATGTACATACTGTATAGTATATACATGTGCCCTAACGAGTCCAGAAAACCCACCAATATGCTACTGTATATACTCCTAAATGGTTACAGAATCAATTTTTTCCCTAAAATTTACTAGTAGTCCAGCATGATTAAAGGGGGAAGTGCTAAGTCAACAATGGGAGGAGTGGTTGAATCAAAATGCTTGGCTGCATGCTCTCACATAGGGGGTCATTTACAAAGGGCCCGATTCGCGTTTTCCCGAATATTTCTGATTTGCGCCGATTTTTCCTGAATTGCCCCGGGTTTTTGGCGCACGAGATCAGATTGTGGTGCATTGGCGCCAGCATGCAAGCGACGGAAATCGGGGGGCGCGGCCGAACGAAAACCCGACGGATTCGGAAAAACCGCCGCATTTAAAAAAAAAAGTGTCGCTGGACACGCGCTTACCTTCACCCAGCAATGGATTGTGAACTCCGGCGGACTTCAGCGCAGCAGCGACACCTGGTGGATGTTGGAGGAACTGCCTTAGTGAATCGCCTGAAGACCGGAATCCACCGCAGAGAACACGCCGCTGGATCGCGAATGGACTGGGTAAGTAAATCTGCCCCATAATGTTGAATGGTTATGTAGCACGGCAATGGATTTTTATTTGATCTTAAATGAGAAAAAAAATCCATAATTGATTTTTAAATTGAATATTAGGGTGTTTTAATATAAATCTCTGTACTTTTTGATTTGTTTTTTTTCTTTCTTGCAAATACACTCACCAAAACATGACTTACTATGAGATGAGGCCAGATAAAAGAAACAATTCCTTCAAGATGTGGTGCAATCTTTGGGTAGCATGATGTAGAGCAGGAGGAGTCAATGTGTAGCTACCAGTGGGTGGTCCTATTCAGTGATTGGAATTCTTCTGTACATAGTATACAGATATACAGTAGACTGGAGATTTGTTGACCCAGGAATTTATTCCCATTACCTAATATGGATTCTGAAAGTTTTTTTTTTTCTTTGGGACAAATGTTTTTGTAATCTCATAGCATATTTGCTAACCTCTAACTCAGACCTAACTAGATGGACATTTGTCTTTTTTAAGACTTATAAACTATATTACTATGGTATCTGTGTGCCCACAAAGAAACTATGAAAATCCAAGACATTTTTGCTAGATTCCAAAAGGTTCAGGAAAATACAAAAATGTATCTGTGCAATTCTTTTAGTGAACTTCTCTTTAGGACTCAAGAGCCACACATGATTTCCCTTGGGCAGTGATGTGAACATTTTAGACATTGGGGCAGATTTACTTACCCGATCTTGTTGCGATCCCGCGGTGCGATGTCCGATGAGGATTCGGGTCTGCCGCAAATCACTAAGGTCTTGCGTCCAATTTCCTGCATGTGTCGCTTCCGTGCTGAGATCCTCCAGAGTTTACCTTCTTCTTCCTGGTGCATGTAAGTGCTTGATCTTGTGTCACAATTTGTTTTTAAATTCTGCGGTTTGTCCGAATGGCACGCCCCCGATTTCTATCACATGCAAGCCGGAGCCGATGTGCCACAACCCGATAGCGTGCGCCAAAAACCCGGGGCAATTCGGAACAAAAAGGAAATATTCGGGAAACCCAACAGAATCGCGGTCTGCAGACCCTTAGTAAATGAGCCCCATTGAGGGAAGTAAATAACAACCAAAACCCACTTATTTAGGGTAAAATGCCACAAGCTTATTTTTAACTGCTCTGCCTTATCATTAAATCATTTAATTGCACTAATGATGGCAATGCATTGAAAGAAGGAGGGGAAGGAGGGGAAATTTGGATTATCATTGTAGCATCCATAATGGATGACAGGAAGAATCCAGAGACTCACAGTAGGTGATTCAGTGATAACCAGTCCAGTCTCTCTCACCCTGCGGGCTCAGGTAACAAGGAAGGTGTTGTGGCTGTGAGTGCAGGACCAGACCAAACTCTGTGCTGGAACAATAGCCCACGTGCCCTTAGAGAGGGCTCTGAGTCCCGCCTCTGGCACCCATGCAATAGGTTCACCATCACTGCACTAGGGAGTTCTTTGTAAAATCGAAGCATTTTGTGTCCATTAAAAATGATTGCATATAGAGATAAACATTTCTGCATCTTTCTATGCAATCATTTTTAAATGGACTTACAATAAATGTTTGTCTCGCTGATAAAATCCTGTGGCTCAGGCTACTTCTTACTCTGTGCTCAGATCTGTTATTTTTCTCTGGACTTTGTTAGCGGTGAGCTGGATTCTTAGTTTTACCATTGAGTTTTGTCTTTTGCTTTCAGTGAAGCTTTCCCTGCTATACCTCTGATGACATATCTTCCATATGAGGAACATGTCAACATACCTCCCAACTTTTGGGCCAGAGAAAGAGGAACAAAAAGCTTATCCCTTTTTCTTACCTTTACATTTGTTCCCCACTTTAATCTCCTCTTCACTTATATACACAATACTTTCATAATCCTACCTCTCTCCCTTCCTCATATTGTGGCCCCTCTCTTACTCCTCTTGTTCTCTATCCTACTTCATGTTGTGGCCTCCCTGCTCCCTCATATTGTGGCCTACCTCCTCCCTTATATTGTGGCCTCCTGTCCTTCATCCTCCATTTCCCCTCATATTGTGGCCTTGTGTCCTCCTCTGGCCTCCCTCATATTGTGGCCTCCTGCCCTCCTCCATACTCCCTCATAGTCCTGCTTCCTTCTCTCCCTGGAGCTCCGAGAGGAAGAGGGAGAGTAGCTCCTCCTCTTGACTGGCCCCTTCCCCCCTCCGTGTCATCTCTGAGCCTCAGGGAGAGGAGGAAGCAGGACTGTGGGGAACGTTGAAAAGGTATGTAAGGCTGTTTTCTTTAAACAGATAGGAGGCAGCAGGAGACGGTTCTGTCTACTGGTCTCAGCTCTGAAACCTCTAGTGTGTCAGAGCAGAGACCAAGAAGGGGGACATTGCAGGACAGCATGGGACATTCTCCTTACCACTGTGGACGGCGGGACAGCGACCAAAAACCGTGACTGTCCCCTTGAATCCAGGATGGTTGGGAGCTATGCGTCACCAGTAATCTGGCCAGTAATGGTCCATTATAGTGATGTTACTCCTGTTTAGTAGGAGTATAAATCCTAGTAGAAGGGGACTCAAACAGTGAGATAAGAGGGAGAAATTCTGAGGTTAAGTGCAATAAATTAAGAAATTCTTATCTAGCTTTGCATTATCCTCTAAAAACCCTATAAAATTACTGCCATAATATGTGGTCTCCAAATGAAGAGATTTAGTACATTTTAAGAGTAGAAAATGAGTTGGATAATAGCAATACAGTCGCTGCATTTACCTGACTTTTTCATAGATTTTGCAGCTTTTCTCATTAATGTATTTGTTATGAGTCATTAGACTCGTCTCAGAGAAATGCAAAGTGCCTCAAACGGAAGGGGGACTAAGAGTGGGAGTAGTGTATGTGTGAATAGCAAATCTGTGCACGTCGTTCATCGCGCTGTGTAGAAGCGACACGCATTGTGTGGTTTCAAGGACGATAGCATCAGGAATAAAGAACAATGCTGCTACAGAGTTATAAGACAATACATTGACACATATATGGGGGATATATTAATAAACTACATATTAAAAGAAACCCCTGACCTTGAATATTGTTAATTTCAATAAAGTTTATTGAACACAAAAGAAACCCCTGACCTTGCCATTCTGTAATCACTATTAATACTGAACTTTATGGCTATGGAAGCTCGCTGTATCCTAGACTGGTGAACACAGCTGTACAGGCGGTCCCCTACTTAAGGACACTCGACTTACAGACGATCCCTAGTTAAAGATGGACCCCTCTGCCCACTGTGACCTCTGGTGACGCTCTATGGATGCTTTACTATAGTCCCAGACTGTAATAATCAGCTGTAAGGTGTCTGTAATGAAGCTTTATTGATAATCCTTAGTCCCATTACAGCAAAAAATTTGAAAACTCCAATTGTCACTGGGGCAAAACATTTTTTTGTCTGTATCTACAACTTTAAAATATACAGTTCTAACTTACATACAAATTCAACTTAAGAACAAACCTATGGACCCTATCTTGTATGTAACCCAGGGACTGCCTGTATATGGGTTTGTTCTCTTTATTAGTCTATAGTCATCTGGTTATCTATAATGTCCATTCAGTATAGTGTCTGTAATGTTACATACATACCTGCCGTGTACAACAATACGAGCAGCTGGTCAAGGGTTCAGTAGCTGTTCAATGGAAATAACCGATTACTGAATAGTATTATATAAAATCACTGGCCTTGAAATTTGTTCAAATACACAGGAATTTCTGAAGTATCTTCTCCAGTGGTACAGATGTTTTCTATTCTTTTCCATTCGGCATCATATAAATATTTAAAAACCTCATAATTATTTCAAACCCTAGACTTAACCCTTAAATAAATATATTCACATCACATACCAGACCTTAAATCTTACCTGGAACTCAGATATAAGCCATGAATTAATCAGATCCCTGTCAGGAAGCTTCTCCCTCTGTGTTGTGGCTTCAAAGGCTGTTACACTGTCGCCCTCATACTCCCATGGCCCCTTGACCTTTCCTTCTGTCTACTGTAATCTCACAGCAGCTGTGAGTTTCAGCACCTAGTGGGAGGGAAGAAGTGCTCGTGCACAGTGTACAGTCTATAAAGCTCCAGCACAGAGGGGGTAACACTAATTTGCATCATTTTTAAAGTTGATTTTAGAAGGAAGGAGGCCATGGATAACAAATATAAGAAGAATTATGGTGTCTGGATCTATGAGTTTATCATGCTTGATTTTATGGGTTGATTTCCTTTAAGGTGCAATGTCTACCGGACCAACCATTGCACCTGTCCTGGTGTCCAATCCTATCTCTGGACATTGTAGAAATCTGACATTAACCTTATATGTTGCAGGTTATTGCCTGAATGCTGAGCTAGCTGTTTTTCTGTACTTTCCTTGAATCATGATTCACCTATCTGTTCAACCGGTGGTTTATTTCCGGGATTTAGTACCTTTGTGTAACTTTGGATTAGTCCACTGTCTCTTGGCTTGACTGTCTTGTCTAAAGGGAATTCCCCATTTTCAGTCTGAGTAAATTCTATGCTTACTTGATCTTTCCTGACATAGTTTTCTCTTCCTTTGTCCTGAGTTTACATTGCTTGTCATTTCCGCCAGGCAGCACTTACAGTCTTACACCTTGAGTCATAATGGCAACTTTTACAGCCAAGACCAAACCCTTCTTACCCTTCTTACAAGGCAAATAGACAAATAGACTGGCGTTGATTTATTTAGTTGATTGTTATCTATGGATATGTCTAAGTTTAACTTTAAATATATATTCATTGTTCCCTGATTGAAAAAAACTTTCTGTTGAATTAGAAAGATGTTAGGGTAGGAACTCATGGATCCATGTTGCAATTTGTCAGTTTAATGTGTCTTCCATCTTACCCTCTTTGTGTCTTTCCATGATCTTACTTAACTAGGGGACACTAACTCTCCCAAAATCCCATAAAGAACACACATGACACTGAATAAGTGGGAAAAGCCAAAGCAGCCTATGTTTATTAAAATACAAAATTAAACAAAGCGAAAGGAGGGGTCCTTGAAGTTGTTCTCACTTTCTCAACTCAAGATCTCCATTTGCCCATGGCCGTTTAGCACCTGACTTGTGGACACCACCTTGGAGACCTAAAATCCATCTGGGGCCCTGGCCCGCAGGAATTTCACTAACCAGCTCAAATCCCAACTATGCACTCACTAAACTTGACCATACCTTTCAGTTAACTCTTCTTAAGGGATAGCCTTCAAGAGCCCCTCCTACAAAATATATAACATAAACAAATACAACTAAATTAAAATTACAATAATATGGATGAAGATTTTTTTTGTGATATTTATTCACATACAGAACACCTGACTTACATACGACCCCTAGTTTCAAACGGACCTCTAGTTTCAAACGGACCTCTGGATGTTGGTAATTTACTGTACTTTAGTCCTAGGCTACAATAATCAGCTGTAACAGTTATCACAGGTGCCTGTAATGAAGTTTTTTTGTTAATCCTGGTTCTTATGACAACCCAACATTTTAAAAATCCAAATGTCACAGAGACCAAAACATTTTGGCTGGGATTACAATTATAAAATATACAGTTCCGACTTGCATACAAATTCTACTTTAGAACAAAACTACAGAACCTATCTTGTATGTAACCCGGGGACTGCCTGTATATTTATCTTGCTAATGTTTTTTTTAATACATTGCCATCAAGATACAAACAAAAAAGGGCAGGCAGTAAATCTTTCCTGTACATCTGTGTTCAGTGAATGGTGATTCCCACGTGCCAATGTTTACACTATAAACCTTACTTTCAGTGGTAGACATGTGAGTGGAGTTGTGGTCCCAGTAACCGCATAGAGGGGGAGAGGCTTCCTCTTATGGTTGACTTAGGTGTTCTCAGTGCTAAATGAAGGGTCTCATGAGTTGCTTAGTTGTTATCACTGCAGGGCAGTGTCATATCACGAGGACTGCCTTCAGCAACAATCCAACAGGATGTTCTACTATAGCTAGTTGGAGGGTGGGGGGGGGGGGGGGGCAGAGTACTTATTGAACACGTAGGGGCAGAGCAAAGGGGACTGAGTGGCTTGGACTATGTGCACAACAAAGATTATCTTGGGGAAAGTCTCCAACGTGGACATAGTGCCCAGGCCTGTACAACAAACCTGGTCTGAGGACAAGAGAATGAAAAGCCATCATGAGATAAGCTGGTTAGAGGTGAAGCTAAGAGGAAACGCTGAGAATCTACAGCCTAGTCAGGGTAGTCTTAGCAAGTTGTGTTGTGAGATACGCCAGTGGGCTATAGGAAGAAACAAAGAGATTATTAGACTCTGAGATGAGCTGTAAAGCCCTTGTAAACCCTACAAGAGAGTTGAGAATGGTACACTTAATTTTGGCTGGTCACAGAAATAGACTGGTAACATGTGAGGCAAGCTGGTTAGATGGTAAATGACTTCTGTAGATAATGAGAAATTGGATGTCCTGGCAGAGGCCTATTTTTTTTTCTTGGCATTAAGTGAAGGGTCATAGGTTGGACTCCTTGAAAAGACACATGTGCTTACATTCCCATACAAAGTGAATGGTCTCTTGTGTTAAGAAGGAGACTGCAGAAAAGATTAGCCTCCTGGAGACCAAAAATGTTAAAATAGGACCGGCCTACTGAATAGTTGATAGATAGAGATGAGCAAGCACTAAAATGCTTGAGTTACTCGTTAGAGTCGAACTTTTCCCGATGCTCGAGTGCTCGTATCGAATAACGAACCCCATTGAAGTCAATGGGAGACTCGAGCATTTTTCACTGAAAGAACACATTGAAAGAAGAACATTGAAGAACGCATTGCAGATGTTTTTACTGAAATAACACATTGAAAGAACACTGAAGAACACATTGCAGATGTTTCCGTACATCTGCTAACTTATCCGAAGACACACGTGCAGAACGATGTTCTTCACAATAGTATGTGAAGAACAATGGGGCAGATTTACTTACCCGGGCCATTCGCGATCCAGCGGCGTGTTCTGTGCGGTGGATTCGTGGCTTCCGGCAATTCACTAAGGTAGTTCCTCTTCCTCCGCCGTTCACCAGATGTCGCTGCTGCGCTGAAGTTCCCCGAGGCCCGCCGGAATGCCCTGAAATTCACCGGCCTATACCTGGTGGAGGTAAGCGTGAGTCCCGCGACACATTTTTTTTAAAATGCAGCGTTTTTTCCGAATCCGTCGGGTTTTCGTTCGGCTGTGCCCCCGATTTCCATCGCGTGCATGCCGGCGCCGGTGCGCCACAATCCGATCGCTCGGACGAGTATAGTCGCTCATCTCTATTGATAGACAATTTTGTGCAGCCCAACTCAACTAAGATAATTTGTTAATGGATTGGTGGCAACAATCTCCTTTTTTTCTTTGTGGACCTCCCTCGCATGTGTTTTGATGGGATTTTTTTCCTGACATGTATTAAGCCCATTAATTTCTGACTGTACATCATTGCTATGCCACAACCTACCCAATCATTGTTACTGATATCTGTATAGGTCACCATAAGTGATGAGCTGACTTGAACTGCAATGTTCTGGATCATTCTTCAGGGTTTGTACTCATTGAGGCAGAGATCTTGTCAGAGCGATGATCTCAGCCAATATGGAAGCATGCATAAGCAAGATCCACAAGATTGCTGCCAAAATGGCGTTGTAAATGCACCGCTGGCAATAACAGGTGCCTTTGCCCTTGGCATGTAAAGGGTGTTAGCAATTGTGGCTGTTAGAGATCAGCGAGGTGATGAACCAAACCTGTACTACTCTTTAAAGTCTGGGTCCATGTTCTGCAATCCTGAACATTGTGGTTATGGTCTGCTCATCACTAATGGTGACATATACAGACATTGGTGCCAGCACCGATTGTGGGTGTTCCTGGTAGATAAACGACACCCATGTAAAGGGTTAACACCAGCGATCGGTGCCTCACTCACCTCACATGTGGATATGGAACCCCATATTTTTAGCGACAGGGCACTTTTAAAATGGAAATCAAGATGGACACCCAACGGGAGGAGGATTTTGGCACAGATTTCTCCAGCCCTTTGTGTGGGAATTCCCACTAATTAAGTTTGCCAGGATTTTGAATGGAGATTGATGATCTTTCCCACCAACACTAATGAATGTTTTGCGAAGTTGATCTCTTCTGTATATTTTCCATGCTCTTGAGATGAATCTGCATAGAAACGGGTTGTGTTTGCACATACAGTACATGTGCAGACATGTTCATAGGCTTCTGGTTCTTGTAAAGACTTGTTGCTTCACACCCTGTATATAATATGAAAAGCTGAAAACAAAGGAAACCACAAAAGTGCACACACTGCAGGAGCTAACTGTATGACCCTAACCACCGAAACTGTGACATCACCAAGGTGCCCTAGAAAAAAAATAACATTCAAAAATAATCTTAAAATATTATAAATTAAGCAAAGACCTCATGGTGTGACGTATGTGTACTTTATACATTGTATGTGTCTCCTGCATGTTGTCTAAGGGTCCTTTGTTTAGTGATGGGGCATTAAGAACCTGCCCTTGAGGTGTTTTCTATGTTCTTATTTTTAATAATCTTATAGATTAATATATTTCTTTCCTTTTTTATGCTCGTTTTGTGGATCCTCTATGGAAATTACTACAAAATTCAACCCGTTAAAGACACAAGGTAAGATATTCTTCAATAAAATAATCTATGCACTTAACTTCTCAAAGTGGCCACTATATCACCGAGCAATCATTAGCTTGCCAAAGTTTCAAGAGACCAAACTTTAAGGCATGGTGCCAGTTTCACTTCCCTTCTTCTAGGTTGTTGACGTATTGTAACGCTGACCAACTTCCCTAGTTAATCATTCTAAATAACACATAGCATTGTTTCTGGAAGGAAACATCCATCATTTGGTCTAAAGCCATCAGTCCACTTTACTACATCAAAAAATAGGGGTTTAATCAGGTTGAAAACGATGGCTGCTATTTCCAGAAAAGGTGGCACTCTTCTTCTTTAGTTGTGTCTGGTACTGAGATTTATGTGAATGAGACTTGTCCGCCATTTCTTTTTTTGATACCAGATATATACTGTATACAGTTCATTGATAGGTGCAACCCCCTGAGGACCATTGGCAGAACTTAAACTGGGGGACCACTGTGAAAAATGTGTGCCAGGCCCCCAGATATAATGGGGGTCATTTACTAAGGGCCCGAATCGCGTTTTTCCGTTGCGTTACCCAAATATTTCTGATTTGCGCTGATTTTACCTCAATTGCCTCAGGATTTTGACGCACACGAGCGGATTGTGAAGCATCGGTGTCGGCATACACGCGACGGAAATTGGGGGGGGGGGGCGTGGCCATACGAAAACCCGACGGATTCTAAAAAAACGCCGTATTTTTTTTTTAAAAGTGTCACTTGACACGCACCCAGAATAGGACGGTGAACTTCAGTGCAATCCGACGGAATTCAGCACAGCAGCGACACCTAGTGGACATCGGGCGCATCTTAGTGAATCACCCGAATCCTCCACTGAGAATGCGCCGCTGGATCGCGACAGGACCGGGTAAGTAAATCTGCCCCAATGTATTGTTTTTTGTTCTGTTATTCTTATAAAGGAAATGTACACTGTATGGGTCCCCTAGGCCATCTGCACCCCCCCAAGTTACATCCCTGCTGGCGACCCTGTAGGCCAGCTTCATATCTATAATTATAAGGAGAGACAATATCATACCAATGAGAAATCTGAATATCACACTGCAGCAATAATGGTAGATTAAAACTTAACTTTTACTAAATTATACTGAAATATGCCAAAAAACCTGTTAAAAACACTTGAGAGCATGGAAAAGCAAAATCCAATGCTATTTAATCAATAGTTAACCCACCATCATACCAAGGGTGAAAGATGGAGCAATCTTAGCCTAAGTAGACCTATAGGTCAGTGGGGTGTCAACGAAATTCAGAAGCCCATCCAGGCCTATATTAAAGGGCAGTGTCACTAGAAGTCTCGAGGGCTTACACCTAGTCCTCATGATACAGACTCCTGTGCTTAAAGGGGTTTTCCCATCTGGGCATTCATATTTAATACAATTCATTTGCCATATGTAAACATTTCTTCAATTGGATGTTAATAAAAAAAATGTTCCTGTGTGAAGATAATTTCTCATAAATGTAGTCTTGTCCGTTAGAAATGAGATAGCTTCCTCGGATACGACCACCTCACATTAAGGCAGCGGTGGCCAGACATGCGCTATTAAGTACTGTCCGACCGCTTGGCTTCAGCGTTCATTACCACAGGATGGATGTGGGACATGCAGCAACTCCCGGACATTTCATATACAGAAACCTTTTGTTTCTTTGTGCAATCCCTCCAGCAGAGGTGGTCGTATCCAAGGACACAGTCTTGTTACAAAGGGACCATATCACTACATTTATGGGAAATTATCTTCACACAGGAATATTTTTTTTATAACATCTAATTGAACAAATGTTTATATATGGTAGTTTAATGAAACTGAATGTGAATGCCCAGGTGAGAATACCCCTTTAAGGGTAGCACCCCACAATAGCTTTTCCTGATATGAGACGCTCTTATTATGCATGCCCTTACGCATTTCGTCCAAAAGGACTTTGAAATGATATCTATGAAATGCCGAATGCAGTGACGTCGCACCGTCTTCCGTCTAAATCACTTATACAGCTTCATATCAATAACATGCGTCACTGAGTTGAAAGCAGACAGCTCCATCTGCTGTGTTGTGTTCCAACGCCTGAAACAATGAAGCCATTTTTACAATAAAAATGTCACAAATCTGCATGAAAACAGAAGACTGGCAAATGATTTAAATAGTTTTTCCCCACCCTTTGAAGGGTCACATGATTGTGTTGCCACCGATACGGAACCAATCTGTGCCGTATCAGTATTTTTTTAATGTTTGCATAGCCTTCTACAGAAAAAGTGGAATGACATCTAGTCTCTGAACCTAGAATGTCTGGTTAATAGTGTTTATACTTTGGGCTAAGTTCACACTTCTGTCACAGTTACAGATAAACGATAAAGTAAACAGAAATATTCCTGCCATCAACCAGAACTGAAGCCTGACAGACCCCTTTATAAGGGACATGATTAGGGCTTCTATGAAAAAAGAAGACATATAATAGATGTAACAGAACCTTCTATATTTTATAGGTACCATAAACATTTTAAAAATATTTTCTATAGTTAGTGTATTCTGAACCTGTAGTGATTAATGATGGGTCAGTGTTATCTATGTAGAGGTCATTGTACAGGGGGGGGGGGATAAGTTGTGACATCATCTATTGTCAGTAGTGATGTAATGATGGGTCAGTGTTATCTATATAGAGGACATTGTACAGGGAGGGGGAGGAGATAAGCTGTGACATCATCTATTGTCAGCAGTGATGTAATGATGGGTCAGTGTTATCTATATAGAGGTTATTGTACAGGGAGGGGGAGGAGATAAGCTGTGACATCATCTATTGTCAGCAATGATGTAATGATGGGTCAGTGTTATCTATATAGAGGTTATTGTACAGGGAGGGGGAGGAGATAAGCTGTGACATCATCTATTGTCAGTAGTGATGTAATGATGGGTCAGTGTTATCTATATAGAGGTCATTGTACAGGGAGGGGGAGGAGATAAGCTGTGACATCATCAATTGTCAGTAGAGTGATGTAATGATGGGTCGGGGGTGTATCATATGAGAGGTCATTTGACAGGGAGGAGGGAGGGATAAGCGTGTGACATATCTATTGTCAGTAGTGATATATAAGATGGGTCAGGGTTATCTATATAAGGTCTTGTACAGGGAGGGGGAGGAGATAGCGTGGACTCATCTCTTGTCAGTAGTGATGTAATGATGGTAGTGTATATCTTAAGAGGTAACTTGTTACAGGGAGGGAGGGAAGTAGAGACGTGACATATCTATGTCCGTAGTGATGTAATGATGGTCAGTGTTATCTATATAGAGGTCATGTACAGGGAGGGGAGGAGATAAGCGTGTGACATCATCTATTGTCAGTAGTGTGATGTAATGATGTGGTGCAGTTATCTATATAGAGGACATTGTACAGGGAGGGAGGAGGAGATAAGCTGTGACATCAGTCCTGCAGTCAGTGATTAAATGGTCTCGTGTTATCTCTATAGATCATTGTACAGGGAGGGGAGGAGATAAGCTGTGACATCATTATTGTCATAGTGATGTAATGATGGGTCAGTGGTATCTAATAGGAGTGGATTGTACAGGGAGGAGGAGGAGATAAGCGTGACATCATCTATGTCAGTAGTGATGTAATGCGGTCAGGGTTATCTATATAGAGGTCATTGTTACAGGGAGGGGGAGGAGATAAGCTGTGACACATCATTATTGTCAGTAGTGATGAATGATGGTCGTGTTTCTTATAGAGTATACAGGGAGGGGAAGGAATAAGCTGTGACAATCATGCTATTGTCAGTAGTGATGTAATGATGGGTCAGTGTTATCCTATATAGAGGTATTGTACAGTGGAGGGGGGTAGAATAAGCGGGTGAGGATCTCAGTGCTACTTGTAAGTAGTGTGTAATGATGGGTCAGTTTTTATATATAGGGTATTTTACAGGGAGGGGGGAAGGAGAAGCTGTGACATAAGCTATCTAGTTGTTGGATGTAATGAGAGGGTCAGTGTTATCTATATAGAATCGGTCATTGTACAGGGAGGGGGGATAAGCTGTGACATCGTCTATTGTCAGTAGTGATGTAATGATGGGTCATGTATACTATAGAGGGTCTTGTACAGGGAGGGGGAGGAAGCTGTGAAATAATCTATTGTCAGTAGTGATGTAATGATGGTCAGCGTGTATCATATAGAGGTCATTGTACAGGAGGGGAGGGATAAGCTGTGACATCCGTCTATTGTCAGTATGAGTGTGTAATGAGAGGTCAGTGTTATCATATAGAGGTAGTACAGGGAGGGGGAGGGATAAGCTGTGACTATCTATTGTCGTTGTGAGTATCTTGATATAGATAACGACTGACCCATCATGTACACAATACTGACATAGATGTCATGTCAATAGATCAATAGACCACCAAAAACGCTTCCTCCCCTCCCAAGGGCCTTTCCTGGTTGATATGTGCCAATTTGATAATTGCTGAGAGTTGTCAAGTGTGACCACTACCTTACAGATAAACACTTGTGCTTTGAAGTTATTTCGCCTAAAAAAAAGGGAATGTGTTCTGCTGCCAGAGACTTATGAAAAAGGCTGTCTACAGCGAGTGCACCCAACACTTTTCATTCGGCGGTCCCAAACACATAAAAAAAGATACAAAAATACACTATGAAAGTCAATTGTATGTGACATCATAAAGTAGGAGTTATAAAAATATATATAAATAAAATGACATAGAAAACACCCTTTTATTAGAGACAACTATCTGGGAGTAGTTCATAGTGCTTTTATGCCTTCAGAACTGAGCAATCTACATAGCATGCCAGGGTATTTACTTCTAGTTAGTCAGGATAGCAGAACTCAATCGTCCATCAGAACAGACTATTGTCACCTGACTGAAGGGTTCATTGATTTTGGCTGCTTGGCCATAGATTTCTGATCTTCCACCCATAAGGATGATTGAAAAAGAAGAACATTTTTCTACTGCTCAGGATTCCTTTGTGCTTATGATGGTATTGTCCGGACGGCAACCGTTGTACTTTTGTCCATCTGTTTGGGTTTTTTACGGGTTGTCCTCTTGGTGTCACCGGTGCCCTCCGCGATCCATGTGCGGATCTGGGTATCAACCGTGCTCCGCTGCATGCGGTCCCTCGCCCCGCGTCACTTACCTACGTCCGGCTCCTGCCCGGCTATCGGTGAGTAGGCCACACACTCCGTCCCTGCAGTGCGCGCTCAAGCCACTAGGGGCAGTTTATCAAGACCTTAAAGGTAGCTTCCTGATTTTTCTCCAGGTTTTACTCACTGATTGGCTCCTGCTATTTCGGCTCGCCTTATAACCGGCACTCTCCTCACTCCCCAGCGGATCTTCTCCTAGGATCTCCTACGGTTTTCATGCCAGGACTTCACTAAGCCGTTCGTGTGAAGAGAGAAGCCCACCATTAGGTTTCCAGACTACTTTCTGTGTTCACTGTGTGTCTCCAGCAGTCCCAGACGCTCCTGGTGCTGTCCTGTCTCCAGCGTTTCCAGGCGCCTCCGTGGTTCTCCTGTCTTCAGCATCCATTGCTTCCCTGGTGTTCATGTCTTCAGCCCATCCTGTTGTTCAAGTCTTAAGTTTGCCTACGTTGCTTCCTGCTGTGCCTCTCGCAGCGTTTCCAGTCCTAGGTGCGGTGTCTCCAGTCGGTGCCAGCGTTACAGGTTCCGTGCTTGTTGCGCTACGTCATCCCAGGCTTGGAATGTTTCTGCACATACGTACCTTGGATGTCACTGTGGGCTCATTCATCTCCACGGTGGTCTAAGAGGACCACTGGTCTCACAGACACCTTCCTCGGCTCTTCCCATAGAGACTTTTAGTTCTGTGTCTGGCAGTGAGCCGGTACACTCTGTCAGAACCGGAAGTGTCCCCACCCAAGGAATAATGACTATGTTGTATATTTGGCCACGACCAGAAAAACCACAGTTATTGGAGCACCGGAGGCTTATAATAGCAACACTGTTTGCAGATTATGTCAAGTGAGTTGTTACTTGAAGAATACTTTCTTTTCTGGAGTTTTCGATGCTCAGAACATACTCACTATTCTTCACATTTTGTACTGAAAAACACCACACCACTGATAGTATTTTAGATGATGGCACAGACTAGTCTAGACCCAAGGACTGTGCCGCAGATGATGTGAAATTCTGGATTCAGCGGGTAATCAATAGGCTAACATGTCCACTCGGGTGGGAAACAATGGTGTCAATACTGGGGTATGGTGTGGCTAACAAATGGTGAGTGCTAGGACACACCCCCCAAATATACAGAAACTGTGCATCTCCATGTAGTAGCATACCAATTAAGATCTAATATACATATAAGTATTTAAAGATTTAGTGAACGTCCTATCCTCCCATTGGGAGTGCTTATGTTACATTCCCAAGTTACGTTGTTAGTCTGTAAGGAAACCGTAACAGAGCTTCGAGTTTCCCTGGTTAGCCACCACCAAGGAAATAAAATATTGCACAGTGGCAGGGTTACTAATACGGGCAGTCTGCTGCCAGGCTCCATTGTCCGGTCACCTCTAAATCAACCACGCCAGGCGTCTGACGAAAGACTGATAGAAAAGAGCCAACTGGAAGAGAAGAGAACGTCCCTGCCACATGTACTCAACAGGGAGTTGGTGAGAGAGAAGAGAAAACTGCTGTGTTCTTCAATGACACCCAACCATCCGAGAGAAGTCCAGGTCCCTGCTAAGAGACATAGTCATCTGCTTGGGTATGATAGGAGGTAAGTACATTTATTTTTTTTATAAATGGCATATTATGGGTGATCTATTAGGAGTGAAAGCAGGCAGCTAATTTGAGGGGGTTATTGGTTAATATAAGATATTGAGGGGGTGAGTATTAACTACATTGGGGGGTGGTATATCGCAGAGGGTGTTTTATAAGCTTTTTGTAAAGGGACCTATGTATACAAATTTATTAATTACTGAATTACAGTAATGCAATAACAATAAATGATATTGTAAGTAGTAATTGTGATATTCAGGGTACATGTTAATGGGACTAGAAAATCCCAGGGAAGACAGATAGAGACTATGAGCCCTAAACTGGAAACCGCCAACCTGCACCTGCCGCTTGGCGGGCATATCCTAGTGAGAAGGGACAACCATGGAGGACAAACCCTTTTCAGTCACAGTGCAGACGTGGAGACAAGACAAACAGACCACACAAACAAGGGGGCGCCTATGACTATGGTTTGCACACACCTGTGGTCGGAGAGTTGCGTTTTCCAGTGGCTAAAGGGTATGCACCAGTATTTAATAAGTGGGTACGCTGGGATGTGAGCGCATGCTGTAATGGCTTCTCATGCGATCGACATAGTATGTAGGGGGCGGCTGCCGTCGGACGATCCGACTGTTCAACTATGGACACAATAATTACGTTCAATAGTGTCTCAAGCCCAAGCCATTAGATGCACCACTAAAGGAAATATGGTGATCTCTGTCGGACCTGAGCGGGGAAGTAGAACACATCATGACTTGGGCCGCACGGGTCACGGCCGGGTGCAATGTCGGACAGTTGTACAGAGTGCACGTTGAACTCCGGGACCCGTTAGTAAGTTGCCTCGCAATAAGTCAAATAGTTAGACCATCCAGCAACAAAAGCTGCCAAATAAGTGGCGAAACACAAATCGAGAGATTCAGAAAAAGACCTGACGATGTGACGATGGAGTCAATAGCAGCAGCAAATCTGCAGGTCATAAGACGATGTACAGGAGATGTCGTAATGAAGTCCTATTTTCCTCTGGAGCGGGAGTTGCTAGATACCACTCTCTGTGTTGGTGGTGCAGATGCACTGTCCATGACTTAGTTCATACATGAGGTCCTACAGAATAGAGAGAACATCAAATTGCATACATTATCACTGAGATATTCAGCCACCAGCCCAGTATTAACCTGAAAAAACCTGGAAAAACCTATTACTCAAGTATACAGCTCGAGGGGATGGGTGCGGAAAGCATTGGCACGAGCCCCAGTACTTAGCTGCCAGCGCCCTAAGTTTAGAATACTTCCCCCCCTTTAGTATTAATAGCGCCACCTCCCTTTTAAACGAACTTACACGACGTTGAGAGTGGCAGTTAAGAGGAGGGAACTAGAGCGAGGCACCGCGCAGGGTGGGTAAGCTGGTGCGAGCTTGATGTTTAGTTGTGTAAACGTGTAGGGTTTTAAAAACGCACGTCGTATTAATCACTATGATCCAGAATGCCGATTCACGTTCTTGCGGCTCGCGGGCATGTACGCTGCTCGCGCACCATGCGCAGGAGGACCGTGCCCCGGCTACATAGGTAAGTGGATGAGAGCTCTGGTGGCACGGTCAACCTGCGCGGTGGCCGAGCGCGTCCTCCCTGCGCCGGCTTACTAAAGTTTGATAAAATCGTGGTTTTAACTGCGATTACAGCGATTTAAACACTACAAAAATAAGCTCCGGCACCACCTCACCCTGAGCTGGTGTTCGTATTTCCTATCTGAAACCTGCCACTTCAAGTGGTAGGTTTCCTTTAGTAATAGCTCCACCCTCTTTACGTATATGCCTGACCAGCCCCTTTCAGGATATAATCACCTGCCAGTCCCCTTTCAGTAGTTTTGCCTGCCAGCCCCAATTTAGTATGTATGCCTGGCAGCCTGTTAAGTATAGCCTGCCAGCCCTTTAAGTTTATAGCCTGCCAGCCCCTCTAAGTATATTGCCTGCCAGCCCCTTTTCAGTATGTATTGCCTGCCAGGCCCTTTCAGTATATAGCCTGCCATCCCCTTTCAGTATGTATTGCCTGCCAGGCCCGCTGTTCAGAGATGTATTGCCTGCAGCCCTTTCAGTATATAGTCTGCCAGCTCCTTTCAGTATGTATTGCCTGCCAGCCCCTTTTCAGTATGTATTGCCTGCCAGCCCCTTTCTGTATATTGCCTGCCAGCCCCTTTTCAGTATGTATTGCCTGCCAGGCCATTTCAGTATATAGCCTGCCATCCCCTTTCATTATAGTTTGCTGCCAGCCCCTTTCAGTATGTATTGCCTGCCAGCCCCTTTCAGTATATAGCCTGCCAGCTCCTTTCAGTATGTATTGCCTGCCAGCCCCTTTTCAGTATGTATTGCCTGCCAGCCCTTTAGAGTATGCGCGTTACTGCCAGCCCTTTCATATATAGACCTGCCAGGCTCGTTTCAGTATGTATTGCCTGCCAGCCCCTTTCTGTATATAGCCTGCCAGCCCCTTTCTGTATATAGCCTGCCAGCCCCTTTCTATATATAGCCTGCCAACCCCTTTTCAGTATGTATTGCCTGCCAGCCCCTTTAAGTATATAGGCTGCCAGCCCCCTGTTGCCGGTAAAAAAAAAAATCTTATTACTCACCATTCCAACTGCCCGGACAGCTCCTCTTCATCTTCATGCCGCAGGTCCACAGCAGCTCCGTGGCCGCGCCTCTTCTGTCTTCATGCCGGCTGCAGGGCCGCGACAGCTCCGTGCGCAAGGCCCGCCCGGTGCACTCTGTGACGCATGGAGCTGTCGCGGCCCTGCAGCCGGCATGAAGGGGTGCAGCCACAGAGCTGTCGTGGACCTGCGGCATGAAGATGAAGAGGAGCTGTCTGGGCCGTCGGAATGGTGAGTAGTAAGTTTATTTTTTTGTATACCCGAGTATAAGCCGAGGGTGAAATTTTTAGCACAAAAATTGAGCTAAAAAAACTCTGCTTATACTCGAGTATATACGGGAATCAAGTCATGTGAAGGCAACGCGTTTCAGCACTGGAATAGGGTCTTCGTCAGACCAAATAACATAATGGATCTTGCCCTAGGTTTTATTCCTGCCTCTAATAGAAAATGGTTAACTACAGTAAAATATCCGTCAGAAAAAGAAGCATCAGATTATGGTGCATATAGTCAACATGAAAAATGTAATATGGAAAAATATAGATAGCTATAGATATTATGTTAAAAAATTGAAAAAAGCAGCCAGCTAAAATAATCATCCTAAAATGTTTAAATCTCACAAATAAATTGTCTTATTTACTTCAGATAAGTGTTGCAATTTAAAGGGTTTTTTATGTTGATTTCAAGTTCAAATTACAGACAGAAAAAGGATGTAAGATAATATATCTTGATTACTGGGACATCAGGAACGACTCTCACAAGCCACTTGATTGTAGGCCATACAGCACAACAAAAAGAAATTACGTTGCATAAACTTTTGATAAACATCCTCTGGGATTCGAACAAAGAGATATTAGCTCCCTACTGTAAAGTAAATATACTGTGTTCAGAATTTGTGAGTGCTCCTAGGATTAAAGCTGCAGCTTCCAGCATTGGACACAGCTACCTCCCAGCCTGTACCTGCTACCAGACTAGTGAACAAACTCCCGAGGTCCACTCTTCATGACCACTCCACTAATCCGGACTATCCAATAATCCGATATCTGTACAAGATCGTTTGGCTCGTTGCCTGCTGTTGTTCGAATAAAGAACTGTAAGTTATCTTTGCACAACGTTGCCTCGTCTTCCCTATACGGCTGTAACATCATAGGGCTACCCATTCACCACCCAGGGACTCATACTACGGACATTAAGGAGTGCCCCAGGGAGAACCAGTATATCAGCCTCTCCCTCCTTCAGTGTCTCACACAGAGCTACCTCCTAGGATTAAAGCTGCAGCTTCCAGCATTGGACACAGCTACCTCCCAGCCTGTACCTGCTACCAGACTAGTGAACAAACTCCCGAGGTCCACTCTCCATGACCACTCCAGTAATCCGGACTATCCAATAATCCGATATCTGTACAAGATCGTTTGGCTCGTTGCCTGCTGTTGTTCGAATAAAGAACTGTAAGTTATCTTTGCACAACGTTGCCTCCGTCTGGTCCCTAATACGGCTGTAACATCAAGGGCTACCCCATTCACCACCCAGGGACTCATACTACGGACATTAAGGAGTGCCCCAGGGAGAACCAGTATATCAGCCTCTCCCTCCTTATTTCTTGCATACACCACCCGCTGGAGACCTGCCAGGCTGTAGGACAGCCATCTGGTACCCATACCAAGCACCGTGACACTAGTGTGCCTAGGCCGCAACCGCCAGCCACTCCGGTATTCTGGGCCCCGGCTGCCTCTAAGCCCCAAGAAAAGGCTAGGCCCCGGTGGGGGATGTTGCATATGTGATGTCACACAGGTGCATGACTCGTTATATCCCTGATAATGTAATGACAAACAGGTGCACGGCTCCTTATAACACAGAGAGTAATCAGAGCTGTGTGTTATAACGAGCCGTGCACCTGTGTGACATCACATGACCAGGTGAATGACAGCAAGCAGAGATCTAGAATACCATGAGGAATTGATACAGAAAATATATTGGAACATTGTATAACTTTTCATTACACAAACAATATCAATTATTTGCTGAAAGTGGAAAACCCTTTAAATAGTGTTGGGAAAATTACATCCAGGTCCTGAGGGAATATGTCATGTTCTGGTTCTATATGATATTCATTTCATGAAGCAATACACTTCATGTCACATCAGTTTTGTTTCATTTACTATCGCTCTTGTGGTCTGTGGCTTCTTTCTCATTTCCTTACCCATCATGCATTATCACAGTCCTTGTGGTTTGGTGCCCAATACCTTGTGACATAGTGGTCCCATATCACTCACAAATCACAATCTGATGTTATTTTTAGATTTTATAATTCAGTCTACATTGTGTAACTCACTATATGGGGATAGACCACAATGGTTGTGACACATTCTAATAAATGATGTATGTAAAACCGGAATACATAAAAGAAACTACTGAAAATACACAAATTAGAAAACATCTCAGAAAACCCTTGTAAAGAACTCATCCAGTACCTAAAATCTAAGGCTATAGCCATAGGCCTAACTTAAGGGGGTGCAGAGGGTTCACCCATTTCAAAGATTCTTAGTGGGTGCTGCTCTGGGTAGGCCATAGGGATGTGACTTTACCGTTTGGACCACTTCGAGAAACACTCCTGACCTTTTATATATCTGTTTATAGTTAATTTGTGATTACATTTTTGGTAATGCCCACAAAGGTCCAGATAGATTGCAGAGTAAAGCTGTGTATATAAAGTATAATATCCTAAATTAGGAATATATTTTTCTATAATTTTTCCTTAAGGCGTAACTACTCTACCCAGTTCTAGGCCGATTTTTTGAGACCTCTAATATATTACTATTCAGATACAAGTGTGCTTGTTGTAATGATATCTACATGCACTTCTATTTCTAGCCACAAGGGGAGATGTACTGTATATACTCCAGTATAAGCCGACCCGAGTATAAGCCGAGACACAAAAAAAACTGGGAAAACCTATTGACTCAAGTATAAGCCGAGGGTGGGAAATGCATTGGTCACAGCCTCCCAGTATATAGTCTGCCAGCCCTTGTAGCATACAGCCTGCCCAGCCCCTGTAGCATACAGCCTGCCCAACCCCTGTAGCATACAGCCTGCCCATCCCCTGTGGCATACAGCCTGCCCAGCCCTGTAGTACACAGCCTGCCCAGCCCCTGTAACATACAGCCGGCCCAGCCCCTGTAGTATGAAAAAAAAGTAACACTGTATTCACCTTTCTGACCTCCCCCGTAGGTCCTCTTCTGTCTCAGACTGTCTCAGACAGAAGAAGACCTACGGGTGATGTCAGAAAGGTGGATTTTGACTTTGTTTTTTTAGTTGACTCGAGTATAAGCCGAGTTAGGGTTTTTGAGCAGAAATTTTGTGCTTTAAAAACTAGGCTTATACTTGAGTATACTCGAGTATATATTTGAAGATGATTCTAATAATAACTTTAAGCATATAGTATCACCATCTAGTGGTAGAAATATTCATTGCAGATGAATACATCTACTCATGATTTGATCGTAGTAGGTTTCGACAATACCAAAATCTTGGTGCACAATGCTAAATTCTTTCTGGTCAGTTTCTTACTTACTAGGTTGGTTGTGGCTGCCACGTTTAGAGGATAAATTTAAAGTCATCATGAAAGAATGATGCTTGAATATTAAATTCAGTATAACATGAGATAAGGCTGTTTTTCCATTCTACCTCACATCATATCCCTGCAGTGTTGCCTTTCTTCTGACTCCTTTGATTTGGCCTCATGCAGCTTTATTAGTATACATTTTGGATGTTCTTCAGCCACAAAAATATTTGAAATTTATTCGGACTCGCAATTTCCTTACTTAATTCAGTTTTTTTCAATCTTTAGGTCAAACATTTTGAGCCCGATATTGGTTCAATGGTATTGCCTCTTTCCCCCTTGGCTAGAGATGGGTTGTATAGTGTTAAGGGGATCTGAACCCCGGACCAGACTCTCTGTCCCAAGCCCTAACACCTGCGCCACCTCACTGTTAATGACTGAGATCGGTGCCAGCACCATACGTAGGCCATCCATTGTGTTATTGGGAGCAACGACCCTCCCAAAATGGCGGCACCCGGAGTGATTTTAATGCCGTTGACAAGTTAACATCTGCGATTGGTGTCAGCACCACTTGAAATTGTTACTGGCATGGCTTCTGGTCCTGGTTTTCTACATGGACATGATCAGTATTTTAAAGGGTCAACTCATGTCAAGTGCTGTACCCCGAAGTTTGTCATGTTAGCATCCAGAGTTTTGTTGTTATGTCGTGATAATCTATTGAAATGAAACTTCCACCAGTCGGCGTTAGATGAGCTCCCCAGAAGCCCTTCCTGTCTCTGCCTCCTGTTCCATCCAATGCACACAGTAATCAGCAAAAGAGTCAACAAGTGGAAAGGTAGTCCATCACAATTTTAAGACAAAAGAAAAAGTGTTTTTGTGATGCACACTATCCCCTATAGGAGCTGCCAAACAGTCACAGATGGATCCCACATCTAGCAATTAGTAAAAATAAAACAGTCTGACCGGAGCTCCTTGTGTGTCCTTTTATATATCCCTTTGATAATTCGATATTTCCACTCCTTTTCCCAACTATGTTCCTCAATTCTTCAGTACACTTCCACACAAACGGTATTTGGATGGGAATAGATCGGCTATTCAGACGGTTTTAAGTCTGCGTTTTTTGTCATCCTGTAGCCAAAATAGTGTACAGCTACTATAGAAGAGATTAAGCAGCAGATAGGTAGTTGTTCAATATATGGAGTTATTTTATTAAAACATACTCACAAAATAGAATAAAAACATGCGCATATAAAATCCACCAGTGTGGACGCCAGACTCGCTATTCGCCTAGGGCGAACTAGCGATTTCTGGTCCACATGGTGGATTTTATATGCGCTGTTTTTTTCTATTTTTGTGAGTATGTTTTAATAAAATAAACACTCCCTATATTTGAACATACTACCCTATCTGCGGCTTACTCTTCTATAGTAGCTGTACAACTATTTGGCTACAGGATGCAAGAAACGCAGCTTAAACCGTCTGAATAGCGATCTATTCCCATCCAAATACCGTTTGTGTGGAAGGTGTCTGAAGAATTTGGAACATAGTTGGGAAAGGAGTGAAATCATCGATTTATCAAAGGATATATAAAAGGACACACAAGGAGCTCCGGTCAGACTGTTTTATTTTTACAATTTTAAGACGCCCAAGAAGGTCTTGGTGAAAACCAGGTCTTCTTTTATTGAGCCATACAGCAGTTGTGGGACAATTGAAGAGCAACACATTTAAACATTGAACGTCTTAGTCATGATCTAAGATGTTTGGGATCAAAACACATTGATTTTTTTTTTAATATTTCTACTGTATTTGTAGACCCCCCCCCCCTAGTGTATTGCAGTAAATGGGATTTTTTCACTGATCTATAACAGCGTATCACAGATTGAATGACATGTCGGGGAGTCTCACATAGATTCCCTGCTGTCACAGTAACAAATCTACGCCACCCGATGATGTCACGAGGGGCGACAACCCGGCCCAAGATGGAAGTCCCCACCCGCAACTAACATTTAAATGCTAGGTGCTAGCACTGATAGCAAATGTTCATGTCTATAACAATAGCTCAGCTTTACCTGCATTTATATGGGTTTTAAGCCCTTCCCGACATTTGACGTAATAGTACTGCATGGCGAGAGGTGCGTTCCCGCAAAATGTAGTACTATTACGTCATGCTTCTGGCCGGGGCCAGAAGCTGCGGTTGTCAGCTATATGTTATAGCCGACACCTGCCTCTAACACCCGCGATCGGAGATTTCTCCGATCGAGGGTGTTAACCACTAACGCTGCCAGTGTTACCGGGGGGGGGGGGAGCGTTTTGGTATTTTATCCACTGAAAATGTGTACATTTTTTGAAAAACACATTCATTTAGCCCAAAAAATGTCATTTCAAAATTGCATCCAATTTTGTTTTAACCCCTGTAAAACAATTAAAGGGTTAACAAACTTCATAAAAGATGTTTTACGTACGTTGAGGGGTGTAGTTTCTATAAACTGGGGTAATTTATGGGTTTTTACTTTTATTTAGGTCTCTCAAAGTGACTTCAAACCTGAGCAGGTCCCTCAATAGCAGGTTTTTGCGTTTTTTATGAAAATGTGAAAAATCGCACCTAACGTTCAAAGCCCCATAACATCCTACAAAAATAAGAGTATGTATAAAAAACCATGTGCACATAAAGAAGATATCCGGTGAATGTTAGTAATTAAGTAGTTTTGCGGTTATGACTATGTATCGAAAAAGTAGAGCATTTTGAAGTTCGAAAATCAAGAATTTTTCAAAATTTTCACCAAATATCTGATTTTCTCATAAATAAATGCAAAACATACCACCAAAATTTTTCAACTAACATGAAGTACAATGTGTCACGAGAAAACAATTTTAAAATCACTTGGATATGTTAAAGCGTTCCAAAGTTATAACCATTTATAGTGACACAGGGCAGATTTTAAAAAATGGGCCTTGTCAGGAAGGTGAAAAGTGGCTTCAGCGTTAAGGGGTTAAATGTGTACAGACTGTTCTCACAGTGGGCAGTCAGGATTGTGAATGGAAAACCAGTGGAGACTATAACAGAAAACTCTGACAGATCCAGGTCTGACCTGGCAGAGATTGTGCCCATTTTTACTAAGAGGACGGAGCACCGGTGGGGGATTTTTACGGCCCACATTCAAAATGCCAGTCTTAATGAATTCACCTCCATGTCTTTGCACCTTCCTAAATAGGACATTGATGGTGATTAGAGATGAGCGAGCACTAAAATGCTCGGGTGCTCGTTATTCAAGATGAACTTTTCCCGATGCTCGAGTGCTCGTCTCGAATAACGAGCCCCATTGAAGTCAATGGGAGACTCGAGCATTTTTCAAGGGGACCAAGGCTCTGCACAGGGAAGCTTGGCCAAACACCTGGGAACCTCAGAAAAGGATGGAAACGCCACGGAAATGGACAGGAAACAGCAGGGGCAGCATGCATGGATGCCTCTGAGGCTGCTTAATCGTACCATTATGCCAAAATTATGGGCAACAGCATGGCTATGACAGAGTTACCGAATGAGGATAGATAGCATCTAAAACATCCAATAATTGACCCTGACACTATAGGGGACAGCATGTAGAGGCAGCGGCAGCAGCGGCAGGCTAGAGAGTGTCATGGCGACATACCCTAAATGGACTCAGGCTTCAAACCCAGAGAGGAACCAAAGGAGGTGAGCAAGAAGCGCTGAAATGATTTCCTATATTTAGTCGATAACACAGCATGGTGGCGACATAGTGACCAAGTTCCATAACGTATCTGGTGAAACACCCGAAAAATGAGCCTGACACAGCTCGTTTGATAAGGGGACGACATGTGGAGGCAGCCATGGAGACGACTTCCATGATTAAGAGCGACAGTATGGGGCATCCACATTGCGCTGCTATGATTGCAACTTCAGATCTCCAGCATGGCGGCGACAGATGGGCCAAGTTCCACTATGTATCTGGTGAAACACCTGAAAATTCGGCCTGACACAGCTCGTTTCATAAGGGGATGATGTGCTGCATATCCTCTCGTGCTCCAGCGTCTGGGGTATCGAGAGTTGAAAGTTGCGCATGGAGACATTGGTGGACGCTGTGGAGGATCGTGGAGGCAAAATGGACAGGAAACAGCAGGGGCAGCATGCATGGATGCCTCTGAGGCTGCCTAATCTTGGGATGGAGCTGGCGCTCCGCTGCCAGGCGAGCTTTCGCCTGTCCAAGCCCCTGTCTCTCGGCTCCTCCCAACCCAAAATGGGCCTGGGGGCCAGAAGCGTTTACTTTGAAAAAATTATAATTTTCAAAGCAGGCGGGGTCGTTTGAATATTTCACCTAGGAATAATGGAATAGCATAGTGGTTCTATTTTTATGTTGAATCAGTTTTATTGAACAATATGGAAACACAAAACACAGTACAATAAAAACTTATGATAAGCTAAGATAAGCTTCTATCTTAACAAATTACTTACGGTATGTGTCAGTCCAAGTCAGTCCTCTGACAATCAGCGAAAGCCCCGTGGGGGTGGAGTAGCATCTTGTATAGAAAGAAATGGGAGAGCAGGAACCGATCCTGGAGGGGCCCCTATTGTATGGTAACGTAACTCCACCCTCGCTCTTCTTAGCGAGGCTTATCACTGCTCGTGTTGGGACACCATATAATGGTAAAGGCCAATGATGGACTAGACACCCGAAGTGAACAAGCAAAAGACATAAATAAACATAAAAATAAAGGGAGAAACAAACAATACACAAGACGGTAGACAGGAACACATGGAGGATATCACACGGGAAGGAGGGGCCAGTATGGGATCATCACAAGGGTTGGGACGGGGGATGGAGATATGGCCATAGGATTTCCCATCTTCCGAGGCTGGGCAACTTTTATCACCAGAGGGAGGGCCAGAGGGACCTCAGGTGGCCTGTGCCTCAAAGAGAACCTTAAAGTCCTGCGATTCTCTAAAGCTCAGCCATGGAGACCATACATGCAGGAATCTCTCATGGGCCTCCGGGGTAATTATAGCTAGTTCCTCCATGCGAAAGAGATGAGACATTTCCAGAGCCCATTCGGCCATTGAGGGACATGTAGTGGATCGCCAGTGGCGAGGTATGACCGCCCTGGCCGCAATTAGACAAAAGCGCAGTATGTCTTTCTTTTGAGCTCCAATTTGGCCGGGAAGTACTGAAAGAAGAGCTACATCTGGGCAGGCGTTTACCTGTTTGCCCGAGATTCGTCGATACATGTCAAACACCTGATTCCAGAAAGGCTTAAGGATCTCCCAACTCCACCAAACATGTAACATATCACCTCTGCTAGATCCACAGCGCCAACAGGTATCCGAGACGGAGGGGAAGGCTAAGTGCAACACTGTCGGCACCCGGTACCATCGTGACACTATTTTTCCTGCGCAGCACAGGCAGAGGACATCATATGCGTGAAAAGGAAAGATTTATCACAATCTTCCTGCGTCAGGGGGGCCCCGAGCTCGCGTTCCCAGTTTCGCACGAATGGGAGGTCAGAAGTCTTGGAGTCGTCCGTTAAAATGGAGTAAATTTGGGAGATGGCGTGGGAAGGGGCAGAGTCCAGACAAAATAATCCCTCAAAGGCTGTAAGGGAACTAGCAAAGGCCGCTCCGTCACCAGCTCTTACTATGAAGGATCGCAGTTGAGAGTACTCGAACCAAGAGCTACCTGTGCGACCCTGGCACGGGTTGAAGTCCCCGTGAGGTGGCAGAGGCGAGCCCTGTAACAGGTCATACATCCGTGGGTCTTCAAGAACCTCCCAGCCCAAGAATGACAGCTTAGCCATTGGGTTTCAAAATATCGGAGTGAGATGGCTAAGTTCTCGGGACAGGGACTTCTTAGCGACCAAAGACTTCTAAAGGCGCAGAGCGTCCTTAAGAAGGATCGCCTGGGGCGCTGGGGCAGGGAAGGTTCCTGTTGGAACCCACGGCAATAGTTTGAGAAGAGCCGAGGTCTGCTCCAACACCACCCATTGTTTGGATACCACATTGTACGTCCAGTCTAAGAGTCTGAGGAGTATGGAAGCCTGATGGTATAATCGAAGATCAGGAAGGCCCCCCCCCCCCCATCATCTTTGGTCTGATCAATGTCTTCCATATGAATCTGAACATGGCAGATCTTAGGGTCCGGAAAAAACTCAGGGGGGGAATAACCGGCACGCCCTGGAAGATATATAAGAAGCAAGGAAGCACGTCCATTTTCAAGACATTTATCCTACCGAACCAGGAGAGTTTCCTGCGATCATATGTTTGGAGATCTTTTAGTGTCCATTCCAATAAAGGTGTGTAATTGTGAGCGTAAAGTTTTGACAGATCAGTCGGGCTCACTACTCCCAGATATCCAAGAGAAGTCTGCCGCCATTGAAAAGGAAAGTTATCCTTGATATGCTGAACCTCGGAAGTAGGTAGAGATATATTAAGGGCTTCAGTTTTAGTAAAATTGATTTTAAAGTCACTGACCGCACTGTATCTCCCAAACTCCTGGATAAGGGAGGGAAAGGAAATCCTTGGTTGTGAAACATACAACAGCAGGTCATCCGCATACAATGCCGCCTTACAGTGTCTGGGACCCATCGAAATCCCGTGAATGTTGGGGTTATTCCGGATGGCTGTAGCCAAGTGCTCCATCACTATGACATACAAGAGGGGTGAAAGCGGGCACCCCTGTCTGGTGCCATTTTTAATTGGAAATGACGAGGAAAGGTTTCCATTAACCCTTACCCTAGCTGCAGGGCCCGCGTACAACGCCAAGACCATTCCCAGGAATCCAGGCCCCAACCCTATCTGTCTGAGGGCAGCCTCCATAAAGCCCCAATGGACCCGGTCGAAGGCCTTTTCTGCGTCTATAGACAGAAGACAAGATGGGATAGATCGCGCTTGCGCGTGGAACATCAGGAGAATGGTTTTGTTCAGGTTATCACGAGCCTCACGACCTGGGATAAATCCGACTTGATCCGTGTGTATCACAGACGGGATATGGGGGGCCAACCTTTCTGCTAATATCTTAGAGAATAACTTAACATCGACGTTTATGAGGGAAATGGGTCTATAGCTGGCTGGCAGTGAAGGGTCTTTGCCCTGTTTGGGCAGCACACTTATGTGGGCCTCTAGACAACTGGTTGGGAAACCGGAATCCGCGGATACAGCACTATAGACCTTGGCAAGTAATGGGGACAGGAGTTCTCTAAATTGTTTGAAGAAGGCCGGGGTGAACCCGTCAGGCCCGGGACTTTTGCCAGCCGGCGTATCCTTAATCACTGCAGAGACCTCCGTCGCCTCTATCTCAAGTTCCAGAGAGTCAGTGACCTCTGGGGGCAGGGCCGGGAGACTCGTCTCAGACACATACGAGTCAATTTGGGCAATCTGGGACGGAAGTAGAGCTGGCTCTGTGGCGCCCCTGATATCATACAGGGATGTATAGAAAGATGCAAAACTCTCACAAATCTCATTTGGGTGGAAAACTTCAGTGCCCTTGGGGCCCTTGATTTTAGGTATATAGGAAGTCTGGGCTCGGGGATGTAATAATCTAGCCAGTGGTCTGCCACATTTGTCTGCATGTTCGTACAGGTAGCTCTGGAGCCGCGACCTATGCTGCAAGTATTTTTGGTCCAAGAGAGACCGCAAGGATTCCCTGGCCCCAAACAACTCAGCCAAGTCAGCTGGCGTTAAAGAGGATTTGTGGCGCAATTCCAGCGTCTGGATCTGCTCAGTGAGGGTAACGATCCGTGCGTTATTCTCTGACTTAAGACGAGTGCCATAGCGGACAAAGATATCCAGCAGGTCGCCCTTGAGTTGCTCCCATAGCAGTGGAAAATGTGCCGATCCCTCCCACCCCGGGCCACTAGTGACAGAGGCTAGGCGCTCCCTGATCTCCTCAGCGCAAACAGAGTCCCTAAGGAGATTGTCATTCAATCTCCACCTATAAAGGTCGAAGGCAGAGACACTGTAGGGACAAGGTCAGAAAAATGGGAGCGTGGTCAGAAAATAGAATATTCCCAATCGAAGCCGTGGGTTCCCACTTGAGAGCATTGTGACTCATAAGGAAAAAGTCAATCCTACTATATGATCCATGTGCCGGGGAAAAATAGGAATAATCCCAGTTGTGGGGGTGTAAAATCCGCCAGACGTCTACCAGCTGTAGAGAATGGAGATCCTTCCTGAGACTACGGATATGGTTAAGCGATACACTGCTCCGTCCCCCCATGATGTGTCAATTGATCGGTCTAAAGGGAAACTAAAGTCGCCCCCCACTATAAGATGTCCTTCCATAAAGTCAGAGAGAACGCCCAACATCTCCCTGCAAGCAGGAATTGGGCCAGTGTTAGGAAGGTACCAGGTGGCGAGGGTGAGCACCTGCCCGAAGACCCTTACCTTTGCAAAGATATACCTGCCTTCCTTGTCAGAGAAGTCTCTTATACTGGTAGAGAGGATCTCGATCGGTAGTGATTTGTGGAAAGCGATCGACACCCCCTTCGACTTGGCCTCGGAGTTGGCCTCTTCTGTGGGACATTCAATCCCCTAGCATTGAGGGATGCCAGACGTAGAGTATCCATCATGGCTCCAGGGCCCTCTGAGCTCCCTGCTAATTCAACCAACAGACAACGGGCTAGGCCTGCCCAATCAGGTACTACAATGGAAGGGTTAGGTCAAAGGCAAAACGGGGGATGGACAAAACACAAGGATTAGACGTAACAAGACAAAACCAGTATAAGTACAAACAAACCAAAGGAAAAGTGACAATAACACAAACACAGAACGGTGGGGAGTCAACAAACACTATACCGCGGACATACCAGCCGGCCGCGGATTCCCCGGTGGGTAGTGAACTAACTACAGATAACTCCCCCTTCCCCCACCCAGCACCCGTAAATGTCCCAGTAAGATTATAACTAAACATATGTCCTAATCCAGTAGTTAGAGAAAGGAACCAAGAAATGATGCAGCATAATGCAATTAAACAGAGTAAAACTAGAGATGAGCGAACATGCTCGTCCGAGCTTGATGCTCGTTCGAGCCTGAGATGAGTTAATTTTGGGGTTCAGGGGTAGTGTTGATTTCAGATGCACCTATCTCCGGTTCTGTATACTAAGGAAAAGAATCTCTCTTTCAGAGCACATCAGGCTTCTGGTTCTGTGATGTGATGTGCAAACCGGAGACACAGCCAGTTAAAGTTGGTATTGGATTTTTAGCTCTGATTTTTACTGTATAGGCTCATTTATAAGGGCTCCGCGGCCGCACTTTCTGGTTTTGCGCGAATTCCGCCGGATTTTGGCACAGCGATCGGATTTTGGCGCATCGGCGCCGGCTTTCACGCGACAGAAATCGGGGGCATGCCGTCGGACAACCCGACGGATTCGGAAAAACGCAGAAATTAAAAATCGAAATGTGTCGCAAGATCAAGCACTTGCAGCACCGGAAGAAGCAGGTGAACTCGGCGGACCGTGAGCCCAGCGACACCTACTGGATATCGGGCGCACGACCTTAGTAAATCCAGGAAGAACCCAAATCCACGTCAGACAACGCGCCGCGGACCGCAACAGGACCGGGTAAGAAAATGACCCCATTGTCTTCAACGTTTGCTCATCCATTTCTATTCCAATGAATCCTTCCTATCCAATCCCTCTCTACATTGTTTGAACTATAAAGATAAAAATCTGTATGAGCTACACAACCAGAGATACAGGCAGTTCATACATAGGTCATACTGTTGAAAAAACTCTTCCCTTGATTGGTTAACTTGATGGATATATGTCTTTTTTCAATTGTATTAACTATGTAACCATGTATGTCACTGCCTGTACTCTGGTTATGCAGCTCACACAGATTCTTATCTTTAGTATGATACCAAAATCATGTATTTAGGTATTACAAGCACAAAGATAATTCGCCATCATTGATCTAAGGGGTAACCCTTCTTGTACACGGCCGTCAATGTTAGATTATTGGAGATCTGACTTTTGACCAGGTTGCAGGGTGGCGTACACACTATTTTAATTTGTCCTATTGAAGTGATGCCATGGCTGACCAGGTTGCAGGGTGGCGTACACACTATTTTTCTATGTCCTATTGAAGTGATGCCATGGCTGACCAGGTTGCAGGGTGGCGTACACCTATTTTTCTATGTCCTATTGAAGTGATGCAATGGCTGTCGAGAGCTAATATCGCTGTTACTACCAGTGTCGGACTGGCCCACCAGAGTACCCAAGGATCCTCCGGTGGGCCCTGGCTCAGCCCAATACTGAACCCCAGAAGTCCATCAGAAAACAACACAATTTGAAGGCTGCTAGAGTATATTTCCTGGGGGATAATGAAGAGTGGGCCCCCGGATTGATTTTCTCTGGTGGGCCTAAGGAAACCCAGTCCGACGCTGGTTACTAGGCATGGGCTATCAATATTACAGGACAGAGTAACCCTTTTACCTCTATATCTTCTATATAACTACAATTTGTATGTAAATATATGATGTTAATCAGACTATTGCACTTCTCTCACATATCACATATCCTGTAGGACTAATACATTGTGTGTGTTAATATTCTGCTCATGACTCTGTGACTTCTCTTAAACCTGAATAAATCTCATGTCTGTGGAACAGCTTAGCAATGCTGAATATATCACACCCTCCAAATGAAGACGTATTAAATGGTCAAGTCTTATGAAATATTTATGGGACATTAGCCAACACAGCTACTCCAGTCTAGTAAACATTATTATGCCAATTTTGTCCAATATTATGCAGAGCACAGAACCATATGTCATGTAATTATTAGTCATTAGGAGAAGGTGGGAAGCAGAAGATTTCAGAACATTCCAGAACTGCCCCAGGGAGGCTTAACTATCAGCACTAAAGTAGCTCTTCTTATGTCTCCGCAGCCCTGGGGTCTCCAAAAGGACTTTCTTTCGCTGACATTACTGAGAACTCTGCTAAAGTCATCTGGCTAGCACCGAAGATCCGCGTGACCAAATTCCTGATCACTTATATTCCTGTGGCTGGAGGTAAAATATTGTAGATAAAGTCAAATTAAAAACAGTTCAAACATATATTTGTATGTAGGGGGTTACTATGATAACACCTTTAGTCCTATCTGCAGGTAGTATGTTATAGAGCAGGAGGAGCTGAGCAGATTGTACATAGTGTCCTATCTGCAGGTAGTATGTTATAGAGCAGGAGGAGCTGAGCAGATTGTACATAGTGTCCTATCTGCAGGCAGCATGTAGTAGAGCAAGAGGAGCTGAGCAAATGAGGCACCCACCTCACCCACTCACTCCTTAAGGATGGTTCCCCCCCTCACATACGCACCACCAGGATCCCATACTTAAAGTCCTCCACCTCACCCAACTCATAACCTTGAAGGGAGGCTCCACTAACATACCACACCCATAATAGATCATATCACCTCACCCACATAGATCCTAAGGAGGTCTCCATCCTTAACATATCTCACACCCATATAAGTCACCCACCTCCCACTCACTTCATTAAGGGAATGCCCCTCCACCTCACATACTCTCACCACTATACAGAGGCCCCCACCTCACCCACTCACACAACCCTTAAGAGGTGTCCTCCACTCACACTACTCACAGCTCATAATAAGAGTCATACACTCACCCACATGAGCCTTTAACGGATGATCCTCCATCTCCCATACTCACACCATAAAAGAGTCCTCCACATACCCATCAATCCTTAGGATGCCATCCCCTCACAGACTCACTATTTCAAACACCCTATTTTACATTTTTACTAGACACGAGATCACTGCTGTGCAGACATGAGAAAGCATTCATGAGAAGAATTCTGACCATAGTCGAAAGATGTATGGTTGTATCGCAGGGGCAAACCAAAACTGTAAACACCAGATAACAAGCAACAACATGTGTTTCGTTATACCTGAATATTTAAGTTTCTTGTCGTTGTGGGAAATATCCCCTTAAGGGGAGTCTTCCCACCTCATTTCACACACACCCTAGAAGCAATGGCACTTCATTTATACAGTATAGTTGTATCTATATATCGCCTTATGGCGCAAGGAGTCAATACATTTTTGGCGATATATATTAAGGTGGCAGTAAGTGTGTGTATATATAAAATAAATAATATTTGTGCACCATATTTGAGTGTTCTTAGATATGGTGTTGGTATTGTATTTTATGTGCTGAGCGTTGTATAGTGGTGTTGAGTATATATGTGTTCATATGTTTTTGTTTAATATATGTTTGGGAGGGTTTATCATATTGATAAAAAGCTGCCTTGTGTCCCTTGTCCCGCACTGGGATACTTCAAGAGGCTTAGGCTGGTGAGGCATACCTATGACCAGGAATTCATCTTGACTAGTTTTGTGTAAAAGACCAGTGACCAAACAGAGGTGGCTATTGAGATTTTAAGCACACAATTCATTTTGCACTTGCGTGGAGGGAGCAGTGATAACCACCCCCTATGTAGTCTATTGGGTTTTTTGCATATATAGGGCACATTACTAAGGGCCACGGAACCGCTGTTCGGCAGGTTCCTGACTTTTTTCCATTTCGCGCGAGCATTTAACTGGGTTTTTTTGGAACAGCGGTTGGATTTTGCGCCGCGTTCAGTTGCGGCACAAATCGGGGGCGGGTCCGTTGGACACGAACTGATCGGACTAAGAGCTAAATCCTAAACAACTGCCGGTGAGCCCCGCATTGTACACGGCGCGGACACACGGTCAGCGCGGGGATGAGGAGTGAGACAGTCTCACCCCGCCCTCTTCCATAGGAAAATTAATGGGCACGGCGCCGGTAATACGGGGAAAGATAGGACAGGTCTACTCTTTCCCCGCTACGGAGCGGTGGACTGTGCGCACGTGTGCGGCACCGTACTGCCCCGTACAGGGGGCCGTGCGAGCCCATGAAGGTATGGGGACGTATATCGGCCGTATATACGTCGGCCGTATATCGTCCCCATACTGTAAGTGTGAATAGTACGCGCTAAAAGTGAGATTTTAACATCAAAATTCAACGCAGTAGCCACAGCGAAGGAGAAGGTGAACTCCGGCGGACCTCAGCGGGGGAAGCGACACATGCAGGAAATTGGACAATCGATTTAGTGAAATCGCGGCAGTCCGAATCCTGTCATTAGCGCGACGAGTAGAATGTGTCCACATAGTGTATGTGCGCATTTTGTCTGTGGAGGTGTATAACGGTACATCTGTATCCTGAATACTTAATGTGAGGACATATGGGGATGTTGGTAGGGTAATATATGGGGGACCGATTCTTGAGTTTTGCACGGGCCCCACTGGGGTTCTTGTACCCACTGCCAAACTGTTTCATTTGCATAATCAATTGAAAGACCTTTCCTGAAAAAAATCTTTCCCCTCCCCAAAGATTTGTTCTTATAAAGAATTTGATTTCTTATTAGAGATGAGGCGCGCACTAAAAATCTGGTCACTCGTTATCGAGACAACTTTTCCCGATGTTCGAGTGTGTCCAAAACGAGCCCAATCTGAGTCATGGGAGACCTCGAGAGCATTTTCAAGGGACCAAGGATCTGCACAGGGAAGCTTGGCCAGCACCTGGAACCGAAGAAAAAAGGAGGAAACACCCGGAAACTGGACGATTTAATCGCACCATTATGCCAAAATTAATGGGCAAAAGCATGGCAATGACAAGTGACCGAATGAGCAGGATTAATATCTAAAACATCCAATAATATTGACCTGACCACTATAGTGGGACTATGCGAGGCAAGCGGCAAGCAGTGGCAGGCTAGGAGAGTGTCTTGGCAACATACCCCAATGGAAGCTAGGCTTTAAAAACCACTGGTGGCCAAGAGGAACCAAAGAGGTGAGACACAGCGCTCAAATAAATCGTAATGATTAAAAGTTTGCCAGTAATTTGTGGATTACACAGCGGGGGGCGACAAAGTTACAATTTGATGAGGAAGCCATTGAAAACAACTCAAAATTTGCCTGACACGCTAGTTTGGATTAAGGGGACCATGATGGGTCAGTGACTAGTAGTAGATTAAGGTGGCAGTTAAAACTATGTTATGGGATCTTGGGATGGAATGGCGCTCCGACTGATAGGATAGCTTTCGCCAATCCCAGCCCCTGTTCTCTAGGCTACTCCCCAACAGCACTCTAAGAACCGTTTTCGTCTAAGATCAAGTTGTAGTACGCGTTCTTATAAGTTTGGTTGGGGTGAGGGGAGAATGTAACGAATGCGCAAGAAGCGCTGAAATAATATATGGTAAAATGATAAAGTTGCAGTAATTTGTGGATTACACTCGGCGGGATGGCGACCCAAAGGTTAAACAAGTTTGATGTGGAAGCCATGTAACAACCAAAATTCTGCCTGACACAGCTCGTTGATAAGGGGACATGTTAGGGGCACTGAACTAGTAGTAGACTAAAGGTGCAGCATTTAAAACCGATAGTTAGTTAGTGGATCTTGGGAGGAGCTGGCGCTCCCGCTGCCAGGACGAGCTTTCGCCGCCAAGTCCAAGCCCCTGTCCCTCTAGGCTACTCCCACCAAACGCGCACTTCTAGAACCTTTGTATAAGTCAAGTGTAGTAAGCGTTCTGATAAGTTGGGTTCTGGGGTTGAGGGAATGTAAATAGATTCGCACGAAGCCGCTGAAATAATATCGGTTAAAATTGATAAAAGTTTTGCCAGTATTATTTTGTGGATTACAGACGGCGGGGCAACAAAGTAACAAGTTTGAGATGAAGGAAGCCCTGAAAATCAACCAAAATTCTGCCTGACTACAGCTCGTTGATAGTGGGACATGTTGGAGGCAGTAAACTAAGTACGTAGATTAAAAGGGGCTGCCGTTTAAAACTATGTTAGTGGATCTTGAGATGGAGCTAGACGCTCCGTTGCCAGGCGAGCTTTCGCCAATCCAAGCCCCCTGTCCTCTAGGGCTACTCCCAAACAGCATTCGAGAACTTTGTATAAGATGCAAGTGTAGAATAGCGTTTCTTATAAGTTTTTGGGTTCCTGGGTGTAGGGGAATGTAAACAGTGCGCAAAGAACGCGCTGAAATAATATCGGATAAATGATAAAAGTTGCCAGTATATTTGTGGATTACCAGCAGTGGTGGCGACAAAGTTAACAAGTTTGATGAGGAGGAGCCATGAAAAAACCCACAATTCATGCCTGACCAGCCTCTTTGTAGGGGGACCAGGTATGGAAGGCAGTAGGAACTAGTAGTAGATATAAAGGTTCTGCAGTTATAAAACTATGTTAGTTTGGTCTTGGGATGGAGCTGGCTCCGCTGAAAGGCGAGGCTTTCGCCAAGATCCAAGCACCCTGTCTCTAGACTACTCCCAAACAGCACTTCTTAAGACCTGTTTGTATAGACAAACAGTGGTAGTACGCGTTCTTATAAGTTTAGGTTTCTGGCGGTGTGAGGGACTGTAAACACGATGCACAAGTAAGCCGCTGAAATAATATTGGTAAAATGATAAAAGTTTGCCAGATAATTTTGTGGATTACACAGCAGGGTGGCGACAAAGTTTACAAGTTTGATGGGAAGTCCATTGAAACAAACCAAAGTTCTCCTGCCACAGTCGTTTGATAGGGGGAATGTATGGAGCAGTGAGACTAGTAGTAGATCTTAAAGGTGCTGCAGTTAAACTAGTTAGTTGTATCTTGGGAGGAGCTGGCGCTCCGCTGTGCCAGGCGAGCTTTAGCACAATTCAAAGCCCCTGTCTCTAGGATACTCCCAAAACACAATTCTAAGAACCTTTTGTAAAGATCAGTGTAGTAGCGTTCTTATAAGTTTGGGTTCTGGCGGTGAGGGGGGAATTGTAAACAGATGCGCCGAAGCGCTGAAAATAATATCGGTAATGATAAAATTAAAGTATCTTTTGTACCAGCAGTGACTAAATTATGGCGCATGAACAACCAATTTGCTGACATGTTTGAAGGGACCATGTGGTAATGTAATCAAGGTGAACATGTTGTGATTTGAGATGCGCGGATACGCCAGCAGCTTTCCATCAAGCCCTGTTTGATGACCAGCAAACAGACCCTAAAAATTTGACCTAGATCAAGTCAGTGACGTTTGTATAAGTTTGGGTTTGGGGGGAGGTTTAGAACCTGTAAGGGTGGAAGAGCAGTGAAGAGTATAGATCAAAGGATAAGTTGGTGCAATAAAGTTGATAGCACCCTATTCCGATGGGCTGGATTCCTAATGCAACACTTAGGGCCCGAGCCTGCCGCGCCAGCGTAGCTTCGCATCCGGACCCCTTCTAGCTAGGCTACCCCAAACAGACTTCTACACGAACCTTTAAGACAGTTAGTACGTCTTTAGTTTGTTCCCCGGCCCGTAGGGAATCCGAAAGCATCATGCGCAAGATTACGGTCTGCGTATAGAGTTCTTCATTGAATCTGTTGAATATAATCTGTTTTCTCATGTTATATTTGGGATTACACAGCAGGGTGGCGACAAAGTTAAAAGTTGATTAGTAAGCAGAAAACACCAAATTTGCCGACAAAGTCGTTTGATAGGGACCATGTATTTGTGGGGAAGGCGAGTGACACTAGTATAGATTTAAAGGTGTGCCAGTGTGAACTATTTAGTGGATCTTGGGATGGAGCTTGCGCTCCGCTGCCAGGCGAGCTTTCGCCAATCCAAGCCCCATGTTCAGCTACTCCCCAAACAGCACTTCTAAGAACCTTTGTATAAGATCAAGTTAGTTAGCGTTCTTATAAGATTTTGGGTTCGTGGCGGGTGAGGGGAATGTAAACAGATGCGCAAGAAGCGCGAACAAATACTCGTAAATAGAATAAAAGTTTGCCATATATTTTTTGGGATTACACAGCAGTGGGGCGACCAACACGTTACAAGTTTGATGAGGAGAAAGCCATGAAAAACCCAAAATTCTGCCTGACAGCAGCCGGTTGTAAGGGGGGGGACCATGTAGGAGGCAGTGATAACTAAGAGATTAAAGGTGCTGCAGTTAAAATAGTTATTGGATCTTGAGTATTGGAGCTGGCCGCTCCGCTGCCAGCGAGCTTTCGCCAATCAAGCCCCTGTCCTCTAGGCTCGCCCCCAAACAGCCACTTCTAAAGAACCTTTGTATAAGATGCAGTGTAGTAGCCGTCTTATAAGGTTGGGTTACTGCGAGGTGGGGAATGTAAAAGTGCCAAGAAGCCTAACGATGAAATAATATTGGTAAATATATAAAAGTTTGCCAGTATATTTTGTGGGGATTAAAGACGCTCAGGTTGCGACAAAAGTTAACATTGACAGCCATGAAAACAATCCAAAATTCTGCATGACACGCTCGTTGTAAGGGGGGGAACATGTTGGAGGCAGTCTATGGCGATGACGTTGGATTCGGTTAGCAATGGAGACAACGTGTGGACGGAAAAAACGACGTTAATGTGGAGCTGCTATGTAGCATTTAATTTGGATAGTGCCGTATGTGTGCAGTCCAAAAAGTTTTCAACCAGAGGATTGCAGTAGCTGTTCCTTCCAGAAAAATTACATTAATGATGTTGCATCTGTATGTGGCAGTTCCAAAAAAGTTTTCAAACCAGGGAGCGGTACTGGTTCCTCCAGAAAAAGCAACAAGATTGAGTGCCTGTAAAGTGGCCTCCCAAAAATTGTTTAAAACAATGACGGTAGTTGGCCCCTCCAGAAAATCTAGCCCTCGCCCGGAGCTTGAACTACGGGCCAACATTGGCGCTGATGCGGCCCAGACGTGGCCCTGCCTCTCCGCTCTGCCCCTACCAACTTGCCTCTCCAACCTGTTCTGCTAAGGAACTAGCCATCCGTCTCCAGAAGCACTGTGTTCACTCCGGTCCTATCACCCAGCTGGGGTCTGTCACCATCTTACACTCATCATCTCCGATCCCTCAGTATATCTCCCCCCTCGGACTTCCTGCCCTGACAACAAACCTTCACCACTGTCTGACCAACCGGGTCTCCGCATCGTCCGACACCTCTTTAACACTTCTTCTCCACTACGTGATAATGTCATCACACCACCAACTGCGGACTGGTGGGAAAACCTGGATCGGCAAATCGCTCAGCAGCAGCAACAAGTGGTTTGTGACTGTGGGAGGGTTCCGAAACAGTTATCCTCCAGAGTATGCCGGTTTTTTAAATCCAAAATTTGTGGGAGGGGGCAGACTGGGTAGAAGGAGGCGATGAGGTGGGGAGCTGGAGGAGTCCGATTTCGGTAGACATGGGTGGACTGCGTGGAGACTGAACTGGTGGACAAATGGCAAGCATGTCCGCAATCACACGTACTACACTGTCGCACTGTTCTGGCCTCAACAGTGCTCTAACACACGAGTCCCAGTAACTTGAGAAGATGAACTAGGAGTGTACCTCTGCGGCTGTTCCCCTGCTCCACCATCAGCAGGTGGTTTCTACACCCCCAGGAAGGCTCTGACCCCCTGCAGTAGTTGGCGCCCACATCCACGCCCTCGAGTCCTCTACCCCTAGCCCTCGGGTTAAACATTTCCAATTATTAAGTGTAACACTTGAAAAAAAAAAAAATTTTGTGTTTTTATTTTTGTTAGCGTTTTTTATTTTTTTTTAAACAAAACGATGCTATCCTATTGCGTATGGCTAGTTCTAACTACACTGACAGCACCACAAATGGATTTGTGCTTTTGCAGATGAGTTGAGCATATAAAAAATGAAATAAAGGTAAAAAAGACCTGCCTAATTCTACTTCACCAACCCCTATAAATTGGCCACTTCATGTTTGGCAGGGTGATATGCGTTGTACTAAGAGCTAAACACAATCGTCGCAGCCCCTGCAAATTCCTCACAATATGGTACTAGCTGCACTACTAATTGCCTAGCAAGCCAGCCAAAGCAAACAAAAAAAAGAATAAATAATAACGCTATTGTAGGCCTAATTAAGCCGTTGGGGTCTCCTATGGCTATTTGTGTAGCCTACAATGAGAGCACACATGCTTGCCAAGATGAGTTTGAGCTATAAAGAAGTGAAATAAGCATAAAAAAAAAAAATCAGCAGACCTCTGCCATAATTCTACTCATACCCCGAATAATTGTCCACTTTGGTTGTTTAGGTGGATATGGGTACACAAGACGCTAGAACACAACGGTCGCAGTCTCCCCAGCAAATTTTCCTCACAATATGGTACTGAGCTGAACTACTATGCAGCCAACGCCCACAGCCAGAAGCAAAAAAAAAAATGAAAATTATAAACGCTTGGAGCCCTAAGAAGAGTTGGGTTCTCCTATGGCTATTTTGTAGCCTACAACTGACAGCACACTGCTTTGCAAGATGAGTTGACGCTATTAAAAGGAAATACAGATAAAAAAAAATAATTACAGCGACCTCTGCCATTCTACTCAAACACCTAATAAAGTTGCCCACTTCGGTTGTTTGAGGTGGATATGTGGTTCATAAGAGCTAAACACAACGTACAAGTCCCCCTGCAAAATCCTCACATATGGTACTAGCTGCAACCTACTAGTGCCAGCAAAGCCCACCACAAAATAAATTAAAAAAAAAGTATAGCGTATTGTGCCCTAAGAAGGTTTGTTTTCTTGTATATCACTCTGCCTAAACGATTCTAAAGAACAGCCTAACGCTTTCCCTGACCAGCAGCTAATCTTCTCCTGCGGCATCCAGTACCAGAATGATCCGAGCGCGCGGGCAGGGGCTAGTCTATTCAGGGTCACTGATCTGGCCGCCAACCCAAGCGCTTATCGAGTGTAAGGTACACGTCATGCGTGGTGGAGTGGAGAGTCTCCTGCTTGGTGAATTGGCTCTGTTTTTCTGGCCGCCAAAAAGCAAAACGCGGGAGTATGCATTTTCTCGAGCTGTGCGCGAAGTAATTCGTCCGACAACGGCAGTGTTCGAGTACGCTAATGCTCGAAACGGCATCAAGCTCGGACGAGTATGTACGCTCATCTTCTATTCTTATGGAATTCCATTAAGAGGTATGCACATGATGCAATAGCTGGGTGGGGGGGGGTGATTTTAGAATTTGGAAGGAGACATCAGAGTAAACTAATACAAGAATAACCAGTTCACAGTGCCGCGTGATCTATGAGTTAGGGTCCATCTGTTATTTTGGTGGATTGATGGTAGAATTTCGTTAATATACCTGCACTTAAGGGACTTGTGAAGATGATTCGCCGGTTGATGAAGCTTGGCCGAGCTGGAGTTTTATCTTTGATTGTGCCCATGCTGCTAGCTGCTCAACCCCTGCCTCCAATAATGTTTTCGTTCCATGACGCACATCTGTCAGCTAACACTAAGGACACAACTGCCTTAAATTGTAGCAGTTTGATGCTATTCTGGGATATGGTTCCTCGGGGATTCATAGGGACAAGTGCATGCCTCTGTAGCATGCAGAATTCAAGATGAAAGGAAAGATAACCATACGGGTCTACTCCCTAGCCCATGCCAAGCTGGCCCATGGTTAATTTGTATCATCGCTACTGCTGCGTGATAATGAGTTTTAACCCCTTCACAATCTAGTCCTTAACCATTAGTTATAACAATTGGTAGTAACTAATTGTACTTCCTGGGAAAAAATCCAAATTCTGGAAAAATGTATAAAAAACACAGTCTGCCTCATTTTCTTTTGCGCTCTGTATGGCCAGCTTTTAACTGTATTTATTATCTTGGAGTTGGACGATCACAGGCCATACCAAATTTTTATAGGTTTATTGTGTTTTAATACATTTTAAATTGGACATTTAAAAAAACCATATTTCCCCAATTCTGACGCCAATTAATTTGTGTTCATCATAGTTAGTGATTGCCAACTGGGGTAAGGGGCTTTTGTTTTGTACCATGTGGGTTAGGAGGGTGGGCTACATACTCCCAAAAGCACCAAACACAATAAGCACATAAGTAAACAATACCAAAATGTACGTACAATCAGCATTAATTCCTGAATGTGGGTCTACAGTTCTGGGGGTTTTTTTTTTGTAAAGTTTTTTTAGTTATTTTTATTAAATCTTAATTTAAGAATGTCTAGGGTAAGTAAAAGAGTCCAAATTCGCTGCAGACAACCATAACACCAGATAAAAGTCTTTTCGAATTTAAGTCTCTAGAAGAAACCAGCATCATTAGGAACTGTAAAATAAATATATGCAGAGAGCTCCCTCTAATGGTGACATTGATCAAATGTTAACAATTGATGGGCATAGGCATGTAGTACTACAATACAGTTACGAATCACACTGTCCCCCCTCTGTCGTGCTGTAATCATCCCATATAAAGCTAACCTGGCTCCCTGCCACAAGTCCTATACAGTCCCGGGGTGGTGATGTCCTCTTTTCAAAGCTCCAACGTTTCTTACCTCACCAAGATACACTACTCCGCATGGCCCCGCTGTATAAGGAAGGGCCAGGGTGTACACTCACCTCGCAGCGCTAAGCTTTCCTGGCCTCTTATTATGGGTGAGAGTATGTGAGGTGGAGGACATTCCTTAAGGAAGTGAGTGGGTGAGGTGGGTGCCTCTTATTATGGGTGTAAGCATGTTAGATGGAGGACACCCCTTAAGGGTATGCACAAATGAAAAAAGAGAAGGAACAACCGGAGGACGGCGCCTCGTGTGATACTGTTGGTATAAATTTTACAAAAAGGATAAGCAATACTGCTCACCTGTTCACCACTTGGTGGTATGCAATAAATTATCCCAAGGAGAATCTTCACTGTCCTAGATGTTCTTGCAGCTCCACAGTCCCCAGGGTAGCCGGTACCCACGTAGGTGGGCCGGTATGGTTCAGATATTGAAGGCAAAAAAAGAAGGAATGGGACTAAAAGTGGGCGCTAGACTAGCCTTATCACGGTGGAGTGTCTACACTAGAGGTGCAAAAATTAACTAGTTCAACTCACACCATAAGGTATAGGACGTTTTATTAACACTTACAATAAAATGTGGGCCTTGATGTCAAGGCAATTGATGCATAAATAAATAAATAATATAAAATGAAGACCATATAAAAGTCCAAATAAAATGACGCGTTTCGGGAGTATTCCCTTCATCAGACTGAAAAGATGGACTAAGAAAGCTGTAATGGTAAAGACATTTTAAAGTCTAGACATTAGCATAAAAGGGAGTGGTAAACCAGAACAACCAATAAGAAATATTGTTAGATTAATTAATCATTGGAAGAAGTAAAGGAGGGGAGAACACCTGTAAACACAAATGCACTTACATGTCAGTGTGGAGCTCTGTGTGCTGGTGTGCAGACGCCGGCGCCTGCGCAGTGTAGAGGAAGGTTGGCGCGCGCCCGAATAGAAAAAAGGCGCACGCGCTCAAGGGAGAAAACCAGAGTGTGGAGGAGCGCCTGCGCACAAAGGTGTCTCGTCCGCGCCTGCGCAGAGTGGAAATAGGTCGGCGTGCGCCCGATTCAAAGAATGGCGCATGCGCCCAAGCGGAGAGCCGAAGTATAATCAGGCGCCTGCGCCCAAAGCCAGCGCATGCAGTACTGTGTCGCCCGGTGATATGTCTATACGGCTGCAAAATGACAAGACTACTGGCTGACTAGGGCATAGTGCCTGCGAGTAGAGGGGAGGATAAATGTACTGTCGTGTTCACTGGTTGGTGGCAGTAACAGCCAGTATTAGAGTTAAGTACATAATGAAGCAATATATAGTGTGCAATAAACAGGATATATGAGTAAAACCATAACATTTGGATAAAAGGACAACCATAAATTAAAAGGATTGAATTTCATGGAGCGTATAAAATTCTAGATTAAAAGGACAAGTTATATTGAATGATTTAGTACATATAAATATATATATAAAAACATTTGCAACCAAAGAAAAAATTATAAGAAAGATTATTGGGAACAATTATTATAAAACAGATCGCCCTATTGGGGTCTAGAACACATTCTCTAGACTCTCATTTAGACCAGCGGGGACTAAAGTGTGTAATTTGAAAATCCAGTACATTTCGCGCTGTTTCAGTTTGTTAAAACGTTGGGGGACAGAGGAGTTAATTTGTTCAATAGGCGTGATAGTGAATTCTTTATAATTTTTATTGTGATGTACTGCGGCATGTCTGGACACACTATGTAGGCAGTAACCATTCGTAATATTCGATCTATGTTTGTTGAGCCTTTCTCTTAACGACTGAATGGTGCGTCCTACATACTGCAGCTTGCAGGTGCACTCTATCACATAGATCACATAATCTGTGCTGCAGTTGAGAAAACTTTTTATCTCAAAAGTTTCTCCAGTTGTGTTTGACTGAAAACTCGTTTTTCTGTGTGTAATTGTTTCGCAGCATTTACACAGGGAATGGTTACACTTGAAACTGCCTATAGTTCTGGGGAAAATAGAAGGTTGGGTTATTGTTTGGGTGCGTAGGCGGCTTGGGGCTACTATATTCTTAACCGTACGAGATCTTCTAAACGTTAGTCTCGGATTAGTAGGGATAATATCTTTAAGATATGGATCGTGCAGAAGAAGGTCCCAGTGTTTCTGGAGTATTTTTCGAATTGCTAGACCATCATTGGAATAGGTGGTTATAAAATTGGTCACAAAGGAATCATTAGTATTTCCCCTACTTGAAGGTAGTAAACACTCCAGTTGTGTCAGGGCACCCGCTTTTTTGTGTGCTGTTGAGATGAGTCCTGTGGGATAGCCTTTGGCTCTGAACCTATCTGTCACCATACTACTCTGTATGTTAAAGTCTTCAGTGGTGGTACAGTTCCGTCTGATCCGCTTGAACTGACCATATGGGATATTAGTTTTCCATTTTTTGTAATGGTTGCTTGAAAAATCTATATAACTGTTGCTGTCCACAGTTTTGAAATGTGTCCTAGTATGTATTTCACCTTCTTTATGGTAAGCAACAATATCCAGGAACTCGGCTTCTTTAGATGTGATGTTGGAAGTGAAGCTCAAGCACCATTCGTTTTCATTGATGTCTCTGATAAAATTGACAGCTTCTTCCTTGCTACCTTTCCAGATGATGAATATATCATCTATATATCGTTTATATAGTAGGCAGTTTTTAAATAATTCATGGGTATAAATGTTTTGCTCTTCGAAGAGTCCTACAAATAAATTTGCGTAGCTAGGTGCAAATTTGCTTCCCATGGCCGTGCCCCTCTGTTGTAGATAGATTTTATCAAGAAAGGAGAAGAAGTTATGTTCTAGAATAAAAGCGATGGCTTTGGTGATAAAGTTGCTTTGAAGGGCCGGCATATCGGGATCTTTAGTGAGATAATGTGAAACAGCATGAATACCCAGGTTGTGCGGAATGATAGTGTATAATGAAGAAATATCCATGGTAATAAACAAGTAATTGTCTTCCCAGGGAAAACCTAGTATTTGTCTCAAAAGATCTGAGGTATCCAATGTGTGGGAGGCAAGTTTGCGAACATAGGGTTGAAGGAAAATGTCCACATAGTGGGATAGATTAGATGTCAGAGATTCAATTCCTGAGATTATGGGGCGCCCCAGTGGGTTGTTAGCGTCCTTATGAATCTTAGGTAGATAGTAGAATATAGCCAGGGCTGGTTCCTCGATTTTTAGATAGTTTAGTTCTTTTTTATTCAGGATGCCTGATTTGAACCCTTCCTCTAGGAGGTCATATAGGGCTTTTTTGAAGAGCAACATGGGGTTTTTGTCTAGTTTCATGTAGAAATTAGTGTCTGAAAGCAGTCTAAGGGATTCCTTAATGTAATCACTTCTATTGAGAACCACGATACCTCCCCCTTTGTCTGCTGATTTGATGGTTATGTCGGGATTTTGAGCTAGTTGTGTCAGTGCTTTCCTCTCTAAGGCAGAGATGTTTTGTTTGGTCTGTGTAGAACTCTTGGATTCAGCATGTAGGATTCGGAAGTCTGTGGAGACTAGGGAATAAAAGGTTTCCAAATAATTGCCTTTATGGTGAGTTGGGTAAAAATTGGATTTTGGTTTCAGGTCGCTATGTATGGCAGGTGTGGAGATGTGGAAATGTAAGTGCATTTGTGTTTACAGGTGTTCTCCCCTCCTTTACTTCTTCCAATGATTAATTAATCTAACAATATTTCTTATTGGTTGTTCTGGTTTACCACTCCCTTTTATGCTAATGTCTAGACTTTAAAATGTCTTTACCATTACAGCTTTCTTAGTCCATCTTTTCAGTCTGATGAAGGGAATACTCCCGAAACGCGTCATTTAATTGGACTTTTATATGGTCTTCATTTTATATTATTTATTTATTTATTAGAGATGAGCGAACATGCTCGTCCGAGCTTGATGCTCGGTCGAGCTCGAATAACGAGTACCCGAGCATTTTAGTGTTCGCTCATCTCTAATAGGGAACCATTCATTTTCATCAATACTGATTTGATATATTTCATACTAAATATAACTATGCTACAAGTCATCAAATACAAACACTAGAAATAAACAGATATGTAAAGAAATTGTTTAAAGGGCAGGATTACTTTTGGCATTTAGACATCTAGTTAAAGGGAAACAGATTTTAAACCACTAAACCAATTCTATGTTCAAAGTCGACAGCATTTAAATGTGCGCAGTCCCTGGTACTGATCCTTTTGTTGGTCCCATTCCATGGACTGCAGACCTCGCACAGGATGGGAGTCCTTGCATTATACAGAAATGATGCAAGGAATCCATGTCTACTTGCCAAACTTTATTTTAAGAACTGTGACATTGCTACCACTGCAGTTCCGCTGGCAGACAGGGAGTCCTTCAGTACAGGCAGTTACGTACAAGAGAGGGTCTGTAGGTTTGTTCTTAAGTTGAATTTGTATGTAAGTAGGAACTGTATATTTTATCATTGTAATCCCAGACAGAACTTTTTTGGTCTCTGACAATTGGATTTTAGAAATGTTGGATTGTCATAAGAACCAGGATTAACACTAAATCTTCATTACAGACACCTCTGACAACTGTTATAGCTGTTTATTGTAGCCTAAGGCTAAAGTACAGTAAATTACCAACATCCAGAGGTCCGTTTGTAACTAGGTGTCGTATGTAAGTCGGGTGTTCTTAAGTTCTCATGTCAGGCAAAAAGTGACTCTTGTCAGCTCATTTGCATATAACTGTGAAGGCTATTTTTGAAACAATAACCAGGCAAGTTTTAACATAAAAGAGTTAGTGCTAGTAAGGGTATGTCATACCATTCTGCCCTGCTGGTAAAAGTGCCTTTCAGGTCAAATTTTCCTTTACCTTTCTCAACGCGTTGCCATATATATATATATATATATATATATATATATATATATATATATATAATCTCTGACGTGTTGGTTTCATCTTCTGTGTACTTGTGGAGTTTAACACACTAGTATTATAAATAGAGATGTTCCTGTTATATATTTGGCAATGGGGCCGGCAAGTTTCAAGGTATACCTTTAAATAACTTGTCTTCTCCTAAGAACCTGCACTTGGTAAGATTTCTACCAGGGAATTAGCACACATCATGGTACATTAACAGGCTATAAACAGAATTATTCAGTGGGTGTGATTTGCATAGACAAATATTTCAGTTATTAAATATTGCCAATTACGTTATGTCATTTTGCATATATAAATGTTGCACCATCATTACAACACCACTAGACATAATAAAGAGATTACTAAAGATTATGTGAAAAGTCTGACACCTATTTTACCCCTAAGGCTTAGGCCAGTGTCGTTTCATTCTGATCTCTACAAACCTCCTTATTATCCCTAAGGGTGTGTTCACACGTGGCGTTAATGCATGCATTTACAAATGCAATACAACAGCTGAGAAGAGGAGATTTGCCTAATTACATGTGTTTAACGCATGTGTTTACACCAGGTTAACACACGTGTCTGTAGCGATTTTGTACTTGCAATCTGAGTCGTTTACCCCTCTTATTATTTGTATCTGTTTCTTTGACTTGTTTTGTATCTCTACATTGGTGTGGGGAGGGACCGTTTTCTTGGTTGTCCTATTTCGCCTAGGATACACAGAAGCAATCAGGCAGGGCTGTTGGGGGGGCTGGAGTTTTAGGGTGCACGGTTGTATCTGTCGTCCATAATCCCAGTGTCCCCTTTACAAAGTGTCTCTGTTTATGATGCTTGATTATAATGGTTAAAATTGCAGAAATTATATAAAGATTTGGAAAGGTCTACATCCAAAGAAGATCAATGGTTAGTTCTCTAAAATGTCTGGAAAAACCTTCATGCCGATTTCCTTCAAAAGTTTAATCATGTGTATCTAGAATTGTTGCTATTCTGAAGGGAAACAGTGGACACGTTAAATATTGCTTTAATTAAGATATATCTCTTGTTTATTCATTTTGCATTTTGTTTACTAACCCTCTACCAACGTGTGACTTATCTTTACGTCACACATTGGCTGAGCCCTCTCCATACAAGGTGGGTGTTTGCTCCATATTGAAGCAAACACCCATTGGTATCACCTGCAATCAGTGCTAGCACCGATTGCCACCGGTAAATCCGTTGGCAGCAGTTAAATCGTGGTTTCCCCCATCTTGGCTGAGATCATCACTCCTTGTGACATCATTGGGAAGAGATGATCTGTCGCCATGATAGCCTTGGTTCTTTATAAGACCCAAAGCTGTATGGTTTCTGCAGATCTGTTACTATGTGCCAGTGACACACAATAAAACCTATTTAAATTTAGTATCCTCGTGATCGTACTGACCCAAAGAATAAAGGAGATTTGGGGTGCACAGTGAAAAACGTAAAAGCCAAGTCCACAAGAAAATGAGCAGATGCATTTTTTTCACCAATTTCATCCCATTTTTAATTTTTTTCCTACTTCTTAGTACACGGCATGGAATAGTAAATATTGTCACTACAAAGTGAAATTTGTTACGCAGAAAACAAGTGCTTGTACATGGAAATATAAGAAAGTTATTGTTTTTTGAAGGTGGAGAGCTAAAAATGAAAATGCAAAAATGAAAAAGGGCCTGGTTGGTTAAAGGGTTAAAATAAAATAATTAACTTTACTATTTTCCGAAGGCATTCTTGCAGCTTTTTCCACACCTGCCTAAAACGTTTCCAAATTACTGAAATTCAACTTCAGTAATTCAACTGAGCAATAAGCTTCCTATATTGCTAGTTCCTGTAAAGGTGTCTTTGGCCACCATGTACTCTGGCTACTCATTAAGACCTCTGCCTGTTTGTCCGATTTAGGTCAAAGGATTCATTTTGCTTAATGGAGCTTGCCTTTTCAGGTATACTCATTCCTATTGTTCCATCAGGTTATTTCTCTGTAATATCTTATGATGATGTTTGTATATATATATATATATATATATATATATATATATATATATATTATTAATTGTTATTACTATGGAGTCTCCATGCATGCTCCTATCTGGATTCTGGGTAAGGAATGTTCAAACAAGTTTTAAAGGGTGGTAAAAGGAAAAATGTGCCTCCAGTGCTACCTTAAAGAAGGCAGCTACCTTAATGTCTGGCATTCAAGAAGACTTGCTTTGAGATGTGATGTGGGAAAGGAACCAAACAAGTAAGTCTATTCCAAGAGGAACCCAACAGTAGACAGTTCCATTTTACTGGCATTACATCACTCTGACTCTCTGAACCTTTTCTGTCTACTCTACCTCTACTAGAGGCCCTATGCCATCTCTCCTGTCCTCCCTATTACAAGAAACATCTATTATACCTACACTGACCTCAACTATCCCATCAGAACAACGTGCCAGTGTAAACCTACCGAGGCTAAATGCCATGAAACAGAGACTTTTCCAAAAGAAAGCAAACTGGTGGTCCAAAAGTTAACCATTGGCCTCCTTGTCTGAAGTGGATTGCTTTCAGAAGGCTTTTATATACTGCTCACTGCAGGAGAAAGAGCAGAAAAAAGGCACAGACAAGTTACATTACTCAATGATGTAGGTTCAAATATTTACTATTCCCCCCTGCTGCTTTGACTTCTGAAATAAAAAATAGCATCAAAGCTTTAGTTAAAAACATTAAAAAAAAAATAGTTCATATAGTTTGAGGGGCAGTTTTAAAGTTACATATAGGCCTTTAAAAGGAAGCTTAAAACTGTAACTGTCCCTAAAAAGAAATTCTTTGGGAACTTACTGTCCTTAACTGAAAGCTTCCTAATATCCTAAAAATTAAAGTATTTTAGAAATGATGGCAACATAAGTCTGACATGGTAAATGTTAGTTATTAACAGATTCATACAGGGGGACTATCTATTTATTTAAGAATAAATAGGAAAAAATGATTTTTTCTAAATTTTGCAAGTTTCTATTTCTCTCTACAAATAATTTGAGTTCAAGCATGAAATTTAAAGTACTATTAAATGTTAGACTTAAAAAAATGAGTTTTGTCTGTATGGTGAAAATGAACAGCTCTGTTAATGTTTGACAACCTGAAAAAATGTAAGACCTTTATGGTAGTTCCCCATTTTAAAATAACAATGAAAATATGTAACTCCTCTTTAAAAAGCTATTCCGATAATATCAGTGAGTGAGTAAAGTTTCTTTAAAAATTACCAAAAACTTATATAATAAAGGTATGACTCCACAAAATCTAGATTTTGGAAAAGGGCAGCACCAGACCTTAAAGTGAACCTGTCAACAAGAGTGTGATTTATAGCTGGTTTGAGGTTCCAATAGCCTATGCTATGCTGATTAAAAAATGTCTTTGTCAGTTTTTTCAATTATTTCAGTACTTTATAAAACTTTTTTTCACATTACCTGGCTTCCTGCTAGCAGTGGTGAGTATCTGCGTCTTCCGATGTGGTCTTCTTCTACTCCACACCATCCCCCTCCCTCCTCTGCCTGCGTAATGGACATGACAGGAAGTGGGAAGGGACCTGGACATGTGGGGGGGAGAGAAGACTGAAAGACGGTTACGAACAGGCTGCTGCTCCCCCACTTCTCCCTGGGGCAGACGCCAAGTTATGTGAAATAAAGTTTTATAAAATACTGAAATGATTCAGAATGCTCACAAAGGCATCTCTTGGATCAGCACAACATAGGAACTTGTCACAAGCTAAAGATGACATTTCTGGTAAGAGGTTTGCTTTAAATAGTATTCAGGGGTAAATGTGGAGCAATTTGAAATTGGGTGCATGTAACCGGGTGATCCTAGTTCCACAGATCCCAGCAATAGTTCAAAAGAGAAAGGCAGCAGCACTCAGTTGTAAGTGTAAAGTAAGTGTGCCAAGTGCACTTACTAGGGACCACAGGACAGTTGCCACCTCAGGTTAAACGCTGGGCAAGCAGACAGGCAGGCATGGGGTTGGGGGAAGCTTAGGGCTCACAATTTTTCACCCCTGCCATGATATCACCAATAATGACTTTGTGTTCTCTAAAGGGAAATCTGACATGCAGATCTCTAAAAAGATAACAGTTTGAGAATCGACAACACCTTCAACAACACAAACCATGAGGAATCTACTATCAGAAGAAGATCTGATGGTAGATTCCTCCTGCTGCCTCTGCCCTAATCTGTAATTTCAAAATCCTTGAACCTAACATAACTTGTTAAAAACTTTATTTTAGTAATATGTAAATTAACTGCAGAGGCTACAGGGGCGTGTACTATCCTGAACAGGCACTCGGAGCTAAGGCTACTCCACCCCCCAGTAGCCTCTGCAGTTAATTTGCATATTAATAAAATAAAGGTTCCAGGATTATTAAATTACAGATTAGGGCAGAGCCAGGCAGGAGGAATCTACCATCAGATCTGCTTCTGATCCTCATGGTAGGCTTCCTTTAACGGAACATGGAGCTAGATCAGTCCACACTGAAGTTCACACTATGAAACAAACGAAAATAATGGTGTAATGGAAATAATTCTTCACCACATAGAGATTAGCCAAACCACTTATCCTTGTCAAAAGTCTTAGTTTTATGACAACAAATTGAAAGAAATTAATACTCCTACTTGGAAAATAAATCTAAAGTAACGCCTAAGTAAGTATTAAAGATTAGCCCTAAAGACATTATGGTAAAGAGATTGATCTGCAGACAAAGGCACTGTTAATCTATATCTAACTATATCAGAGGTTCTAAATATCCTATTGGAAAAAAAGTAAATATTATGTAAACAGATCCCCACCCTGACCTGGGAAAAATACTGAAACGAGTTTTTGGTGACCACAAGATAGCCCCTAGACACCTTCTATGTATACAGCAAATTTAAATATTATAATCTACAAGGATAGAAGCCTAGATGATCTATGTATACCACAGGTCTGGCTCCTGGGACCACCAGCAAAAAGTTGTGGAGTCTTATACAGCCATACATTTCTTATAGAGGGACAATGAGGAGCATTGCAACAAATTACTACTTTGAATTGGATTCTTCACATCTATCATTAAGGGAATTTACCCATAATGCAACCCATGTGAATGCTATAGGTCAATGATGGCAAACCTTTTAGAGACCAAGTGCCCAAACTACAAACAACACCCACTTATTTATTGCAAAGTGCCAACACAGCATATTAAGCAGCACATTATTGCTATCTGCTGTGTCACAAATCTCAATCGTATCGGCCTCTTGAGGACGCCAATACAGTCGAAAGAAGGAGGGCGAATTTGGACCACATTGAATCTTCTCTCCAGGGTCCCTTGTATAGGAAGAAACATGGGGCTGGCAGGACAACCTCAAAAATTAATCCCTTTCTACACGTTCTCATTACTCCTGCTATCCCAAGCAGCCAAGCATATGTTGCTTTAACATAGCTCTGAGAGCAGCATATCTTGAGTTACCTGGGACTGCAGGAAGATTCTTTGAATCCTGTCAGGCAAACTTGGGGTGATGGCCTGGATGCCCACAGAGAAGGCTCTGAGTGCCACCTCTGGCACCCGTGCCATAGGTTCGCCACCACTGCTATAGGCTATGGAGAACAGGAAGTCCTACACAATACACAACAATTGCGATACAGCCAATTCTCCGGAACAGGTTTTGACAAATGATACCCCCCCCCCCCCACACACACACTTTATCGTCTCCCAATGTTTACACCAATGGCAAAACAAAGAGCAATAATCTTCCTTCTCGCCATTTCGGAGCAGTTCTGTGAGTCAAGGCTGCCCCCAGACAAGGACATGCCAAAACTTCTCCTAAAACTTTAGGAAGAAAATATATTTAGAAAAGGTCAAAGAAAAATCATCTGCAAAAAATAATTTTATGTAATAATACACAAATAAGCTTATATCTAATAATACACCCACATACAATTCATTCAAGCCAACATGCTGGTTTGACAGAAAGTAATGAAGTGCCAGGACACAAATAGGAATTAGCCGGAAATATTAGAGATTGACAAAGGAGGAGGATATTCCTGTAGCAAGATTACTCTATCATTGACGTTGATACTGGCAGAGAGCAGGTCTTAGTGCTGCCTACACACTCTATATTACAAATACACACCTAAGGCAGAGCTGGCAACATTGCAACATTCCTTTCATGGAGATTAGAATATGTAAGTCTGGGAAAATCTTTTTACGGAAAACTTTCTGTCAGAAACTGGCCACCTCAAATATTGGCACAGTCTATTAACGGGCAGATTTTGTTTGAGTGATGTTATAGTGGCATTTATCAATTTCCAACCTTTCCAGTTCTATGTGCTACCAACAAGACCTTTTCACCAATAAAGGATAAAGATTGACAAATTTTGTACAGAGAATGTGGGCACTAACATAGAAAGTGTCTCAGATTGTTTCAGAATATATAAACAATATATTTAATTTGATTGGCTTATACCGATACAATGATAAACAACAGTGGTTAAAAAACAGTGATTAAAAAACAGTGATTAAAAAGACCAATGTATGACACAAGAAAAATTTATATATATTTTTGCATATGTTTTCTGAATGTAATTTGGTCCAAAAAATATTGCTTGTTCTCCAATGAGTAATTTATTGTTGTGTTCGTACACAAAAAGAGATAAAATTGTACATAAACAGAAAGAAAAAAGAACAAAGAAAGCTTTTCTTTCAAGGTACCTTCGTAAAATTCTTATGGAGGAAGAAACAGGGATAGATTGTCACATATATTTAATGTGTGAGGTCTATGTCTGTTGTATAGCACATATGCATTGAGGTTTGTGACCAAGGGGTAAATACTCCAGCAGGTTTGTGCTTTCAGGTCATAGGGCCCTATGCCTGCAGCACACGTTTTCATAAAAAATATAAAATGATAAAAAATATTAATAAAAAGGTTATTCTTTGAGCAGCTTCAATCTTTTTATCAACTTCAACCTTTATATTGTACCATTTCAATTTTTATAATATGCAACTGTCTACTGCGCCGTCTGGCGAAGTAGACAGTTGCGCCAGACGGCGGCTGGGTTGATGTTCCTTTGCAGAGCTATGTTGTTTCCCCGTGCCTCCTACTTTTCGGATCCCCAGTTGTGCTTGTTTTACCGTTTTGCCGTTTTGGGGAACGCCGTGTGAGATGTCTCCAGACTATGCTGGCTGGGTTCGTTCTTTGCTCAGCAGTGGTGTTAGGAACGCCGTTGGTGATGCTGGTGCCTGGCTTGTGGATCGTGGATTTACATCTCTCGCAGCCCAAACTAGCTGATCCTGGTATCGAGGGATCTCAGCGTTTCCAGTGCACGCGGCACTAAAGGTGTCTCTGGCTCCGGAGCGAGATTTTGTATTCAAAAGGATAGTCCATCGGTATAAAATATAGATATTTGTAAAATTTGTAGCTGCTCAATTTTGTGCAAAATGCGTTTCAAAGCGTGAAGCTTCTTCTTCAGTAGCTTGATTAAGAATGTGTATACCTCCTTCTATTCAGTCACTCTTATACCCCTTGTTGGATGTTATTAACACCCGTCCCGGATTCCATCCCTTGGCCACTCTTATTCCCCCCTTGTTGGATGTTATTAACACCCGTCCCGGATTCCAAGCACAACTGGGGATCCGAAAAGTAGGAGCCACGGGGAAACAACATAGCCCCGCAAAGGAATACCAACACCAACCCAGCCGAATATCAACTAACCGTGAGTTCCAGACGGCGCAGTAGACAGTTGCATATTATAAAAATTGAAATGGTAAAATATAAAGGTTGAAGTTGTTCAAAAGATTGAAGCTGCTCAAAGAATAACCTTTTTATTAATAATTTTATCATTTTCTATTTTTTATGAAAACGTGTGCTGCAGGCATAGGGCCCTATGACCTGAAAGCACAAACCTCCTGGAGTATTTACCCCTTGGTCACAAACCACAATGCATATGTGCTATACAACAGACATAGACCTCACACATTAAATATATGTGACGATCTATCCCTGTTTCTTCCTCCATAAGAATTTTATGAAGGTACCTTGAAAAAAAGCTTTATTTTTTCTTTTTTCTTTCTGTTTATGTACAATTTTATCTCTTTTTGTGTACGAACACAACGATAAATTACTCATTGGAGAACAAGCAATATTTTTTGGACCATATTACATTCAGAAAACATATGCAAATATTATAAGAATTTTTCTTGTGTCATACATTGGTCTTTTTAATCACTGTTTTTTAACCACTGTTGTTTATCATTGTATCGGTATAAGCCAATCAAATTAAATATATTGTTTAACCCCTTATCACCGACACTAGTTTTCAGCTCAATGACCAGACTCGATTTTTCAAATCTGACAAGTCTCACGATAATTGGTTATAACTTCGGAACGCTTTAACATATCCCGGTGATTTTGAGAATGTTTTCTCGTGACACATTGTACTTCATGTTAGTTATAAAATTTAAGTGATACGTTTTGCGATTCGTTCTGAAAAAAAGTGAAAATTTGGCAAAAGTTTGTAAAAATTCTTCATTTTCCAAGTTTGAAATGTTCTGCTTTCCAGATAGGAAGTAAAACTACCCAAAAAGCTTGATAAATTACATTTACGGAATGTCTGCTTTATGTTGAGATGATATGTTATGCATCCTCTCACTTTTCTAGGATGTTATGAGGTGCAGAACTTTAGGTGCGATTTTTCTCATTTTCATGAAAATTGCCAAAACTCACATTTTGATGGAAAACTCAGCTTCCAAGTGACTTTGAGAGGCCTAAATAATAGTAAAACCCCATAAATTACCCCACTATAGAAACTTCACCCCTCAACGTATGTAAAACAACTTCTATTAAGTCCATTAACCCTTTAAGTGTTTCACATGGGTTAAAACAATATGGACCTGCGATTTAGAAACTATGGAATTTTTTTGGAAAATACATTCATTTAGGCCAAACTGACAGTTTCAGAATAAATTAAATGTTGAAACACACTGCAACGCTTGATGCCCAATTCCTCCAGAGTGTACTGATACCCCATATGTGGTGGTGACTGCTGTACGGGCGCACGGCCGAGTATAGAATGAATGGAGGCGCCATTCACAGCAGATTTGTATTGTCACATTGTACGACCTATAAATTTTTATTTTTTTTGGTAATGCAAACATATGAGGGCTTATTTTTTACGGAATGAGATACAATGTATAGATAATTCATTTAGGGGGGTCTATAGCTTATTCATGAGATTTTATTAACTATTTCAAGGGGGACACAAACAAAATCATCAATTTTTATTTTGGATTTTTAGCATTTTTTTTCCCCCGCTCACCGTAATGTAAAAATAATATTTTATCTTTATTCTCTGGTTCACTACGATTGCGGTGATACCTCATTTATATAGTTTTTCTTATCTTTGCTCAATTTTCCTGAGCAAAACCAATATTGGAGAATATCGCATTGTTTTTACTATTTGACAATTTTTATTGCCATAACTTCTGTATTTTTATGTTGTCAGACCTGGTTGAGGGCTTATTTTTTGCGAAAAAAGTTGTTCTTTTCAGTCGTATCATATTAGGGAACGTAGCTTTTTTTGATCACTTTTTAGAACATTTTTTGTGATGGTGTTTGATGAAAAATTGTATATTACGGGAAGTTTTTAATAGTTTTTTTTTTCATCGTTCACCGAACGGGTTCAATATTGATTTAGATTTGTTGTACAGATTAATACGGACGCGGTGATACCAAATATGTATGTTTTTGTGTTTTATTTACTGTATTTGCATTTTATGTGTTACTGGGGAGATTATGGGACTTTTATTTTATTTATTTATTTAATTATTATTATAAAAAGATTTAATTTTTTTTTTTTTTACATTTTCTACTTCTTGGCTTGAATAAGCGATCATCCGATCGCTTATTCAAGCCTTTACACTGCAATACACTTGTATTGCAGTGTATAGTGTAAGTAACTGAGCATGCCGCGCATGCTCAGTTACTTACAGCCGGGTCCTGCCAGGAAGGCAGGACCCGACGAGAAGAGGAGCCGACAGCCTCGGGTCACTCGTCGGGACCCGGGGCAGCGGCAGGAGGGATCGGATCCCCCGGTAAGCACACCGGGGGGGTCCGATCCACGGGGGACACACTTGCACGCCGCGGTCATGCTTGACCGCGGCGTGTAAGGGGTTAAACACCTGGGATCGGAGTTTTTCCGATCCCGGGTGTTAGTGCCGGGTCTGGGCTGTGATATCACAGCCCGACACCGGCACTATACTGACCCGATGTCCCGAAATCTTCTTCTGACGCGGCGCCGTAGAAAGGCGTCGTGTCAGAAGAAGTACCCTTAATGACCGACGTAGATTCCCGATAGGGCGGTCATTAAGGGGTTATATATTCTGAAACAATCTAAGACAGTTTCTATTTTAGTGCCGACATTCTCTGTACAAAATTTATTAACGGGCAGAGACAGGCACAAAAACTTTTGTCGAGTACCCCAACCAAAATTCTGTTTATTTTTTTTTTGGTTATGCTCACAGGCGCCCACACTGTTTTAGTGAGGTCCTTCTTGTATACAAGGCATGGAATTGGGGATATTTACTATGCCTTCTAATTTTTCGAAAGTTGGCAACATGGGGCAGTTGGGTGTGTGTTGTATTTACTAAGATCTTTGACAGACAACCGTAGGTTGGATAGAAGCAAAACCATGTCCTTGTTATGTCCCTTTTCATGTGGCTCTTAATTGTGTTTGCATGGGTTTCCTCCGGGTCCTACGGTTTCCTCCCACACTCCAAAAGATACGGGTAGGTTGGTTTTGATTGTGAGTAACATTGGGGACAGGGACTGATTTGGCAAGGTCTGTGCAGCGCTGCGTAATCTGTGTGCGCTATATAAATAAAGAATTATTATTATTATTTGCCGTCTCAGCAGCTTCCTGGCATTGGTCTCTAAATCTAAGTATATTGACAACCAATATCGCCAAGTCTTTTCTTATCAGCAGGTTTACTCATCCTTTTAATGTGATATAAAACGTATTCCTTTAGCCTAATTGTATTACCTTACATTTATAAATATTGCAGGACATTTATCAGGGCTCCTATACCTGAGATCTGGCATACAAGCCCTGAAGTAATCACAGATGCATAGAGCATATTGTAAAGTAGATCTAAATTATGTTTATTAAAAGAAATAGTGTACCTATTTACTAGATGTAAATTACTATGTGATAATGTATCTGCAGCAAATTGTGTCATGGTATTACAAATAAAGAAAGTATCAAAACCATAATAACACCAAGTTTTATAGATACTTGTAAGTCCATTGACGCAGCAAACACAGAAAGTAAAAAATAGTGGAAGGCTAATAAAACAAAACTATTAATAGTAAGGTAAAATTAGGAACAGACCCTCACAAGGTAAACTGTAGTTTGCCAGAACCCATAGTATAGACACAGGTCCATTGACAAGTAGGCCAAAAAATTAAACCTCTAAACGCAAAATAGTAAAAATCCTAGTAGCTATAAAGAGTGTTATAGGTCATGTAGTACACCCTTGTAGTAGTACACTGCTGCAAAAGTCATGAGCGCACCTTGAGAAAATGTCATAACTAGAGATGAGCGAGAACTAAAATGCTCGAGTGCTCGTTATTCGAGTCGAACTTTTCCCGATGCTCGTCTCTAATAACGAGCCCCATTGAAGTCAATGGGAGACTCGAGCATTTTTCAAGGGGACCAAGGCTCTGCACAGGGAAGCTTGGCCAAACACCTGGGAACCTCAGAAAAGGATGGAAACACCACGGAAATGGACAGGAAACAGCAGGGGCAGCATGCATGGATGCCTCTGAGGCTGCTTAATCGCACCATTATGCCAAAATTATGGGCAACAGCATGGCGATGACAGAGTGACCGAGTGAGGCGAGATAGCATCTAAAACACCCAATAATTGACCCTGACACTATAGGGGATGGCATGCAGAGGCAGCAGCAGGCTAGAGAGTTGCATGGCGACATTAGGGTTCAGAAAGCAAACTGAAATGCGGATTGCTGAATGTCCCGGTACTAATGTGAACAAAAAAACGTATTAGATTACACCACACATGACATACAGTATGTCTCACTGGCAGAGAGAATGTGGATTGGGATTTCTGGAGACTAGCTTGCTAAACAGTAGCAGGCAGACTAAGCTAGATGAAATTGCATTTGTACCACTGTGACTTTCACTTTTGAAAAAAAAAAAAAATCGGCAGACTGTGCCTAATTCAATAAAACCCCCAATAAAATGTCCCACTTAGCTGTTTGAAATGGATATGTGGGTCACTAAGAGCCAAAAATAACATTCGCAAGTCTCCCTGCAAATTCGTCACAACTACTAGTGCCAGCAAGCCCAGCCACAAGAAAATAAAAAAACGCTACTGTAGCCCTAACAAGGGCTGTTGGGTTCTTGTACAATCATTCCTGCCTAACACTAATCTAATAGAACACCCTAACGCTTTCCCTGACCAGCAGCAGCTCTCTCCCTAACAGCATCCAGACAGAGAATGATCCGAGCAGCGCGGGCAGGGGCTAGTCTATTCCAGGGTCACCTGATCAGGCCAGCCAACCACGTCATGCTGGGTGGAGTGCAGAGTCTCCTGGCTTGTGATTGGCTCTGTTTCTGGCCGCCAAAAATCAAAACGGCGGGAGGTGCCATTTTCTCTAGCTGGCAAAATATTCGTCCGAGCAACGAGCAGTTACGAGTACGCTAATGCTCGAACGAGCATCAATCTCGGACGAGTATGTTCGCTCATCTCTAGTCATAACCTCAGAAAAATTGGTTGGTTAGTAGTGTTAATATGAAGGGAAATAAGCTTGATGACTTTCTTTTATGCAATGGCATGTTGATAATGTGCAAATTCTTAAAGAGTCCCTATGGGAATGCCCTCCGTATAAAATCCTTAGACCTCAACTCAGAGCAATGTTCCTAAGTAAACACCGCCCCGACTGGAGCCTAACTGGGCGCACTGTCCCTACTCATTTTATCTCAATGAATGAGATGATGGTACTAGTGTGGAGTACCCCCAGGGAAAGAAATAAGTATCTTAGAAGAAAAATACAGTTTTAGAACCCTACATGCCATGTATCGCCTATTCATTATAGGCTCATCAGGGGAAATAAGTGTAGACCGCTCTGTTGTGGAGAATCGTAGACTCAGCTACATGGAAGTTATCTATAGACATGCTGAAGACAATGGTCTCTCAAGCACAATAACGAGGTGCCTACACAGTTGTGCGTGTAACAAAGGTACAAAGATGGTGGAAGGGATCCCCAGGTAGCACATGTTGTACGTTAAATCAGTGGATGAGTGCAGTAGCTTCATTGAAGCCAATGATGTTTAGAGAAGAAGAGGATTGTGACTGGCTTGAGCAGGCGTATGTCATCAATGTACCACGGGATAGAAGTCTGAAGAAGAGAAATGCACAATTGGGTGCCCCTGCAGAGGCTGCAGGGGCGGGAAGAGGCCCTTTGCACCCGGCGACAGCCAGGCTTCTCCACACCCCAGTAGCCTATGCCGGTAATTTACACATTACTTTTACAACGTTTTTTATAAGTTATATTAGGTTTTAAAATTAGCAAAATAAAGATAGGGGCTGTTGTAGTTAGGAGGAATCTACAATCACATCTAGTTTTGATGGTAGATTCCTTATGGTAGGTTTCCTTTAAAAGGTATTTAATTTGGTGCAACTGTGCACCATTCAATCAAAAAAGGATTCGTTCACATGGATGATTGTCACTTTCATATACATATATAATTATTTTGATGTCAGCACCCGGCTGACATCACTGGTTACTGACTTCTGGTCCGTTACATGTGGCTTCTGGGTGGAGCTGGCGCACACTCACATGCTTCTAGTGTGCGCCGGCGCCACCCAGAAGCCACATGTAGCGGACCAGAAGTCTGTACCAGCTATTGGGTGAGTCCCACTGATTAGTTCTCATAAGTACACTCGTTCCCGAATCTAGCACCACCCCCTGACGAAAGAGTGTGCACTGAAATGTGCATTAAAAAAGGGTGGCACACAGTATTTGGGATCTTCCCGTTTGCTCCTTCATCCCCGTTTTAGTTCAGATTTAAGTCATTCATGATTTTCATTTTACAGTTGTATCTTCTAAACTAAGTGAGTAAATGAAGAAGGCGAGTGAGCTCATCTGAGGAGCACGGATAATCTCGACTCAAAGTCAAATACAAGTAAATTTTTATGGTTAGTCCAGCTTCATACGTTTCTCAGAATGAATATCAGCATGGAAAAACGCAACAGTAGACACACAGCCTATGCGTTTCAGAACACATCCTTAATTATGACTGTAATAAGATTGCAGACTGCTTTTAACACCTGATCATGCACTGACCGGTCACGTGATTCTTAAAAAACCTCATACTTGATTAAAAAAAAACAAATAAGCTCTGAAGGGAATCATCATCTTAACATTAAGTACATTTCATATATATGTACACTAAATATGGTAGAACATATTTTGTCCCCTTGTGTTAAGGGAAAATCCAGAAGGTTTCTTGATGAAGTAGTTTCGTTCTGTGATCTCCACCCTGCAAAGGTCTACTAAACTTTTCCATTACCATAACCACCAAACCTGATGTACACTCTGAAAATGTTTAGATACCATTGATACATTAACTGCTTGTTTATTTTTGGCATCCGATAGATGACATCGGATACGGATTGTTTATTTTTGGCATCCAGTAGATGACTAAATGTATTGATTTTTACAACTCGGACCCTTATTCCCATATATACTATGGGTTATATTGGATAATGGGAGGTTTGTGAATTATTGCATTACTATTGATTAGCACTTATGCACCTATATCTTAGGGGTCGTATCCAGCTATAATATTACCTAGTAGTTGTGCAATGTATGTTTTATACTCCCTTGTTTTATGTATTCTTTGAATGGGACGATAAAGTTGTACCGTCTTAATAGGTCATTGTGTGCTAATGTATTCTTCTTTTTTGGCATATCTTTGTATGTGTGGGAGTACCAGATAGTTCATAGTCCATATTTATAAATCAGCATCAATTAATTTTGCAGATTTATAAATATGGACTATGAACTATCTGGTACTCCCACACATACAAAGATATGTCAAAAAAGAATACACCAAAAATACCTCCAAAAAAAATGAAAAATTAATTTGATAGTGTTTGGTAGTTATGTGCCAAACAGTAAGGTCCTTCTATAAAGAACTTATAACCATTTGGGTTCAATAAACTAGGAAACATTATTGTTTCATTAATCAAACTTTCTTGGCAAAACTTTTTGATAAACTGTTACTTTTAGTTTTACTGAAATATTTTATTGTTTGCATTCCTAACCTATCAAAGTGACTTTTGATAAACTGCCAGCAGTCTGTTTCACTCCCAAATATATGTATCCATAACATCAGTCTTCACCCGGTGTGTAGGCTGAAAATGTAACTGCAAAAATCCCTAAAATTAAAGTTAGTGATATTTCCCTATGGCTGTTGTTTCGCTCTCGCTGCTTAATCCCTCGTGTAGTTCTCCACTTCTGTTTGTTTTTTGGGACCAGCCCACACAACTTCATTATCCTAACACCTCCTACAGTACTGTACAGGGACTTTCCAGCAACTCTCTGTAGTCTTGAGCTGGTTCCCTACTGAGTATCGACTGTAGGCGTAAAATAAGAGGGAGGGATAACTGGACACTTGGAAAGGAGGGGACAACCGGTGCCTTTATTTAGGGCCCTTGTTGCTTCAAGAGAACATGATTACAAGGGCCTTTCTCACTACTGTACTGAAGCTGGGAGCTCAGAAGTCAGTCTACGTATGGAAACACGGATAGAAATGCTCCAGGAAGAGAGGAGTCATGTTACTTCCAGCTCACACACTCTGCAGACTCAGGATAAGACTATTAGGAGGTTGAAATGGGCTGTTGGTTTCTGTTTCGTTCTCCTCTGCACCCTGGCACTGTTCACAGCTTGCTTACTACAAGGTGGATTTCCTGGGAGGAAAGACGAGGTAATTTACGATGACAATGCGCTGAAGGTTTACCTTTCCACAAACCCATAGAGGTCACGTTCTAGCACTTAGAATTGATAGCGTTGCTTAATACTGTGGTTTTACATGTTAGTCTGGTTGTACTTCTCATACTTTCTCTATATGGCACAGGAGGATTATGTAAGATTGGGACACATGAAAATTCATGGATGTTTGATATGTCCTGGGTGACAAATTGAACATGCAAAATTTGCAGGGGTGGATATATATCTGCCCAAGCAGTAAGGAAAAGAGGCCACTTGAGGTCATGTTCAAACCTTCCCTTGGAAGATGCCACGGAGGTGTGGCAGTGTATGCAAATCACTTGTGTCAACCGTTTTGTTGCTAAAAGTGTCAAAGTTGTCTGTAGACATGTGCAAGCAAACATCATGGTTTCTTTATAAATAATTCATGCTATAAGTGGAATTATTTCCCAGATATACTGGTTCGGCCTCCCTTACTAGAAATGTCTGGAATGAGTAGCCCTTGTTATAATTGCAGTAATCACAGAGGACAACAAAGTAACACAGTAACTTTTTATTTCTTCAAGTTGGTCAACTTGCGTCATCCATCTCAGCATATCTTATGCCCCGAGATAAGGTGAGGAAGGGCAAATATTAATATTTAATTGAGTACAATAAAAATACAGCCCGCATAACATTTTATAATCTGACTGATGCTGATTTAGACTATGTAACTTTTACTATACATCAGTATTACAGAAGCAGCATAAGGTTTTGTTACTTTGCAGGGGTTCTAGTATTTGGTCTACAGCAGCACAGATCACATGATTATATGGGCATCCCCCTAAGCAAAGTTTCACTTTGCCTAAAATGTTATGAATTCAGGAAATATACAGTTTCTGTGATTTCCATGCTACATGATATATTTGCATTGAAATGTTTTGGATTGAAAAAGTAGGATTGAGAAAAAGTATAAAGTACTATTTCTATATCAATTTACTATACAGGTAAATTCTATGGTGCACACTTGGATAATAGGATTTTTCTATAATTATTCTAGAGTATAAGTCTGTCTAAATAGAATTGCAATTTAAAAATACAGTATTTTTTATGATATAGCGTGATAATAACATGGCTTTACAGGACCCAGAAAGCAATAGAGTATCCTTAGAATAGGTCAGTTGAGATTAGACCTACATTGTACTTGATCAGAGTTATAGGGGACCTGTCACCAGGAATTTGATTTTAGGCTGGTGACAGGCTCCAAAAGCCTATTCTATGCTGATTTTAAAAATGCCTTTGCCAGAAATCTGAATCATTTCAGTAGTTTACATAAATTTCATTCATTACCTGGCTCCCAGCCAGCAGAGTGTGGTGAGTCCGGAGGATGGGACAGCTGCAGCCTTTGTCTACCTGCATCAGTCTGCAGCTCCCTCCTCCCACTTCCTGTCATGTGCATTGAGCAGGCAAGGGAGGGAGGGGGATGCTGTGGAGTAGAGGAAGAATGTATGAGGAGACACAGGCACACACAGGCTGCAGCTGCCACTCCTCTGGGACTCACCACATGCTGCTGGTAGGGAGCAAGGTAAAATAAAGATATACTACATAACAAATATATAAATGAATATAAACATATATAAACTGAAATTAATCAGAATGCTAACAAAGGCATTTGTAAAATCAGCATAGCTTAAGCTATTGGAACTTGTCACCAGCTAAAAATGACATTCCTGGTGACAGGTTCACTTTAAGGATCATGGCATTGTTTCATCTTAAATTTAGTTTGCATAGAAAGGTGGAGGTATTCTGTCAGGGGAGCATTGCTTTATATGTGTGCTGCCACGAGCATAAGCCGTAAATGTCTATCAGAGATGATTTCGAGATATCCAGACTCTTGCCTCATAATTACCTAAATAAATAGAGGAACTTTATGATGTGTTTTTACAAGAACACAGACAGTCAACATGTGTTGGACAAGTTCCATGTCATTTCATCACTGTAGTTGGATACATTGTGTAGAACCTTTCACTTGTACATTTACTTCCTGTGTTTTGTCAATCGTTGATAGAGAAACAAATGTGAATCACGTTTCTATGTCTTATAGTAGATAGAACACAAAATGGATAGTACCATATTTTTTGGACTATAAGGTGCACAAAAAACCCTTTGATTTTCTCAGAAATCAAAGGTGCGCCTTATAGTCCAGTGCATCTTATATATGAACTGTACTTACAGACAACAGCTGCCTTAAACTGTGCACAGGTCTGCCACCTGCTGGTCATTCATCCTTATAATCAGGTGTGCCTTATACTCTGGTGTGCCTTATATATGAACCTAGACGTTTTAGCAGGCATTTATTGATGGTGCGCCTTATACTCAGGTGCGCCTTATAGTCCGAAAAATACTGTATGTGCCAAAATAGTGGATGTCTATTTACAGGTTTAATGATTTGATTTTAAGTGTCACAAATATTTTTTTCAGAATTGCAGAAATCAAAAGTGCAGATGATATTAGTAAACTTTGTAATTATTTCATTAAAAATCTGTTTCTGTGTAATTCTTCCTTATTTTGTGTATTTTCTGCAATGTCTTCCACTTACAGCTAAGAGATTAAGGGACCTGATAATGTTTCTAATAACTTTAAAGGGGTTGGCCACTTTACTTCATGGTATTGTAATGTGTGTATAAGTGTTTGGCTAGGATATTAGGTAATTTACCAATCTAATACATCTATTAATAGTTCTGCAGTTTCTTTATATGTAAAGTGAAGCCTCCTGTCTTTTACCTCATCAGCCAAACATTCCTGTCTATAAGTCACAGATGGAGGGTCATGTGATCCTAACTGCCCAAAACCAATCTACCTTCCAGGAACTTAAAGTTGACCTGTCCCCAGGAATGTCATTTTTAGCTGGTGATAGGTTCCAATAAACTATGCAACGCTACTTTATAAAATGTTATTTCACATTACCTGGAGACAGGCAGAAACTGTAACTAATTAATCATAGAGGTTCACACAGAACACTGGCCACAGATGGAGGGTCATACGATCCTAACTGTCCAAAACCAATCTACCTTCCAGGAACTTAAAGTGGACCTGTCCCCAGGAATGTCATTTTTAGCTGGTAACAGGTTCCAATAGATTATGTAATGCTAATTTTATGGACACTACTTTATAAAATGTTATTTCTTATTACCTGGCTCTGAGAAAGGGAGACACTGTAACAAATTCATCATAGAGATTCACACCTAACAATATTTTGCACCAAAAAATAATTGAAGAAGTGTGAAAATGTTAATCGTTTTTATACAGTAGGTTGTATGGTTTATACAGTAGGTTATGAGTACTTTATTGCAGCTTAATTCAATAACAGACCATTTTTATTAATATAATAAAACATTTTTAACAGCTTTCTTCTAAACTAGACATGACTGACTTCTCAAAATTTGTTCTTACTGTATTATTTTCACCAATCATTTTCTGTTTCCTTACAGGGACGGGTGAATCCACGTATAGGTATGTTATAATATTTTGAGCTTTTATAGTTATTCTTCATCTACATTATCATCTAACTGTTATGGATGAATGGACATGAGAACACCAAGGATTAGTGTATGAATGTAAGTCGATTTATTCATATTAAGGCTGGATCAATGAGACATATTGATGACCATTTATGAAAAATAATTGTATAAATGGGGTTTTGTACTGAAAGGACACAAATCCCCATCCCAGTGTGTGTACATACAGTGTACAAGGACAATCTAGGGGCAGTACGGTGGTTTAGTGGATAGCACCTTGCAGCGCTGAGGACCTGGGTTCATGTCCCAGGGTCAACATTTGCAAAGTTTGTATGTTCTCTCCATGTTTGCGTGGGTTTCCTCCGAGTCCTCCAGTTTCCTCCCACACTCCAAAACATACTTATAGGTTGATAAGATTGTGAGCCGCATTGGGGACAGAGACTGATTTGGAAAGCTCTGTGCAGTACTGCGTAATCTGTGTGCACTATATAATTAAAAGAATTATTATTAGTCTACAAACTTCAATCTAATTCATTCAATATAAGTCCTGTACAAGAAAATGGGGCAATACTCGTGTATGCTGACTACTACTCCAGTTATACAGGCTGCACATCAGCTCTTGGGATTGATTTCAATTATTTGCTGAGAGTGGACAACCCCTTTAACCTAAACAGAACCGTATACATGAATCAATGTCACCTGTGTCGATTACTGAAGTAAAGGGTTTATCACACAATAGTAAAGGATGTAGGTCATTAATGTCATTAGTTTAATATTTGCCGTTTATTATGGTGATATATAAATGTTTTTTTTAATCTATTAAGGAACACCTCTGCAAGCAAAACCAAGGGCTCACCTAACAGGTAATGGTTCAAAATGATTTTTTAGTTTCTTAGAGTGTTTCTCTAAACTCTTGGTGGGGTTACATATTTTTCATATATTGTGAATTACTAGTGAAATACTGTGCATTTAGCAAATATTTTCTGGGGGCTATAGTGTACATTTTTAGGGTACATTCACACAGCGGTATGCCTGCCGTGCGGGCATACCGCCGTGTGCTGGAGAGGAGGAGGAGGCGGCCCCTCCTCCCTCCATAGAGAATAGCGGCACACGGCCGCACACACGCCAAAAGATAGAGCATGCTCTATCTTTTTGCGGTGTGCGGCCTGGATCGGTGCCAAACATGTGTGGCACCGTATCTGCGCCACGCCGCTATTGCCGTCTATGGGGACGTACATGCGGCCACAAATTTGCGGCCGCATGTACGTCCCCGCAGACGGCCATGTGAATGTGCCCTTAGTGTAATTCATAGTTCTATAAGTTTGAATCTTTATCATAAAGGATTAATGGATTATTTCAATCAATTAACATTATGACAAATCATTAGGATGTACAGTGGGCAGGAAAGTATTCAGACCCCTTTAAATTCGTGTTTCATTGCAGGCAATTGGTAAAATCAAAAAAGTAATTTTTTTGCTCATTAATTTACACTCTAATCCCATCCTGACAGAAAAAATAGAAATGTAGATATTTTTGCTAATTTATTTAACAAGAAAAACTAAAATATCACATAGTGATATGTATTCAGCCCTTTTTCTCAGTGTTGAGTAGAAGCAGCTTTGGAGCTGGTGCAGCCAGGAGGTTTTTTCTGGGAAGATGCAACACGTTTCTCACTGCTGGATTTGGGGATCCCCTGCCTCTTCCTTGCAGATCCTCTCCTGTTCCCTCAGGTTGGATGGTGAACGTTGGTGGAAGCCATTTTCATGTCTCTCCAGAGATGCGGAGTTGGGTTTAGCTCAGGGCTCTGGCTGGGCCAGTCAGGAATGGTCACAGAGATGTTCTGAAGCCTCTGCTTTGTTATTTTAGCTGTGAGCTTAGGGTCATTGTCTTCACTGTTGGGATTGCATTTGGCAGGTGATGAGCAATGTCTGGTTTTCTCCACACATATCGCCTAAAAGTAACACCAAAAAGTTCAATCTTTTTCTCAACAGACCAGAGAATCTTATTTCTCATAGTCTGGGAATCCTTCATGTGTTTTTTTGCACACTGTATGTGGCTTTCATATGTCTTGCACTGAAGAGAGGCTTCCATCAGCAAACTCTGTCATAAAACCCTGACTGGTGGACGGCTGCAGTGATTTATTTGGTGTGCCTAATTTGGCTGGACGGCTAGGTCCAGGTAGAGTTATGGTCGTCCCAAATTTCCTCTATTTTAGGATCACGGAATTAGCTGTTATCTTAGGGAACTTGAGTGCTGCAGAAATTCTTTTGTAACCTTGGTCACATCTGTGTCTTGCCACAATTCTGTCTCTGAGCTTCTTGGGCAGTTCCTTAGACCTCATAATTCTCATTTGCTCTGACATGCACTTTGAGGTCTTATATAGGCAGGTGTTAGGCTTTTCTAATCAAGTCCAATCAGATTAATTAAACACAGGTGGACTCTAATGAAGGAGTTGAACCATCTCAAGGAGGATCAGTAGGAAGTAGGCAGCATGTGAGTTAAGTCTCTTTATGACGTATTTAGTTCCTCGGCACTGGTGACCAGACTATAGACAAAAAGGGATAAATGAACATAAAAGAACTTGCCTAGGGTGTCCTCGTCTATGTGGTAAACGTGCATATAAAGGACTCACCTCCAGGGTTTATTAGTACGTCTCAAGAATCACAGATGGGTCATGTATCTCCTTGGAGGGGGTGCCAGGAAAACCCTACATTGAGACATACTAATAAACCCTGGAGGTGAGTTCTTTATATATATGTTTACCACATACACGAGGACACCCTAGGCAAGTTCTTATATGCTCATTTATCCCTTTTTGTCTACAGACTGATCACCAGTGCCGAGGAACCGAATACGTCATAACGAGACTCTACTTATATACCTACTTGTAAATATTTGTAAATAAAAATAGGTTGTTCACAATCATTAAGCACTAGTTGCATTTTTTCTGTTATACTTCCAAGTGATTTTTTTTGGGGGCCACCCTATTAGATATATTGTTTGAGGATCCCACCTTTTATTTCAGCATATGAGTTAAATATGACATATATATCACAGCAAAGGGTCTGAATACTTATGACCATGTGATATTTCAGTTTTTCTTCTTTAATAAATTGGCAAACATATCTACATTTCAGTTTTTTTTCTGTCAAGAAAAATGTGCAGAGTGTACATTTATAGAAAAAAAAGGACTTTTTTGATCTTACCAATTGGCTGCAATGAAATAAAGAGTGAAAAATTAAAAGGGGTCTGAATACTTTCTGTACCCACTGTATATGTAATAACATAACACATGAGGCCAGAAATCTGGGATGCAAGCCCTGAGACAGATGCCTTTTCTATTGCATGGACTCTTTTAGGCCACTTCCACCCCAAGTTGGTATAAATGGTGGAGTTGGTAGGCACCTTACTGGCAAAGGCATAAAATTGCCCGGTGGCTTTATAAGGAGGCCAGAGCTTCTGTTGGATGCCAGGGGCAGGGGTAACACCATAAACCGGCACACATAGCACTAGCGCATGACATGATAAATCTCCTCCCCCGAGGTAAGAGCATTGTATGATTGACATCTTTATCTTTTCTCCTGGCCAGTCATATAGCTTCCCCCACCCCCCATTTATGTTATAGGTTTGGAAGAGGGCATGGTAGTTTCTAAGTCATTAAAAAAAATATATTAAATTCAATGCTCTATTATATAATATAATATAATGTATACAGCACCACCCTCCTGAGCTACTATTTACAATGTTTCCCCTGAATTAATTTTAGCTGTGACCTCCTCTTACTTAAAATATACAGTGTATACAGTTTAAAATGTTCAGTGCCCCTGACATATATAGTTACTGCAAGGGCACAGTACATAAATCCAGTACCAGAACCAATCTCAATGCTCAAACACAGGAGCAAAACTAAACTTAATGCATAGCTACTAGAGATGAGCGAGTATACTCGTCCGAGCTTGATGCTCGTTCGAGTATTAAGGTACTCGAAACGGCTCGTTGCTCGGACGAGTATTTCCCCTGCTCGAGATCGAGCATTTAATTAAAAAAACACAGTGAAGAACAATGAAGAATAGAATAAAAACAGTGAACACAGTGAACACAGGATCATTTAAGTGAAAAACACAGTAAAGAACACAGTGAAGAATAGATTACAGATGTTCGGCACATCTGCTTACTTGTCGGAAGATACGCGCGGAACGGTGCGAACAAAATAGCATGTGAAAACAATATATATGTGTTGAAGAACACATTGAAGACACGTGAGCAGGACGAGACACCGGGGAGCACAACAGAGACACCGGTAGCAGCAACAGGACATCGGGCAGTGGCACAGAGACATCGGGCAGCGCACGTGGAGCGGCACGGAGGCATAGGGGCACGCGACATAGGGGCACGGAGATAATAGAGGGCACGATACATCGGGCACGGAGACATCGGGCACGGAGACATAGGGGGCACGGAACATAGGGGCACGGAGACATAGGGCACGGAGACATCGGGGCACGGATCACATACGAGCAGGCACGGAGACATCAGGCAGCGGCATAGACATCGGGGCACGGAGACTCTGGGGCACGGAGACATAGGGCACGAGACATCGGGCACGGGCATACGGGGCACGGAGCACTCGGGGCACGAGACATAGGGCACGGAGACATCGTGGCAAACAGGTGACATCGGGGCACGGGACATCGGGCACGGAGACATCGTGGCACGGAGACATACGGGGCACGGAGACATGGGGCACGTAGACATATGGGCACGGAACACGGGCACGGAGACATAGGGGCACGGAGACATAGGGGCACGGAGACATAGGGGCACGGAGACATAGGGGCACGGAACATCGAGGGCATCGGAGACATCGAGCACGGAGACATAGGGCACGGAGACATGATCGGGGCACGGAGACATAGGGCACGGAGACATGGGGCCCGTGACATCGGGGCACGGATGACATCGGGCACGTGACAGCTGGGCATCGGTGACATCGGGGCACACGTGACAACATCGGGGTCACGGAGACCATCGGCAGCGGCACTGAGACCGGGCAGAGCACGGATACATCGGATTACTTCAGTAAAGAAGAGCAGCGGATCGGGACAAGCGTATCTCCTGACAATAAGCAGATGTGCTGAACATCTGCAATCTATTCTTCACTGTTTTTTCACTTAATGATCTTTGTGTTCACTGTGTTTATTCTATTCTTCCTGTTTCTTCACATCTGCTAACTTGTCGGAGATAATATCACGCGCGGAACAGTGAGAATAGATTGGCAGATGTTTGCATACATCTGCTAACTTATCAGAAGACATTCTTTTTTCAATTAATTAACACATTTTATTCCCGAACCATGGTCCCTTTGAAAAATGCTCGATTCTCCCATGACTTCAATGGGGCTCGTTATTCGAGACGAGCACTCGAGCATCAGGAAAAGTTTGTCTCGAATAACGAGCACCCGAGCATTTTAGTGCTCGCTCATCTCTAATAGCTACCACATCAAGCTCAATATATAAATACAGTGCTGAGATTAATACAACAACAAAACTGAGCTCTGGAGAGAGATACAGCACCACAACTATGCTCCATGTAAATGATAATTAATAAATACAGTGTCCCCCATGGAAAAAGGGAATAAGCCACTGCCAGGAAACCTCTGATCACAGATAATTTAGACAAAAAAAAATATCAGACAACTCAAACTCCATAGCCATCAGTACCATCTTTTACAAAACATGGTTTGCCCAATCCACTGAAAGGGCAATAGTTTTGTACAGCAAGCTCAAATGCTATCTACAGTGGTAGCACTGCTTGAGCTAAAGGGGTTTACCCATTAAATACATTTCTCAAATTTTAATCCCCCAGTGGTGTTTACACAATAAAGATAATTTTTAACACTTACTTTACAATTTTACTCAGTGTTATTGCTGTTTTAGCTCCTATCACTTATTGAGGTCCAGTGTAATATTCCAGAGTGTGGGCAGGGACTCTCTAAGCAGACACTTCATAATCCCTCTAGTGCTGTGAGATGCTGTGTGCTGACAATGTGCTTAGATTATGAGGGTAAAAGGTTTATCTACACTTTTATCTACTCTTTTGAACATTCTACTTTTATCTGACACAGAAAAAGAGAGATGATACAGATCAGAAATGAGAAATGATGAGATCTATTTTCAAACTCTGTGTAGCACTGCATGATCTTTGTGCGCTATATAAATAAAGTATTATTAATATTATCTATGAGATGGATAAAACCCAATGACACTCTCAGCTCTGCTCTTTTTAACCAAATCAATAAAACAGTCAGCTCTGCTATAGGAACCTTATCTGTCTGTAACTTGTAGAGTAAGTCCCTGCATACTGCTGCTTGCTGGCACTAAGTGCCTGTGTCTGAGCTGGTTTTGTAATGCAGGGGGATGTGGAGGTGGCAGAGGGTACTGCAGTGTGCAGACAAGAGAAGCTATTCACGAGAAGAATAGTCAGGGACAACCAAAACTGTAAACACCAGTTCCCCCTATTCATTTACCCTAAAGACTGAGTTATCACATCTCGTTTACAGGTTAAACCAGTCATGTTATTCAGTGTTACACATGTTTCTCATACATTCTATCTAAATGAGGTTGTTTCTGCAGCAATTCCAATACTTTTTGCACCTACAGAAATTCTGTAAAAAAGTACATTGCCACTATCTTTCTTATTATGCTTAGGGCTCATGCACACAACTGTATAGGGCGGCCATAAGCTAGCTGCACATATTGTGGCTACATCATGGCCTCCATTGGCCTATGCCAAAAGGAAGTAAGCCAAGTTCTCCCTTAAATATAATGCACTTTTCATGAATGTGGATCAAGCCTTATCTGCCCTTATATTCCCTATTTGCTCTTTTTAATACAATATTGGCAAACTCATTAAATTCTGTTTTCTTCTTAGTCACAAGTCAAAATGATACAAGTTCTCAAGTTCTGCAGTGGGAATCCAAACTCGGTCTGGCATTTCTCAAGAATGGAATGATATATTCCAACAAATCTATCATCGTTCCCGATAATGGAGATTATTTTGTGTACTCTCAGCTGTCATTCCGTCCTCCATGTACTGGTGGCACCTCTATTTCACAATCGATCTTGAAGTACACCCCCAGGTATCCAGAACCAGACACTCTTCTGAGTGGAATTTCATTTTGTACAAAGGACAAAGGAATAAACCCACCCATTTATTTGGGTGGTCTTTTTGAACTGGAGAAAGGTGATAAGCTAATGGTGCATCTAAATCATGTCGATATGATTGACATCTCTGTTGAGCACAAAACCTTCTTTGGTGCTTTCTTGGTATAAAGGAGAGCACCGGATTACCGGATGTGAGTAGTCCACCCACGGACACTGTCACTGAGCCTCATCCATAAAGATAATTAATTTATGTGACATTATTATAGAAATCCCAATTATAAGTTTTAATTATTTATATTTGACCAAGCTAATAGTATGATATGCTTCCACATGATTTATGCTCAAGCCAACCGTTTCAGGATATAAGCATTTTGGTTTCCTACTGTCAAAATTTTCTACTTCTCGTAACCAAGGGGCAGCCTTTGATATTACTGCAACACATTGAACACATTCAAACTATGGTGACAAATGTCCCCATTTTCATAATTCCTGGGAGCTCTTGTGTTTAGACCCCGTGTAGGCAGACACTTATCCATTATATTGAGGATAGAGATAGGTATTGTTTATAGAAATCGCTTAAAGGAAACCTACCATTAAATTTCTACTTAACTAACCATTAACTCTGTTGGGTGGATCACACAATGTGATAAGAACTATGGGGGGCATTTATAATCAACACATCACATCCGGGTTTGACATAAGCCCCACCCCTGCACCGCACCATATACATCAGGAGGCCCAGGCCTCTATTCTAAGTCAGGCCCTGCCAATTAAGCTGAGTAAAACAAGTACACAGACCACTTCAAAGCCGAACATGTCCCCCTTCACACGCGTCCTCACCCACTTGGTGTGAAGGTAGGGTAAAGGGGGAAATAATCCCAATTCCTTGCAGTTCTCAAGGATTATTTCAGAGCTTGTATAGCACAAAACTGGTATACAAGTTCTGATAAATCTCTTCCTACCTACCTTTTTGCTACTGAAGCATAAGTGCTTTGCAAAAACCCCTCTGGGCTCCTGGGACAATGACTATTACACATCCCTGAAAGCACTTCCCCCCTGCATCCCGTTACATTCACCCATATCAACCGATATTTATAGCAAACATTGTTGGCAGTTCTCAAGTGCTTCAGGGAACATGTAATAGCCAGAGTCCCAGGAGCCTGGGGGGCACTGGTGATGCCCCCCAAAAAACTTATGCTTCATTGACATAAAAATAAAGTTCATTTTCTTAGTAAACTACAGGAGCAGAGCTCCTTATAAACATTTAACACGCTGTTGAGATCCACCCATCAATGTTAACGGTTAATAAACCAAATTTAAAGAAAGAGGGATCTGAACTCTTTGCTCTCAGTTGATACATCAGCATAAAGGTCTGGAATTTTCTTTCTCAATAAATATTCCTCCTTCTCTGGAACATAGGGAGGAATAAAATATCTTCTCCCTGTAGAAATATCTCTTCAGTTACATTACTTTTGGTAGTTTTTTTTTACTGCATACTGCAACTGTGGGCATTGCCATTAATGGTAAATCCACACAGATAGGTTACACAGGGTATAGATAGATGAAATGTAGTATATAACACAGTATACTAATAATACCAGAAGTACTATTATGACTCGGCCCAAAAAAATGAATAAAATATCTTCTATGAAGAGTCACTAGATGTATCTCATGATCAGTGAGACTTTAACAATGTGGATTTTTCTGAAGTTTGACCATGAAATTCTTGTTTCGATAGATATCTATACATAGTAACTAGAGATGAGTGAGCACTAAAATGCTTGGCTGCTCTTTATTCGAGACAAACTTTTCCCGATGCTCGAGTGCTTGTCTCGAATAACGAACCCCATTGAAGTCAATGGGAGACCCGAGCATTTTTTTAAATAAAACAGAACATTACAAGAACATTGCAAAAAAAAAATATTCCAGATGTTTCCTGATGTTTTCCTTGTAAGAACACATTGAAAGAACACTATTCTTCACTTTCCAGGTGTGTGCGCGTGTCTCCCGCTAAGTTCGGAGATGTTCAGAACATCTGGAATGTGAAGAATATTGTTCTTTCAATGTGTTCTGCACTTAAATGGTCCTGTGTTCACTGTTTTCACTGGTTTTATTCTATTCTTCACATTGCAGTTGTGCGCGTGTATCTCCGAACCTATCGGAAGACACGCGCGAACACCTGGAAAGTGAAGAATAGTGTTATTTCAATGTGTTCTTACAAGTAAAACATGTGGAAACAAGTGTAATATTTTTTTTTTTACAATTAAAATACTTTTATTCAATTTATTTTATTAATTTACTGCTCGATGTCGAGCCGGCAAGATACACGACCGAGCAGTATACTCGCTCATCTCTAATAGTAACCTTTATAAATGTTAAGCATTTGTCTACTTTTTTTTCCATGTGAAAGTCCAGTATATAAAATGTATCCACAAGTTTTTACACTATATCAGTTTTGTGATATGTAACTTATATATATTTTGGTTTTTAAAAAGCTTTGTTAACATATTGAATGAATAGTTAAATTTTTTGGTGCCCAAGATTAATTACATACCCTTTTAGGCTCTGTGCCCAGATTCTGCCTTGTACTTTATATCTGTACGATTGAACTATATGTCCCACTGTACTGTGCATATGAATGACAATGGGGCACATATACTTATCCGGTCCAGTCGCGATCCCGCGGCACATTGTCCAATGAGGATTCGGGTCTGCTGGCAGTAAGATCGTGCGCCCGATATCCAGCAGGTGTTGCTGCTGCGCCGAGGTCCGCCGGAGTTCACCTGCTTCTTCCTGGTGCATGTAAGTGCTCGATCTTGCGACACAAATCGCTTTTTAAATTCCACGTTTTTTCCAATTCCGTTCGGTTGTCCAACGGCCATGCCCCCGATATCTGCCGCGTGAAAGCCGATGCGCCACAATCTGACCGCGTGCGCCAAAATCCTGGGACAATTCGGCGCAAATCGGAAATATTCGGGAAACTCGACGAAAGTGTGGCGTTCGGACCCTTAGTAAATGAGCCCCAACGTGTCATGTAGAAATCCAGCCCTAGAATTGTTATTATAAATACTCCTTCCACAATGAAACATCCAATGAGCATCAATACTTTTTTTAAGATCAGAGGCCTAAAGATACAGTTAAATATACAGTGTAGGACAAAGAAATCTACGATCTCCAAATTCAGTGCACTTCAATTGATTTCAAAGCTTGTTTGTGATAAAGTTTATTGAAACCTACATACTGGAAACTAGTAATTAGTGATGAGCAGACCATTTAAAATTCTGTTGGGGTCCAGCTACTGAACTCCGAATTAAATGCTGCTGAAGAGGTTTGGCAACAGCATTTACAGAGTTAATGTCTCCAATTGATGCCAGCATTGATCTCAGGTGTTGCTGGTGGGGGAGGGAAGGTTGACACGAACCTGGACCCAACCTTTAATTAAAAGTTCTGGGTCAGTTCTGGGTCAGTTCTGGGGACCCACACCCACAAATTTCAGTATGAACATGAACTTTGTGGTTCAGGTCCACTCAACACTACTAGTAGCAACTAGAACTGTTTTGCTCTAAGACACTTCTCATAAATCTCTCCCATTGTATTTATGTCATATGTACAAAAAAAAGTTGTCATATAGCACACTGGGGCACATTTACTTAACCGTCCCATTGACGCAGCCGATCCGGAATGTGCAACGAGGATTCAGAGCTGCTACGATTCCCTAAGATCGTGCATCCAATTTCCTGCATGTGTCGCTTCCCTGCTGGGGTCCGCCGGAGTTCACCTTCTTCTCCCCGGTGCATGTAAGTGCTGATCTTGCAATTTTGAAAGTTAAATTCCGCTGTTTGTTCAAAACAGTCGTTTTGTCCGACGGCCATGCCCGATTTGTGTCGCATGCAAGCCAGCGCCGATGCGCCACAATCCGATCACGTGCGCCAAAAACCCGGGGCAATTCAGGGCAAATTGGAAAAATTAGCGAAACCCGGCGGAAATGCGTCCGACGGACCCTTAGTAAATGTGCCTCATTGTCTATAGCATCGCTGTCCACACTTGCAAAAGTACTAAAATTGAATGTAAGAGACAACCGCTTTAAGAAATGTTAACATAAATTTGTTTTATATTAAAACATGTCTACTGATTGTACTAACAGCTTTCTTCAAGCATTAAATCCAATGTAAAAGTCTATGCGCCAGTTATGTATTAAGGAATGCACCACTGAAATTAAATAAGAATATATCTATTTTTGTTGTGTTTTCAGTTTATTTCTTTTACACTATCAGTCAGTCACAACAATTCAAGTTAAAGACTGAACAGGAAAAACTAGTTCTTACACATTACACAGTGCAAACTTTATACACTGTAAGCAAGTAAATGTAAACTATACACGGTGTAGTATATGAAAACTACACTAATACAGTACATTACATAAATACAATTCATGTTGTGACTTTACTTGAAGGTCAATAACTCTCCAGCTGATGCTACACTACGTTGACAATCCTTTGTGTGACTAAGGCTGCATTCACACTACTGTATGGGGGCCGCATGGAGAGATACGGTGCTACACACATGTCCTATCTTTCCCCATCATACGGTCTGTACCCAATGCATTGCTATGGAGAGGGGAGGGGTCTCTTCTCCATGGCGTTGGACGTATGCCCACCCAGCCATAGCCGTGCGGGCATACATCAGTGTAAATGCAGCCTAAGTCTTTTAGGATACTGGGCAGTCCTTTTTTGCTATTTAGTATGACAATGGAAGGTCCTTAATATATATCCAATATCGATATCCAATAGTGGGTTTCACTAGTTTTTCTGCTACGTGCAAATGGTATGTGAAATACAACATAATTCAGTATGACATGTGGATAGCCTGTAAGAGGTGAAGGCTCTATTAAAAGAGAAAGTGGATGTCAGATACCTGTCTAGCAAACATTACAAACACAACCATACTTGGAGCATGCTGTCAGAGTGGGTAAGCGCTGGCGGGCCCACCCTACAATGTCCCTGCAGGCTGTGGCCCTGCCTACACCCTGACAAGGGTGAACCCACTATCGGGAACCTGCTAACAGACCCTGCAAGGCCCTCTAAGTTGATTGGAAATTTTTTTCCGTTTGGCAGCTGATGGATGGTGGAGCAAATGGATAAGATGAAGCCAGAGACAGACACACACAAGGACACAAAGGGACTAACAAGAGATACAGACAAACAAGCAGAGTCAGACAGTAGTGGATCAAAGATAACGGCAAAACACAAAATCAAATTAGTAGACAGAGGTCAAGTAAACGTGGCAGATGTCATATACATAGAATAGAAATTTTGTAAACTCCAGTCACACTGTTTCTTGTTGCAAGTTGTGGATTTTATTAAACAAACTTCTAAATGTGACGTTTCGGTCAGACAATTGACCTTTATCAGACTACCTCAGAGCGGTACTTACCGCCATTCCAAAAAACTCTGCGCTTCCCTTACTATATGCGAAACGCCTTCAGATTTACCTATACAAACTTAGTCAGATGAAGGTCAATTGTCTGAACAAAATGTCACATTTAGAAGTTTGTTTTATAAAATCCACAACTTGCAACAAGAAACAGTGTGACTGGAGTTTACAAAATTTCTACAGATTACAGGGTTGGGAACCTCTCCAGGGCACCTGTGCATTCAAGTCCATTTAGTGTACAGCAGAAATCCTCCTTTTACTTGATATACACAGAATAGAGCAGAGATCAAGAAAAGATATGAGGAGGCTAGTAGAACCAGCAAGGTGTAATGGAATTGGACAGGTATATAAAGGAGTTCCTGGAAGCTGCCCCCAGCAGCTGACTAGATCAGCCTTCCATCACTCTAGTAATACTTGCTGAACAGGGTTGAGCTGCAGAGGAGCTGGGTGTAGTTGAATCCATCCCAAAACAGCATCAACCTAGTCACAGTCCACATACAAAACACTTAGGAGAATCAACGCCTTCTAATCCACCTTCTGCGGACAGAAGAAGAAGCTGGCATGGATCCCCTGATTGACTAAGACCATACATCATAACACCTAATCCTTTGATGACATTGTGGGCTTTACAAATTAATGGAAAACCACAAAAAAGTATAGAGTGCTTTAATCTCTAGAGTTTTTATACTGCATATAAGGGTGAGGACATAACATTGTTTGCATATTCATCCTTATGATATTTTCAGTCTGAAAAAAATTGATTCTGTAATACAGAAGGAAGGTTCCTTTCATGTCAGATGTAAATAAATAATATATCAGTTAAAGGGAAGTACCTGTTGGGAAGCAACTGTCACTAAAAGTTTTTCATATGTACCAGTTAAGATTCTGGCTATGAAAACCTACAAAAAACCTCTATGTTAGGATGCATTCACACACATTTATGGGGGACGTATATACTGCCGATATACGCCCCTGATACACTTCTATGGGCTCACGGCACCCGATGGGAGCAGTACGGTGCAGCACACGTGTGGCACCGTACCGCTCTGTACCCGGGAAAAAGATAGGACATGTCCTATCTTTTCCCGTAATACGGCGATATGCGCCATGTATCCCTATGGAGAGGGGCGGGGTGAGCAGCGCTCTCCCCCTCCTCCTCTCCCCGCGCGCTGCCGTGTGCCCACCGTGCTACGGTGCGGCGGACAACGACAGTGTGCATGTAGCCTAATTATAACAAATTCACTGGGTCGTACAAAAACCAAAGCATAGACCAGAAAACACAAAGTATTCACCCACATATAAATAATAAAATAAGACATTTATTGTGAATAATAATGCATACATTTTAGGTACCTAAAAAGAACAACAGCTAAAAACTAGCTGGATGGAAATACTCAGGAGATGAAGATACACAGAAGCGACCACACTACCTACCAAGGTTCCATTCTATACATATACATCAAGACACAGTGACACTATCTATTCGTCTGCAAAATACCTGCTATAACATATTTTTATCAATACTTGAAAGTGAGTTTTTACTTCAAAACCACAGAAAAGGTCATCAGAAAAGAAACCAATAAAATTCCTATATATATACAGCTCAACTACTTAAAGAGGACCTTTCAGGGTGATTTGGGAAACTAAACCACCCCAAGGTCCTTATGGACTGGTGGTGTACTGTCCCAAATCACCCTTTATTGAGTCCCTTTTTGCCCGCTAGTAAAAAATAAAACCTTTATACTTACCTTTTTCCAATGCTCCTGCCACACTGTAGTCAGTGTACTACTGGCATCAATGCGCGTGCGCAGTAGGTACAGCACTTGCGCAATGAAGCTGGGGTGTACTGCTCCGCTTTAATTAAAGTAATGTGCAGGTACAGGGCGCACTACAGATGAGTCCACTGCGCCTCCTCAGACCCTTCTGTAGGTAAATATAATGGTTTTTATAGCGTTCACTGAGGGAATTGCTATAGGGCCATTTAGGACGGTAAACCACTGGTTAAACCACTGTAGGTGGTTCAGTGTCCCAAATTGTCTTGACAGATCCTCTTTACATAAATAATGAAAACCAATGCGTAATATAGAGATATAGAACTATAACCAGCAAGGTGTGATAGGACTAGACAGGTATATAAAGGAGTTCCTGGACACGCCTCCAGCAGCTGACCATCACACCAGTAACCCTTTGCTGGACAGGGCTGAGCTAGAGGGAGCCGGGTGTGGCTGAATAAGCAAAAACCTAAACCACAGCAGACATTAACGCCTTCTAAGCCACATTCCGTGTACAGAAGACGATGCCGGCTCGGATATTACAATTTGTCAATTATTTCTGGTGACTTTATGTATAGTTTCATTTACAGTAATATGGCTGAAGAAGTGTGATTACACTCACTCCTTTTACCTATTGGTTTTCATTATTTATGTATTTAAGTAGTTAAACAGTATCATATAAGAAGTGTACAGGCGGTCCCCTACTTAAGGACACCTGACTTACAGATGACCCCAAGTTACAGATGGATCCCTCTGTCCACTGTGACCTCTGGATGTTACTATAGTCCCAGGCTGCAATGATCAGCTGTAAGGTGTATGTAATGAAGCTTTATTGATAATCCTTGGTCCAATTACAGCGAAAAATTTTGAAACTGATTGTCACTGGGGCAAAAGATTTTTTTTTCTGGATCTACAATGATAAAATATACAGTTTCAACTTACATACAAATTCAACTTAAGAACAAACCTATGGACCCTATCTTGTATGACTGCCTGGGGACTGCCTGTATTGGTTTCTCTTGTGATTACCAATTCAGTGGTTTTGAAGTAAAAATTCACTTACATCTATTGTTTCAAATATGTTATCTCTGCTATTATTCGGAATGGAATCATCAATTTTATTTTGCATTTAGTATTTAGTAAAAGGAAAGAAATATCTAAGTAGGGTATCCCCATAATTGTATAGACCCATAGAATAAAGATAACATGATTATTAGGTTATACAGTGAACACCAAAAAGAAAAAGTAAAAAATCCAGTCCAGAATTGATGCTTTTCTACCCTTCTTCTCAAAAGAAAGTTAATACATTTTCAACAGAAACCCAAAAATGGTAACACTGAAAAATGCATCTCAACCTGCAAAACAAATGCCATCACATGACCCCAATAACGAAAAAACAAGAATTTTACAGCCTACAAAAGGGGCCGATGCAAGATGCACAGCACTCCACCCCCTCTGTGCCTCGCTGTGCGCCCATAAAACAAGTAACGGACAGATGTTGGGGGTATCTTTACAAATGTTTTCTCTTTTTATCTTTTGGAAATGTATAAATTTTAGGGCTGAATGAACATATACCCGACATAATTTGTCCATTCTAAATTTCACTTCCATTTTGATTTAATTACTATGAAGATCTCAAGGGCTTAACAATCTTCCTAAAAAAACTGTTTCTGAAAGCTTAAGGGGTGCAGATTTGAAAATGGGTTGCTATATAGGGGGTATCTAATATTATATATTTAAAATTTCCCCAAAAACGTCAATTCTGAAATCTCCTTGAAAATACGGAAAGCCAATGTTTGATTTGTAAGCCTCGTGACATCAAAATAAATTATCCAGACATTTCAAAAATGATGAAAATGTAAATCAGACATATCGGAAATGTTATTCAGAAACTAATTAAGGTCCTGAAGGGGTTTAAATTGATGGGAAAATGGATGGAGCACAAGTACAAGACCATTCTGGAAGAAAACCTGTTGGGGTCTGCAAATGACCTGAGACTGGGATGGAGGTTTATCTTCCAAAAAGACAATGATCCCAAACATAAAGCAAAATCTACAATGGAAGGTTCTTAAATAACCGTCTCCAGGTGTTAGAATGGCCAAGACACAGTCCAGACCTGAATCCAATCCAGAATCTGTGGAAAGAGCTGAAAACTGCTGTTCATAAACGCTTCATCCAAACCCACTGAGCTCCAGCTGTTGTCCAAGGAAGAACAGGCAAGAATTTCCGTCTCTCGATGTACAAAACTGATAGAGACCTGATACCCCAAGTGACTGCAGCTGTAATCGCAGCAAAAGGGGGCGCTACAAAGTATTAACTTAAGGGGCCAAATAATACTCCACGCCCCACTTTTCGGTTTATTATTTTTAACTGGTTAGCGACCGGGTCCCGCTGCATGGAGAGGGATCACGGGCTGAGCCCTCTCCATAGCCGGTAAGTCTTTGCTGCATATTGCAGCAAAAACTTACCGGTAACACCTGCGATCGGTGCTGATAGCACATTGTAATGAATGAGGAGTAAAATCCCCATATACTGCCATACTGTAGCATGGCAGTATATAATAGGATCAATCAGACAACCTACAGTTAAAGTACCCTAGGGAGTCTGAAAAATAGTAAAAATAAAAATAAAAAAAGTAAAAAAAAAAAATTATAATAAAAAAACCTAAAAATTCAAATCACCCCCCTTTCCCTAGAACTGACATAAATATAAGTAAACAGTAAAAATCATCAAACACATTAGGTATTGACGCGTCCGAAAATGCCCGATCTATCAAAATATATTAACGGTTTTTCAATATGTTTAACCCCGTAACGGAAAATAGCGCCCAAAGTCAAAAATGTCACTTTTTTGCCATTTTGAAAAATATAAAAAAATCTATAAAAAGTGATCAAAAGGTCGTACAGTCCTAAAAATGATATCATTGAAAATATTATCAAATGTCGCAAAAAATTACACCACCCACAGCTCCGTACACCAAAGTATAAAAAAGTTATTAGCGCCAGAGGATGGCAAAATAAAAAAAATTTTGTACAGGAGGTTTAATTTTTGTAAATGTATGAAAACATTATAAAACCTATACAAATTTGGTATCCCCATAATCGTACCAACCCAAAGAATAAAGTAAACATGTCATTTGGGGCGCTCAGTAAAAGACGTAATATCCAAGCCCACAAGAAAATGGCGCAAATGCTTTTTTTATCAATTTTCACTGCCTTTGGAATGTTTTCCTTGCTTCCCAGTACACGGCATGAAATATTCAATACCATCGCTATGAAGTGCAATTTGTTACGCAGAAAACAAGCCATCGTACAGCTCTTTATGTGTAAAAATAAAAAAGTTATAGATTTTTGAAGGTGGGGAGTGAAAAATGGAAATGAAAAAACAGGAACAAACAGGCCCAGTCCTTAACCGGTTAACAAAAGTTTAAAATATCCAATAAATTTCGTTCCACTTAACAATTGTGTCCCACTTGTTGCTGATTCTTGTGGTGGTAGATGTCCTTTAAACTTTTACTCCGTTATGTATGGAGAGAGCTCCGCCTATGTTTCCTTATCCATTGATTTCCTCAATCTGTCACACAGTACAGTATGATGAAGGTATAATCCGCAGGTTTTATTGTGATGCAGTATGGTAAAATCCGATAGAAATTCCATCTGTGTTTTCTGTTTCTAATCAGAATTAGTGAATCCCAACCTTAATAAATAACCCCAGCCAGGGACAGTCAGGGGAAAGTTATCAAATGTGGCGACTAGTGAGTTAGCCTTTAACTTTTAATAATCCATTAAATATTCTTTGTATCATATCTGGGGAAATCACAGGTTGGCAGAGGTTGGCCAATACTGTTCTGGCTTTTTGGCATAATATCTCTGGGGAAATTTTTTTTATCTTCCAGGTCAGAAGTAAGATACATTCTTGTTCTGTGGTCACTGAGGTAGCGATGAGGTCATTGTTAGAAAAGTCCCATGTAATGTGAGATAAGAACATCAGCAGGATTAACCATTTTTTTTGCATATCTCTTAGTAAATTTAGTGCGGTATTAGTAAGTCCTGTGCACGTTTATGTGAAGGGGATTTTTTTTTGTCACTGTGCTGTGGATATCTATGCACAAAAATGAAGAACAAAGAAAACTATCTTACAGTATAGTGGTGAGAAGAACCGAGAAAAGCTTACGAAAGCGACAAATCTAAGAGAAAGACGAGGTTAGACTGTAGATGATTGCATAGGTGGAGAAGAAACAATAATGACGGGAGGCTTCGGAAAGAATGAAGGGTCCCCCTGCAAATAATTGTGTAAGGGATCACATTGGGGTACATTTACTTACATTCCCGCATTGTCCGACGATAATGCACTGTGCCGTGTTTCCCTAACATCGTGCACCCGATATCCTGCATGTGTCGCTTCCCCGCTCAAGTCCGACAGAGTTCACCTTCTTCTTCCTGGTGCATGTAAGTGCTTGGGCTTGCGACACAATTTAAAAGTTAAATCCGGCGCTCAGTCCGAATCGGTTGGACTGTCCAACGACACATCCCCTAAATTGTGTCGCATGGAAGCCATGGCAGCTGCGCCAAAAAAGACACTTGTTAAATACCCGTGCAAACCGTTTTAGCCCCAAAAAACAGTGCACAGTCCAACGAAAGTGAGCATCATGACCTTTAGTAAATGATCCCCATTATGTCACAGTCCCTTGTATATTACATATTGTTTTGGTTAAATCTGTAGACGCTATATAAATAATTATTATTATTTATTGCCATGGTCGGATATGCTTTATTTTACCTCAGGTTGAGTAAATCGTGTTTTGTAAGGTAAATTTCTAGGTTTGTTTTTCTATTTTCCTGGTAAAGGTTAGCTGTGATTGGCTAATATTTGTTGGCATCTTTTTGATTGGCTACTCACCTTTCTAAACTGCTCCTGGCTGGGGATCTTGGACAGTCTTCATTCAAACCTTGAAGTTGCAAGTCGTCCCAATCAGCCCTCCCTTAATAAGAACCACTGTCGAGATAGTTATTTACTAGAAGCTATCCTGTTAGGATTGTCATTCTCCTTATCCAGATTACATGAAGTGTTCAATTGGATTCAATACAAAAATACTCTTGTGTCTGCATTGTTACATAACTATTATGGCGCCCCCTGGCTTCCTTCTCAGAATGTCCATCAAAAGTGTCCAGGATTGCTACCTGCACACTTGGGAATTGACATATGGAAAATCTGCATGAAAATACGCACCCAATAAGCTCGGTTTTTCCATGCATTTTTCTTGCAGATTTCAAGGCGATTTGTCGATTTAGTGTTGCATTTATTTGTGCTTTTTTACGTATATTTTCCACATACATTTTTTTAACTCTTTATTTTCCATCCGTTTAGGTGGAGGGCATTTTGCATGAAAACTGCACATTGATGCAGATTTTCACTCTACCATAGATTTCTAAGTAAAAAAAAAAAAGGATGAAAAAAAATCTGCGAGGGTTTGCAAGAAAAGGTCATTATTTGATTTTCCGCACTGAGCAACAATTTCCACACACACGAAAAAAAAACTCATAACTGTTTAATGCTTCTGTATAGCGCTATGGATTTTTCACACCAAAATATTTGTTTAAAATCTGCATGAAATCGGGTCCATGAAAAAAAAAAACTTCCTTTGCACCTGCGTGGACCAGGTGCAGAATTGCACCTAAAAAGTCACAAAAAAGTTGCAAAAAAAAGACAATTTGCCTAGCTGAAACTATGATATGACATGTGCCCCTATGTCTGGATACTGTCATCTACCTATTCAATGGAAGGATTCTAATAATTATTCTTTTTGCAAAATATATATTATTTTTTTGGTTATCTGCCTACTTTTTAGTAACAGAACCACTGCTGCACACAATGCCCCAAACCCAATCTTTGCACCTCTGTACTGCGCGGAGAGAACTTCTCACCAGAAATTTCTTTAGATGCTGAAAGAATGGGAGGATGAACAAAGCGAAGAGAGATAGAAGGAACTTCCAAAGATCACCATGGCCGCCAACTGTGTGGAGACAAACGTGCTTTCTGCCGAAGATAAAAAGAATATAAATCAGACCCTATTTCCACATTTTACTTTCTTTACTTTACTTTCCATTACGCAGAAAACAGAACAAGAATAAAAAAGTTGAGATTAGAGTCCCTAAAGACATATTGCTTTGCACTGCTCGAGAATTTCAAAGAATACATCTCTGTTGATCTGTAGAGGTTTAAGAACACAGTAAATCCTCATAGAATTATATTCTTCTGAAATGGAATATTACGAAAAAAAATTTCTGAAATACTTGTGTAAACTTATATCTTTATTTAGACTGTTATGGAGCAGAGATTTCTGTTTTCTCAAATGATTCTTAGTTATTTATTCAATTACGGATGGAACACTTCTGCCTATTGTGAAGAATAGACTTCCTAGCTCTCTTTGGACTATTAGCTTCATAGGCCATCATACTGTACAGTAGATCATCTGCCAAAGCCTTAGAATTTTGCAGGCTAAGACATAAAACTTGCTTTTGCCCTTTCCTTTGAGGCCGACATCTCCCTGGCCCACATTTACTAAGAACAGTGCAGTGTGTACTATGTGCAGTTTGCTTGTGTAGTGTGCAGGGGGCGCCAGATTCAGGATTTGTGGTGTACGATCTTCATGAATCTGTCTCAGACAGTGTGCTCCACTCTTTTTTTTGTGCACCTTTATACGGCGTGCGACCAATTCTGTTGGACTTTGGCGCACGGTCCGACTGAGCACCAGAACGCCCCCTTCAGTGCAGAAATTTGCGCCGCATGAACAATAGTGCAGCCGCGCAACAAATGTGTCTCGGTCACTTCTTAAAAACACGTGCAAGCCCTGAAAAGAATGTGCATATTTAGACAGGAAACTGGCGCAGGGGCATTAATAAATCTGGGCCTCTATGTTCAACCATAGTGGCTTGTATTTAAGATGGCTACTTAACCCCTTCCATCCAATGCCCTTTTTTTTGTTTTTGCACTTTCCTTTTTTGCTGACCTCCTTTAAAAATCTATATCTTTCAACGCTGTACACCGATTTGTTTTATTTGTAGCAAATTGTACTTCCTAATGAAGGGCCGTATTAAAACTATTATAAATATTATAGTCCCTACAAATTCTGAAATTTAGAATCAAGCTTATTGGGGATGCATCCTTTCTGCCTTCTTTCAATCTGCAGTATCTGGACCTTTGGAGGACCTCTGTCCTTTGACCATTGTACATGTGTATTGAGTGCAGGACCAGGTGTACAAGGATTTCATGGGGGAATGTTCTTCACAGAGTACGATTTACTAACGCCCAAACCGCCTGTATTATAACCTACTACTGCTAATGACAGTATTATATATTCCATGTCATGTATTTGGAAGCTGGAAAAAATTTCCAAATGCAGTGAGATTGGCAAAAAAAATTTATTTGCGCCATTTTCTTGTGGACCTTCTTTTATGGCTTGACTTTGCGCTCCAAATTACACCTCTACTTTATTCTTTTCTATTTTCTTTTTGCATCTACAAAAAATGTCTTCCTTTTGCCATCCTTCCTTCTGATGCTAACTTTTTGATGCTTTGGTGTACGAAGCTGTGTCTGCTAGTCATGGGGTCTCAAGAGCTTCTTCGATAATACCTCTGACTGCCTCAACAATTTCAAAGATCTAGTGGGTGCCATTTACGAAATGATTTCTATTAAGGATCAAAATAAGGTTACTAATACTCTGTCTGATAGTATGGTCGGTACCAAGGTCAGCAGATCCAAAAGAACCCCCAAATGTATCAAACCAGCGCAATACCAGGATTAAGTGTTCCACCTACATCACAGCTATGTTATTTATGGGCTATAATTGCACTTGTGGAAAAATGTATATTTTAGGAATATGTAATGGTGTACTGTATGACTCTGTTTATGCTCCTCATAGTTATCTTGAGATGCTATCCATACCTGCTGATGATGCCGAGGTTGATGAAAACTTTTGTTTTTCTAGTAGCTATGTCAAAGATTATGTACTTGCAAAATTCTGTGATAAAATTTGTCATAGTGCAAGATGGTAAAAAAGGAAAAATGTTATGGTCAGCCCTACAAAGGGTTAAGCGCAAATAAATTTGAAAATGATAAGTGATTTAATGACCACTGTGAGAAGGTACGTATTCTCTTATATGCTTTATATATATGTGATGACTATCTTGGAGCAAAGGGGCTTATTCTCATGTACGCTGTGTATATTGTACGCGATGACGATTTGGAGTCTTTTTGCAGCAGATGGTAGCGGGCGAGCCAAATGAAAAAGTAGGTGAGCCCCAAACACTACTGATCCTAGATCTGCAACCTCATCCCAGCACCTGGTATCCTGATCTGCTCTTGTGATGACCATTTCTCTGACATTGATGGCAAGTCCAACAGCTTCCAGCTTGATGACCACAACAGACTATGGTTATAATTTTAGAATCTTGCTGCTGTAGAATATTATGGGGTCTCAATGTAAGTCTATGCGAGAATGCTTTATCATTGTTTTTGTGCTAAAATGTAACCACTTCTCCTCTAGTAGAAAGTAAATAAGGAGAATAGTTCCAGTCGTTTGTGTCTTGCAGTTAGAGAACAGACCTTAGAGGAGAAGACTTCCAGTCTACCTGAGCAACCAGAAGAAGAAGCTGAGACGGGATACTCTGCCATAGACCCTGGGCTCCTAGTCTTTGACAGGTAGCCTAGACCTTTCCCAGGAAGGAGTTTGGAAAAGTCAGCCCTTTGATTTGTTTGTATTGGTTTTTATCTGAATTTCTTCAGTAAAGAAAATAACAGTTCACTACAGACCCTAACTCTTTGGACTTATTTCACTAGGCCTTACCATCCCTTCCAGAGAGCAGCAATTTTTGACATAATCATTACACTAAGATGTCCCACTAGATAACCTTAACATGCATCTTAAAGCTGAAATTATATAATTCCAGAGCAGTTTGAGACCAACATCTCCCTGGCCCACATTTACAGAGAACCATGCAGTCTGCTCTATGTGCAGTTTGCCTGTGTAGTATGCAGGGGGCGCCAAAGTCAGGATTTGTGGTGTACGATCTTCATGAATCTGGCTAGGACAGAGTGCACCTTTAACATAGGGCATGCGATACAATTCTGTTGGACTTTGGCGCACGGTCCGACTGAGCACCGGAACACACCCTTCAGTGCAGAAATTTGTGTCGCATGAAGAATAACGGGCTGGGAAAGCTGTGTAATATTGAAATTCAGACCTAAGGGTCTTTGTTAGGTTCCTGGCTGCAATAAAAACCCATTCAAACCCTGTAATCACATTATTTAGTAAAGCGGAATGGTGGAGTAAGAATTAAATATTTCTCTGCAACTACTGTTTAGCTACAGTCTACCTTCTATGAGGTAAGTTGAGCCTCTTGCCTCAGGTAGCACCAACTGCAGCAAGATGAGGGCAGCATCAGGGGCACAGGGTATAAAATTTATTGTAAGAAAATGTGGTAATTGTATCTGCTGTGTAAAGAGGAAATGACGCCCAGAATCGGGTGTACCCGCCCATGTCAGTCCTTTTTCTTTTAAATATGGTTGTGCATTGAGCAAATTGTTACCATGATTAAGGGAGACTGTTCTCCTGACACGCGTTGGTGTTTGCTATGGACTTTATAATCTAAATGAAATAAAGAAGAGTGGATTTTCACCATTTAATGCTGAGCCATTTTTTGCACTTGAATCAGGGGCACAGTCACCTGCTATAAAGAAGGACCTGACACCTAAAAAAAATTTCTCTTATCACCCATTGTCAGCATGAGTGAGAGACAATGGATAGAGAACCCACTTACTAAAAAATAACCTGATATATATCTTCTGAATGAGGGGGCGCAGTGCTATATAGCTTGTCTTGGGCAGCACAGACTATAGGGTCCTTCCTGCTGTTTAGATTCCACATTCACATGTATGTGGGACCTAAGGGGTTACAATGCTTTTTGCAGTGTGAACTTGGTTGTGAAACTCCACACAGCTGGGTTTCTATAGTGATGGCTCAGACATAGAAGTCATTTTATATGACATAATCTTGATGGTAACACTAGATAAGAGTATATGGAAGTGGGGAGTAAAATGATTACTACTAATTGCCATAGTATTGCGTCCAGGCTCTCCAAAAGGTGCCATATTGCATGCGTAATAACACCTTCCGTAGTCGCACTTTTATCATGCTGAAAGTGTTTTGAGCATCCTTTACAGAAGAAACAAAAGGCTTTTGGAAATTCACTGTAATATTTCTTAATACTTTTCATTGTTTGAAAAGGAAGTGTTCCTGAAAAACACTGAACGCTGACGTCAGCTGATATTTCGCAGGCCATAAATCACTGGAACACTTTACAATGACGAAGTATTCCATCTGTTTCCAAAGCTGCATTCTGGCAAAGCACAATTCCTCAGAGCTCGAAATATTCAACTTCCTCACAAACAAAAGTTTAGCTGCTTAATTGCTTTACATATACAATAGTAGGACACATTGGGGCGGATATAATAATTCTTTATTTATATAGCGCACACAGATTACGCAGCACTGCACCAAGCATGTATAATGGGTCCCTGTCCCCATGGGGCTCACAATTTAACAGTATGTTTTTGGAGTGTGGGAGGAAACTGGAGGAAACCCAAACAAACACAGAGAGAACATGCAAACTCTTTGCGGATGTTGACCCGGGTGGGATTTGAACCCAGGACCCCAGCGCTGCAAGGCAGAAGTGCTACTCACTCACGTGCTGGATATATCATGCAGTCTGTGGCAGAATCATAGTATTGTGTGGTGCCTGTACTATGCACACCACAACACAATACTGGGGCACATTCACTAAGCGTCCGAAGCACATTTTTCCGCCGGGGTTTCCGAATTTTACGGTTTTGCGTGAATTGCCCCGGGTTTTTGGCGCACGCAAATGGATTGTGTCGCATCGGCGCCGGCTTGCATGAAACGGAAATCGGGGGCGTGGCCATCGGAAAACCCGACGGATTTGGAAAAATCGTTCTATTTTGAAAAAAAAAAAAGTGTCGCTTGACACACACCTACATGCAACAGGAATAGGATGGTGAACTCCAGCGGACCTCGGAGCAGCCGCGACACCTGGTGGACATCGGGTGCACGACCTTATTGAATTGCTGGAAGACCCGACTCCTCGTCAGAGAACGTGCCGCTGGATCGCGACAGAACCGGGTAAGTAAATGACCCCCACTGTGCACAGAAAGGGGCTTTCCAGTGCGTACTCGCACCGGCCCCCACATTTATGTCAGCAAGTCCAACAGAAATACGGCCCATGCCCCTTAAACTGAGTGCAAAGTCCGGACTTTGTGAATGTGTTTCCCGCTGCACGTTACTAAGTTTGCCTTCCTATAAGTATATGTGGGACATTGTGCGTGCTACGCTACGCGACGTGAATATTCTGTCTAACGTGCGCCACAATTCTGTCTACGTTACAATTCTGCAGCATGAACAAAGTGCACCAGAAAAAAAAATGGTGCATTCTGCCGGAGCAGTAAAGGGAGCGCCAGATTCATGAAGACTATGCAACGCATTTCGTTAATCTGTTGCAAACTGCACTTTCTGCAGGCCATTGTCTTGCAACCCCCATCATTGATTAGATGTCCATCAGCAGCCTCCGCTCAATAAAATTATCCTCACGAAGGCAAGATTCTTAAATATACTCAGGATAACAAAAGAACACAATGGGGATCCAGTCGGAATCGAGAGGCGCATTCTCCGATGCTGATTCGGGTTCTGCTGGGATTCACTAAGGTCGTGTGCCCGATATCCACTAGGTGTCACTGCTGCGCTGAAGTCCACCTTCTCCGTCCCGGTGTATGTGAGTGCTATTCTTGCAACACAAATTATTCTTTTATTTCCCGCGTTTTTTCCGAATCCGTCGGGTTTTCTGACACCCACCCCCCCCAATTTCTGTCGCGTGAAAGCCGGCGCCGATGCGGCACAATCCAATCGCACCAATATCCCAGTGCAAATCGCAAATCGGAAATATTCAGGAAACCCGACGAAAATGTGCCCCAATCTCTAATTCACTGTTATTAACCCCTTATCGACGTGTGAAGTATTAGCACGTCACACGCAGGCTGCAGGTGTATGGAGAGGCCTCACAGCTTGAGCCCTCTCCATACAAGATAGTTGTTTGCTGCATATTGCAACAATCAATGGCACCCTGTGAACGTTGTTTGTGGGAGCCAATGGAGAAGCAGAGGGAGCCTTTCCATTCTGTAAACACCTTAGATGCTATTGTCATCTGTCCACAGTCACCATCAGGGGGCTACGGTGGGGATTTGTTCAGGGGTCCTGACTAGAGAGGGACCCAGGTCCCATCCCCCCCTCCCTGGGGTTCCATTAGACTAGTGGGGAGCCGGCACTGACTCTCCTGTACAGCCTGTGCTCCTTCTGGTATCTATTAACTGTAGCAGTAGTTGGAGAACAGAGGAGGGGGGGGGGGGGGGGGGGGGGGGCATGGCATGAGATCAAGGTGGGCCCAGAGCACAGGAAGAGGAAGCAGAGAGAAGTGTTTAACCCTTTGTATGCTCCAGCATAGCATAGTGGGGGGTGGGCACAAAATTTGTCAGGAGCCCCAGAAATTCCTTCTGGCGGCCCTGCATATGTCTACACGTTTTATAAGATGCTGCCACTGACCGAAAAGGAATTTATACAGCTTCCGCTAATCTCAGTAATATTAGGCTATCGGGTGCAAACTGAACTTTCTCCTGTAATGGCACCCTGACTTCTAAACAATGAGATCAATAGAATCTCTTCTAATGTTTACTTTGCCTTTAATAACAGACAGAATAGACAATATAATACGATGGACTTTGAGGCAAGTTACTGAGATGTGAGTCTGAGACTCTTCTAGTCAGATAAAGGGAATGCTGCACCAGACTTTATCCTACGCCTACATCCATCGTACGCCTACCTTCAAGGGTGTCAATAACATTATGATTGTAAAACCTTTTAAATATTAACTCCTAGTCTCCGGACCTGTTTTTTTTTTTTTTTGTCAATTCCCTCTACAAGCTATAACTTTTTCAGTTTTCTGTCACTATAGTTGTATGGGGTCTTGTTTTGTGGTGGGCGAAATGTCGTTTTTAACGGCACAATTTTGGAATTCATATGCCCTACTGGTGAACTTTAATTAACCCTTTCTGTGAAGTGTATTTAAAAAAGAACTCAAATCTGATGTTTTTTCTAATAAAAATTTTCTGCCTATATCATCAAGCCTACATGACATAATAACGTTTTCTCTAGGGCAATACGCCTACAACGATACCAAATTTATAGGTGTGTTATTAAAATGCCCTACCTTTGCATGATGAAATACTTTTAGGGAAAAAAAATTTTTGCACCTCAACTTTTAAATTGTTTGTCAGTGTGGCTTTGTGAGGGCTTCTTTTTTGTGAAAAGACCTCTAGATTTTGTTTCTACGTATACACTTGGGTTTGATAAAGTTTTTGTGATCGCAATTAATATTTTTTCCTTTAACTTTTTGAAAAGTGTTTTGTTGTACAGGATAAATACTAGTATAGTTAGGTAAGCTGGGTTGGAAGTACAAAATGTGTATGATTTGAGGCTGGTGACTATAGTGTGTTTTGGAATTCTTTGGCAGCGTTTTTTACACATTGGGGCACATTTACTTACCCGTCCCGTTGCAATCCCTAAGGTGCGTTTTCCGATGAGGATTCGGATCTTTCACGATTCACATAGCTCGTATGCCCATTTTCCTGCATCCGTCGCTTCCCCGCTGAGGTCCGCCGGAGTTCACCATCTTCTTCCTGGTGTATGTAAGTGCTGATTATGCAACACAATTTGTATTTTAAATATTGCGGTTTGTCCGAATCAGTCGGGTTGTCCGACGGCCACGCCCCCGATTTGTGTTGCATGAAAGCCGGCACCGATGCACCACAATCCGATCGCGTGCTCCAAAAGCCGGGGCAATTAGGCGTGAAAAGGAAAAATTCTGAAAACCTGACATAATCGCGGTCCGTGGACCCTTAGTAAATGTGCGCCATTATGTTTTTCATATACAACTTTATTATTTATTTTTTTTACATTTTTTTTTATATTACATGACTCTGGAGTGCGAAACATCAGAGTCCTGTGATTGCATCTCCATCACCGCTGTCCCTGTTTGATCACGATGACTAAGGCCCTTTCTACACTTGCGAGTGTGATGTGATGAACCCGCACCACACTCACAGCGCATGCTGCCAGGGATCTCTCGGCCCGAGGGTTGCAAACCGGGAGTGAACTGACATGCTTAACTCGCAGTGTAGAACGGGCCTAAGGGTGTTAAAAACCCATGATTAGTGCTTTTCCAATCCCAGGTGTTAGAGCCGAGGCTGCGCTATAATAAAACAGCACACAGCACCAGCACTAACAGGATGCGATGTCCTGCAATATTCTTCTGATGTCTGAAAGGCGTTGCATCAGAAGAAATACCTTCAATGGCCGCTGTAAAAACATGATACAGCAGTTGTTAAAAGATTAATAATTAAATCATGTGTGTACAATTATTTTTAATAACTGGGTGAGTCCACATGTTATGGCAGCTGCCTATGTCTAGCGCCTGCCACAAGCTACGGCTAATAGCTTACTTTCTCGATAGGTATAATCTCAATTTCCGGATTAACCAAGGTACCAGCCACATGTGACAGTCAGTGAGTGTAAATTTAATATTTTATGCATTGATAAATAATAATTTGATTTGCTTCTAGGTTCAAAGACCCCTCTTGCAGCCTTCCACAGACATTAAAGAGTAAATTACTCATTAACTACTTATCTATTTACACGTATTAATAGTACTGTATGGCTGAGCTGTCAGGGAGGTCAGGATGAGGGATAGGTAAGGGTATGCAATCACCTAGGACACCACCTCCTACTCTAGGCAGCATCCCAAGACTCAATAGTAATCAGCCAGACTCTAGTTACTGGACGCAGGAAGCTCAATGTTACTGCTGTCCCCTGTATGTGGTGCAGTCTACTAACACTTTTGGAAAAGATATAGGGGTTTGCCTATAATATGACATTATTCATTATGCTTGATGGTAAGGGGGCTATCTCACAAAGTAGCTATGAGGCAATATTTTCCTTATGCCACCCTGAAAAATGTATTTGCATTTTTCCCAGAATCCCCCAGTGGAGAATCAATGGCTGTAAGTCTCTACGCACATGCAAGGCAGCCTAAATTGACAAAGTATCCATAAGGAGAGTTTTTATTTCAAACCTATTATGTGGGGTAATTTATCTTTTTTATCTCTTAAAGGACACCTACCACCAGAGTTACTGGTAGTAGACTGTCCACATGTCGAGCTCGTTACCTGAGAGGTTACGGGGCGCAGGTTTTCTTATCTTTCTAAAGGTTCTATAGTCCCAGAAATACACTATATAAAAAAAGCTAATGTGCCAGAGTCTCTCAGGCCTATGTCAGACAAGCGCCTGGTGGCTCATGCCGCTAATAAATTATGCACAAACCCATGATAAAAATCCATATTTTCTCCCTCCAGCCAGAGGTGCAGACAGCCGGTGATGTCAGCGTGCATGCGGTTGCACAATTACACTTGCCTTGCGCAACCACACTGGTCTCCAGCCGGCTGCACAAGGCAAGTGTTACTGGACATGCGTGGGACTTGCAGATAGCCGCTTGACATCACCAGCTGTCTACAGCACTTGCCGGAGGGAGAAAATAGGAATTTTTATTTCGGGGGCATGCATAATTTATTAGCCTAACATAGGCCTCCAGCTCACTAGCATTTTTATAAAGTTTATTTCTTGCACTATATTCACTTCAGAAAGATAAGAAAAACTTGTGGTAGATGTCCATTAATTTAGCTCTGGCATCCTGATAAATTCCACAGGGTGCTGCTCTACATCGGCATGGCAGTTCTTTGCCAGGTCACGTGTTATAGCTTGTGAGCAGGGCAAATTCTGGCGTGGTCAAAACTGAAATGAGTCCCCCCCCCCCCCCAATCCCACGCAGCCTATGCCTTATCGCCTGCTATACCAAAATATAACTCCATGAAAAGCACCATGACTGACACTACATATGCTGATGCTGTCTCACTCACTGGTAGTCAGGTCAGTCGGTGACAGAGACATTAGTGGCATCTAGTACCTTTTAGGTGACAATTAGCTCCACCAAGAAGCTAGAAGAGGACGATTTCTCCCGGCCATGACTTATCGCTGCCGAATTCACTGTAAGATGTTTTCAGCTCCGTGCAGCAAATCCCCCACACTGTGCACCTAAAAATACCACAGGATAGTGTCACTTAAATAACAGTGCTCCTAAATAATGTATACCCCTAAAAACACAACTGACAAGACAAATAAAACATATATATGGTCCTCCAAATAAATTGAAATATATACATGACCCTCAATTTATTATATACACCAGACCCCCTAATTAATACATAGATAGTATACATAGGCATAGCCCCCTACCCCATAGATAGTAAAGTCAGGCAGGTGGCCCCCTCCACCATAGATAGTATAGACAGGCAGGTCCCCCTACCCCATAGACAGTATACACAGGAAATTGGCCTCCCTTTCCACATATAGTTTTAACAGGCAGGTGTCTCCTCCCCCATAGATAATATAGACAGGGGGTCCCTACCCCATAGATAGTATAGACAGGCAGGCAGCCCTTTCCTCCATAGACAGTATAGACAGGCAGGTGGCCTCTCCCCCATAGATACTGTAGAAGGGCGGGGTCCCCTACCTCATAGATCATATAGACAGGCAGTTGGCCCCCTCCCCCATAGATACTATAGACAGGCAGTCGGCCCTTTCCACTATAGATAATGTAGACTAGCAGGAGGCCCCTATCCTGCATAGATGGTATAGACAGGCAGACAGCCCCCACATGACGTCACACAGGCCTGTGCCGAGTGGTGCAGATGGACGAGTGCTGCACTGCTTTGCCTGTCAATTACATTGGTGTCTTAAGGGTGCCGAAGTAATTGATTTTTCTAGTAGTAAGGACTTGCCAACTTTGACAAGTCATTATTACTGGCGATCGGCCATCCCCCTCTGAGGTCCATGATCTGCCGCCTGAGGCAGGATTTTCATCCTGCCTCTTGGCAGATGTGGCCCTGCTTGTGAGCCACCCCCTCTGCCGACAGCCACCTTCAAAACCCCACACTCCCACTTGGCAATGGAGGTGGCGTAAGAAGGGAAATAGGTTCAATTCCTGACCATGCACCAGGAATTGTGCCTATTTCAGGGCTTGTATACCAGCTTTCAGGCATACAAACCGTGATATATCTGGCTCTATGTCCAAACACTGGGGAAGGTTTTCCCGCATCTTCCCCGTTTTTTTAGAGTATCTAAGGGAGCTCTTTAGATGTTAATCTAAAGATAGATTGATAGATGTGGCACATGAGGTGTTAACGCCTGAAAAGAATTTGCGAAAAATAAAATAAAGTAACATATAAGGTTGGCTGCTCACAAAGGTGCTCAGTCTGTGGGAATGGATATGTGTGCTGGTCAGATCCCACATGCCCAACACAGAAAAGTGGATGCAACATAGAGAAATTGATGCAGGGAGTCCCTATTTGATGGCCAAAAACCAGAGCTGACATAGTTCTGTGACAGGTCTTTTCCTGCTAAGGGTCTTCTTAAAACTAGTATGAGGACACTGAGCAGCAGGAGACATCACACTCGTACTCACTGCTACCCGGACTCTTGCACCAATAAACCTACTGGTTTCCGCTGGGCAGCAGGGTGCAATTTGTGGGTCGCTAGTTGTCTACCCCTGTCCTAGGTTGACAGATAGAACTGAGAGATTAATTGGTAGGTAGATAGATAAAGAGATAAAAAAGGAGATCTATAGGTAGGTAGAAATAATACATCTATAGATGACATCTATGAGGGATAGATGGATGGATGGATGGATGGATAGATTTCGGAGATGGATAGATATACAGCATAATATTCACAAGTATAGGACATTTACAGCAAGTATGGGCAGGAGCCATTTTACCTTCAATTTTCCCTGAAAAGGTTTCAAATAAATATCATTAATAGATAATTGTTGGAAATTGCCGTTTCATTTTTCCGAATGTAAAATCATTTATTTGGCCAAAAGCCCAGATTTCAGGAAAGCAGGATTTATGGGAAATAAATTAGAATAGTGTGTCCAGGCAGTAGAGTGAGACAGTCGCATAACTGGTTGCATAACAGGAGCAAAAGCTACAAAAATGTTATAGGTCTGAAGCTTAAAGGGAACCTATCAATTTCCTCGCATATGTGAAATGTCACCCATATTTCTATAAAAATCTCTGCCAAAGTAATTTTTTAAAAAATGGTGTATTTCTGGTTTAGTCGTTGATTTTTTTATTGTAGCTTTCTTGTTCCAAATATTAGAACAAACTTGTCTAAAGAGTATGGGGCACATTTCCTTACCTGCCTGCGAGATCCCCGAAAGTGCATTGTCTGACAGGAATGCACATATGCTGTGATTCAAGAAGATTGTGCGTCCAATTTCCTGCATCTGTCGCTTCCCTGCTCAGGTCCGCCGGAGTTCACCTTCTTCTTCCAGGTGTATGTAAGTGCTTAAACTCACGACACAATTTAAATGTTAAATCACACGCTCAGTCCGAATCAGTTGGATCATCCAATGGCCCGCCCCATGATTTCTGGCACATGAAAGCTGACGCCGATGTGCCAAAATCCAATCGTGTGCAGCACAATCCCCTTCTAAATACCTGTCCCAGTAGCGCTATCCCGAAAACGTCGGAAAACTCGACGTAAATGCGGCCGCGGGACCCTTAGTAAATAAGCCCTTATTTGTCCATATCATCGCAGTTTATGATCTCCTAATAACAACATTACATTTGTAAAGTTGACCATCCATGAAATCTGATCAAGAAAACAATTACACTACACTATAAATTTACACATTAAAACACTAAGAAATTATATTTATGTTTGATTCTTAAAAACAGGATAATTTTTTCGGTATAGTTCAGAATTTAAATTTAACATTTTTTGCCAACCAGGAGTGTAACTTGGTACAGTACAGAGGTTACAGTTTGGGTGCAGGAGCCTATGGAGTCTACATGGTGTGCAGGAACCTAAAGGAGTCTATAGATAGGGGACCTGGTACAGATTTTGCATTGGGTCCAACAACAATCATGCATTGTTATAAAACCACAATGGTATTCAGATCATGGAAGCATGAATGTTTAGCACTGCATTATAACACACCCATTAAATAAATAAATAATCTACAAATCCGATTTTGCTAATTATATCATAACATAGAACATCAATCAAAATAAGTGAATTTTGTCCATTCTATATAATCCATTATTTAACCTCACAATATTTATATGGCAAGTTTGCCTTTTTCCTCTTTACAAACAGTGTAACCTTTACAAACAGTGGATCCCGTTACCACTCAAATCAATCATATAAATCCAATCTTACCATATACATGATGTAAAATCACATAAAGCATGTAAATTCAATTTGACCATGTAAATCATGGAAGCAAATCACATAAAAAGCTTTACATTCAATTACCTGTTATTCATTTATATGATATGAATTGTCGGCCCTAATGATTACATACTTCTACTTTTCATAGTATATGATAGATTGTGACTTTACTTAATGCTTTCATGAAATGATTTATGACCTAGAACTAGAATGTTTTAAGTAGGCAAAAAAAACAACAAAGTTATAAGCGCCGAGGGTTAGGCATCATTTGATCTTGCCAATTAGAGATTGCGACCTTGGCAATGTCTAAACTAAATGTTTTTCTGCTGGAATCTATCTGTTATATCTGTTTATAGAAGCCTAGGGCTAATGTACAGTAAATGTGTTTCCCCTACTGGCCTTGGTGTAACAGCATACAGGGGCATACATCCCTTCTTGCTCATGTGAATTTGGTTAAAGGAAACCTACCACTTAGAATGGTCGGTGTAAGCAGTAAATACCGAGCACCAGCTCAGGGTGAGCTGGTGCCGGTACTTACTTTCGTTTGTGTTGTAAACCGCGGTATCTAGACCAGAACAGGCTTCGGCGCTGCGTGGGCACGATCGTGCGCACGCCTACATAGGAAATGACGGAGACGTTGCGCGCAGCGCCGAAGCCTCTTCTGCTCTAGAGTTTAAAAAGTGTTAAAACCGTGATACCGCGGTTTATAACACTAACTAAAATAAGTACCGGCACCAGCTCACCCTGAGCTGGTGCCCAGTACTTACAGCTTACCCCGACCATTCTAAGTGGTAGGTTTCCTTTAAGATGATTCTCCTGCTTAAAATCCTGTATGTGCTGCTTCAGTCCCCAGTATATATACCATGTCACTTCTTTCAGAACTCCATAGTTGTATAGCCATCTTTGTCTGTGGCGGAGGTAGAGCGCGAAAATAGCCACCCAATTGCTGCTCCATTCCTGGGTTAAGGGGTTCAAACTCCCCAATTTTAAGCTGTACTACTCGGCAGCTCAGTTATCTCACTTCCCTTGGATGTTCTGCCTTGAGAAATCACACACCATGACACTCAATATTGACCCCCATTCTGTTTGGGGGGGATGGGAGGACCCAGGGGACTCTACTGTTGCACCAGCTCTGTTTGATATGGGCAAAAGTACGCTCACATTAATATGCCACTGGTTTTGACAAGTATACCCCTCTGGTGAATAACCCAGCACTTCCTGAACTTTCTTTGGTGCCTAATGTAGCTAGTTGGAGGACCAGAGGGGAGTTCTCTATGGGGGACATCTCGACAGAGTACTTTGCTTGTTTCAGCAACTGAGGGACTCCCGCAGATTACCAAATTCTTTCTACCTGCTATACCTCCAACTTCGCTATGCCATAAACTCGCAATTCCCAGGGGAATGGCTGGTAGAAAACTCCGTTCCCATTCCCCCATCCTCCTATTAGCTCCAGGTAAAGCCCTCATTACATAGATAGCTACTTTCCACCCACACGAACACATGCTCCAGCAAGGGCACATTGGGGGACAGAACTTAGTCCTTTGATGAACAAAGAGTGGAATCTTGCCCTCTCTTCACTGGTCTCCCCTTACTTAGAGGACTGAATGTCTCAGGTTTATATACCTTATCAAGAATATTTAACCACTGGTAGAGTAATCAAATTTCACCCTGGGTTCCCAGACCTCTGTCCTTAGTCCTCTGAGACCTCAGGTACTTTCCTTCATCTACTATGTCTATTATGGTCCTGCCTTATGGTCAAGGGGTTCTGGGAACAGGTCCGCAAGCTTCTCTTTGATAAAATGGGGTGGCTGTCCCTGACGATCATAAACTTTGTCTCCTCCTGGTAGATGCTGTACTGTACCAATCCACTACATAATGAGCTTTCCTTACCAAAATCTTATATTATGCTAGGAAAACAGTTGCTAGATCCTGGATGGCGGCTCATCCCCCCTCTCTCCGTGATTGGATCAAGGCAGTTAATAATGTTCTCCCACTCAAGAAGTGGATTTTAATCCGCAGGAAGAAGGATAGGAGGTTTCACGCTATCTGGAGCAAGTGACTTGTATCATTGCTACCGCCCATTTCAATCCATTTGAAGGACCTCCAAAGGTTCTGAAACAAAGCAGGCAGAAGGTACACACCCTCCATTACCCAAGAAGCTGATTCTAGTAACATATGTAGGAAGTGACTCCAGACTTGTAGGGGGTATAATATTCATACAGCCCAAGGCCCATGGTAGTCTTAATCTGCCCATGCCAGACAGGACAGGACAAGTGAGGAGCAGTGAATAAATTACAAGACAAGCTGCTCAGAGGCTCTCAGGTTATGTAAGCCTGAGCACCTCCGACTAATTTGCAAAAAAATCTCTTTTTGGAAAAATTGCGCCATTCTGGATTACAATAAAGGGAAATTCTAAGGAGCATGTGAGTAGCACTAGTCTACCATCAGTCAATCTGATGGAAGATGTCCTTTAAGGCCAAAATACTTAGTTTATTGTCACATAACAAGACACCATAAAATCCTCATGTACAGACCAATAAACTTTGTCTAACCCATTTCCTCTGTAAAATACAAGATAACACAGTGTTATCAAGTTTATATTGTCCTTACACTTTATATAGTAATATTATGCAACACGTAAGCACCTATACAGAAATCCTAGAATCCTGCCGCCATAAACACTACTAGTATATGAACATTATCTCCATCAGTGACAAACGTTAAGATGAATGGAAGCAATAAAATCCACAGTAGAGTGAACCAATAAACTTTAATATTGTCATTGGATTATATCCTTGTGTGTTATTTCTGGAGGATTAACTCATCACATCACAAACACTGGAGATTAGGAAGTCCTTCCTAAATTCTCTCTATATATTGATAGCTGACACGTAGGTCAGTAGTAATATACTGGAGATTTCATATATAAGATCTGTGGAACAAGGCCGGGCAGGACAGGTACAAGTACCAGTCATTGAGGAATTTCTAAAAATGTTATTCAGGGCCACAGTAATAACAGAACTGAATTCTGTCTGAACTGATGCAAGAGCAGCTCTGTAAAGGGGTCAGGGGATGGAGGATGAGTCCGGATCTGGGGTTCGGGTCCGTCCCATGTAAAAGTTTGGGTCTGCTCATCTCTAATAGCAAACTTTAAAGGGAGAAGTATAAGACTGTCATAGGGTCATCCATGTTATACTTACCATGGTAAAGTCACGTGGATGTATCTGCACGTAATGACCACAAGGTCCCCTCCATCCACCCGAAGTCAGCAGGAAACGGGATGTCACAGGAAGCTCTGCTGCCCAGGGTTATGTTACCTGTGGCTTCCAGCGGCCTAGGGCAAAGTTTTGTATAATATGGATGACCTCTTTAAAGTCTAATAATTACCCTGTTAAAGTTTGCTATAAGTGGCCAATTACTTTAAGGTACTAGAATGATAGTCATAAAGAACTGGTACAAGTCAAGATATAATAAGATTATATTTAATGCATAAATTTACCCACATATAATAAAAAAGGTAAAGACAATAACAATGAATATGTCACAAGACAGTTAAATAGATAACATCTGTTGTATATTACACCTGTTGAAGCTCGCTTCTGAGTTACTGTAAAGGCATACACATCTTAAAGATATATTCATATTTACATTTCTAAAGTGCACTTAGGTAGATTATTAGATGGAGTATGACCTACAAAATAATCATAGATATAAGTATAAAGTGAATGTAGACACTTTCAGTTAAGATGGAGTGAACTGTGTCAGCAGGGTGAAGTCCATTTTCAGAAAATGCTTTTTTCAACGAGAAGCAAAGGAGTCATTTGTTTTCATAATTGTATGTGGATCTATACGTTCCTACTCATGGTTGGTTTATCCGAGTGCTATATAAAAAGAGAAAAGTAAGGATATGTCTCGGAGTCCCGGGATTTCCTTAGTATGAAGTCTAAACAATTCAGTTCACTGAGCCGCACGCCTGTGTGTGGGTGTCTTTGTCGCCCCTGAGATGGATATCTTTGGCGCACATAAAGATAAGAAGACCTGGTTTCCCTTTGAAGCTGGTAGGTATAAACTTCCTTTTTGCTCAGGTTCCCGATGGTGTGGTCTTCCAATGATGGACGGGTCGATCCTACTTATCTCTATTCATCGAATAACGAGTACCCGAGCATTTTAGTGTTCGCTCATCTCTAGTTTTATTGCAACCAAGTAGATCTGAAAGTATTTTACTTGCATAGTCTATATAATGTGTGGGGGTATAGTGCTGGATAAGACTCTGAGGCATTTACCCTTGCTTATCTAGACAGGATAGCAAAGGTGCTGTCTAATTAATAGTGGGTGTGGCTATCTAATTAGCAGCCTTTATATTATTCTGTGGTCAGTTTGTTTGCAGCCAGATCTTGTTGCAGTGAACACAGCAGCTTAGTGTGGCAAATATTTAAGAGCAATCAGGAAAGCGAGTGTGCAAGCTTTTTGGTGAGTGTGCAATGATCCGAAGTGTGTGCAGTGTCCAAAGTGGGACTTAGGATTAAGGGATTTAAGTTTGAGAGACTTTAGCAGGTAACTGCTGTATTTTTGTGTTACTTGTACTGTGAATTCTTCTTTTCTTCCATATTTCTCTTGTATTCCCCAATAGAACAATGGACTCCATAAGTGGCATTGTTACACAGTGTACATCCTGTGCCATGTATTCTTTCCTTGAACAGCCGTTCGAGGGGGAATACTGCTGTGTGGGATGTGTGAATATTGCTCATCTGGAAGCCCAGATTCTGGATCTAAATGAGCAAGTTTCAAGGCTGCGGGCAATTGACAATATGGAGCGAAGTTTGCTGCTCCTGGGGCACAAACTCTCTGGGGAAGATGGGTGTGGGGAGGGAAGTATGGAGGTGCAGAGTGGGGGGGCAGCTAGTTGGGTAACATGTAGAAGGCGGGGTAGAGGGAAGAGTTGTAGAGAGTCTAGTCCTGATCTGGTGCACCCCAATAAGTTTGCCAGGCTGGCGGATGAGGGGGATATCAGCTCTGGGGTAGCAATGCTGCAGAAAGACGTGGCCGCTAGCAACCAGGGGAATGTCTGCTCCAGTAAGAAGGGTAATGGGAGCACAGGCAAGGTCAGACAGGTGCTGGTAGTGGGAGATTCCATTATTAGGGGAACACACAGGGCAATCTGTCACAAAGACTGTGCAGGGGGACTGGAACAAGGTTGGGTAATAAGAACAAAAGAAATAGGGATAGGGAAAACCATATAAAGTGTATGTACACAAATGCCAGAAGCCTCACAAACAAAATGGAGGAACTCTTAATGTTGGAGCGTAAATATGATATAGTGGGTATCAGCGAGACATGGCTGAACAGTAGCTATGACTAGGCTGTTACTATAGATGGTTCTAGTCTTTTTAGAAATTATCCTATAAACAAAAAGGCGAGGGTTGTTTATATGTGAAATCTTACCTTAAGCCTGTCCTACGAGATGAATAGGTGACACAAACGGAAATGTGGAGTCCCTATGGATGGAGATAAGGGGAGGGAAAAAGAATAATAAAATATTACTAGGGTTTTGTTATAAGGCTCCAAATAATGGAGGCCGCAGAGGAAACGCTGATAAGTGAAATGGATGCGGCTTCAAAGCACAGAGAAGTACTTATCATGGGGGACTTCAATTAGCCTATTATATTGACTGGGGGGCAGAAACCTGCAGGTCCTTCAAAGGTAGTAGGTTTTTTGTTGACAAAAAAAGACAAATACCTATTACAACTAGTCCTGGAGCCAACAAGAGGGGGAGCACTGCTGGACCTTATCCTAACCAACAGACTTGACAGGGTATCAAAATTACAGGTTGGTGGGAACCTGGGTAATAGGGACCACAATATCATTAATTTTATATAATGCTTTACTAAGAGTGTTAGTGGGAGGGCAATGAACACTCTAAACTTCAGCAACTAGACCTTATAGGCATAACCTGGGACAAACCCCCCCACCCCAAAAAAGGGACTTTTTCACAATATTCTAAAAAATGCCTGTGAGAAACTCATACCATAGGGAAAAAGCATAGAGGAACAAGAAGCCAATGAGCCAAAAAAGCCAATGTGGCTAACTAGTCTTGTAAGGAGAGCAATAAGCGATGTGAAGGTAGTGATGAGGCGTTACAGGATTATAGAGAGAAAAATACATCCTGTAAAAAGCAGATAAAGGCCACAAAAATAGAGACTGAGAGAAATATTACCAGGCAGAGAAAAAATAATCCCAGATTATTTTTCAAGTATAGAAACTAAAAATGGAGAGTGTGGGCCCTCTGAGGAGTAACATGGAGGTCATGGTGGAAGGAGATGAGAAAAGGGCCAATCTACTGAATGTTGCCTTCTCTACTGTCTTTCCCCAGGAAAATCCCCTAGTGGAGGATACGATGAGGAATTATGTAAATTCTCTTTGAAATGTCAACAGTTTAACCCAGGAATAGGTACTGCATTGCCTCACAACTACTAAGATAAATCACCAAGGACAGATGGCATACACCCCTGGGTTCTGCATGAACTATTTACCTGATAGATAGACAGTTATTTTTAATATTTAAAGATTTCCTGAGGACTGGTTATGTTCCACAGGACTGGCGCATAGCAAATGTGGCAACAATATACAAAAAAAGGATCAAAAAGCGATCCTGGAAACTACAGACCTGTGAGTCTAACTTCTGTTGTGGGGAAAATATTTGAGGGGTTTAGTTAGAGATGCTATCCTGGAGTATCTCGCTGTACATAGCTTTAAAAATTAATATCAGCATGGGTTTATGAGAGATCGGTCCTGTCAGACTAATACGATTGGCTTCTATGAGGAAGTAAGTTCCGGACTAGATCTGGGGGACGCTGTAGATGTTGTATATCTGGCCTTTTCAAAGTCATTTGACACAGTGCTGTATTAAAGGTTGGTACATAAAATGAGGCTGCTGGGACTAGGGGAAAATCTGTGTATGTGGGTAAGTAATTGGCTTAGTGATGGAAAACAGAGGGTCGTCATTAATGGCACATTCTCAGATTGGGTTGACGTTACCAATGGAGTGCCACAGGGGTCAGCATTGGGGCCACTTCTTTTTAATATTTTTATTAATGACCTTGTAGTGGGTTTACACAGTCAAATTTCAATATTTGCAGATGATACTAAGCTGTGTAAAGTAATAAATACTGAGGTCGATAATTTAGCATTACAGAGGGATTTGTGGAAGCTTGAGGAGTGGGCATGGTTGATGAAGTTTAAGGTAGATAAATGTAAAGTTATGCACTTGAGCCATGGAAACAAAACGTATTATTATGTTCTAAACCGTCAATTACTTGGTAAAACTGCAACTGACAAAAGACTTGGGGGTATTGGTGGATGGTAAACTTAATTTTAGTGACCAGAGCTAGATGGCTGCTGCTAAAGCAAATAAAATTATGGGATGTATCAAGAGAGGAATAGATTCTCATGATAAAGACATAGTTTTGCCCTTATACAAATCACTGGTTAGACCACACATGGGATATTGTGTACAGTTTTGGGCACCAGTGTATAAAAAGGATATAGTAGAGCTGGAACGGGTGCAGAGGAGAGCAACCAGGATTATTAGGGAAATGGGGGGACTTGAATACAATGACAGATTACAAAATTTGGGATTATTCAGTTTAGAAAAAAGAAGACTAAGGGGAGACCTCATTACAATGTACATTCTGATAATGCGTTTGCAATTCAAATGCACTGAGAATGTGCTGTGTAAGTAGCAACATGTGTTCATGTGTGCCTTATATGCTGATCGGTGGGGTTCTCAGTGATGGGACCCCCGCAGATCATGGGAACAGAGGTTTGATGTACTTCTGTCACTTCCCAAGATGACTATGCTAGATTGGACAGCCACACCTGAAACATGCTGCTGCTACTAAGAAAATGTATTTACATGTGATGATGTAATTTGCCCAATGCATTTCAAAAGACAAGGCAAACACATTGGGGCTTATTTACTAAGGGTCCCCCGATCGCATTTTCGTCGGATTTTATAAATTTTCTGTATATGCACCGCTGTGACAGGTATTTAACTGGGGGTTGTGTCGCACGTGGATTGTGGCGCAATTGCGTTGGCTTTCATGCGACAGAAATTGAGGGGGGGGGCGTTGGACGATCCTACTGATTTGTACTGAGCACGGGATCTAATATTATAACTGTTTTGCAACCAATGCACTTACATACACCGAGAAGAAGATGGTAAACTGCGGCGGAGCTGTGCGGAGAGACGTCAGATGCAGGAAATTGTGCGCACTATCTTTGTGAATCGCGACACAGTGCATTGACGTCGGACAATGCACTTTGCATGAACTCCGTCGGCCGGTTAAGTAAATGTGCCCCTTTGTGTGAACAAAGCCTGAAGCAATTTTTGAATATAATTCCTACAGTTGATCATTTGAGAGACTCCTCCTGGGTCCAGCGCTGATCTCTCCTAGTAACGTGCAGGAGGTTATGGGCAGAGGCGTTAGCTTGACGGCACCAATAGGGGGCGTAATCACTGAGAGTGCCTAGGGCAGTAGCAAAACTAAATATGACCTTCTCTACCACCAGTCTTTGCTTCCTGTTTTCTCTGAACCAACAGGAAATGACCAATCCCAGGCCAAATCAGTGACCCACCACATCTGGTGATGGGCTGTGCAACACTTCCTGTGTTTGTGAACCCCTCATCTCCTCAATGCAAAGGAACTTGCATGATTCCATAACGGGTTTTAGTGTGAAACATCATTAATTCATATGAGAAGAGCAGCTGGTTAACTATTCACAAATAATATGAATATTTTAAGATTTGGGAATCTTGGCTGCATTTTCTCGACTGAGCAGATTGGGACTCATTATATCCAATAACCTTTTGATAGCAAAATAACACAGTTAAATACAGTAGTTATACCTCACATGAGACCTCCGTTATGTGAACTTTATGTATTTACCCGTATGGAGCAGCTAGCTATCTCCCTGAAATTACTTTGCCTTATATATCTTATGCACTGGAACTTACTGCAAAATGTCAGCAGAGACCAGTTGTTAGATCTGTTGTTGATACTCACTGGGGCACATGTAATAAGGGTCCGGGGACTGCGATTCCGTCGGGGTTTTCGAATATTTCCATTTTGCGCCGACTTGCCCCAGGTTTTTGGCGCACACAAACGGATTTTGGTGCATCGGCGCCGGCTTGCATGCTACAGAAATCAGGGCAACCCGACGGATTCGGACAAACCGCGGAATTTAAAAACGGAATTATGTCACAAGATCAAGCACTCACATGCACCAGGAAGATGAAGGTGAACTCCAACGGACCTCAATGGGGGAAGCGACACGTGCAGGAAATTGGACGCACAATCTTAATGAATCGCGGCAGACCTGAATCCTCGTCGGACAACGCACCGCGGGATCGTGACAGGACCAGGTAAGTAAGTTTGCCCTACTGTATATAACCAAGTTCTCATACCCTCCCTTTACTCTATACTTTGCCCCTTTCTACCCAACGTTATATAGGTGAAAATCTTCATGGTTATTAATTGTTCTGTGTCTACAACACTTATGGAACATAGGACTACTACCAGTCTCTGGGGGACATGTATCCCTCCTATTGCTTTTTCTTTTTTTTTTTTTTTTGTGAGACTTTTTGCAGTTTGAAATTTTTAGGCGCAGAATCAAGCAGCGTACCAAAGTTAGCAGCCTCATGGATGTAATGCAGTGGCCGGATTTATCTTTGTAGCCCAGATGTTTGTTCAACTTTTGAGACTTTTGGGTTTGGAATTGTCCCATTCTTGTGCCTAATAAGTCACAAGACAGATCATGCTAGACCTAGACTTACTTTTGGGAGCTACTATTTGGGACTAAAAAGTTGCACACCACAAAAAGTCTCAAAAGTGATTCTGAAAGGGCAACTCATCACATGTATCACAAAGGGGAAAAAACTTAAGATACATTGCGATGATTAAGTGGGTCAAATTCAGGAAACTTGAAAAAGTGGCAGACGAAAAATTATGATGCATGTGCCACTGTATATATCTATAATCATGCTCTCATCTGATCACATGAAGATCTACTAAAAAATTCAGTAGGGGACCATGATGAGCAGAAGTATGAGAAAGTATGAGTACACGGCCTGACTACTCAAGGGTTATTTGATGTCTGTTACCATGGAGATGCTTTGTTCTTATTGGGACTTTTAGAATTAAAAAAAAGGCAATAACTTCGGATCTAGTAGATGTATAATCCTAACAATATTAGTGGCACAGAGGTTTGTATGTTCTTATGCCCAGAGCCAATTCTGGCTTATTTGCTGCCTGAGGCGAAAAATTATGATAAATGTGCATCCCCCACCAGTGCCCCGCTATATTCAACCCACTGAAATGCTCTGACGCTGTCTCACGCACTAGTATCAGTCAGTGACACAGACATCAGTGGCATCTAGTACCGTACAGGTACAGGTCTCCAGCTCCTTGCAGCGCATCTTGCATCTTGACACTACACCCCTAAACATATTACACTTACAGTATAATGTCTCCCGGATAACAATGTGATGCATCACAAAAAACACATCATGTGAGCAGGCTCATTAATATGCTGTGTAGAATATATAATTATTTTATACCACCCTATAATTAGTTCCCCTAATTGATATATAAACAGTCCTCCTCTAATTTATTTACATACTGCCCCCTCTGATTTATTTAACAGCCTTAATATACCCCCATAAAATGATATATAGTTCCTCATATACGAACCCCCCACAGTTCAATTAGTATCCAGCCACAATAGTTTAAGTAAATACAGTCCCATTGTTTAATTAAATACAGCTTCCCATAATATTATTATCTAGTGCACCCCCTACAGTTTAAGTATAAATAGCCCCCCCAGTTTGATTATTATACAACCCCCTATGTTTTAATGATAAACTACCCCCATAGATTTAGTAGATATAGCCCCTCCATAGTTTTAGTAGCTACAGCTCCCCAGTTTTCATATATATACAGCCCCCCATAGTGTGTATATATATATATATATATATATATATATATATATATATATCCCCATATATACATATATATACACCCCCCCCCATAGTAATAATAAATATATCCCCCATATATTAATATATAAAGCCCCCACATGGTAGTTAATAACCCCCGTATATTTATATGTATATATAAAGCTCCCATAGTAGTAATAAATACATCCCCCATACATAATATATATACAGCTCCCATAGTATTATTATGCATACATTTCTCATATTAGTAATATATATACAGCCCCCATTCATATTAGTAATATGTATCTCACTGCAGAGACGCTCTGTCGAATCAAGCTTGTGCCATATGTATCTATGGGGAGAGAGGGGGGGTCATATTTTTTTTTTTGTTTGTTTTTTTTTTTACTTTATGTAAAGTACTTTACTTTACTTTTTTATTTCATGTTTGTTACACCATATCAATATTTTTTATTTAGCCTTATATCTTAGCTATGTGTTTATTTTTTCAGCATTTTGTGCTTTTTATGTATATTTGGTAGAATTTTGGTGGGTGTAAATTATATTTAGGGTTATGTAGTTAGAATCTGACGAAGGTGTCAGTGCACAGACAAAGCATAATGGGGCTGATGTGTTGCTTGCCAATTTCAACAATCAGCGCACTTGGCAGGAGACATGTGAGAATTACTAAGAGGTTCTATTAATTTCTGGCATGGGAATCTCACATCAGGAATTGAGATCTATTCCTGGTTCATACTGGTGTAAATTTCATCTATAACCTATTAGTTTTTTTGGGTTCAGTTTATAATAATAATAGCCAGGCAAGAGGTTCCACCACCATGCCCACCTTGTGTCTCCACAGCTGCACCCACTCTTTTATAACAAAGTTGAGCATCTGGCACAAAAAACTGCCTTGTATGCTAAAAATACAATAGCAATAGACACAAAAGATGTCCTGCCCTAATAAGTGTTTAGTTTTTTTTCCCATGTTATGTAGAGGTTCAAATTAGTTGTTAAAAAATGTATTATTGAATGAAGCGGAGCAGTAAAATTTGGTTGTGAAATCGAGAGCGGACCTTCTCCAACTTAGATGTTTCTCTTGGTAGTGTATCAGTTTCTTCCTGTTAGGGTATTCTGTAGGAGAATCTGAAATGTCTCACACACTTTTTTTTACATTTACTTGTAAGTTCCCCTTTTTTTTCAAAGAAAATCCTGTAGCCACAAACATATCAAGGCTCTTTCGTCAGAGCATTTCAATGGAAACAATAAAGAGGAGACTCCAAGGTTTGGTTTTGTATTCTGAAATATATGTGCAAACAATGGTTTGTTCAACTATTATATACGTATAGAGAGAACAATAAAAAGTAAAAAAATATTCCTTCTATGGCTCCAATACCTGAGCCTTCTCATTTCCCTCTGCATTTCAATGTTTTGGCAGATGGACTCACATAATCCTTGAAACCCTCTGGTATAATGCTTTCCGAAAGCCTTCAGACCCTCTCATGTTTATGCATCTTGCTTTGTTAGAAAAACAAAGTTTTCCAAAATCATTCTACACACACTATAACACAACAACTGGAATATGGAATGTTATAATTGTTTGCCAATTGACTCCAATGACCTTCCATTTGTCTTGATAGTCTTGAAAAAATTTTAATATCTTGATTGAGGACCACCGTCTGTAAAATCTACGGATTTGGCATCAATGGATTTCTTTGGAATATCTGTATGAGCTGATAATGCAAATCAAGGTAATACCCATCCTTGATGTGGAAAAACTGTCTGTAGAGCTAACAGATGGCAGGCTCAGAGGGGTACAAAAGTCCTAATGTGCTGACAGTTTCTAAGAGCATAGTGGAATCCATAATTACAAAATGTAAGACCCAGTTCACATCTCTGTTAGGTCTTCAGTTATTTTCCGTATTATTGTGAGCCGTAACCATTTGTGGTGACCATGCAGAACAAGTGCAAGTCTTTCTAGTGACTTTACAAAGGTAAGTGTCAGGATCATGGACTTAGGTTCAGGAAGTGAGTCTGCCTCTGGATCATCCTCTAACAGCTCTCTGCCCTCCAAAACCGAAGCTCGGCTGACAAGACACGTTACATGGACTAAGCCCAAATATGATATTACACTCACTTATTAAGCATTCCATTTAGGTAACGTTTTTTCTGAGTTAATAGAACTGTTCGAACAAAAGAAGGATCTTATTAAATTAAAGTTCTTATATCAAAAAGGGCAGTGCCCACAAACAAAGGGGTTATCATACAAAAAGGTGACATAAAAGAAACAGACATATACATATAATTCAAAAATAAACTGTTTGGCAAAATAAAAGGAATTAAAAAATATATCTTACTAATTTATGTGATATTATAAGCCTGGGGAAGGGAAAATACTCAACCAATCTATCCCCTGGGGATCCCCAAACCATGACCAATTTTTATATGGAAACTTTTACCCAAGTAGAATTTCAAATTTACCCCTATGTTCACCTTTCGCATTAGCATTGTGTATGCTAATGGACTCTTATAAGTGTTTTGTTACACCTTTATGCCTCAAAATCTTTATATGATGATACCATACTTACTTCCATCTTTGCCCTCACAATGTCTCACACACATACCACTATCATATTTTGGAAATAATTTAATTGCTACCTGTTGCTGTGGTGCCATTCAGTGACCTTTGATACAGTAACAGCAGAAATGTGGCTGGCATATTTCTTTGATGTGTATTACAGATGGGGGTTTCTATATCTGACATCCAATATACAGGGGAGACCGGGGGGGGGGGGGGTTAATGGAATGGTGCTAGCTGCATGGTAGTCTTTTAGGAAAGGTGTCCACACTTCATAAATATTGGTTTAAACGTTTCTTTAACAAAGAGGCATTTCAGAGATGCACCGTATCCTTCTTCAGATCAGTCTTCCTTTCTCAGCAATACTTGCTACAAATATTGATCTTGAGAAGGAGACGGTGTGTCTCCGAAACACGATGTCAATAAAGCAACGTTTAACCCTATTTATGAAGTGTGGACACCTTTCCTGAATGATTACCATCCAGAAACCCCTCTCTGGTCGCCCCAAGTACTAACCACAGAGTACAGTCTTCACACAGTATCTGACTGTTGGGCAGCTCCTCCTGGATATTTAATGAAGGGCTTGAACTAAACCTTTTATAAGGTAAACCCCCACCCTAATAGGGATAAATAGGGGTCTCCACCATTTGATTGTGTTTTATCTACCTTAGAGGAGCACAATCCTGCTTTTGTATTTCCTAAGAATAGATTCATTATACCGAACATCAGCTTTTACTGTATCTTTCCATCAGCTTTCCTTTCAGTATCTCTGGAATGCTTGGTGGTCCTCGATTGAGCTCAGGACTGTTACTGCTGGGATGATTGACGCAGGTCCGGCCCAGTCAGCTCCTGTAGGCAGCATCCTGAGACTGCATATAAGGCTGCTTCTTGCTGTTATAAAATAAACACGTTGTTGGACCAGACTGTGCTTTTCTCAGGGTGAGAAAAGTGGGGATGGGGGGACCAATAGTAAACGTAGGGAGGGCGAGATTCCTGTGGTTGTTGGACCTTTAGGTTTTTCCCCCCCAGATGCCATCTCACACTTAGATCTACCCACCATTGAGTGCCTTTTGAGCTTGGAGAATACCCTGTCGCTTGATGCATCAACGGACCACGATAATCCAGTGGTAGAAGTGGAGGTGGAAGCGTTTAAGAAGGGTGTTAGATCCTCTTTTTGTCCCCCCTTGCCCGCTGGCTCCCCCATTGACATTTTCTGTCAACGTGTCAGGGACGATGTTAGGGCCCTCATATACCCAGTGGCCCAAAGCAATTTAACTTTGGGCGAAAAACAGGCCCTCCGCTGGCTCCAGTCCCTTGACAGTTTTGTGGTGAAGCCAGCTGACAAGGGTGGGAATGTGGTCATAATGACCAGGGAATATTATAAGAGAGAAGCGTATAGACAGTTAGGGGATTCTATCACGTACACCCCCCTGGCCAACAATCCCACCCTTAGGTATCAAACCCTCCTACGCTCCTTCCTTAGAAGGTATGTTGAAACAGGTTTACTGTCCGAACACACTGCCATTAAATTGCTCCCGGAGAGTCCTAGACATCCTGTTTGGTACTTTCTTCCCAAAGTGCACAAATCTTTAGACAATCCCCCGGGCTGCCCGATTGTGGCAGGAATCGGTACTCTTACCGAACCCCTGTCACAGTACCTGGACTGGCTGTTACGTCCCACTCTATGCGACATACCATCGTATCTTAAAGACACTAACTCATTCCTTAGAGTGGTTAGAGACATATGTTGGAAGGAGACTTACACCCTAGCGTCTATCGACGTCGAGAGTTTATACACTCATATCCCGCAAGACTTAGGCGTACAATGTATTCACCAGCTTCTGGTTAACGCCAATAAGAGTCCTCAGTTCGTTGACTTTGTCTGCGAGGGCCTCCAGTTTGTGTTGTGTCATAATGCCTTTATGTTTGATGGTCGTTGGTTGGTCCAGAGAGTGGGCACAGCGATGGGCACCCCTGTTGCCTGCACTTTCGCCAACCTGTTTCTCGCTTTTTTTGAGAACCGCTGTATTTACTCTCTGGACAACCCTTTCGCCTCAAACATTAGGGCCTTCCACCGTTACGTGGATGACGTATTCATTGTGTTAGAGGCCTATACAAAGGTTACCAATATGTCCCAAAAAGAGTTGTTGCACGTCGGCTCCAGACGGAAGGGTAAACATATTACAGGGAATTGTAGATCCGATGATACTAGTAAAAGGTTCACCTTCTCGTTCGAATTTAGTCCCTGTGAACTTGCAATACGCCAGGCCATCTCTAGGAACTGGGGTATCCTGGGTCAGGATCCCCAACTCAAGGACATCACTAGTGTACGCCCATGTGTTGCCTTTAGACGGTGTCCCACAGTGCGTAGTATGTTGGTACGGAGCCGATTTTTATACACAAAACCAATCCTGGCTAGAAAGAAGCACTCCCATAGGCAATTTCAGATGTGGCTCATGCAGGTTTTGTGAGTACAATAGTCAGCTTAAAACTATCCAGTTGGGGGGTACTACGCATAGGGTCAAATCTTTTATTTCATGTAAATCCACGTATGTAGTGTATATCATTTTTTGCCCATGCAAACGGTTCTACATTGGGAAAACTATACGGAAACTCTACGTGAGGTTCAGAGAACACTTCAAATCGATCGACACAGGGGATGGGTGCCCCCGCCTAATTAATCATGTCAGAGAACAGCATGGAGGAGACCCTTACGGTTTGCATGGTTGGAACAGATTAAAGTGGATCCCCTCGGTGGTGATAGGAAAAAAAGTTGCTAAGGCAGGAAAATAGACATATCATCCGGTTTGATGCCATAGGAGCCCTGGGTTTGAATGACAGAAATGATTTCAGCTGCTTCCTGTGAGTACCTCTGCCCCTTTTAGATTCATCAGTTAGCGGTCATGCCCTACCTACCTTACAGTCGGCGATGTCCTGAACTGGGCTTGCTATTCGCATTTAATAGCTGTTCCCCGTGTTTAGCTCCTGCAGCAAGTCCGAGTGTCAGCGCTGTACGCGGATGTTTTTAACGTTGTTATTATGTATTGATTTTAACTGTCACATTTATGTGTATGTTTTGCACTTGTTGTTGTTTTGCTGTTACCATGACGCCGTTGACCGGCCCCGACGCATATATTGTGCGCGGCGCCGGGGGATGACGTCATTTGGCTTGATGATGCGCTAGACTAGCGCGAAACGGCCCGTCGCCTGGCCCCGCTCTGTTCCTGTACGCACCTCAATAAAGGATATATTTTGCACTGTATTGGTGAGTGCCGCTGCTTTCTACACCTTACATTTGGACTTTCTTTGTTTCTGCTGAGCACCACCGTTATGCAGACTACTGCAATATGGCTTAACTACCCTGTCAAGATCCATGCCGAGTTTCACTGAAGGTACACAACGCTGTGGTCGGCTGGTGCCAGACTACTGCCTTCTTCATTGATCCAGACTGTGCTGCTTTACCTATGTTTGTTGAAACCCGTTGAAATCTCTGAATCCTGCAAATCACACTGGAACTCTGTTTGTAACCCGCACTGGAACTCTGTGTTCATGCCATTATATGCCAACAGCTTTGAGATTCTGATATCCTGGCCAACAGCTCTAGGACTCTGCAATCCTCGCCAACAACTCTGGGACTCTGCAGTCCTTGTCAGCAGCTCTGGGACTCTGCAATCCTTGTCAGCAGCTCTGGGACTCTGCAACTCTCGCCAACGGCTCTAAGACTCTGATATCCTCATCAATAGTTCTAGGACTCTGCATTCCTTATCAGCAGCTCTGGGACTCTGCAATACTCACCAGCAGCTCTGGGACTGTGCAGTCCTCACCAACAGCTCTGGGACTTTGCAGTCCTCACCAACAGCTCTGGGACTTTGCAGACCTCACCAACAGCTCTGGGACTCTACAGTCCTTGTCCACAGCTCTGGGACTCTGCAATCCTCACCAAAGGATCTGAGACTCTGATATCTCGCCAACAGCTCTAAGACTCTGCAATCCTTGTCGACAGCTCTGGGACTGTGCAGTCCTCACCAACAGCTCTGGGACTCTACAATCCTTGTCAGCAGCTTTGGGACTCTGCAATCCTCACTAAAGGATCTGAGACTCTGATATTTTGCAAACAGCTCTAGGACTCTGCAATACTCGCCAGCAGCTCTGGGACTCTGCAATACTCACCAGCAGCTCTGGGACTTTGCAGTCCTTGCCAACAGCTCTGGGACTCTGCAATACTCGCCAGCAGCTCTGGGACTCTGCAATACTCACCAGCAGCTCTGGGACTTTGCAGTCCTTGCCCACAGCTCTGGGACTCTGCAATACTCACCAGCAGCTCTGGGACTCTGCAATACTCACCAGCAGCTCTGGGACTCTGCAGTCCTTGCCAACAGCTCTGGGACTCTGCAGTCCTTGTCAGCAGCTCTGAGACTAGGTGAAACTTTAAAAAATGAGTAATACATTTTCTATTTTTAATAAATTGTCTAAGATTTCTTCAAATGATTTAACTTTGTCGTAATAGGATATTGGATGTTCGATGGAAACTATTATTAAGAATAATAATACTTTCCTTTTTCTGTCCACTACTGTCCATTTCAAAAATGTAACCAATTTTGTAGCGGCGCGAAAGTAATGGAATATGAATGAAGGATCCTACTACACAGAGTTGTATGTCTTGATCATATAATTCTAGTCTATAGTTTACATAAACTCTACCAATGTGTCATATGATACATTTTGCTTGACTCCCAAATATTTTCTCAGCAATAATTTTCTTTTCAGATTCAGTATTTCATTACTCTTTGTTTTCTGTTTCTCAATTGCCGTATATTTGCTAACCACAGAGATATTTGTCCATTTTATATTCAATGAGTTTTATAAGGAAACTGGAATACTAAAGTAAATTGCGTTTAGAAATAAACAATTTAAATTCCCTGCAGAAAGGAATCACTTATCAGAATTTGAAATGAAAAAAGTTTTGTTTCAGTTTTACTTAGAAACAACAGCTGATATCTACAGTATTTGTATATGAAGACACAACAACCTCAACATATCCAAGGTCATTTTGACTTTCACTTAATCAATATAACTCAGAAACCTGACATTACTTTGTGGAATATATTATTTTTCCAGGCCACAAATTCGTCACTTAGTCACATGCCTTAGAGATGCAGAGTGCTCAGATATCGGGTGTGGGGAGGGGGGTCTAAACATTGGTAGAATGTAGGTTCTCCTTGACTAGACTTCGCATTAAATGCCCTTTTATATAGCAGCAAGAGTATGATCAAATAACTTGGACAATAATATCTTGACTCCTCTCCTAAATCCTTAGATACTGTAGGTAGTCATTTTCTGCTTTATGGCCTCTTCGGTTTTCAGTACCGGGGACATAAAGACATTTCATACATAGTCCTAGTATATCTTACTGTACAAAGAACTGGAGGATGTGAAACATTTTCCAGCATCAAAGTTGTATGAAACATTAATGAGACTTTAATAGGAATGTACTTAAGAAAGAGTCTCTGCCTTGAGTCGATCTCATTCTTGTGCAAAATGTCAAGATCTAGTGGGGATGAGCCTCAGGAGCTGATATACTACAGATCACAAGCTTCTTCAAATAAAATTTGATCAAGTGGCCCATTTGATCACGTAGATTGTACTAGCAAGAGGCTGACACAGATGGAACTGGAGAGTTGGAAAACTTTACTGACCAGGAGGCATATAGCTTGCTAGTTACAGTATTCTCAGATATGGGAATCTGTATCAAACAGTCATACAGGTTGCACCAGATTAGGTTTTATCAATCTACATTTAGCCAATACTGTGCTGGCACTTAAAGTACAACTGTAAAGTATAAAAACTGTTGCCTAACTCTGTACTAAGCAAAAATAAGCAATTCTCTAATTTACTATAATAAGCTATCTGTGGCTGTTTAGCTGCTACCAAAGGTTTTACCTTGCCCCCTGGCTAATCTCCATTTGACATGCTTTCTGGTTTCCATGGGAAACCGTGTAGTACAGATAGATATGACAGGATGCTTGATGAGATGGTCTGTAGGGCCTGTAGTGATATCATAAGCATGTGACTCATCACATGCTTCAGTCCGGCCAATTACAAACTGTCCTGAAAAGTACTTAGTTTGATGCAAAGGACCAATTACAAACATTCTCTTCTTCTGGTTTCAGTGGGGTGAGCTGATGTCACAATCAGGAAGTGGCCACCCACATCAGAATTAGCTAAATCTAATATTATATATGCCAGATATAACTCAGGCTAGAAGGAAGCCAGCAGCATGATATATGTATGGTTGGAATTGCTATCAAAGCCTCTCTCTGTGCTAAAACTATTTTTTTTTAGTAACTTTACAGTCTAGTTTTAAGTCATAGTGCTCAAGTATCTGGCCAATAGTAATTCTGGACTACTGAAGGTAGCTGAACTAAGAATGAATCCACATTAACTATGCCATAAGGAATATATTGCTTCTTAGCTACCAAGCCCTAAACATCAAGCATGACTTTCAAGAAGCCTAATGACATGATGCGGGATTAAGGCCAAACCATTATTTCTATTCCAAAAGGAACAGATTCCCAATTGTAGACTGCACTGTTCCAATGTTTGCATCTTGTCATTACAGTGTAGGGAAATGGTTTAGCTGAGTAAGAGGCTTTTGACTAGAGTCGGGAAGTAAGAGCTCTCCTAGCTATAAAGACACAGTGGAAAACCTTCTCCTACATTGGCACTATCAAAAGCTTTCTAACAACTACCCAATGACCCTATATTCCTTAACCATGGGCGTCATCTCCCAATATACACCAGTTATGACTTAACACAACCACTTTTAATCCTCTTAAAGTTTTATGTCTGGAAAGTCCAATTTTTTGACACAAATGTTATGGGGACAATTATGCTTGACTGCTGTTAAAACATATGTTCTTGACTTTCCACTGATGAATGAACTTCAGAACTGCCTTTTATTGCTTACTACTTGTCTATGACCAGAAGATCAGTCACAAGAGTGACCACACACAGCCAGCTGATCATCCGGGTTCTCAATTTTTGTTTCGACTTGCAATTTTTTTATTTAAAAAATACATTCACTAAATAATGTCTGACAAAGAACATATATTTTTGATACACGTCAAATCCATCTCCCCAAATCTTTAAAAGAAAGTATGACCCTGTGCTTTGCCCAATTGAGAATGCCAAGAATACTTGAAACCAGGACTTTGGATTCTCCTCTGCAACATTTTTTCTCCATTTCCCTGTTTTTTTAATAAATTCTAAAGGTTTTTCTATCCAGTAGTTACAGCACTGACCGAATTTCACCCAGTAATTTATTTCAAGTCACATATTAAATTACGTTTTCTGCGCCAGGCTCCAGCATGTTGTTCCATCTACACAATGAAGTTACTGCATGTAATATTTGATTTAAACTGGAAAATAATCCTCAACCGTGTATTAACGCTTAAGGACCTGAAGACTGCAGCACTAACCCAAGGCTGAGCTATGGACTTCAGTATGTGTAGAAAATTTTGCTTCCAATGTGTAAGTTTATTTTTATTTCAGTTTCTAAAGAGTTAGTGGCTTTAACCTAAAAGTACAAATTGTCTATCGTGTCCAGTATGTTGTCATGGAGTCCTAGAGAGATGTAATAGGAGGAGATTGCTACATTCAGTTTTCTTTTCTTTTCAGTAAATCACCATAAATTAGTTTTCTTAACTTTTTCACATTACTTCCAATATATATATATATATATATATATATATATATATATATATATATGCCATGATATCTACAAACAGACAAGACAGAGTTACACAATTGGAAATATGTTCGGTCTTCATGCTCCTCCATGGTAACTTGAAGACTAGGGTGATTTGATGAGACCATTCAAAGGGGGACCTGTCCATTGGTTGTCCAACAGTTGGTATTTCACTTACAAGCTATGTGGTTATGTACTATAACTGTGTACAGACAATCCCCAGGTTACATACAGCATTGGTTTTGTAGGTTTGTTCTTAAGTTGAATTTGTATGTAAGTTGGAACTGTATATTTTAATATTGTATATTATATGTGCCTTGGTAAATAATGTTATAAGTTTGTTTGCTAATTACAAGCTGTGGTTGGCCATTATTCAGCAAAAAGGTTCATGGGTTTCTTGTGCTTTATTGAGGTTATGTCAATGTGAAACTCCTTGGGCATCTGGCTTACCTACCATCATTCCAGATATTACTGCTCTTCCCATACATTTCACCAAGAACATGATGTCCCTGGCGTGAGAATAATTATAACAACAGCCTTATTATATGGCTGATCAGAAGGGGTGTCAGGATCTGATATTGATGTCCTAAGGTGTCTTTGTGGATGTTGTGGACTAAAGTGTCAATCATCTGACAACCTTTATACTGCTTTTTAATCTAAGGTCAGCATTGATGATGGATTATATTTCTCTATCTTAGCTTTAATGCAGTCAGCAGAACCGTGGATATCAAGCCTATCTGGTGTCACACAGCTCCATAAGTTCTTTGTGTATCGGTACATGGTGCCCCAACCCTGCACTATATTATTATACTTATTATGCACTTATATTGCCTAAGCAATGTTCCTTTTTAATAGGTATATTCTGAATTTAAGAAAAAATATGTATCTGCAGAACAAAGGATGTATTCAGGGATATACAGAAGTACAATGGAGTTAAAGGGATATTCCCATCTTAACTACTCATGACTAGAGATGAGCGAACATACTCGTCCGAGCTTGATGCTCGTTCGAGCAGCCTCAGAGGCATCCATGCATGCTGCCCCTGCTGTTTCCTGTCCATTTCCGTGGTGTTTCCATCCTTTTCTGAGGTTCCCAGGTGTTTGGCCAAGCTTCCCTGTGCAGAGCCTTGGTCCCCTTGAAAAATGCTTGAGTCTCCCATTGACTTCAATGGGGCTCGTTATTCGAGACGAGCACTCGAGCATCGGGAAAAGTTCATCTCGAATAACAAGTACCCGAGCATTTTAGTGCTCGCTCATCTCTACTCATGACATATCTTCAAGATATGTCATAAGGAGAAGATAGATGCGGGCAACACTTCTGGGAACACTGACCTCCTTCCGGCAGGCAGGGTGCCACACATGCTTGGCCACTCTCTATACAACTCTATGGGAGGTCCAACACCAGACACAAGACTAGACACTCGGTGCTCCCATAGAGCTGAATGGAAAGTGGCCGTGCACCCGCAGCACTCACTCTATTCAGTCCATCTGGTGGAAGGAGGTCAATGGAGATATCCGAGATAGACCCGGATCCCCCTCATATATCCTGTTGATATGTCAGAGATAGTTAAGAGCGGAATACCCCTTTAACAAACATTTATGGGTTCTGGGTTTTGGCTCCATGAAATTGGCAGCCTATGCAGAGCTGTAATACACACATAATGAACTGCACTGTAAATTTGATTTGTGGACTGGGAGTATTAGCTTTTAGATTATAACTTTGTATATTTACCCTCTATGGGTTAATATAGTCAGAGTGTAATAAATCCTTCCCTTCCTTAGACCAAATGTCACTGTATGCTATCTCTCTTTTAGAACTTTGGTGCCCTAAAACTGTTGCTCCTTTAGGGCACAATAACTTTCTCATATCTATTTTATTTCTTAAATTTCTACAGGCTTTGTGGTATTAAGTGAAAGCCGCAGAGCGAAACTACCGGTATGATTCAACTCAAATCACTGGAGATAGAGAAAGCTCAGTTAAAGTACATTAAAAAAGACCAGATTGTACAAAGCAGTCGCAAAATTTTTATTTTCAGATTGTGGAATTTCAAGTATTAAACCCTACACTTGTTTTTCCCTTTGTATATGAATATGTACTGAACATAATTTCTCCGCTAACAATGGAAGTGACAAGATCTGGAGATGCTACTGTATTGTGTAATACTATAAGCAATAATAAAAGTATGTCACACGCAGGGATAGCAGAATGCTGAAAACCCCGAATGTCAAGGGAACAGGATGCATAGGGTGAGTTGTCAGCATCGACACATACAGTGCACTTTGTACAGATGGTGTTCTGTTCATGGAGAGAAGCTGCCTGTGTTGCTGCCAAGTATCTTGGATGCTTTACAAGTCTTTACAAAATGCTGAAGGCCTAAAAGTCAGTAATGTCAGAATTGAAATGTCAATGTGGCCCGTAACAAGTTTTAAAAGGTTACTTAGAGAATAGACATTTAAGCTAAAACATTTAGATATAAAGGTATTGTTGATATTCAGCTCCAATTCCCCAATTAGCTTCCTGAACCCTGCTAATAAATAGTGAGGCAAATAATAATGAGCCAAATTACATAAAACTTTGAATAATTATTTGCTGGAATCCAAAGAGAGACAAAAATATTAATAAAAAGAAGGTCTATTCTTCAGGAGTAGGCACCATGCTAGTCCATGGGATATAGTAGCTAAGTCGCATGCATAAAAGGTCTGTGTTTCTTCAGGAGTAGGCACCACCCAAGTCCACGAACTATAGTGGCCAAGTCCCATTCAAAGAGGTCTACTCTTCTTCATCAATAGGCACCACCCTAGTCCATGAGCTGTATTGGACAAGTCCCATTCAAAGAGGTCTACCCTTCTTCATCAATAGGCACCACCCTAGTCCATGAGCTGTATTGGCCAAGTCCCATTCAAAGAGGTCTACTCTTCTTCAGGAGAAGACACCACCCTAGTCCATGGGCTATAGGGGCCAAGTCCCATTCAAAGAGGTCTACTCTTCTTCAGGTGAAGACACCACCCTAGTCCATGGGCTATAGTGGCAAAGTCCAATTCAAAGAGGTTTACTCTTCTTTAGGAGTAGGCACCATCCAAGTCCATGGGCTATAGTTGCCTAGTCCCATTTAAAAATGTCTACTCTCCTTCAGGAGTAGGCACCATCCTAGTCCATGGGTTATAGTTGCCTAGAGATCCTTTGACAGAATGACAATGACATAAGGAAGGAATTGCTCTTCCTCTGTATGAGAACTGTCAATGGGAAACATAATAGTAGGTAATCTCTTCCCCAAGCTCGAGATTTTAGAATATATAGATGGTGTTAAAAATATAGAATACATCAAGAATACATCATTTACTATCATACTGAATATTATTACATTAGCCTGTCAACCTAAAACTTTAAAGTAATATCTAATATTTTCATCTTTGAATACAGTGGGGCCGCGGACCACATTTGCTCAATATAAAATCCACGAGGACGCCAAGTCACTGCCCTAGTGACTTGGCATCCTCGTGAATTTTATATTGTGCAATTTTATTTGATCATATGTGAGTAGATTTTATAATAAACTACTGAACTTTTGGAACTGTCTACACTTTGTCCGCATTTTTTTCTCTGTATAGTGGGATATGCTACTAGGAGAATCTTAAGGACTAGAAATATATTTGAGCAGTTCCGTGTCTGGATGGTGCCTTATTTTCATCTGGAATATTAATGGTCCAACAGGATAAGCGATTTTAAAAATGCCTGTGTCATCGTTCTTAATCATTTCAGTAGTTTATAATAGTTTAATTCACATTACCTGGCTCCATGCCGGAAGGGCAGCTGCATCCTGTGTGTGCCTGTCTCAGTCTCCTTCACACTCATGCAGTTCCCTCCATCCTGCCTCCTTACCTCCTGTCATGTGTAATGATCAGACAGGGGTGGGAAGAGGATGATGTGGAGATGAGGGAACACACATGCTGTAGCTGCTCCACCCTGGGACTCCCCACTTGCTGCTGGCAGGGAGCCAGGTAATGTGCAATAAGCTAAAATAAACTACTGAAGTGATTTACAATGCTGACAAATAAATTTTTTAAATCAGCATAGCATAGGGTACTGGAACCTATCACTTGCTACAAATCACATTACTGGTGACAGGATTGCTTTAAACCATGGGAATGAAGTGCTACTGTATATTTTATATACAGTTTCCCTTTTTGAGCACTTGACAGTGGATCTCCACAGTGGCAACTATAGTGGGTCTTTAGATTGAGTCTCCAATATTGTCTAGAGCAGTGGTGGCGAACCTATGGCACTGGTGCCGGAGGTGACACTCAGAGATCTTTCTGTGGGCACCCAGGCCTTCACCCTAGCATAGATTTTACCAGATAGGACTCCTCCTGCAGTCCAAGACAGCCCAGGACGTGCCATGCTCAGCGCTATTTTATAGAAACATCCTTGGCTGCCAGGACTACAGGAGGAACAAGAAGGTGGGGATAGAGATGGATTGTCATTAGAATTCCTGCTCTGGGTCTCCCGATTCTTCCTCTTCAGGGGACCCTGAATGTAAGCTACAATCCAGATTTCTCCATCTTCATTCAATTGTATTGGTGTCCTCAGGATGCCAATACAATTGAAACCTGTGATAGAGCAGGGATCAATAAATTACTGCTTAAATTGTCATGTCAGCACTTATAGGTGGGTTTTGGTTGTAGTTTGGACACTCTGGGGCAGATTTACTTACCCGGTCCATTCGCGATCCAGCGGCGCGTTCTCTGCGCTGGATTCGGGTCCGGCCAGGATTTAATAAGGTAGTTCCTCCGCCGTCCACCAGGTGGCACTGCTGCGCTGAAAAGCATCTGAACGCACCGAAATTCACCGAGGCCGGCTGAGTGAAGGTAAGCGCGTCCCGAGCGACACATTTTCAGTTTTTAAATGCGGCGGTTTTTCCGAATCCGTCGGGTTTTCGTTCGGCCACGCCCCCCGATTTCCGTCGCGTGCGTGCCGGCGCCTGCGCCAAAATCCGATCGCCTGCGCCAAAATCCCGGGGCAATTCAGGTACAATCGGCGCAAATCGGAAATATTCGGGTAACACGTCGGGAAAAGGCAAATCGGGCCCTTAGTAAATGACCCCCCGGTCTCTAAAAAGTTCACCATTACTGGTCTAGACAATATTAAAGGGGTTTGGGCTATATAATAGTATTTACCTATCTTACAGATAGGTCCTCAATGCTATTGGTGGGGGTCCAACACCGAAAAACCCCACTGAATAGTTGCTCTCATTAGCTAATAAGTAGAGATAAGGAAGGAGGCTACTAATTGTGTAGTGTCAGGATCAGTGGATCCTCTGGATCACCGCGGGAGGTGGAACTAGCCAACACCTGCGACCGGAGCCTAGCGGCACCTGGTATTCACCAGAGCCCGCCGCAAAGCGGGTTGGACTTGCTGCGGCAGGATACCACCAGGACGTTCCTAAGTATGACTAGCCCGCGGTGGCAGCCGAGGTCGAGGTACCTAGCGGATGACGACCACGTAGTCAGGTCCAGGCACAGGGTCAGGGTCAGGGCAGGCGGCAGAGATGCAACGTCAAGTCCAAGTCCGGGTTCAGCAACAGGAGGTCCAGGCAGGTGGGAACAGGAACACAGGCACATGGAGGAACTTAGGTAGCACGGCAACACAGGACTCAGGAGCGGGGACACACAGGAATGCAGGAATACACAGGAACGCAGGAATACACAGGAACGCAGGAATACACAGGAATACTCGCTTGGAAGCTTTCTCTAAGGCTATGAGGCACAAAGATCCGGCAGGGAATGATGGGAGACATAGGGTTAAATACCAAACAGGAAATGACCAGTGCCAATCACCTGCACGCTGGCCCTTTAAATCTGGAGACACGCGGCCCCGCTCCCTAGGGCGCGCGCGGGACCTAGTCCAGACGGAAGCGGGAGCCAGGAGAGGTGAGTGCACGGGAGCGGGACCGGGGCAGCGGAGAGAGGGACGGGTGCACCCGCGATCCGTGGTATGGATCGCGGGGATGCCCGTGACATGTAGTAGCTGAACTTTGTCATTGCATTCTATTAAATAGAGGCTGATCTGTGTTAACCGGATCTGATTACTACACATTACATTTCTATTCAGTCCTCTGTTATCCCACCCCATATTGAAAACTTGATCTATAAATATGTTATCTATATTTTTAGCCTTGAACACTCCTTTAGAAAGGAAATATATCCATACAGATTCTACTTACAGGAAAACAGTGCTTTTCATCGGCTCCATAGACATTGAGCGTGGAGTCGGCACAAACATGTGACCACTATACTTTTTAGCTTTCTCTTCTGTCAACTCAAATTATCTCTCTTCCTAAGAAATATAAAATCAATCATGGTTTTATCTACTACTTACTATGTGGCATATCCGCTTTAGTTTGGTACTTTAATAAGGGGGTATAACTTACAGATATATGCTGCAGTATCACTACAATAATAAGGTTCTTTCTCTGGCCATTGTTTTGTCTAGAAGCGCATTTACTAAAATGTACAGTAGCTGAGAACAGTAAATTACTCTGTAATTAATGAGACATTAATTACACCATGAGATAATTATGTGAGAGCACAACATCATAAATCCTACAAGCTGGTTTAGCAATAAGTAAAAAAATGAAATGTACTTAAGAAATTTAATGTGGGATGAGCTGAGTATAACTCAATATCTGTATATTATATCAAGCCACCACCATGAAAGTCAGGGAAATGAGATATTGCTCCTCTTATTTATGACGAAAGCCGATGAGATTAGATAGAAATACAAGCCATATCTTACCGCTGGACAGCACATAGGGAATATACTGTAGACTAGTTATTCACATTTGTAGATGTTGGTGAAACTACGTAATGTAGGATTACATATTTTACCTTCTCAGACATATAAAGATCTTCAGGGGATCTTTATAGGGATTTAAAATCAGATGGAGTCCTCCACCATTTCTAAAAATGGAAATAATGGGGCAGATTTACTTACCGGGTCCTTTCGCGATCCCGCGGTGCGTTGTCCAACATGGATTTGGGTCTGCCGCGATTCACTAAGGTCGAGCGTCCAATTTCCTGCATCCATCACTTCAGCATTCTAATGGAACTTTCAATGTTTCCACACCTCGCTTCCTACAGCGGTTCCTGTTGAAGTGATTGCCCATCAGCGTTTCCAGATGCTTCAGTCCTCCAGCGTTTCCAGACGCCTCCATGTCTCCTGTCTCCAGCGTTACCATACACTCCTGGTGTGTCCTGTCTTCCAGCATTTTCAGACGCCTTCGTGTCTCCTGTCTCCAGCGTTTGCAGCTTCCTGCTGTGCCTTCCAGGGTTCCAGTCCAGCAATGTCTCCAGTCCATGCCAACGTTACCAGTCTTCCTCTGTGTTCCTGCTGTCATCCCAGGCTTGGGCTGTTTTCCTGCATTTCCTGTACCTTGGCTGCCACCGCAGGCCTCATATCATCTCTTGCGGTGGTCCAAGGGTCCACTGGTCCATGGACTCATCCCTCCGGACTCTTCCCATAGAGACTTTCCTCCTAGGTACCTTCCATTTTCTGTGTACAGAGATAGAGTGGAGAGACAAGGAGAGACAGAGAGCGCTCCTATGGTGTATTACCCTTGATAAAAGGAATATTGATCATGTGATGTTACCTTTTGGGGTTGTGCACATACGGCACAACTCATCTTGAAACCTGTAACGAGACTTAGTGCCGCTGCCCGATCCCACAGTTCACTCTCCTGGAAACAGTGTGCAATATTCTGAAGCATCCAATCCGGGTGCGTTTATCCTCTCCTCCTGTGTGACCGTTACAACATACAAGATCAATCTAAAATAGCAATAACACAGTACCAAGAAACAACCATCTGTCCACAGATGACAAAAAGGTACTAAAATGATATGTGACAACTACAACTACAAAAGAGTAATAAAATGCCAGTATTATACTGCATAAAGAAATTGACAGGTGGACGGCAAGTGGAGGAATACAGGAGTGCAGGAGGTGGATCCCACACGTTTCATCACAAGAAGTGACTTCCTCAGGGGTAAGTCGGAACTTTTTATAGGACTGTGTGTCCATTCCATAAAAAACTAGACCCTGTTGTTGTTTGGTCCTTGTTATACTTATCACTAATGCCAAATGTTGTGTGAATAAAGTCAATCCCTTTTAAGTTGTGGGTCTCGATCAATTACTCTATACCGATCCCGTCTTTCTAGGCGTGCACAAATTGTGGAAGCAGTAACAATTTAGACAAATAGAATTATAACAGGTTTCCAATGATTTAGGCTAAATGAACATGTGCTTCACATGAGACTCAAATCATGGAAAGTTTTCTGCCCCTTGGAGGTGGAAGAAGTGAGCGATCCTCAACTCTTCCACCTCCCTAGAGAGCCGTAAGTTTGCAATACCAAGATAGGGGCAGGAGTAGGACTTGTCCTATGTATTGTGATGCAGCTTAGTCATGGTGTGGTGTTCACCGCACCTTGACCATGTATAATGCAAGGCAATGGAGCCCATAAGCAGGCCACAGTTCGTCAGTTCACGACTACCATATGCAGCCAACTAATTGAGGCCTTAGATGTTAAACACACTGTATATTTTTCATGTTCCCCATCATTATACCTTCTTTGATTGTGTATTCATTATTCACTATCTATTGGCATATTGGCACTGTCTACTGCTATGACATTCTGCTGTGTTACAGGTTGTAGATTGTTGAAAAACTAAAACTTAAAAAAAAATTCTGTTAAATAAATAAAACTCACTGTACATTACCATTCATTTACTAAGGGCCCGAATCATGTTTTTTCCGTCGGTTTACCCGAATATTACCATTTTATGCCGATTTTCCCTGAATTGCCCTGGGTTTTTGGAGCAAGCGATCGGATTGTGGCCCATCAGCAGCGGCATGCACACGACGGAAATGGGGGGCGTGGCCATCAGAAAACCAGACGGATTCGGAAAAACCGCCGTAAAAAAAAAGTGTCCCTTGACACGCACTTACCTGCACCCAGCAATGGATTGTGAACTCCAGTGAACTCCGACAGACTTCAGCGCAGCAGCGACACCTGGTGGACATTGGGTGCACTACCTTAGTGAATCGCCGGAAGACCCGAATCCTCCACAGAGAACATGCCGCTGGATCGCGAAAGGACCAGGTAAGTAAATCTACCCCACTGTGTTCTCCATTGGGATTAAAGATATTGGGGCAGATTTACTTACCCGGCCCATTCGCGATCCAGCGGCGCTTTCTCTGCGCTGGATTCGGGTCTGGCCGGGATTTATGATGGTAGTTCCTCCGCCGTCCACCAGCGCTGAAGTCCGCTGGAATGCCTCGAAATACACCAGTCTATCCTGGATGAAGGTGAGTGAAATTTTCGCGGTTTTTCCAAATCCGTCGGGTTTTCGTTCGGCCACGCCCCCCCCCCCCGATTTCCGTCGCGCGCATGCCGGCGCCGATGCACCACAATCCGATCGTGTGCAACAAAATCCCAGGGCAATTCAGGTACAATCGGCGCAAATCGGAAATATTCAGGTAACACGTTGGGAAAATGCGAATCGGGCCCTTATTAAATGACCCCCATTATTTTCAATGGAACATGCTACAAGCTTTCATTTATCGTCCCTATTCATCTGTATAAAACTGGTGGTGCATTATAGGCCCATAGCACATACTATGTGACATAAGATATATGTAACATCATTTATGGATTTTAAAGGGTTTTTCACAGCAAAACAACTCCCTTCCTGTGTGTCCTATTATGGCACATGAACAATAAAGAGGGGAGTGTCAGTCTATTATTAAGAACCTTCCGTTAAAGGTAAATCTTCAAGTCTGCCATGTATTTCCACACTTCCTTTGCTGTGTCCATGTCTGTGTGGGATGAAAAAATGCATCTAAAAGCAACTTAAAGTCCATGTATTTTTATATATACCTAAAATAGAAACTTCATACCTGTGTCCTTCTGCACAAAAAAACCTAAACCTTAGGGTAATTCCTGAAGGCTTGAGAAAATGTTGAAGAAAAGAGATATCTTCTGTAATACAAGAATTACCTCTGTGGAACAAGTGAAGTCATCATTCAATAAATCACGCAAAGGAATGTTACAACTCATTCATGACCATCAAGCTGCTGCCGTGCTACACTTTGTGAATATTTTCCTCTAATTTTATTTTACTGTTTTACAGTTCATAGTTTCTGTGACCTTGTTATTCACATGTCAAAATGATTGGGTCTGACACTTGGAATCTCCATTGCAACATTAAGTTTTAAAACTTTCTTCCTTTAACCCCTTAACGCTGAAGCCACTTTTCACCTTCCTAAAACGGCCCATTTTTTAAAATCTGACATGTGTCTATTTAAGTGGTTATAACTTTGGAACGCTTTAACATATCCAGTTGATTTTGAGATAGTTTTTTCGTGACATATTGTACTTCATGCTGGTTGAGAAATGTAGTCAATATATTTAGTATTTATTTATGAAATAAATGGAAATTTGGCAAAAATTTTGAAAAAAACAATGTTTTCCAAATTCAAAATTTTCTACTTTTTGGAAAGTTGGTCATATCACTAAAATAACTTGATAACTAACATTTTCCATATGTCTGCTTTAACTTGGCATCATTTTTCAAACATCTTTTCCTTTATTTAGGATGTTAGGAGGCTTATAACTTTAGGTGCAATTTTTCAGATTTTCCCGAAAATCATCAAAACCTACTTTTGGAGGGTCAGTTTAGTTAGAAGTGACTTTATAAGGCCCACATGACAGGAAACCCCCACAAATGACACCATTTTAGAAACTACACCCCTCAAAATATTCAAAACAACCTTTGGGAATTTTGTTAACCCTTTGAGCGTTTCATGAGGGTGAAAGATAAATGAAAGTGAAATTAGAGAAATGTAATTTTATCTTACTATAGATTCATTGAACACTAAAATTTGCACCTTCACAATGGGTTAAAAAGGAAAATGCATTTTACAATGTTGAGGGCAATTCCTCCTGAGTATGCAAATACCCATTTTGTCACTGTACCCTGCTGTACGGGCACAGGGGGGCACTTGGAATGGAAAGAGCGTTGTTTTGTTTTTGCAGGGCAAATATGGCTGAAAAAGTTTTCACGTGTCAGGATGCATTTGGAGAGCCATAATGGTACCAAAACAGAGGAAAGCCCCAACATGAGACACCATTTTGGAAAGTACACCCCCTGGAGAGTTTAGCAACGTGTAATTTGTGTATTTTCCCCAACAGGTGTTTGATTCAATTAGGCCCCAAAACGGAAAAAAGGTGAAAGTTTTCTAGAAAAAGTCACTTTTACCCCAAATTTTTGTAAGCCACAAGGGATAAAAGATGAAACAACCCCATAAATGTGTAAAACTATTTCTCCTAAGCACAGAACTGCACCACTTTTGCATATAAAATGTTGTATGGGTACATAGTAGGGCTCAGAAGGGAAAGAGGGGCTTTGGCCTTTTAGAAGCCAGATTTGACAATCATCCTTTACATGTGTCAGGATGCATTTGGAGAGCCCTAGTGGTACCAAAACAGAGGGGAACCCCAACAAGTGTCACCATTTTGGAAAGTGCACCCTTTGGAGAATTCAGCAAGGTGTAATATGTGTATTTTCCCCTACAGGTGTTTGCTTCAATTAGGTCCCTAAAAGGAAAAAGGTGAACATTTTCCCAAAAAAGTCACTTTTACGGCTAATTTTTGTATCCCATAAGGCATTAAAGATGAAACAACCCCAAAAAATGTGTACTAGCATTTCTCCCGAGTATAAAATTGCCCCACACATGCAAATAAAATGTTGTATGGGTACGCAGTGAAGCTCAGAAGGGAAAGAGGGGCGTTGGCCTTTTAGAAGCCAAATTTGACAGACATCCTTTACATGTGTCAGGATGCATTTAGAGAGCCGTAGTGGTACCAAAACAGAGGGGAACCCCAACAAGTATCACCATTTTGGAAAGTACACCCCTTAGAGAATTTAGCAAGGTGTAATATGTGTATTTGTCCGTAAAGGTGTTTGATTTCATTAGGACTTAAATAGGAAAAAGGTAAAAATTTTCCTATAAAGGTCATTTTACCCCTAATTTATGTAAGCCACAAGGGATAAAAAAATGCAATAACCCCCCAAAATGTGTAAACCTATTTCTCTCGAGTGTAGAAGTACCCCACATGTGTATATAAAATGTTGTATGCACGCACAGTAAAAGGAAAGGGGAATGTTTGCCTTTTAGAAGCCAAATTTGACAGAAATGTTTGACATGCATTTGGAGAACCCTAGTCGTATAAAACAGAGAAGAATCCGAAAAGTGACCCTAATTTTTGAACGCACACCCCTTAGAGAATTTTGCAATGTGTAATATATGTATCTGCCCCTACAGGTGAATGATCCAATTAGGCCCTAATCATTAAAAAGGTGAAAATTTTCCTATAAATGTCACTTTACCCCTAATTTATGTAAGCCACAAGGGATAATATATTAAATAACCCCAAAAAAGGTGTAAAACTATTTCTCCCGAGTGTAGAAGTACCCCACATGTGCATATACAATGCTTTATGGGCACACAGTAGAGGAAAAGAGGGAGGTTTGTCTTTTAGAGGCCAAATTTGACAGAAATCCTTCATATGTGTCAGGGTACATTTGGAGAGCCGTAGTGGTACCAAAACAGAGAAAAACCCGAAAAGTGACCCTAATTGTTGAATGTACACCCCTTGGGGAATATAGCAAGGTGTAATATGTGGTGTAGTGTAATACACGTGGTGAAATGAGCATTTTGAACATACAGGTGGTTTCCAAATACGATGTGCAATGGAGTCCAAGATGGAAATTTCAATTATTTCTGGAAAGTTCAGTGCCCGTTATGTGGCGCCCCTTATGAAATAATGGAGGGGTATAGGGAGCAACGGGACATAACAGTTGTTATTATTCATTTTACCGAAATTAATTCACAATAGGTTGGGCGTGAATTGTGAATGTCTAGTGTATAAGGAGGTGGAATATACCAAGGGACCAACTAAACTTTTGTCACTCTGGAGTTGTCGCAGGTCTCTTAGTAGTATGTAGTGTCCATCCTTAGTATGTAGTGTCCATCCTTACTCCTCTTTTGGAACAGACTCTTTATTGAGTCCTACCTTTAGAAGCAGCAGAATTCACCGGGAAAATGCTGTCCTGGCAAAACACAGGAACATCTAAACCAGAGGTACTGGGGCCCCGTCCTTCTTGTCCCAATATTAGTTTCCTAATATCTTCCTCTTGAAAACGGAGAAATGATACGGCAGGACATGCACATTGGAACAGCTCGTAAGAGTTGTACAGCGTAATCTGTACAATGTGCACGGCCAGCGCTTTTGTACCATATCTTCGTTTTTCGTAGGGAAATTATCGCCAAGTGTTGCTCTTATTCACCCTAGCGATGCCCATTGTGACGAATATTGCTGCTTTTGGCTGGACCAAATCGACCAGCCAATAGCGGCAAACATGGACAGAGGGGGGCAACAAAACCCCTCTGGACCGCAAGGCACAATTGGTGGCTTTCAGGAACAGCCGCCACCCTGCCCCGATCACCGTGTCTACAGACATGGTGATCGGTATTACTGACGTCATAAGTAAATTCGCTGCTATTGGCTCGTCTGAATTGATGAGCCAATAGCAGCGATAATAAACTGGGGGTGTGTGGGGGGGACGTAACCCTTCTGGTCCATGGGGCAGGATGGATGGCTGTGAGGAACAACCACCGTCTTACCCCGATCAGTGAACAGCCGCCGTCTTACCCTGACCGGTGTTGGCAAGTCACTACCCGCCGCACCGTTCTATAACAACGCTCGTTGGGAATAGGCTATACAATCTTTATTTATTTTTTAAGCAATTTAGACAAATAAGGGCTTATTTTTTGCGAGACGAGATGCACTGCTAAAAAAAAACGGAGCTTCGTGGGTTTTAGCTTATTGAAGCAATTTTATTAACTTTTTACGGTGGAGGAAAATAAAATCATCAATTCTGTTTTGGATTTTAGCATTTTTTGGGGGGGTGTTCACTGTAGCATAACAATATATATTATCTTTATTCTACGGATCATACGATTACGGTGATACTCATTTATATAGTTTTATTTATTTGTCCAATTTTATTTGAAGGAAAACCAGAATAGAAAAAATGCATTTGTTTTAGTATTGCCATTTTTATAGCGGCATAATTATAGTATTTTTTGGTTAACGGAGCTGGTTGTAAGCTTATTTTTTTGCGTGACAAGTTGCTCTTTTATTGGTATCATTTTGGTTGCTGGAACTTTTTTCAGATCACTTTTTAGAACATTTTTTTTAAAGCAATTTGATAAAAGTTTTAATTTTTGGCAAGTTTTTGGGTTTTTTTTTTTACCACGTTCACCAGCGGGTCCAATTATGATTAGGATTTATTGTACAGATTGTTAGGACGCGGCGGATACCAAATAAGTGGGTTTTCGTGATTTAGTGTTTTTTATACTTTATTACTTGTGTAAAGGGAAATGTGGTGTTTGGGGGGACTTTCACTTTCTTTTATTATTTATTTTTATTGTAAAAAACCTTTATTTATTTATTTTTACTTTTTTTTACTGTTCCTGACATCTAAGCTTGAACAAGTGATCTTCTGATCACTTGTTCAAGCTTTTTTACAGGTTACACAGTGCAATACAGATGTATTGCACTGTGTAATGTAAGACACTGAGCATGCTGCGCATGCCCAGTGTCTTACAGCCGGGTCCTGCCAGGAGGCACGGACCCGGCTTCCGGAGGAAGATCTCGCAGCCCCGGGAACCGGCAGTCCCGGGGCTGCGATCGGAGCAGCGGACCCCCCCGGTAAGCGCCGCGGGGGGGTCCGATTCAACTCTAATTAACTTTAAATGCCTCTAACACGCCGCGTGGGGTTAACACGCCGCGTGCGGTTAAATCTCCGATCGCGGGTGTTAGAGGCGGGTGTCAGCTATAACATATAGCCGACACCCGCAGCTTCTGGCGCCGGCTCCGTTCAGGAGCCGGCGCCAGAAGCTTGACGTAATAGTACTGCATTTTGCGGGAACGCACCTCCCGCGATGCAGTACTATTACGTCAAATGTCGGGAAGGGGTTAAAACTCGTATAAGGAGTTTATCATTTTGAGAACAATGTCTACCCAAAAGAATCTATTTACAGTCCTATTAGGACATATGAACATCAAAAAGGGACTTCTTGGGACCCTTATTTATGACATAGAGAAGAAAGTCACTGATTTGGGGGTGACTGCTCCTTCTTATGTTCATATAAGGTTATTATAGACAACTGTAATGTTCCCTGCCAAGACTTTCAGAAGCCGAAATCCAGAGTAATCAACCAATCAACAGGACTGATTATTTCTAAATGTGATAAAATATCTAAAGTATAGATATTATACTATAACCTGAATACATCATTTAGATTTAGCCAACCTGTATATGACATGCGTAGTTTCTCGGGCCGCAATCAAGAGTCCTGTGGCCCAACTGTCATCATATCAATGACAATACAAAAAGACTTCCTGGGTCACAAACTCAGAAAACAATAGAACACACATTTTCTTTAGTGGCCAAGGTAGAAGGCTCATCCTTATGGTTATGAAAACATTACCGTTCAATATAAGAAATGGCTACCACGCGGCCAAAAAAATGGTCATATACGAGAGGACTGTCAGGGTCAGTGGTAGTGGATGCCCTAGCCAATGCGGACCATGACACAAGCCACTACCTGGGACCGGAGTCTTAGTGGCACCCGGTCTTCAACAGAGCCCGCCGCAAAGCGGGTTGGACTTGCTGCGGCGTGGTGCCACCAGGTCGTTCCACAGGCGTGACTTGTCCACAGTGGCAGCCAAGGTTGAGGTACAGAAACGGCAGGCAATCTCGTGGTTGGGGACAGGCAGGAGGTCAGGACGGGCAGCACAGGATCAAAGGCGGATCACGTAGCACGTAGCAACAGGTCAGGGCAGGCGGCAAAGGAGCAAAGTCAGTCGGGAGCGGCAAAAAACGAGAAGAGGAGCATGGGTGAACCCAGGACCTGCGATATGGGTCGCGAGAGCACCCGTGACAAGGACTCACTGTAAAGTTTAGTTGACTTGAGCTTATGTACATTTTTATTTCTTCAATTTTGCCAATAAAGATTACCTAATAAAAATTCATTCAATTCTGCCATAATTAAGGGGTTTTATGCAATTTTTTAACCTTGACCATCATGTCTGTAGCTCAGGATGACCACATTTTTCAATGATCTGAAAAAAAATAACACTGCTCCTGTGAAAGTTGATTCCTGGACACATAAATAATAATAATAATACTGTTTTCAGTAAATTCCCTTAAGGGAAACTGGTAAATTCCAAAGCCAATCAGCTATTTCTATCAGCAGACATAACATCATTGCAAGTCCTCCTGTTTTGACTGCCAGGAAAATCTTACATTCATACAATTTGCCTAACACAGTGGGGGTCATTTACTAATGGCCCGATTCGCGTTTTCCCGACGTGTTACCCGAATATTTCCGATTTGCGCCGATTGTACCTGAATTGCCCCGGGATTGTGGCGCACGCGATCAGATTGTGGCGCATCGGCGCCGGCATGCGCGCGACGGAAATCGGGGGCGTGGCCGAACGAAAACCCGACGTATTCGGAAAAACCGCTGCATTTAAAAACCGAAAAAGTGTCGCTTGGGGAGCGCTTACCTTCACCTGGTCCGAGGTGGTGCATTCCGGCGCGATGAGATGACTTTCAGCGCAGCAGCGCCACCTGGTGGACGGCGGAGGAACTACCTTCATAAATCCCGGCCGGACCCGAATCCAGAGCAGAGAACGCGCCGCTGGATCGCGAATGGGCCGGGTAAGTAAATTTGCCCCAGTGTCTTCCATTAAAATATTTCTACTGTATGTATCCTACTTGGATGACACATTGGGGGTTAGGATTTATATGAATAGTACACATGGAAAATTGCTCCAAAATGAAATTTCTACCTGTGAGATAAAAAAAAATCTAATATGTTTACATTTTAAAGGATTTCAAATAATAAAATATTTTTTTGGCTATTAGTTGATATTGGCATTCATGGGGTTCATGAAAGTAGGGGCTGATGGCTTTCTGCATGGTGCGGTGGTCAGGCTGAGCTATTGCAGCTTACCTCCCATTCGTTGGAAAGGGAACCAAGTTGAAATAATCCACACAGTCCGTGCTATTAGCAGCTCATCAGAAAAAGCCCCAGTTGTCGGAGCTTCACGGGTGACCAATTAGTGACCTATCCTAAAGGCTGGATTGCTAAATGTTAGCCTCAAAAATCACTTTTAACCGTTTCCCCAACTACATCATGTAAATATATGTCAGTTTTCAATGAGCCACTTTGCAAATCTGTCATATATTGTAGAGTCCCTGACTATCAATGTGGGCAGAAATGGCTATAACTGCCTCTGATCTGGTCCACATTAGGACCTGCTTTGTTCAAGTATCGTGTAAAAAAAACAAGATAGCGGCCTTCACCATAAAACTTCTTCTTTTATTATTCATTTCTCTTCTTATTCATCTTCTCTAGCGAAAAACTATCAATTGTACCCCCTGCTCCTAATCCCCTTGGCTTTGGACATACATTTTTAAAGGAAATCTAGCACTTGCTTATATGCATTATGAAACAAACCTACCCAGAGCCCCTCAGATTCATTTGCATATTCATCTTTATTTTGTAAAAAAACAGGGAATAAGAAGTTTAAAGAAGAGCAGATCCCGCTAGAGCGGGCGCAAACCAGTATGTCAGTGTCCTTGCTTTACAATTCTTCATCCTGGTGGTAGATTTTCTTTACATTATAAACATCAACAATGGCAGAATTGCCAGGTTTTCTCCACAAAGAGTTAATTAATGTTCAGAAATAAGTTACATATAAACTATAAAATGGTGCTTTTGAAAAAATATATTTTCAAGGCGTTGAGACAAAGCCAATGCAAAAAGTGTTTATATTGTGAAAAAGTTGAACAAAAAAAATGTACAAAAAAATTACAAAATTCTAAAATGCTGTAATCTGATGGAGGAATGCAAGTTTTTCCCAATTCCCCTCCAAAAGGTGACATATACCCCAAAACATGCTACTTACTTTGCTAAAAAAAAAAACAATCCCTCTTGTGGCTGTGCCAATAAAAAATATAAAAGGTGATGTCTCTCACAGACTGGATTTGTGGACACTGTCTGGGAAGCTACTGTTTGAATTATTATAAAATATCTTATAATGTTTTTGAACTACTGATCTAGATGCTATTTCATTGGGTGCTTTGAATATTTTTTGTAATTGTTTTAATTATTAATTAATTACACCCAGTTTTTGTTCCAATCCACAATGATTACTAGGGGCTCCCCTGCGGGTCAGTCCAACACAGTGGATAGAATCCAACACTGAAGTCAATCCCCTATCGCAGTGGTGGCGAACCTATGGCACAGGTGCCAGAGGTGGCACTCAGAGCCATTTCTGTGGGCACTGAGGACAGAGTTCCCCAAACAGGACCAAATCCACCAAATCTTCCTGCTGTCCCAGGCAACTAAAGAGATGCTCTCAGTGCTACTTTAAAGCAACACTTCATTGGCTGTTTGGAACTGCAAGTAAAATTAGAAGGTATGGACTGAACTGCAATATCTTTGGAGGTCCCCTTGCTAGACCCACCATTCTTCCTGTACAGAGAGACCCTGGAGAGAAGCAACTATAATAGTCTGAATTTGCATTCCTTCTTTCAACTGTATTGGTGGCTTCAGGGGGCCTATACGATTGAAGATGAGGAAGAACAGGTAGCAATTAGTTACTGCTTAAAATGCCATGTTGGCACTTCACGGTAAATAAGTGGATTTTGGTTGTAGTTTGGGCACTCTGTCTCTGAAAGGTTCACCATCACTGCCCTATCGGCACACATAAATGGACCAACTACCTATTACCTTCACTCCTATGGCACAGCTGGATATGTCCATTTTGGAGTATAGGGACAGGCAGATACCACCACATTATTGTGAATGGACAAGGAGATGATCTGTTCATCTGTTAATGGTAAAACAAATCTTTTACTGAATGCAGATATGAAGCAAGATAACATTTCACTTCTTAATGAAGCAAAACAAGCTCTTCCCAGTGTTTTATTGACTGCTCGGTCCCTGACATCAATGGCGGCATTATCTACTTGATGCGAGAGATGAAGCTCAAGCGTTCCTGCTGATGATGATGAATGAAAACTGGGAAGAAATCCATTTCTTCAATGATATCAAAACGTCTTAACTGCATCTTCTATGTAAGCGGCTGCGATGTTATCGGATGCTAATATCCCAATTTTTTTGCTAAAAACAGTCGTGAATGTGTCAAATGTTTGCTCTCTTCTTAAATCTTGTTTTTATTACTTAGGATATAAAAGATAGCAGAAGATTTGAGTAGTAATGAACCAACTCAATGACATTCAGTATCTAAGAAATAGTTGTGGTCTTACTGGAGTTTTAGGTTGGTCACTTCATTCAGTGGGGTAACGCCAAGGTCCTGTAATATGGGACCATTATTATACTGGCATCGTGTTATGAGAGGCCAATGGGCCTCTTCATGTTCCTGGTAGTGACTAATACCTAAGTATACCTGGACATACAAATTAATTATGATGCAAGGGGTAGCCTGGTTCATACATAAATAGGGAATTATGGGTTAACAAAGTAGGCTTCCCAAGGGTGTATCAAGACTGCCATGGGATGTATGAATATTAGAGCTCCTTTAAGTCCATAATTCCTACATGTGGTACTAAAATCAACCTTCTTGGGAAATGAAGGATGTGTCCCTTCAGTCTGCTTTCACTCTGCAGTTTGAGGACCTTTGGAGGACCTTCATGTGTTTTGTGAGTATGTGTATTGAGAGAAGAAGCAGATGTAGGAGGATTTCATTGGTGAAGGTCCTTTTGAGTATAAAATGTGGTGGATGGTTTGGGTGGCCATAAAAGGCGTAAACCCGGGCTACCGCCTAAACCGTGGGTTATGATCCACTACTGAGGCTTCCTTAAACATTTTGAAAAAACAATTCAGTGATGTTCATTCAATGAACTCTTAAAAAAAATACGGAGAACCATACTGCAGGACTAGTATATGAGCATGCAAGTGAGTGTTCATGACATTGCAAGTATCTTTATTACAGTGCCCTTTCATCAATTTCAACTAATAGACATCAGTGCCAACTACAGGTATTGGGGCACCACAACTTTGCCCTTAAAGGGGACCCACCGCCTGGGGGCAATTCAGGAGGTCACATGGCCGCTCAAATCAACCCATATTTTCCGGGTCAGGTTTTTCTGAACCAGCTGTTAAAAGAGAACCAAGCAGTGACCAATAGACTTGTGTCTATGGCAAAGAGAGGGAACATAATTACCTGTTCTGTCATAGATGCGGAGCGCACAGGACATCGGCATCCTTCTGCTGTCGGCGTACAGGATATTGGCATCCTGGCCATGTTGGCACAGTGACTGTCATCCGGAAAACGAGGTTGGCTGGCATTGAGGGAAGGTGAGTATAATTTATTAATTCCTGTAGGGGGTGTCTTTATACATCTATGTATTTCTGGGGTGGCTGTGTATATATCTATGTATTTCTAGGCTGCTGTGTATATATCTATGTATTATTGGGGGACTGTGTATAAGTCAATGTATTATTGGGGGCTGTATATATAGCTATGCATTACTAGGGGGCTGTGTATTTATCAATGCATTATTGGAGAGCTGTGTATATATATATATATATATATATATATATATATATATATATATTTATTTGCATTATTGTGGCCTATTTATATATCTATGTATTTCTAAGGTGCTGTGTATATATCTATGTATTATTGAGGAACTGTGTGTATATCTATGTATTATTGGGGGCTGTATAGATAGCTATGCATTATTGGGGGGCTGTGTATATCTCTATGCATTATTGGGGAGCTGTGTATACATCTATGTATTACTTGGGGTGTTGTGTATATATACATTTATTATTGGGGTGCTGTGTATATCTATGTATTCCTGGGAGTCTGTATATATCTATGTATTTCTGGGGGGATGCTGTATATATTTATGTATTATTAGGGGGCTGTCTGTATATGCGTGTTACTGGGGGTTAGTGCTGTGTACTGGGGAGCTGTATAGATTCGTTACTGGGGAGCTGTATATATTACTAGCAAAATTTACTTTAGTGAAAAAAAATTGTGGGGAGGACCCCTACCAGTTTGCAACCAGCGGCACCCATCTGCCTTATTCTGGCCCTGGGTATCTGTGCCATGCAGAGCACCTCTAAATCAGCTTCAGTCCTTTACAGTGCAACATAATAATATCCAATACAGCTCCAGCAACATCTTTTTACCTTTATTGCTAACATTAGGTCAGTAGCAGTGCCATCAGAGTAAGTGCTGTGACACCCTCACAAAAAGTGCCAAAAAGTGTCCAAAATTTCCTGAATTGTAGAACTTGCACCATGAACTGTGTTGATTAAAAATAAGCCAAAGACATGTTACACCACCATAAGCCATTTTTACTTCAAAGGTTTCCCTATGCTTTTAGCACTACAACTCCTACAGGGGGTTTAAAACAGTTATCCAGGATCTGAAACTTTGTTTTATGGGTGGTGTAAAATGCAAAGAACTTAACTCAGTCCTTACCGCTGGTTCATCCTTTCCCTTCAAATCCGGCCTCTGGTGGTATACAGAGCTGACCGTTATAGTCAGCGACTGTGGCCTTTATTAGGCTGTAGTCTGTGTGCGCTGTCACATCACCCCTGAGTCTCTGTATAACGAAAAAAGTCGGTGACATTCGTGCTACAGTATCCCCTTCAGCTTTCTTCACACAGTAGTTCTCCCACCCATCTGAAGAGCAGCTGCACATGGCATGGATGAGAGAACCAATGTACCGGAAGTCACCTTAAATGAGCTATTTCTTAGGTCTTAGCTAGGTCTTAGATTCACCTCTGAGATCCAGGATCAAGCGATTAACTTTCTCGATCTAACTATAAAGAAGACAGAAGGGGGTGTTCTAGCGACTACAGTATATCGCAAGGCCACAGCTATCCCCTTAAAAGGGGTATACAAAGGGGCAGTTTTTAAGGGTGAGGTGGAACTGTAATAGCATTGTTGAATTCCAAAGGAAGGCTGGAAAGCTATCTGATCGCTTTGTTAAACAACGGTTCCCCAAAAAAGTCCTTAAAGAGGCATATCAGGGGGCTGTTAGTACCAAGAGGAGACGATTTCTTGTCCGCAAAAAAACATGAAAAGGAACAGACTGGTACTCGGATAATTGGTACATATGAAAACCAACACAATAAAATACAGGAAATAATTTCAAATTATTGGGATGTACTTCTAACTGATAAAGAAGTAGCAAAGTTTGTATCTACAAGATCAGTGATCTGTAGTAAAGATGGTGGAAGCGTCACTGTTCCCCTAATGATGGGTTGATGCTTTACCTCCATTGGAAGCCCAAAAGTTAAGTCCACCTGCTAGTGCGTGTGGCTTTGATTGCTGTCTCACTGGGACCATTGCCACTGCCCCTCGCCCTCCTGATCATGTGACAATGTCATGTGAAACCCTGGGGGGAGCGGCGCTTGGTGATGATGCGAAAGCTGTGGTCACATGATGGACTGATGTTCTGTATGGATTGGGTGGATATGGATTTGTGAGCATTACCCAGAAGTGCATTGAGCACTATAAATATGGGTGAGCTGGGGGCAGTCCATGGCTATAATCTAACACCGGGGCACGCTTGCACCATGTGGCCAAGTGTTAATAAGTTTATTTAAAACTAAATCTGTAGACCTACTTTAACCCCTGAAGAGCTCATGTCTGAGTGAAATACGTATAGGGTTATGAAGTATTAGGGATTTAGGGTCTAGACGTAGTGACACTACTAGCCAGAGACCTGAATGGGGAGGAGAATGGCTAGATGGAATGAATAATGAGATACTAGTACATACCCTTACTTAGTGGTTTGTCCTGGGGCTTATGTGAGAATTAAGGGAACAGTGAACAATGCACCTTAGTGACAAATACACTGGCCCTACCCTTTAAGTGTTGCGTTTGTGTGTGTGATTTATCCGAGTGAGCTCATTTTAAAAATTAAAGATGAAATAAAAGCTAAGTTTTAGCCTCATCATAAAGTGCATGTAAAGTTTGCAGTGAATAGAATAGTGCCATACTTAAAAAGGAAGTAACAAAAACATAATCCCTGTACCAAAATGCTCAGAATTATTAATGAATTCAGTCATTTAGGAAATTTAGAAAGTGAGTCTGCGAAGAACTGTAACCAGGAAGAATGCACATGGAAGGGGGAAACCCGGGAAATCCCTTTCGATCTATATAAAAAAATGTTTAATTTAAAAACATTAGATATGACTCATAACAAGTCATAACAGATACTTATATGTCTTGTAGCAGCAGCTGTGGACCTGCAAAATTACACTTTCATTAACCCTTACAGGACATTCACCGTTTATGTTCGGTTGCTGCCAGATCTTTAAATACACAAAACTCAAAAGGCAGAGACCCGACAGCTATGTCTGGAGACGACTCTGATCATAGACCAGATAAGTGGTTACTTTCACTTTCAGTTCAGTAAGACAAATTGCTCCTACTTCTGCAGATTGTAGATCACTACCGAGACATGCCTCTGGCTATTTCACTATAATATAAAGTACAGTAGTATTATAGGTTATAAAATAAATTCAAAGCCTACCTAAGTTCTTGAGAAAATATATACAATAAAGTAATAAAAAAATGTAATTGGTGTCCCTGTGCCCAAAACTATCAATATAAGATATGTATCTTGTAAAATGAATGGCATAGCAAAAAAAAAAAATTAAGAGGCCCAAAAATAATAAGGAAAAAGCAATTAAAAACATACCCCAAATTGCTTTGAATAAAAACTCACAGCCAGCCCCCTGTAGTATACAGCCATCCCCTTGTAGTTTACAGCCACCAACCCCCTGTAGTATACAGCCAGCCAGCCCCATGTAGTATACAGTCACGCAGCACCATGTAGTATACAGCCAGCCCCCTGTAGTATATAGCCAGCACCATGTAGTATACAGCCAGCCAGCCCCCTGTAGTATACAGCCATCCCCATATAGTATACAGCCAGCCAGCTCCCTGTAGAATACAGCCAGCCCCATATAGTATACAGCCAGCCTGCCCCCTGTAGAATACAGCCAGCCCCATATAGATTACAGCCAGCCTGCCCCTGTATGCCAAGCACATAAAAAATAAACTTAATACTCACCCTCCGGCAATACTCACTCACCCCCAATAGTCGGCGTGGCTCCCGATCCTCAGCGCAGTTCCAGGGGGCTCTTCTTCTCTCTTCTTTCTTCTCGAGCTGACAGAGTCGTGTCCATGCGATCTGCAGGCGGGCCCACACTATGATGTGGCGTTGTCGCCAAGCACGTCATGCCCGCAGGATGCTATGTGCTCACATTCTGTGCTCCTGTGTCCCCCTTTGTCCCGTAATAGTAACCTTTTTCCTTTAGACCTTCTGTTTGGACCATATCATTGTCTGTCATAATATGTATTGTCCTATTGTTCTTCTCTTATTGCCCCTTTGGGGTACATCTTCATATTGTTATCCTGGGTATGCAACTCACCCACCATTACCCGTTCTATTAGTGTTTATTCATGCATGAAGTCAGTTGCGCTATAGGATATCATCCTTATTGTTCGTATTTTACCTCTTTACCTACTGCTGACGATCTGCAGGGCTCAATTTTGAATATTTTTCATGCTCACTGCATGTTTCTCAGAGTGTTTGTACTTATTTCATGGACTTCCAATCTTCCAATCCACCGGCTGCCCCACCTTGTTTGCCTCTTTGTCCACTTTTATAAAAGTCAAAAGTAGAATGCGAAAGAGCCAAAAAGTCGAAGAAGAGTGAAGAAATCAGGCGATACCTTTTTGAGGCTGAGTATATTAGATGGTGAGCTTTCGAGAATACTAGTTCTCTTCGTCAGATATGATGTTATGCATGAAATGGAAAATTCACTGCATTTTATACACACTAAACAGTGATCATCAAAGGATATTAAAAAAAACTCTAAAACAACAGATTGATTTCTTCGCTCTTCTTCTACTCTCCATGGCTAACACGGTACAAATCTACACTACGAGCCAAAAAGTCAACATTTCAAAGGCAGCTGCCAGAAATTGCAACTTTTTTATGCCTTGCAAGCCACAAAACTGGTGTTTTAGGCATGATACATTAACTCCAATGTATCCTTCTGGCTCTATAGTGAAAGTTTAAAAACTAAATCTAGAAGAATGTTTTTTCCACAATTTTAATTTCCATTTTATTGAAATTATTGAATTTTAATTTCACAGGAATAAACAATATCACAATACCAATAATAGAAATATGAATATTGAGCATTACTAACTTTATTTGGGTCACACAGGACCCATCACAGTATCAAAAAAAATGTACACAGTCAGTAAACATTATAGAAGTCCAAGATGGGTTCCATCTTTATTAGGGGTCTATGCCTAGCAGGAGATAATCCTACACCAACTTCTCAAACATCAGCTTCCTATTATTACCATACAGTAAAAAAAAATCACAACCATGATCAAACGTAGGGGGTCATTTATTTTTATGTTTCTTCCTGCTTTTTCTGTCTTTTTTGAGACAATTTTTGGCGCATTGCAATTTTTGCACCTTTTTGGGGACATTTTGAAATGTCCGCCGGACATTTGTTTTTCTTCAGTAAGACACATTTTTCTTCTATTCTATGCTAAATGTCGCAAATTACATTTAACATTTCAAATTGTATCAAATTTGCAAAACATTTTTAGTGCAAAAAACCCCAGATTAAACCATTAAGGAAAACATGGAAAAAAAAAAAGACCACAGAGCTTCCAGACCAACAGATTTTATACGGACCAGCCAAAAACTTGGAGTTCGGAGAACAACCATTATAGTTGCAGAACTAGATAGTAAGAAGTGTGTCCAACGCTAACATTCTTTGGGGGAACATTGGAGACCACAGAGCTTCCAGACCAAAAGAAATGACTTGCGACATTTGTGTGCATTTGTGCGACATTTGTAATAAATGTCTCAAAAAGAGATCTGAAAAAAAAAAACATTAAACAAAAGGAAAAAGTGAGATTGATAAATAACCAAATAAGCAGATGGAAAAAAGACAGACAAAAACTAGCCAAAGCTAGAAACTTAAAAAGTAACTCCAAAGGAGAAACAAAGTAGGAACACACACGTGGGGGATATTTATCATACGCTGGCGCTCGTGCCACTGCTATTTCGCAGCCCCGCCACTGCTATTTCGCAGCCCGGCGTCTATCCTATGCCAGGCAGGGCCTGGCGTAGAAAAAGACGCAGCCGGCGACTTTTCGCGTATGAAAAGTCGCCGGCAGCAAGTGCGCAGGCGCGGGGACAGTAACGCCCTGTGCTGGTCCACTCCCGTCCGGCCGCGCCCTCCGCTCGGCCGACCGGGCCCCCCTTTCACGCCCCTTTATGCCCCACTGGCGTGAAGGTGGCAGATCGGGGCAAATAATAGCAAAAGCTAGCAATAAGCTAGCTTTTGCGATTATTTCACTGGCGCAGAGGTCCTGATAAATATCCCCCATGTACCTCAAAATGGAAAGAAAGGAGAAAGATAAAGTTTACAATGTAAGGGTAGGTTGTCTCCTTAGCGTCCTATAGGGCCCAGACTTTAGAGAACTGTCTGCCTCTTCATATAGAGAAGTAAGAGTTCTCCTTATGGAGACTGCCAATTCAGGCCACCGTGTAGGCGTCTGGAGTCTTATAGCCATGGATGCTCCACTAGTGGGATTCTGGGAAAATATGCAAAGTTTTCCAGAATGGGATAAGGAAAACCACACCTCTTTCAGCTACTTTGTAAGGCAGCTCCCTTAACATAAGCTGACCTTCAGAGGCCTGTGCATGATGTGGGATTAAAACCAAACCAGTATATCTATTCCAGAAGGAACAGATTCCCAACTGTAGACAGTGCTGTTTCAACCTGATTGGGTCTCCTCAGTACAGTGTAGGAAACTGGTTTGGCTGGGTGAGAAGCTTGTGACTGGGGTCGGGAAGTAACAGTTCTCCTTACGTAGACTGTCAATTAAGGCCACCGTGTAGGTGTGTGGAGTCTTATAGCCATGAATGCTCTATTAGTGGGATTCTGGGAAAATATGCAAAGTCCTTGTAAGGCAGCTCCCTTGACATCAAGCATGACCTTCAAGAGGCCTTATGACATGATGTGGGATTAAAACCAAACAAGTATATCTATTCCAGAAGGAACAGATGCCCAACTGTAGACAACACTGTTTCGACCTGATTGGGTCTTCATATAGAGTCTTTTGAGTCTATATAGAGTCATATTGGGTCTTCATATATCTTCATCTAGAGAGGCAGTCATATACTCCAATATAAGAACATTTTAATCTCATTCCACCGCATCCACATTTTTTTTTCAAGTACCCGCTACATTGCACAGAATATTATATGTAGCCACAAGGAATTACAATTGGTCTGAAAACAAGCCCTCATACAGTTCTGTAAATAGAAAAAAATTGCTGCGTCCTTAAACACGTGGGATGGTGGTTCAGTAAGATGATGTGCGGAGGTGGAGTATATAAAGCAGATCTTTCATGTCAAGTACATATTTTCCAATTTTTTCATTACTTTCTCGAACACGTTAAAGCAGAACTGATGTATCAGAACTGTCACAGTCAAAGCTGCCTCAGCAAAGAATTACAATTCCCTTCAGGGCAAGCTAAATGAAAGTGATAACGACAGACTACTAAATACTCTTCTTAAGGATTGATAGGCACAATCACCTATGACAAGAACAAGCTACAAAGTCTAACTAAATAATGGATGAGCCTGGAAATTAGGAACAGTTGGGAGCGTGTCTCTCCTAGATGTGGTGTTGTCCGTAGTCAGTCAACAAAATCGGACACGCTAAGGTCTGTCTCTCCTCTATGTTGTGCCTAGACTGTCTAATGTGACGGTAACCAAGACTTTCCAGGGGCAAAAGTAAAAATGTCCTGCAAAGAGAGCTATAGCTGTATTTCCTGCTGATGTGAGAATAAATTTAGAGGTTAAATTTAGGGTCTGATTTAGTTTGAGGGTCTTAAAACGAACTTGTCACCAAGAATGTGATTTTTAGCTAATAGTTTATGCTGTGCTGATCTTAAAAATGCCTTTGTCAGCATTCCGAATAATTTCAGTACTTAATATAAGCTTAATTCACATTACCTGGCTCCCTGCCAGCAGCGTGTGTAGAATCCTGTGGAGGGGCAGCTGCAGCTTGCGTGTGCCTGTGTCCCCTCATGCATTCTTCCTCACCTCCACACCATCCCCATCCTTACTCTGTCTGCTCAATACACATGACAGGAAGTTGGGAGAGCAAAATGGAGTGTGGAGGAGAGGAGACTGACACAGGCACAAACACTGCCAGGGACTCACCACATGCTGCTAACAAGGAGCCAGGTAATGGGAATTAAGCTTATATTAGGTACTGAAATTGTTCCGAAAGCTGACAAAGGCTTTTTTAAAATCAGCATGTCATAAACTACTGGAACTTACTACCAGCTAAAAGTAACAATACTGGTGACAGGTTTCCTTTAAGGCCAGTAACACATGAGTTGTAAACTGTACGATTTTGGTCAGTGTAGAGGGAAAAAGTGTACTCAGAGTTCAGTCCTAGTTCCATCCAACCATCTGTTTTTTATGTGGTCCAAGTGTCCTCCCTCTTGTGCAGTAAAATCTGACAGCACTAATATGTCATCCTATAGCTGTCCAGTTTTTGTCACGCACCTATTGACTTCAGTGGGCTTTTTTCCAACAGGACTAGGAACAGAGGAACTAGGAAATGCAGCTTTTTTCTTGGATCAATGACATCACAGAAACAGGAAGTGGAACAAGGGATGTATAAATACTAGAATAGAGTTCACAGAGACTGAGGGCAAACCGATGACAAATCGTACCAGGAAAAAACCTGGTAAGGGACCTGGAACCTGTATCTGGAGTCTTAATTATTTGTTCTTAATCTTAGCCGATTAAGGGATCTGGTATTAAGGTCAGATTTTGGGTGTCAATAGGGGTCATTTATCTTATCTCTGTTTGTTTTGGCTAGTCTTTTTTCCATCTGCTTCTTTGTTAATTTATCACTTTTTCCTTGTGTCAAATGTTTTTTTTTTTAGATCTCTTGCTTGAGACATTTGTTATAAATGTCGCAAAATGGTGCACAAATGTCTTAAGTCAATTCTTTCCATTTTGGTCTGGAGTTGTTTTGCGTCAAAAAATGTTCCAAAAAAAACATGAAGAAAAATAAAGATAAATGACCCCTTTCAATTTGAATATATTTGCTACAATCATGTGATCAACCATAGGCGAGGCTTTCTCACAGCGCCACCTAGTGTAACAGCAGATGTTAAAAACCTTCCTTTGCATCACAACAGTGTCATAATATAAGCACAAAATGTATTAATATATTAATATAATGTTATACTCCCTTACTAAACAATATATAAATATTATATATAAAGTTCCCTAATGTGGAGCAAACATCATGATTAACTTAATTTCATTTGTGAAAAAAATTTCTGAATTACATTATCTCACAGTGTGGGGATTCACTGGTTTCATAAAAAATGTTAAAAGTTAGTTGCATCATGTCCCCCTGCCCCTGTGGTCCTGCTGGATATATCAAGAGACTCCGGATTCAGTACACCTTGCAGACGGCAGGACATTCTGAGGTCAGGCAAGGCCCACTTGGCATGAATATGGGTGGAAATAGCCACAGTTGCTGGCCTTGAACCAGTAAAAACTTTGATAACCCCCACCTACACTTTTGGCGTAGTCGATTTCAAAATATTTTTAAAAATGTTAACATTATTTTTTGTTTAGCTCAAAATTTACATGCCTGTCTACAATGGAAGTCTGGGCAACATGAGCTTCACTTTTTTTAAACATACAGTTTTCTGTCAGACGTTCTTCAAAGGGCAAACTGCTTGCACAGAGATTTTAGAAGGCCCTGCGTTACACGACCGTTTTGCAGTGAAGGGGCGTCCCAGTGCTCAGTCGGACTGTGCACAGCAAAAACAACCATGTTTTCCTCATTTCTCATACCAATCCAGATGTTTTGCTTTGCCTAATAATCATTCATCATTAGGAACTTGTTCATTTAGGCACAAAAATGGAAAAACATGCCAGCCTGAAGGTGGCGTAAACTGAGAAGCAACACTGAGCTCTTGTGCAGAGCAGCTTATCCCCAGCAGCAGAGCTCAGCAGACACTACAGATACGACAGACACAACAGACACTAGTGCAGCCTCTGTTTACAGTTCACGACCTTCTATTTACAAACAATCTGCAAAAGCAGCAGCTCAGAGCAGGAGAAAAGAGAAGTGAGTAGGATTTTGCAGACAATAAAGAGAAGTGTCCCCGTGTAGAAAGATTATAGGGGGGCAGCAGAAGATCAGCACTGGGGGATCCCCTCCGGGAGAAGCCACTGCTGAGGAGATCACTGGGGGCAGCTGGTCACACACCTGGGTGCTGCTGTGAGGGACATTCTCATGCTGGGGTGCTGGAGAGAAGCAGAGAGGAGCTTGTAGGAGGATCATGGGTAACTGCCAGAATCTAACATTGCGCCTAAGTTGCGCCTACAGTAAAGAGATTAATAAGAGGCTGAACTCAATTCATCACAGATGGTTGTAGCTCATGATAATTCAAATTAAGGCGCAACAACTATAATTCAACGCAGAACAGTGATACATCTGGCCCAATTTTTTTTGATGTATGATGGAGAAACAGGGATGTTTATTTAAGAGAGTGTTAACTTTAAAGCCCTTTTACATAGGAACGAATGATGTCAGTGATGCAGGGGGGGAGGTGGTCTATTTTATTTTGTCTTACAACATTTTATCAAAGAGTTATGACCAAGGTGTATCTACATTTCATCTGAAAATACAAGCCAAAAAAATTCTAGAACGTTATTAAAAAGCCAAAACGTTTGTGGGTTTAACCTAAAGGTTTAAGGTCCAGAGTGCACAGTGTTATTGTGGAAGATGTGGGAAGTAATGACGTCACAAATCAGGAACTACCGCTTTTACAGTTCCTGTATTATTCAATCAGCTCTATTCAGCAATGTGAACATATGAGTTACAGAAACTGAAATATATTACTACTCAAAAAGCTTAGAGCACAAGTTTGAAAATAACACGCACTCCAATGTGTGGTCATTGCGTTACATCTTTTCTTGTTTTGAGACATTTAAGAAAAGGTCATCTTCTGCTTTCCCTCTGAAGAAAATATTTCTATCTATATAGATACAGAACAATATTATTTCTTAATATTGGATTTTACAACAAAATACAAAACTCAAAAAGAGTTCAAACAAACATTTATGAACTAAAAAGTTCCCCTGACACCTCTATTTTACTGAAATAATAAAACATTATTGCATATTACACAAAGTACGTGCTGGACACTAAGGGGGCATTTATATTAGGCTTTTCTCTTTTGTATTTTGTTATATCTGTGTATTTGCGCCAAAATTTGCAACTTTTTCACTCACTTAACAAAGATAGACGCAGAAGAATTTTCCATTATTGCCCCTGATATATCATTAAAATTCTGATGAGGGCATATAAAGCAAATCAAAGTAGTCCAAGCACTCCTTTAGATAAAATGCAAAGTGATTGTTTTTATTTATGATCAAAAACAGTGACGTTTCGGCCTAACACAGGCCTTTGTCAAACACGATCATAAGGTAAGGTGAAGGGTGTATCTAGCGTTCTCGCAGGCATCTGGGATGGACAGACTGGAGCTTATTTACTAAGGGTCCGCAGACCGCATTTCCGTCGGGTTTCCCTACTTTTTCCATTTTGCTCCGCATTTAACTGGGGTTTTTGGCATAATTTTTTGGCTCAATTGCACCAACTTTCATGCGACACAAATTGGGGGCGTGGCCGTCGAACAACCCGACTGATTTGGACTAAGCGCAGGATTTAACATTCAAAATTGTGTCGCAAGCCAAGCACTCACATGCACCGGGAAGAAGAAGGTGAACTCCGGCGGACCTCACAGGGGAAGCGACACATGCAGGATATCGGGCGCACTATCTTAGTGAATCGCGGCAGCTCCGAATCCTCGTCGGACAACGCACCTCAGGGATCATGACTGGACGGGTAAGTAAATGTGTCCCGCTGTGTCCGGGAATGGCGTGTCACAGCACTTGAGGTGGAGTTTCCTGACAAGAGAGCATATGAAGAAGATGCAATCTTGGAAAATTTATGGATGTAAGTTCTCTAGTAGGAAAGGAAACCAAGGATTTTGCTTAGTTCTCCTACTGTAGATGGAGGTTTGTCCTTCAATGCTTTCACTAGAACAATATCTTTTGGATCCATAGTATAACCTTCTCTGGATACAATCTTTCCATAATATCTGACCTTTCTCTTGAAGAGTTCACATTTCTCAGGTGTCAACTTCACTCCATGTTGTTGATGCATTGATGAGTCCAAAGGGAATGTTAATCCACTAAAGGAGACCCCAAGGAGTAATGAAGGCGGTCAATGGTCTACTGGCTTCTTCAATAAAACCTTGATGATAGGCCTTGCCTTGGTCTAGAACAGAGAACCAAGTGCTTCTGGACAAGATGTCTAGCATATCTTGTATCTTGGGTAGAGGATGACGATTTGGTATAGTCTTTGAATTCAACTCTCTGTAGTCACAGCAAAGTCTAAGAGTTCCATCCTTCTTCCTAACACACACAATGGGAGAGGAATAAGATGATTTGGACTTCTGGACCCATCCTCTGTTGATAAGGTCTTGTAATATAAAGGGTACTGACAGTTCACAAGAATTGTTCTGCTTGGCACACAATTGAAAGGTGACTTCATCCCATCCTAGGAAAGTCTGATTTTCATCTCTTCCACTAAATGGGCCAGACTCTAAAAGTTCTTGTACTGACCTGAGTCTGGTGTAAGGTAGGTATTGTCACCTCCACTCTTCATTCAGGATACTGACTTGAGCTCCTCTGTCCCACAAAGCTTTAAAAGGAAATCCATCTAGAGTGCAGTGGATCATGCATTTTTCTCCAACCAGGTCAATTATTTTAGGCTGATCTTTGGACCTGCTTTCTTCTGATGGAGCATAGCCTGAAGATGTGTCACTATCAGTACTGGTGGTGACTGAATACTGCTTCCCAATCTGTTGGTGCTACTGTCGCTTTAAGTATTGGTTTGGGTGTGATTGGTGCTTGGTTAGGCACAAGATCAGTTTCTCCCATTTCTCGTTGTGGCACAGCCACCATTTCAGTTTTAGGAGGAGTCACCTTGGTGAGTTTGCCTGCAGAGTGCTTCTTTAACTTTTGCTCTCTTTCTGATTTAAGACTAACAGCATCATTCAGTTTCTCTGGATGCAAACGAAAGCCTCTCTTTAAAGGGAACCTACCACCACAAATCTACCTATAAAGGTAGATCGGGTTATAGGTGGATCAATGGGACGTGAGGATAGCCCTTTTAAGGGCTAATCCTCACGTCCCTGCACTTCTTTAGTAACTTTTATTTGACTTTTATGGTAATTTTATTATGCGGCTACTGGGGCGTGGAGTAGCCGCATCTGAGGTTACACGAGGCGGCTACTCCACGCCCCGGTAGCCACTTTACTTACCCCTACATACTCCATCCACCATCTCGGCGAGCAGCTGCTCGTAGCTGCGCGCCCCCGTCGACGATCCTGCAGTCTGGCATGCGCAGAACAGCAGCCCGCGCCTGCACGTCACTGCTCCAAAGCCGGGCTGCACAGGCGCGGTGCTGTTCTGCGCATGCGCAGACTGCAGGATCGTCGGACGAGGGCACGTAGCTACGAGCGTCTGCGCGCCGAAGATGGTGAGTAGGAGGAGAAAAGAGGCAACCGGGCGTGGAGTAGCCGCCTCGTGTAACCTCAGATGCGGCTACTCCACGCCCCAGTAGCCGCATAATAAAATTAGCATAAAAGTTTGATAAAAGTTACTAAAAAATTGCGGGGACATGAGGATTAGCCCTTAAAAGGGCTATCCTCACGTCCCATTGATCCACCTACCACCCGATCTACCTTTATAGGTAGATTTGTGGTGGTAGGTTCCCTTTAAGCCCTTCCTGACTTGGGCCGTACTAGTAGTTTTTAGCCATTTTGAAAAATATAAAAAAAAATTATAAAAAGTGATCAGAAGGTCGTACAGTCCTAAAAATGATAGCAATGAAAACGCCATCAATAGTCGCAAAAAATGACACCACCGACAGCTCCTTCCACCAAAGTATGAAAAAGTTATTGGCGCCAGAAAATGGCAAAATGAAAATAAAAAAATTTTGTACAGGAGGTTTTAATTTTTGTAAATGTATGAAAAAATGATAAAACCTATTTGTTATCCCCGTGATCATACTGACCCAAAGAATAAAGTAGACATGTTATTTTGGGCCACCAGTCCCGAGTTCTCACTCCCATCTCACACCTCACGGTAATTATTTGTTGGGCGCAGCGCCTCGTGGGTACTTGTTTTTCACATTTTGCTTATCCAGCATTAGGGGATCATTCTGCACAATCGTGCTTTATCCCACTCATTTCATGGCTGGATTACATGCAGGCTGAGTTTTTCAGCTATCTCCCGCGTACCTACGCCCTATTGGAGTTATTACATGATTATTACATGATTATTTCATTTCATTTGAGCTGTGAGTTGGTGTTGTGAGATTCGGGTTCGGATCACCCGACATTATCAGGTGTCGGGCTCCGTTTGATCATGTATTTGATGGGTGCACTGGGGTGCATTCCTTTTTAAATGGTTTTATTTTTGTATTGTCTTGCTGATGTTTTCTTCTGTCCATCTCGTTTAATAAAGTGATTTTGCATTTTGCTACTCTACACATGCTTTTTTTGTCCTTCTTGTACAGATTTGTTTGCATGTGTGTAGCCCTATATTGGGTATAATTAATAAGCACAAATCCCAATTCTGTTTATGTTATTTTGGGTGCACAATGAAAGCCGTAAAATCCAAGCCCACAAGAAAACGTTGCAAATGTGTTTTTTCACCATTTTCACTGCATTTGGAATTTTTTTCCTGCTTCCCAGTACATGGCATGGAATATTAAATACAGTCACTTTGAAGTGCCATTTGTTACGCAAAAAATAAGTAAAAAAGTTTAAGTCCCAAAAATGGGTTGGACTGATTAACTATAAAAGGTCCAAGTGTTCAGAATGGGGTTGCCTCGGTGTGAAAGGATAATAATGACACAATTAGCATGATCACAATTACCCTCCCATAGGGTAAGTTAAAAAATTATAGGACCAGGTCAGTTATTTTCATGGTCAGTAATTTTTCACTACCTGCATTCCAAAATTCATAGCTTTTTATTTTTCTGTTAGCAAACTATGTAAGGGCTTGTATGCACAGTATGGATTGTGCTTCCCCGTGGCACCCTTTAGTATTCCGTGCAATGTACTAGGAAGCTAAGACAGAAAATTACAAACTTTGTTTTTCCACCTTACTGCGCTGTCAAAAAGACAACATTTTTATTCTGTACGATCACAAAGATGCCACATTTTTAAACTTTTCTTTTTTTAGAAAAAAAACATTGGGGGTCATTTACAAAGGGCCCGATTCGCGTTTTCCCGACGTGTTACCCGAATATTTCCGATATGCGACGATTTTCCATGAATTGCCCCGGGTTTTTGGCGCACGCGATCGGATTGTGGCGCATCGGCGCTGGCATGCATGCAACGGAAATCGGGAGGCGTGGTCGAACGAAAACCCGACGGATTCGGAAAAACCACCGCATTTAAAACAAAAAATTGGTCGCACGGGCCATACTCACATGCACCAGGAAGAGATCAGTAAACTCCAACGCAACTCGGCGGACCTCGGCGCAGCAGCGACACCTGGTGGACATCGGGCACAGGACCTTCATGAAGAGTCGAACGCTCGTCCGAGAAGCCGCCGCTGGAACGCGAATGGACCGGGTAAGGAAATGTGCCCCATTGTATTGTTCTTTTTCTTCCTATACCCAGATGTAATAGGTCACCATTTTGGAAATACAAAGCCTTTTGATTTTTTTTTAGACATCTTTTATGGGTTGCGAAAAATGTGATTTTTTCCATTATGGCATTCACAGCATATAGATACAGTATAAATGTCACGGCCACGGGTGCCCCTGTGACCCATATCCTGAGTCGCAGGCGCACCCATGTGCCTTACCCCCGGAGCCTGTGTGTCTGCCAGCCAACTCACCTGTCCCGCCTCCAGTGGCAGTCCCAGCGATGTCCGCACTCTGGCGCACACGTACCCGTCTTCTAGGGTACGTGTGCGCCAGCTCTATAAAATTCAAAGGGCCAGCGCGTCGATAATTGGTGCCTGGCCAGCTGCCTTCCCCAATAAATTCCAGCCCGTTCCTGTGTCCCCTGCCAGATCTTTGAGCCTATGCCATAGAGAAAGCTCCCCTGCAATATTCCTGTGTGTTCCTGCTCCTGTGTTCCTGTGTCCCGTGTTCCTGCATTCCTGTTCCCGTGCTCCTGTGTGTTCCTAAGTTCCTGTTCCAGTGTTCCTGCATTCCTGTTCCCATGCTCCTGTGTGTTCCTGCCCCCCTGCTCCCATACTTCTGTGTGTTGCAGTCCGTTCCTGTGTTCCCGTTTCCCTTCTGCCTGGATCTCCCGTTGCTGACCGCAGATTTGACTTGACCTTGCATCTCTGCCGCCTGCCCTGACCCTGACCATGAGAATGTCCCCTGCAAAGGTACGTCAACCTAGGCTGCCACCGCGGGCTAGTCGCACCTGTGGAATGACCTGGTGGTATCCCACCGCAAGAAGACCATCCAGCTTTGCATCAGGCTCTGATGAAGACCAGGTGCCACTTAGATTCTGGTCCCAGATGTCGGCTAGTACCACCTCCCCCGGGGGGGGGCAGAGGATCCACTGATCCCGAATCCTGACAATAAAGTATCCATGTCTCAGTATATTGTTTACCTATATTTCTAACACACGCATATATATGTATGTATATATATATATATATATATATATATATATATATATATATATTAATATATACTTTTTTATAAGTCCCCCACTTAGGGGCTGGGCCATAATGATGAGAGCTGTTTTAGGAATAGAAAAGTTTACTTGGTTGCAATTTCATTAGTTTTCATTAGTTTCAGTATAACCTGGTAGACCTTGTAAGGACAATGTTTAAAGAAGCCACATATGCTGTATTTAAAAAGAACCTTTCACTACCTCACACATGTGGAAATGAAACACATTCTGCAGGGGCCACGACACAGATTCAGGGGCACTTTAAATTTTCTTTTTAGCCCCAACAGTGGCTAAGATATCAGTCCCAGTATCTGACCATTACAATCCTCTCCACTGTCAGAGAAGAGGTGCTGGATCAGAGGTAAGGACATGTGTTATGCTAATCTTGTCAGAGAAGATTAGCGTAAAACATTCTCCCTGCCAGCACCTCATATCATCTCCCTGCTAGTGCAGATGATTACAATGGTCAGATATTAGGACTGATATCTCACCAAACTTGGGGGCTAGAAAGAAAATTTGCCTGAATTTATATAGCAGCCCATACAGAACGTTTTGTTCTTCTCCTCATGTCTGAGGTGGTGCATAAGAGTTAAGGGGATGGACATATAACTGGCAAACCCCATGCCCCCTGTGACTCACCATACTGCCCACTGCTGGTACAGCACCTGCGTCACAAGAGTAAGTTCATTAAGAAACACTCTTAAAAAGTGTCATAAGTCAGACCAAAAATGTTGAGTGTGGTTTTGCTTGGGCGCACAAATGGGGAAGTCAGCGTTGCATTTCTACATGAGAAATCCTTCCTCTTGCATCCTGTATTTCCATGGCAAGTATCACAAATTATCATGAATTGTGAAGAGTGGTATATGATTGGAATATAGTAATTGTAAAGGTCAGGTTATACTCTACAGGTCGATGCATGGGGTAAACATTGCCAATAGGGCTGATAGAGGGTAATGTGTCAAAATCTGATGTTGAAGCTGATCCCTAATTCTGTGAGAGGTACCATGCTTCACCTGACCCTATCACTTTCACAGATTGTATTGGTTGCTGTAGGTTGTTGGTCATGTTGATGTTGGATGGTCTCGTAAAGGGAGCTGGGAGACTGATGATAATTTTGACAATACCCCTTAAAAACTTACAAGTTTAACAAGTTTTTTTAACTTTAATTGTTACAGGGAGTGTATATCAAAGAATGCACTAGTTGAAATAAAAAATATATAGGAGCCACTATACAATAAACTAGGATATTATTCATGTAGATATAGCGGGATATTTATCAGGGCTTCTGCACCACGTGCTAGCACTTGCGATTATTTTGCCCTTTCTGCCACCTCATTGCTAGGGGGCATGGAGGGGCATGAAAGGGGGTGTGTCTTGTGGCAGGCGCGCTCACTGCATACGTAAAAAACTTGGCGGCTGCATTTATTTCTACGCCAAGCAGGGTCTGGTGTAGATATAAAAGCTGCACAGGCTCCAACCCATCGGATACATCTGTTAGGCGGCCACTCCAACCAGCAAAACTAAAACAGGTCCAGCCTAACATAGTTTGCACAAAAACCTGCAAACATTTAAGAAATTAGGCGAAACAGGGTAGGAACGCAAATATAATTGCAATTTCTTGCAGTGTGGAAAAAATAGCAATTTCAGTGCTTCTGCGCCAGAAACCGGCATAGGAAATCTGTTAAATCTCTGCCTAGTTATCCATTTGGACTTAGGGCTTATTCAGATGGGTAAGTCCGCTGTGCATCCACAAAAAATGTGGATGTGTTCAGTCCGGGCAGTATCCGCATTTACTAGATACCATTACTAGATTTCTTTGTTTATAAATAAGGTGGCGTTTGGACTGTATATTTTCGAATGTAAATAACATAATTAAAGGGGTATTCTCATGTGGGCAGTCAAATCCAGATTCATCAATCTGCTATATATAAGCATTTCTTCAATTAGATGTTATTAAAAAAATGTTTCTATGTGAAGATAATTTCCCATAAATGTAGTCATATGGTCCCTTAGACACAATACTGTGTCCCTGGATACGACCACCTCTGCTGCAGTGATTGCACAAAGTAACAAAAAGTTTCTGAATATGAAATGTCAGTGGAGTTACTGCAGGTCCTACAGCCGTCCTGTGGTAATGATTGCTGTACCCAGCGGGTCAGGCAGAAATCTATAGCGCAAGTCTGGCCACCGCTGCCATAATGTGAGGTGGACGTATCCGAGGAAGCGGATCTGGTTTCTAAGGGGCAACATAACTACATTTATGAGAAATTATCTTCACATGGGAACATTTTTTTTTAATAACATCCAATTGAAGAAATGTTTACATATGGCAAATTAATTTAATTAAATGTGAATTCCGAGATGGGAATACCCCTTTAAGTCAATAATCTTTTTCATCACTTTATACTTACCTTGTTTTTAAATGTCTTTAGGGCACACTGACATGTCTTCTGTCTTCACATACACATGTAGCTTGCTTACATCTTACTATCTCTGTATATTATTTTGGTCTAGTTGTTTGCCGTAGATTAGCACCATAGTTTTTCAGTCTTCAGGTTTACCATCTATACTTAAGGTTGCTATTCTTGCTAAACTCTGGATTTTGTAAAGCGGTTTTTGTTTTAAAAATTTCTTATGATCTCTTCCTTACCGAATAGGTAATATAATAAATAGAAATTTTAAAAAACCACAAAGTCAGAATATATAAGTTTTTCAGTGTGCCCTCTTGTAGGTACAGTATAAAATGATTTAGTATACATTGGGTAGGTGGATAGGTGCGGATCCATACCGGTATTTACAAGTTTTTGAGTTTTTACCTGGGACCAGGTAACTGTGTATTTTTGGATCAGCCCATGCCAACAATGTTTTTTTGTCTTGTTCACGTATGGTGGTTGTGACCATGTTGAATACTATACAATGGATGTAATTTTGGGAAAAAAGTCTATGTTTTAATCTTTGGATCAAGGCTTGCCTGCTGGATCTATTTCCTTTTCTGCACACATTGCATCACCTAGATGGCTGCTATTCGCACAAAGACCTGGGGTAGGCTTGTGGCCTTATCCCATCCAATGAGCAGCTGCAGGGTGGGGGCTATGTAAAAGAATTTCTCTTACCAGAAGGACGGGTGTGGATGTACAGAGTCAGAGACTATGAAAATCACCAGCAGCTAGAGCTAGTGACCTCCTGGGTGGTCAAGCTGAAAATGAGAATGAGATAGCTGTCGGAGCAAGACTGGGATAAGTGGGATAAGAAAAATGTGCAGGTCTATGTCCTTGATGGTGCCATCTTAACATCCTGTAGAATTCCTGTCCAGTGTGGTCACTGAGGACCCTCTTCCATTCCCTTGTTGATTTTGTGGCAGAGTTGTATTACTAAGTGCAACCACTGTTCAATGTATGGTGCTGTGATTGGTAAGCAGTGGAGAGGCCAGTGCTCTTCTGAAAACTGGGTTCTACTAAACAATTAATTAAAGGTGCTGAGAGGCTGTGCACCCAATACTGACCACCCGTATTTTGAACACCTAAGGTCTCTTTCACACTCCCATTGTTTTTCTCATCAATGGTTCCATTAAAGAGGACCTGTCACCCCATTTATCGGCACTAGCAGCTGCTTACTAAAGTAAGCAGCTCCTAGTGCTTGATCAAACGCCGCAGTGTTAGAGTGATAGCGTTACCGGAAACCTCCGGTAACGCTATCAAACACTGCGGCGGGGTATAGTGTAATCATCGGATAGCTTGCAAAGCTGTCCGATGTATTCATGAGGGGGCGGTCCGAGGCGCTGCCTCTTCCCCCAACCGCCTCGCTAGCTCCATAGGCCGGCAGTGACTGCTGCGCGTTAGGCGGCAGTCACCTCCCCTAGCCACGCCCCAACGCCGCCCCCTCATGAATACATCGGACAGCTTTGCGAGCTGTCCGACAATTACACTATCCCCTGCCGCAGTGTTAGATAGCGTTATCGGAGGTTTCAGGTAACGCTATCAGTCTAACACTGCAGAGTTTGTTCAAGCACTAGGAGCTGCTTACTTTAGTAAGCAGCTCCTAGTGCCGATAAATGGGGTGACAGGTCCTCTTTAAGCTTTAGGCTTTTTTCACACTTGGGTTGCAGATCACGTCAGAGTCTGACCAGAGTGCAATCAGGGTTCGGTCAGTGAAAAACTGACATTTTTATTCAGAGTTCAGTGAGTTTTCAGTCAGAGTTTGTTCAGTGTTTTAGTTGTAAGTCTGACTAAACCCATTGAATACATTGGGGCACATTTACTAGGGGTTTTGCGCTGCACTTTTGTCGGAGTGTGCACATTCTTCATGGATAAAACGGCTTGCACAGGTACTTAAGAAGTGTCTGTGCGCTGGGATTGTGGCGCACAGGACCCTTTGGTGGTGAAGCTGCGCTGGCTTCCATGCGACACAAATTAGGGTGTGTGCCACCGGACAGCCTGACTGATTTGGACTGAGCAACGTATTTAACTTTCAACACAGCACAGAGGCTGCGAGTTGCTTTGGGAATCTCCAAGAGGGACGACGTGCTGAGACATCGCAACCCATACGAGGATCTATGTGCCCTATGCAAAAATGCTGAGGACATTGGGTATGGACTGAGGACTGTCCCCGTGAGTACTAAACCATTTGATTGGAAAGGAACTGTTTTTTTCAGAAAGGAACTGTGTTTTTTCCCTCTTTTTAAACCTTAGAGTGGGTGAACGTAGAGGCGGAGGGTCAATCAATCTGTATTTCTAAACATAGTTTTTTTTGGATCTTTTAACCTGTATCCTCCTTGCGCCGTTCTCTCCATTAATTTGTGAGTAAGGGTAATTTGATTGTCGTTTTTTAACTTTCAAATTGTGTTGCACGCCCTATGTTAAAGGTGCACCACAAAAAAGCTGATGAACTCTGTAAGAACTGTGCAGGGAAGTGACACATTCATGATTTCTGGTGCACCATCTTAGTGAATCGATCCATGCAGCATTATACACGGACAATGCACTTTTAGTGAACTCGAGGGACCTTGTAAGTAAATGTGCCCCTATATATGAACAAGCCCCGAATGTGCTGTCATTTGAGATGCTTACTTAATTGGTCTCTGTCTACCAAAGAGAAGGAAGGTCTGCTGTAGATTTACATAAAGGTTACCTCTAGAGATGAGCGAGCACTAAAATGCTCGGGTACTCGTTATTCGAGACGAACTTTTCCCGATGCTCGAGTGCTCGTCTCGAATAACGAGCCCCATTGAAGTCAATGGGAGACTCGAGCATTTTTCAAGGGGACCAAGGCTCTGCACAGGGAAGCTTGGCCAAACACCTGGGAACCTCAGAAAAGGATGGAAACACCACGGAAATGGACAGGAAAAAGCAGGGGCAGCATGCATGGATGCCTCTGAGGCTGCTTAATCGCACCATTATGCCAAAATTATGGGCAACAGCATGGCCATGACAGAGTGACAGAATGAAGCTGCTCGACCGAGCATCAAGCTCGGACGAGCATGTTCGCTCATCTCTATATTAAAGTTTATTAAAAATGTGGAAGCATTTCCAATCCACACAAAGCACGGAGCGTAGGATCCCGCATTTGATGCAACTTGTAAGTTGATTTATTTAAAACAGATGCCTCCGTCTTTTCAACGCGTCCTCGTGAAAATCTGAAGGTCAAATACACCAAAAGCAAAAGTCTGTCATTTATTTTAAAAGGCAGCGAAAAAGAAAGAGGGATGCAGATGGGAGTTTGTTCTCTTGCATCTAAAAAAAAAATTGCAAAGCGGTCTATTAAAGATGTGAAGCCGAGGATTAGAGATGCGGAAAAGCGGAATGGCTATGCTGAAACTAGCGGCGGTCTCTTTATCTTCCCCATCATCAGTCTGGAGACGCACACACATATATCCTTCTCCAAATAGTCATTTGGGTGTTAATATCAAACTATTTGCGGCTATCACTGGTATCAGCCTGCAGAAACGCTCTAGCAGCAGGATTATCACCTCCGCCGCCCATGTGCCAGACTTGCGCAGGCAGTTTTAATATTACAAATTGTGAAGCTCAAGATTAAATAATTAGATTTCTTGCAGTGGAAGAATCCTCCAGGAGGCTCGCTGACATATCACTTCCTGTGTATTTCATATGCCAGACACGGCTTAATCCAGTGTAATGCATGGAGAGAGCCGTGCCAAGCTATTTTATATGTCATTTGCCAAAGGCAAGAAATACCTATTGTGCTTGTTCAGTCTTTCTAGCTATCCATATGGATATACATAACAGCCCTCATCCTTGTACTAAGCTCTCGCTCGGAAAATATGCTCCGTAAGGAAATCAATAGCACAAGGCAAAATACAAAGTGGTCAATAATTCCATCCATTGGTTTGCGGATGCCCATCGTATGAGAATACGGGTCATTTATTATTCAGGAGAGGGATCTCGGGGAAGGTGGACTTTAAGTGACAAGCCAGGTATTTGTATTAGGCATAAGCAACGCTCCGAGAACACATATTACAGGGAGAAGCGTTGGGAAAATACAAGTTTGTGACAATTTAAATGCGAAGCACAAGTTTGTGTCTCGCTGGTGTGTACATAAAAATGCATAGAGACAACTGGAGCCATTGTTTTCCCGAACAGAGGCAGAATAACAAGCGGTAGCGCTGAAGTGGAGCGAGTAACCAAGGATAAGGACTTGGCTAGATTAAAGAACAAGGACTTAAATGAAGAAAGATCCAGTGTCAAGGTGAAGCAGACAGCCCAGCAATTCCCGCTTCTTATTAGAGGGCTGCGCCAGAGTCGTAGCATTCCCTGTATTTACTCAACACAAGTGCAAAGTTCACAGCAGGTACGGCGGCAGCTATTGATGGAGGAACGGGAAAGAAGGGGGTGACCCCGTGACGCAAAAAGCCAACCTCTCTCCAGTACAATTACTGCTGCAAATAAAGAAGAGATAGAAAGAAAACATAATATGAAATTACTTCATAAATGCCCATACGGTTGTCAAGGAAACATTGACATAGTCATAGAAACCTCCATAACACATTACAAGCACAAAACTTAATGTCATAATGGGGGGGGGAATAATATGATGCAGAGGCTGTGATGGAAGGATTCATCTAGTATGTCACCGAAAGATGAGAAAAATGGTTAGAATCTACACATAGATATATATGCTGTATATATATGGACAGAGATAGATATTATATTGTAGCTATAGTAAATATATGGAATGTGTATATATATTTATATGTAAATGATCGATATACATAAGATACATAGATAAAGATAAAAAGGTAAAGAAAAAAAAAACAATCCCAATGTTAGGGCGGAAACTATATGCAGAATACTCTCTAGAGTCTAAGGCTAAATTCACACAAACGTATGGCCGCCGGGCTTTAGCCGGTCAGGCATACGTTCACTGCAATGAAGAGGAGGAGTGGTGACCCCTCCCCTCTTCAAAGCAATGCATGGAGCGTGTTACGGCGCCGGGAAGGATAGACCATGTCCTATCGTTATGATGCCACATGGGTGCTGCACAGTATCGTTACATGCGCCCATAACCGGCTTATGGGGAACGTATGTAGGGCCGCAAACTTGCAGCCTTATATTTGTCCCTCTACAGTCATGTGAATGTAGCCTAAACTGTATAAAAATGGATACACAGATAGCTAGATAGAATACAAAGGGGCCAGCAGCACAACACTGAATTGTCTACAGGTTGGTGTACGCTAAATGCACCCGGGTGAAGGGGCCTCCCCCCTTACAAAAAAAAGTAGCACTCCAAAAGCAGTGATACAAGTAATAAAAGGGATCTTGTTATGGAAGCTTCGAAGTGACTCCAAGTGACCATTCTTTGTGTAGGAAGGTGCTTCTAAGTTGAATTGCTCTCGCATCCGTTAGGGGTTGCTCTCGTAGACTCCTTGTCTCACCACACAGGTGGTAAACCAGATGATAACAACCACAGGGAGTGATTCCATGTCCAGGATACTAGAGGAAACAAAAACACTCCTATGTTCACACCCCTGTGCGGATTACTCCATAGATACGCATGGATCTATCCAGGACGTGGAATTGCTCCGTGTGGTTTTTATCATCTGTTTGCCAACTGAGTGGTGAGGGAAGGAGTCTTCGAGCGCAGTCCCTAATGTCTGCGATTCTACATAGAGACTTTATTGGGACACTCTTCGATAAGTATCCTCTTTTGTCAGCAAATCGTAAAGCTTAAGTTGAAGTGTGCCCCCATAGACACTATTTGGTAGATTTGTTTACTGCCCATTCCTGTATTAGTAGTGCCCACACTTAAGGAGAGGACAGTGAAGAGACTAGATTAAGTTTTCTACTGACTGTAACTATAGAGGCTGCCGATGTGAGGACTTCTACCAGGATAACATTATGAGGACCATTACAAGGATAACTTTTTGGGGGATCTTCATAAACACTGTTTCATTGTGTGCTGGTCAAAACGTCCTCCGTACCTGGTGCATGACATGATCGATCCACCAGGAGATTCCAACCATTTAGAAATTTTGCCTTGTGTCCCTTTTTCATAAAGTTTCAAAAAGAGTCACAAAATCAGCGGAAACTGTGTTTTTGGAGCCAAAATTATACAGTTTTTTCTACAGTGTAGCAGTTCTCTTGCTACTCCTAGAAATGTGTGAATAGATTTACAAGTGGGTGTTATCACTTAGGTACGTGTCCAGCTCAGTCTGAAGCCAACAGACTGCACAAATAGGACGGTGGAGGAGTCTTTGTACTATACAAAAAATATTATTGCAAGGACTCCCTGTCTGCCGGGTGAACAGCAGTGTTGGTATAGTATTAATTGTTAGGTTCACAATATATATTTTGCCATACGTTGTAAGGAGGATTCATGATGTGTCCTTACAATGTATGGAGCAGACGTATCCCCAAGGGTAGATTAAGACGACCATGGGCCCTGGGCAGTTTCAGGACCTTTGTGGGACCTTCAAAGGTCCTGAAATGGCTCGTATGTGCATATGTATTGAGAGCAGGACTTTTTATGGACAGTTTTATTACTGGAGTCCTCCCTCCTGCTGAGAGACATATGCACTCGGTGGAGGTCGGGGGAAAATGCAGTACTGCAGCATCCACCCTCGTTAGACCTTAATGGCCCCAGCCGAGCGTATACACTGCTCAACAGAAGAGAGCAGGATGGAAAGATGTAGCCTGTTAAGTCTTTCCAGCCTGTTTTTGTACAGTACACAAGATATACAGGGCAGAGGAAGGAAAAAACTATCACTGTCTCTGTCAGTATTAGTCTATGCTTACACTGAGCATGTATGTGTTTCTGGAATATATGCTCAGCATATACTGAAAACATCTTTTGAGCCTAACCTTACAGTACTGGTGCTGTAAATAACTCCCTGTTATTTGCAATGTCTTCAGTCTGTGAAATTGGACCAACATACAGACCAATTTCCACACACTCACACTTTGCAATTAGTTAAAGGGAACCTGTCACCAGGAGACCCCTTTTTAGCACACCCCCCCCCCAGTCCCCACAGATCATAGTACATACACTGCCAAAGAGTTTTTGTGTAAAAAATAGGTTTTACAGAAAATAGATATGTTATATAGTAAATTTCAATGGCATGTGCTCTGTGACTAGGCTATAGAGGAGCAGTGGGTGTCACTAAGCCGGGTGATGGGCGTTTTCATATATTTGAAAAAGACACACAGAGATGTGGGGGGGGGGGCTCCTCCTCTATAGCCACTCACAGGGGACAAATGGACTAGTCACTGCTTACATAGCATTGAAAGTTACTATATAACATATCTTGTTTTCTGTAAAACCTATTTCTTATACAAAAACGCTATGGAAGTGTATGTACTATACTCTGTGGGGACTGGGGGAGTGCTAAAAATGTGTCTCCTGGTGACAGGTTCCCTTTAGGAGTCTATGAGAACATGTAGGTATAAACCTATTTTACTATAGGGAATAGCAATATCTTTTTTAAAATTTATTGAGAAATCACAATGGAAAATAATGCAGAGTAATGAGATGCTCTGGAATTTTTATTTACTGAGTTTTTAAAGGAACACTCCAGCAAAGCTAATTCATTGAATAATACATGGTGCAGGGTCTGTAGGGAGGAGCGGGAGGGAGTCATGCTCCTCCCTCCAGGCCCTGCACGAGGTATAAATCAATAATCAGCAGTGATTGGAGTGTTCCTTTTATAGAATAGACATGTAAGTAGATGAATTCTTACAGTTCTGTGATCTGTTAATTTTATCAGTCCCCGGCAGTGTTGGACTGGCCCACCAGAGTACCAGAGGATCCTCCGGTGGGCCCAGGCTCGAACCAAGTACTGGACCCCAGAGCAACAGCAGAACATAACCAAATTTGGAGAGTCTGTTTTCTAGAAGTTGATGGAGGGTAGGCCCCCAGCATAATTTATCTGGTGGGCCCAAGGAACCCAAGTCCGACACTGGTCCCCGGCTATATAAAACCTGAACATTGCCAGTGTGAAATATACAAATTTCTATTGTTTTTAATTCTAAAAATCCAACTTTTTGATCCAAAAATGACTCTCTCTTTATCGTAAATACAAAATGTTTTCTTTTTTTTTTCTCAAATGTCAACTATATTGTTTCCACAGTCTTCGTTAAAAAGTCTTCCAGACACATATGTAAACACCCCGTCCAAAATACACCCGACTCAGATCATTCTAATAATGAATTCATGCCAAATTAATGTCTACCTCTTTAGCTCAGAGGTCCCAGTCAACATTACTGATTGTATTCCCCAGTATACGTTTGCTTCTTGACATGTACCCAATGTTCCTTTTAAATCTTTGTTTTTAAGGCAATTTAGCTATTTAGCTGTATTTTGTAGTATTAATATATCACCGGCGCTGTGCGGACGCTTGTGCGAGACAACAGTGACATCTAGCGGCCGCTTGCGTCTCGCAGGAGACAATCCCGGAGATGGTTCTAGTCGTTTACTTACTTCAATAGAACGCCGAAACCAACCAAGGTCAAGTGAAGGACATTTGCAATGCAAATTAATTTATTGACCTGCAGCAAAGATTGAAGAGACGGGTATTTGCTTTTTTATTCTAACAAAGGATCGTCTCACTCCCGCTACTTTAATTTGCTTTTAGAAACGCAGGAACAATCGGAAGGAGACTTGTTCAGTTTTCATGTAGGAGATAAAAGAATAAGGCAAATGTTTCCTTAATTCTATTGTTCGCGTCTCCTTTACTGTACCGTGTAGTGTTTGTAAGTGAAGCGCGAGTTTAATTACTATTTCTCTTCATTTGAGTTTTTTCTCATAATACCGGAGGAGTATTAGGTCATTGCCATCGCATTGTCTGCTTTCATGCACAGTGCAATACTGCCCCCTAGTGATCTTTTCATTCTTTTCAGACTTACAAGCAGTAGTGGTATTGCTACAATGGTTCCCTACAGATGTCCAAATCCTTTTTAATTGCCTTATTTAATTCATATTTTCATCTTATTTTAACTTTATTTCCTTTCATAATGTCATCTCTGTGCTGAGCTGTATGTATCTACCATCAAAATCCATCATGATAAACCAGGGACACTTCCTTATAGATCTTATAGACACTGTGACTGTGGTAATCATCTTATATTTGTTATCCAAGGCCTCCTTCCTTCTAAAATCAACTTTTAAAATTATGTTTATGAGAATGAAGAGCTCTGGGGGCATTACCGGAACCTCTCTGTGATGCAGCTTCACAGAATGTTACACTGTACACTGTTCCACGGTGTCAGAGGGAAGTGCTGAGGGAGTTGCCCCCCTAAAGCTCTGCACATTAGAGGATGACTATATTATAAATGCCACATAATAGCTTACAGAGTGACTTTCCTGCTGTAATATACCAAAGTGAGCGGCATACTGGACTGTACATGTAGTAGATCGCGGGACAATCCTATAAAGAAATATGCTAATCCTACTTTCCACAGCTCCGCCAAAGTGCCGAACCCAAAGCGAAGCCAGTGTGTAGTAACCCGACTCAACTAGGCAACTGCACAGGCGCAGGGAACTCCGGAATAAAGTAAGTACAGGTGGTCCCCTACTTAAGAGCAACTGACTTACAGACGACCCCTAGTTACAAACGGCCCTCTGTGTGCTGGATGTACTGTACTTTAGCCTTAGGCTACAATGATCAAATCCAATTTTCACAGAGACCAACCATTTTTGGCTGGGGTTACAATTTTTAAAAATTCAGTTCCGACTTACATACACCTGGGCTACCTGGGCTACCTAAAGGGCAATTTTGGACACTAAATCACCGGTCCATAAGGACTTGTGGCTGGTTTAGTGTTCCTAATTGTCCTAACAGGATCCCTTTAAGTCTACAGCATATGAATTATCGTTGGCCATTTTTAGGGGAGCCTCCCACCTGTAGATTGCTAGCAGAATGTTGTAAATAAATGCTCTGCAATTTCCACTATAACTTTATTTTTTCTATCCATTACACCCTATCCAAGATATTCCCATGTACATCTGCATGCTAATGAGGTAGTTGGTGCACAATGGGCATGTCCTCAGCACCCCGAGCATTGCTTTTCCTGGCTACATCACATCTCTCTTTTTCCAGTATCACTTGAAGTTTCTCAAAAGAAAAATCTCCAACATATCTGATGAAACAAGCATGTCTTTATTTACAGCTTCCCCTGTACCCTGTGTACCCCCACTTTCATTAATTTTCCATTCCGAAATGTGTCCCAGCCATATATACTCTAAACACCATTCCCTTAGCCCGTTATATTAATAATCCATGGACTGCCTCTACTATAGATTTTAAAGGGAACCTGTCAGCAGAAATTTACCTAACACACCACTAGCAGTATGTTCCTAAGCAGCTGAACACCTTCCAGACCATATTTCTTTCATGACCCAGTGTGGTGGCAGCATCCAGAAAATCAACTTTGAAGTGAGATTTTGAAGTAAATTGGTTGTGTAAAGTCAAGGAGGCGGAGATTTAAACACTGAAGTCAAGCTCTCTTTTTCTCGGAATGCCCCCTTCACTGTAATTGATGGTCCTGCATCCAGAGACATCAGTTACCATTTCTCCTGATGTCCGATGCATGATGTCCATCACAGGGGAGGAGCTGTTCACCCCACTTTGACTTCAGTGTAAAACTCTCTGCCTCCTCGACTTTAAACAATCAATTTACATCTCACTTCAAAGTTGATTTTCTAGATGCTGCCACCACACTAAACCTTAAAAAGAAGCAAAACCTTGTTGTTTGACAATATACTGGTAGTGGTTTATTAGGCCAATTGCTTTTGACAGGTTCCCTTTAACACACTGCTAGTCTTTGGCCAGGCATCTGCTCCTGGAGATAGATGCCCCCTATGTAATTGGGTCCCTAGACACAGGCCCTCAAGCGCCCTGGGAAAAAGGATTGGTCCAGGCAATAGCAGTGCTGAGCACATACCCTGGGTGCACCAACTGCCTCATTAGCATACGGATTCCAATCAGAATTTCTCTGAACGGCCATAATAGACAGAAGGTATTTTTAAGTTAAAGTGCAATTTTCTGCAACATGCTGCCAGCAGATTATTATGCTTGCGGTAGACCGTCTTATGACAAATTAGGACTAAATAGGACGGGTTTTCAATGTATGTAACGGGAAGCTGTCAGGGGAATTTGTCCTTATCATTCCACTACAGAATCATACATAGACAAAGGATAGATTTATGTTTGTACATCATGTTCAGCTCCTATGAACTAAATTTGAGACTATATCAGGAAATTAGAGCAAGACTTGTGGTTCCTTATTACAGCTCTAAACACCCAGGGACGCGGTTTAATTAATTCCACCACCTACTTGTCATATCGTATTCCAGCCACAATAACAATGTCATCATTCTTACCTGAGAAGAGCTAAAGCCATCAGGAGCTACAACAATTAACCCCGTAGTCGGACGAGGCCAGGGAAATGCGTCACTTCCCACCACTGATAGAACATTGCAGACTTCCAGACAATAATGTTTTTTTTATTATTCTTTAAATTTGCAAAAACAGGAGCGGAATTACTTTCATTGATTAAAAATTGTCGTTATCTCCACGTAATCAGCCCAGGAAATTGCACCAGCAAAGTAAATGGGAGAAGGAGAGATGTAATGTTATCCCACCATGAATAGGAGGAAGGTTAATAGTCAGGCAATTACAGCACCTCATTAGGTGATTAAAGAAATAGCCATTGTCTATAGGATATATAATGCAAGTGTTAGGATCAGTGGATCCTCTGGACCACCGCGGGAGATGTAACTAGCCAACACCCGGAACCGGAGCCTAGCGGCACCTGGTTTTCACCAGAGCCCGCCGCAAAGCGGGTTGGACTTGCTGCGGCAGGATACCACTAGGTCGTTCCCAGGTGTGACTAGCCCACGGTGGCAGCCGAGGTCGAGGTACCTTAACGGATGACAAACTTGTAGTCGGGTCCAGGCACAGGGTCAGGGCAGGCGGCAGAGATGCAACGTCAGGTTCAAGTCCGGGGTCAGCAACAGGAGGTCCAGGCAGGAGGGAACGGGAACACAGGCACACAGCAACAGGGAGGAACACAGGTAACACGGCAACACAGGACTCAGGAACGGGAACACACAGGAATACACTGGAACGCAGGAATACAGGAATACGCAGGAACACAGCAATACTCGCTAGGAAGCTTTCTCTAAGGCTAAGAGGCACAAAGATCCGGCAGGGAATGATGGGAAACAAAGGGTTATATACAAAACAGGAAATGACCAATACTAATCACCTGTGCGCTGGCCCTTTAAATCTTGAGGCAGTGCCGCGCGCGCGCCCTAGGGAGCGGGGCCGCGCGCGAGACCCAGTCCGGACGGGAGCGGGAGCCAGGAGAGGTGAGTGCACTGGGGCAGCGGAGGGAGGCACGGGTGCACCCGCGATCCGCGATATGGATCGCGGGGGTGCCCGCAACGGAGGCACGGGTGCACCCCCGATCCGTGGTATGGATCGCGGGGGTGCCCGTGACAGCAAGATTGCACAACATTTTGGTTTTATACATTTTTTTCTAAACATTGGACACATGTTATAGGGATTCCAGGTTATTATATGTACAGTGTCAGATCGGGTTGCCTGAGACCCACCTATAAAGGGAACCTGTCATCAGGGAGCTCAGTTTACCAGAAGACAGGTTCCAAAAGTCTACGAAATGTCCAAGTTTGTTTTAATTGATTATTTTAAGTTACCTGGCTCCCTGCCAGCAGCAGAGAGTGAGTCTCGGGAAGGGGGCAGTTCAAAAGGCACGAGTCATCTTCTCAATCCATCCCCACCTCCTCATTCATTGCCCTCCCCTTCCCTTAACCTCTCCCCCTTAGTGATGACTCATGACATTTGAACAGGACTCAGCACACACTACTGGCAGGGAACTAGGTAATATAAGACAATGGGGCTCACTTACTAAGTGTCGTGCTGCACACTTTTGTTGGGCAGTGCACCTTTTTAGGGGCTAAAATGGCTTGCACGGGTATTTAAGAAGTGTGTTCGCTGGGATTGTGGCGGATGTGACCCTTTTGTGACACAAATTACGGTCCGACTGACTCGGACTGAGCGCAGGATTTAACTTGCAAATTGTGTCCCACGTTAAAGGTGCACTAAAAAAAAGATGGTAAACTCTGTCAGCAACACATTCATGATTTCTGGCGCACGATGTTCCTGAATATATATATATATATATAAACAAACAAAAATTGCAAAGCAGCACAGCCTTCAGGAAAAAAAGGTTCAGACGGGTGCTATCCCAATACTCTTACCCAAAGAGTGTGGATATAGCAAGACAAGCAAAGACAAAGGCTGATTAACAGCTGAAACGTTGCTAGAGATGGAATAAACCTCACATTTTTTTCCACGATTCCTTGGAGTGCTGCCACTTTTTTGCTTATATATATATATATATATATATATACTTATCCGACCTGACAGCACCCACTGTAGATTGTATAGTGGCTGTGCCTAGTACTTAGATATTGTAATTGCCATAATTTTCCTTAATTTCTACCAACTGATATCAGCCCTGGAGGAGCTTATTTTGCCTGGATCAAGGCCTCATACACACAACTAGGGTACTAAGGTGGTGATCTAGCCACACAAACTGGGGCTAACTCATGGACCATTATCCTTCTATTGTGCACGTTCACAGTGTGGTGAGGCATGGTGTATGCTCATTGACCTGGGAATGGGCCGAATGACCAAACTGCAAAAGATAGGGCCCCGGAAAATGTGTGTGAGGCTCAACACTTTATGATAGATAGTGAAAAATTCCTACATCCTAATTTAGGCCAGTTGTAAGGTTTTCTTGCCTCTTCTGGATGAACACTCTATGTGACCTCACAGACCTGGGAAGCAGAAGTAGCGATAAGTACTGAGTAGTTGGAGTGCTGGATGCCGTTCCGCTCCGATGTTATACTGATACCACGAAAGACCTGAAAAGCCCTTTCTAATGTGGAGTGGCTTGTTTGTTCCCAATGTGTTATCCAGCATCCCAGACTCATACCGCACCATACCAACACCGTGGCACACCTCTACTGTGTGACAATGATAAACCAGACCATGGCTAATAAATTACTTTTGCCCATGGGGGTATACTGCAAATGTACTTATCCACACGACCTCATAACAATGGTTGGTGACCAATTCTTAAAAGCTAATAATCTTTGAAGCAAATCTATTACAATGGAACATGCTCCATAATTATTTGTTAATTAGAATTTGACATTTTAATGCCCTTTAAGAATAATTTGATGCCTCGGATTATATAACCTCGGTGCCATCCGCCACCTTCTGAAAGGTCTCTGTGTCTTCCGTATCAAGCACGCAGTATTACCTGACCCTCAGGTGAGGATTCGGAAGGCGCTCATATAATTTAAGACTAGAATGCATCATACTCCATGCAGCATGCATCTCCCTGAGTGGCAGATCCCCACGTAATTACCTGAACAATTATTCATACCTTGCTATATATACATCTTACTGCAGGCCTCCCCAGCTGTTAACCTTGTGTAACAATTATCATCACTCTCTCCTCTCTCTGTAATTAATTATTCAATGTACCTGGTTCACTGCACTAAATTATTACAGCCTGCTCATTAGGAATGAAAGGTTGCCGTCTATATAAACCAGCAGCTGTTAACGGTTAGGTTGACGTATAAAAATTAAGCGATGCTTGATAGTAGCTATTACGCATGAGTAAAGGTTAACATTGTGGACTGACTGGTGACAGATTAGTTTGTGTTGATCGGCTCCCATCTGTTCCGAGAAAGTTATAAAACAATACGATTTGTTATCCTATTGAAACTGGTTTAATCTGGGTGACTTGGTAATGTCTTCGCCTGTGTTATGTTCCTAAGGGTGCATTCACAAGCCCATTGTGGGGGCTGTGATCTGGTTGCATGATTTGCTACCAGATCACGTCCCTCTTAAACCTCTAAGGCTCCCGTTGACACCAAGTCAGCAGCCGCGCCACAAAGTAAATGACTTGTGCTATATTTGGGCAGATTTATGGCGCGACCACTCGTCTGCCTATGCAGAGAGGAGGGGTAAGAACACTCACCCCTCCCACCTCCTCCCGACCCTGTGCTCACAAGGGATCAAGAGACAAGGCGAGAATGGAGCCTCTACCTATATATGGATCCTGGCTGTATCCTCTAGAGTGCACACACTGGGGCACATTTACTTACACGTCTACGCGATCCCCGAAAGTGCATTGTCCGACCGGAATGCACATCTGCCCGATATCCTGCATGTGTCACTTCCCCGCTCAGGTCCTTGTTTTGCAACACAAATTGAAAGTTAAATCCCGCGCTCAGTCCAAATCAGTTGGATCATCCGGCGGCTCGCCCCCCCGATTTCTGTCGCATGAAAGCAGCGCAGCTGCTCCACAATCCAATCACGTGCGCCACAATCCCAAGTTAAATACGTGTCACAGCAGCGCAATCCACGTAAATGTCGGAAAATCCGGCGAAAGTGCGATCCGCAGACCCTTAGTATATAAGCCCAAGTGTATTGATTAGCACCTCACAGAATACACATCTTGGTTATATTCTGAACTGGTTGTGGGCTAAGGAAATTGAATATCACTTGGTGTAAATCCTTCTCAATCGATTGTTTGAAGTAAGACTTGCATGAGGAGATAAATCTGGGATCAGCAATATTCATCTGGAGACAGCTGAACTGGTTTCTAGAGTAACTCGCGACAACTTAAAGGAGTTGGCCACTAAACTTCATGTTTTTGTAATGTGTGTGTAAGTGTGGCAAGCAATATATTAGGTATTTTATGAATATACATCTATTAGAAGTTCTTTACCACTTTCTTATATGTAAAGTACTATTTTCTACCTTATCAGTTGCCATTCCTGACCATAAAATTGCCAAAAATGGAGGGTCAAGTGATCCTAACTCTCCATGACTAATCTCCATTCTGGGACCTCATGGTTCATGAGCATACTATTCATGAATACAGGCTTAAAGGAACGCAACCATTTTAAAAAATGTAAAACACCTACACATACTCACCCGCACTTCTCTTCATTTTGATCCCGGCTGTGTTCTCCGCTAGTCTTGACACTCTGGGATCACCTAGAAAAGAAATATATTTGGCAGCACGGAGTGGGGGACGAAATGTCCAGTGCTCTGGGCTTCTAATTATGCATGCCCCCCGCGAATTCACACCCCTGCATGAAGTCACCTCCCTCTAACAACATAGGAGATGGAGGTGCGGGGGCATGTATAATTAGCAGCCTGCGGTGCCGGACATTCTGTCCATGTACTCCGTGCGGCTAATTATAAGTTTCTTTTCTAGGTGATCCTGGTGTGCCGGGATCAAGGTAAAGAGAAGCGTAGGTGAGTATGTGTAGGTGTTTTTATTTTTTTAAATAATTGATTTCCTTTAAGCTTCTGGATGGTAGATTAGACATGTTATCAATCACATGACCCTACATCCCCTGCCATTTTATTGACTGTAATGGCAGCTACTAAAGACAATTCTGAACCAGAGGTTTTACTTTATGTTTCAAGTGAAACAAATTTAATAGATGCATATATATATTTCTAAATGATCTAATATCCTACCCACTCACTTACACACATATATTCCCCAAAATACAGTTTTTAGTCATAAATAGTAGTATTATGTAGAGCCGCGCTTTGCAGTCACTCTCCAAGAAGTTTGGATGAAGGTAGCAAGAAGGTGGTTTATCACCCAACAGGATTTCAAGATCAAGAGTTCTAGCATCAGACCCATTTTAGTCCCACGGACCGAACCATTGTGTTGTCGTGCTCTACTTCTGTGCCATACAGCTAATCACAGCGCCACCTGACAGTTCTGTGCTATTCGCAGCTCATTATGTGTAGAGCAGCCTTCAATGTAGTCAGACTCTTACTTAAAGAGAATTCGTCCAGCATTGTGCTCCAGCATCCACCTTCATGAGCATAACCAAAGCTGCTCCTTTGCCTGCCTGAAACACAACACATACAACATAATAGAGAATTGTCAACGGCATCACAACATAACGTAGCAACATAACACGGCCCAGTTAACCGTACCTGTATAGCAACTGTCCAATGATATAGGCATATTGATAGTAAGAGGGTTCTGTTCAGGTTTGCAAGGTGTTTAACATAGCCGACCATTTACAAGACCTTCTACCACATTTACCACCAAATGAGAGTTGGGGGGGGGGATGATATTCTACAGAGCTTCTTGTTATATCTTTATCCTCTATAATTTATATAGACCGGCTCTAGAAGGGTTAAACACACTCATTAAAAATCCATACTGCAGTGCTGCATTTGGAAAGGCGCGGATCAATACTTTGCGCAGAATTCATTGTTCGCCAAGGCTACAGTTTTAACTGTGTGCTCTCCAGAGTCCAAGCTCCGGCGAACACAGAAAATATCATCTAAACATTTCCCACAGTTTAGAAGAAAAATCTTTAGAGTTTCTTCCTTTAATTATTTATGGCTTAAGGAAACAGAATATCACTTGGTGTCAATCCTTCTCAATCGATCGCTTTGAAATTAGACATGTATGAGGAGAGAAATCTAGGATCAGCAATATTCATCTGGAGACATAAGGGGCTGCCAGCACTGAAATAGTGCAGTCTGTAAAGTGGCTTCCTAGTCAAGGTGCCAGCTTCTCCGAGGGACTCTTTACGTTGCAGTTGAAGGATATAGCTACCTAATCTTTTATTTGTACTGTGACCTAGTTTTTCATAGAATAGGCACAAGCTCCATCACGTGTGTTGTCCTGTTTGTATGGGACAATTGTAGGGAAAAAAATTTAGATATATGCCCAGTAAGAACTTTAAGGAAATCGACCAGTATGAAAAAGTTTAAAAAAACGCGGAAGATACTCTCCTCTGCTTCTCTTTATCTTGATCCAGCCATTGGTCTTCACTAATCTTGACAAGCCGGGATCACCTAGACTTATAAAAAGCAGCCAGGAGCACAGGAACGAGATGTCCATCACTCATGACTCCACATGAGATGTCTCCCTCTCCCTTGTTGAAGAAATAGGTGCTGTCATGCAGGAGAAGTGAATAATTAGCAGCCCGGAGCGACGGTCATCTCATCCCTGCGCTCCGGGATGCTTTTTACAAGTCTCTTTTTTAGGTGATCCCGGCGTGTCAAGACTAGTGAAGGAATCAAGATGAAGAGGAGCGTAGGTGAGTATTTTCGTTTATTTTCATACTGGTTGATTTTCTTTAAAGGGAAGTTATCATGAATTGCAATATTTACCTTTATATCCTTTTTAAAAATAAATCTTCTGAGACTCATAAATTCCCATACAGGGATGAAATTACACGTTTTATGTCTACATGTGTTATTCTCACGGAAATTTCTTAATAAACCCCTGGATTATTACAATTACTCTTGGCAAAGAAGCATGTCCTTATACTGTCCGCTTAGATTTAGATTTCAGTTGTCAATTTATTTAGGTCCTTGTTTAATCAAATTTTATAAAAAAAAAAAAAAAAAGCGTTCAGGCTGCTAAAGGAGTGAGACAACAAATTTTACGGAAGCCCCAGACATCTACAATGGGAGACACCAATGAAGACCACATTGGCAATAAAGGGTCTGTTTAATATAGATTGATGTTCTGTATCCATATATGGACAAATGGAATAGGCCAGCAAATTATAAAACAGACCTTTTTATATAACTTAATTTTTATTAGATTTTAAAACAGTTTTGGTTCACAATGCATCTACAGGTCACAAAATATTTGGTATTGCAAGCCTTATGTAGAAAGGATGCTGTATATGAAGGTATAGAAATCAAACATCAGATAACAGATGTCTACCGGTTAAAAGAAAATTAGGTACTACCACATGCTTTATCCATAGAAACCCAATCCTCCAAATTCACAAAACATCAAGAAAACTGATATATAGTTGGTATTGTACACCATACAGATTGGCTTTAACCCCTTAAGGACCAGGCCCTTTTTCGTTTTTGCGGTTTTATTTTTCACTCCCCACCTTCAAAAATCTATAACTTTTTTATTTTTCCATGTACAGAGCTGTGTGATGGCTTATTTTCTGCGTAGCAAATTGCACTTCGTAGTGATGGTATTAAATATTCCATGCCGTGTACTGGGAAGCGGGAAAAAAATTCTAAATGCAGTGAAAATGATGAAAAAACACATTTGCGCCATTTCTTGTGGGCTTGGTTTTTACAGCTTTCACTGTGCACCCCAAATGACATGTCTATTTCATTCATTGGGTCAATACGATCACGGGGATACCAAATTTGTATAGGTTTTATAATGTTTTCCATACATGTACAAAAATTAAAACCTCCTATACACAAAAAAAAATTCTCATTTTGCCGTGTTCTTGTTCGCAATAAACTTTTATCCATACTTTAGTGTATGGAGTCTGTGGGTGGTGTCATTTTGCGACTTCTGATGACGTTTTCAATGCTCTCTTTTAGGCTGTTCGACAGTTTGGATCATTTTTATAGATTTTTCTATTTTCAAAATGGCACAAAAAATGCCATTGCTTCGACTTCGGGCGCTATTTTCCGCTACACTGGGTTAACGGCAGTAAACACGGTTATTATATTTTGATAGACGGGCATTTCGACACCTATTGCGATCCCTATTGTGTTTTTATGTTTTTACTTACTGTTTATTTATATTTTATCAGTTCTAGGGAAAGGGTGATTTGGATTTTTTATTTTTTTCTAATATAATTTTTTTTTTTTTTTTTTACTTTTTGTTCTTTATTTTTTTTACTATTTTACAGACTCCCTAGGGTACTTTAACCCTAGGTTGTCTGATTGATCCTACCATATACTGCCATACTACAGTATGGCAGTATATGGGGATTTTGCATACCATCTATTATAATGTGCAGATAGCACATTATAATAGATAGCCTCGATCATGACAGCCTGGGATCTTTGTGTGATCCCAGGCTGTCATGGCAACGGATCGCTGCTCCCCGGTGACGTCACGGGGAGTGACGATCGGAGCCAAGATGGCGGCGCCCAGCTTTGCCGGCGGCAATCAAAGGGTTAACACCCGCGATCGGTGCAAGCACCGATCGCGGGTGTTAGTGACGGGCGTTTGCTTCATTATGAAGCTAATGCCCGGTGAGTATGAAGAGGGCTCAGCCTGTGAGCCCTCTTCATACTCCCCCATGCGCAGTAAGACGTAAGGGTATGTCTTATTTAGCTATGGGGTTAAAGGGGTTTGCCCATTAAAGAAAGTTCTCAAATCATAATCCCCTAGCGATTAAAAGATCATTTAAACCCCCTTACTATACAATTTTACTCAGTTTTATTGATGTTTTAGCTCCTATCACTCAGTGGTGAGTGTAAGACTCTAGGGTGGACACTTCATGATCCATCTAGTGCTGTCAGATGCTGTGTGCTGACAATGTGCCTAGGTTATCAGGATTCAGGGTTTGTCTACACTTCTGTTTAGCTTCTGAACATTCTACTAGTATTTGATATATATAAAAAGAGAGATGAGACAGATCAGAGATGAGAGATGATGAGATCCATGAGATGGATATAAAACACAATGACACACTCAGCTCTGCTCCCTCACCTTATCAATAAAACACACAGCCGGCTCTGCTATAAAGACCTTATCTGTCTGTAGTTTGTACAGTGAGTCTCTGCACATGGCTGCTTCCCGGCAGGAAGTGCCTGTGTCTGAGCTGGTTTTGTAATGCAGGGGGGAGGGGCAGTAGGCAGTGAGCACTGCAGCACGCAAACAGGAGAAGCTTTTCATGTGAAAACTCCACCCAGAGTCAGAAGATTTACGGTTGTATCCAGGGAAAACCAAAATTGTGTACAACAAGACTGATAGAGGCAGGTTGGACCCCTTTGATGTAACCTCATAGATCAAATCTTATAGATCAAAGTTATAGGATTTCTGCTACACGTAGAGTTGATTCCCATTGACTTCAATGAAATTGAACCTTTGCATTGCATATGCTGTTAACCACAAACTAAATCCACAGCTACAATCACATTATATGGCTTCTGTACCTGAAGTTTAAAGTGTTTTACATAGCATGTGGTTATGTTGATATACATCCCCATGAAAGCACGTCTAGTCTCTATGTTCTGTAAGGGATTAGGTCCGGGATTGTCGTCTCCTTGGGTAGACGGACACAATTCACCAGCACCTACCCTGTTATACCAGTATTTGCCCCCTACCCTTATTAGCCACATTTAATTAATAAATGCACATTAAAAATAATAAAACTGATACTTACCTCCAGGCAGGGTGCTCCCACGGTGCGCGGCTCCCGTCTTCTCGCAGCTCTTCTGTGAGCCGTGGCTACACTCAGCGAGACAGGCGGCGTGACATCATCATCCACCTGTGTCTATGCATAGAATGGAGCGATGTAATCAGCCAGATATGCGCCGAGTCGCTCCGCATGTAAATCGCTCCTGTGTCTTAAAGAGACAGGTGTGATTTATTTATCTGGTGGGCGAATTAGGTGTCAACAGGTGCCCGAATCGTCGACATTAGAGCAGCAAATTTTGCCGCTCTTTAAAGGGCTCTGCACTCTGCCGCCTGAGGCAAGATTTTCATCTAGCCTCATGGCAGTTGCGGCCCTGGGCCCCAATCTGGAAAGTCTGCACAAGGTAGTTATGCAGGACTTCCAGCTGGATACAAATTAATCCTCATTAGAAGCAAAACACCCAGCTTTCCCACTTCCATCCAGCAACATATTCATTCCATACCAAAATCTACTATAGCGGCAGCTACCCTGCCACAGCTCCTCACCCTGACACCAGGGGTCATTCCTCCTGGGCCATATGTCCTTCAGTCAGAACACCATATTCGCGTTACACCAATGGAGAAGAACTTGTTAAAATCGGGCACCTTCCTGCACACGGCTACCCCACTGGAACTGAATACAAATGTGCCTGTCGTACATTTGATCAATATGGAGGAGATTTAACAAAGGTTGAACTTGATGGATTTGTGTCCTTTTCCAAGCTGCAGCTTCACTTCATAGACTCGACAACGGAAGACAAGCTCCAATAGATATGACAGAGTAAGTGTAAGAAAAATATTGGAGACTGTACGCAACGTGCATTAATTTTGTTTTCGGCTATATATCTCCTATGAATATAATCTGACACCTTGCTTTTCATACATTCGCTCTAGCTTAAACCTGTTGTTTCTTCAAGTATATTATCAGTGAAATCCTTAGCTGTGACAAGCCACTGTAAGAACATTATTTTATGCCCTCATGCGGATTACTGCAATATTTTGCCATCTGGCATTTACGCCTCCCATCTCTCACTCCTAAAATCTGTTTTGAAATCTCGGCTTGGCTTTTCCCTCTCCCCTGGAACACGGAGTGTAAACAGTGCTTCAGCATCTCAATACGTTATTACCAACCAGCGGGAGGCAGGGGTTAAAACTGCCATATTGTCACGTCTGCTGCTGATTTTTGTCAGCGTGGTTTCAGTCAATAGGGGGATTGTAAGGATATAACACAAGTGTTCCCACTCCCCCTTATTGCACAGACAGGACCCCTCCCCAGGATACAAATATGTGGAAGGTAATCACAGAAATGTAATTCAGATTTGTAGTGAATGGACATAAAAAGCACAAACATAATGTACAACACCTCTATCATAGTAACACAGGACAATAACATAGTAGATAAGGTTGTATAAAGCCACAAGTCAATCAATGCCAACTTAGAATCCTACGGAGCTGATCCAGAGGGAGGCAAAAAAGAAGGACATCCAGGCACTTCTCGATCTTGTCCAGTGTCTCTCCCATGACAACATCCTGCGGCATGGAGTTCTTGTACAAAATCCCGGCATATGGTGACAGTAGAACAGTTTCTCCTCTTACATTGAAGGTTGATCCCTTGTCATTTTGTTAAAAAGAATTGTCCATTCAAGAGACAAAACTACAGGTCCATGCATCATGGCCCAAAGAACAGATAAACATAAGATTGTTAGGCAACGTTCACACTACCATCTGAATTTCTGTTATTTATCTCTGTTAAAAATGAAAAAAAAGGGATGATAAACTGCATAGGACATGAGGACATGTCAGTAACTTCCGTTTTTACATTTATTATAACAAATCATCAATCTGTATCCTATGGGCCAGATGTATCACTGTTCTGCTCTTAAGTGTAGTCGTTGTGCTTTAATTCTGGCACATTGTTGCGCCAGAATTGTCACTAGCTACAACCATCTGTGATGAGTTCAGTTCCTGCCTCCTATTAATTGCTTTACTTTAGGCGCAATTTAGGTGCAGTTTAGGCGTGATATAGGAGCAATGTTAGATTCTGGCAGTTACATGTGATCCTGCTACAAGCTCCTCTCTGCTTATGTCCCGCCCCCCAGCATGAGAATGACCCTCACAGCAGAGCTCATATGTGTGGCACCCTGCACCCAGTGATCTCCTCAGCAGTAGCTTCTCCTTAAGGGTATTCCCCAGTGCTGATCTTCTGCTGCCCCCTGTAATTCTGGCCAGTATCCTCCTCAGACACCAGTGTGGTCATCCTGCTACACAGGGGACACTTCCCTGTCCTATCTGCAAAATCCTACAAACTTCTCTTCTCTCCTGCTCTGAGCTGAGGCTTCTGCAGATTGTTTGTAAATAGAAGCTCATGAACTGTAAACAGAGGCTGTATGTACTGTAAACACTGGCTGAGTTCTGCTGCTGGGGATAAACTGGTCTGCACAAAAGCTCAGCTTTGCTTCTCAGTTTACGCCACCTTCAGGCTGGAGCATTTTTGCACCCATTTTTGTGCCTAAATGAACAAGTTGCTAATGATGAATGATTATTAGGCGAAGCAAAACATCTGGATTGGTAGGATAAATTAGGAAAACATTTTTTTTCTGCCAAAGTTTATTTTTGCTGCCCTGCTAGTTTGGTGTTTGGTCACAAAACTGGCGCAAAAACTGTGCGACAATATGAAACGGCGCAAAAACAATGGAAAAACAAGTGATACGTGTGGACCACTATATAAAGATACATAGACAGATAGATAGATAGATAGATAGATAGATAGATTTATCTATATTATATCTATCATATATTTATATACATATGTACATAGATCAACCATCTCCATATTTGTCTATCTCAAATTTATCTATAACATATCTGTCTTTATTTCTATCTTTCATCTATTTATTTATTTATATGTATGGATTTACTATCTATCTCTTTCTCTATATCTAAAAATAACTGATGTAATAACCAAAGTTATAATATTTACATTTAAGTCAATTGGAGATGGAACCCAAAATCCCAATATGGCAATTGGTAAACTGGGGTACCAGCAGCTTGTCAAAAGAACACCCGACAAGAAAAACCAACAGTCAGAACCCATAGAAGTCACTGACTCCAAAACTGCCAACCCCAAATGATAGGGGGTTAAGAGTGTCGGTTACTGACATGCAGAACATCCTGCTGGCCCTCAGACTGAACAAGGTCTGTGGGCCCGATTGAATTTGCCCCAGACCACTAAGACATTTGAAAAAGTGATCTTGTTGCACCTGACGTAGCGGTGAAAGAGAGGACTGAATCCTTACCATTTGTGTATAACAAAAAATGGGAGTTGATGCTGTTGTGTTCCTCCTTTACAAGACATACACATACCTGGAACAGAAGGGCACCATAGTTTGGGTTACCTACTTTGACTTTTCAAGTGCATTCAATACGGTTGATCCCTTCCTCATGGGGGAAAAATGGCAAATTTCAAAAACCTAATGATTACTAAATGAACCTTTGACTATTTGAGGAGTATAAATATGTACTCATGGGTGGGGCAGTATCACACAAGGTAGTCAGCAATCAAGGTGCACCGCAAGGCAATGTACTATCCCCGTTTCTTTTCACATTATATACCTCGGATTTCAGTCAGATCTTTGCCACCATCTTCTCAGACAACTCAGTAATTTTGGGATGTATCGAAGATGACAAGGATAGCGACTATAGAAGAAGCCTTGTGATCCTGTGGCAGTGAAGTCCAGATGCCTATACAAGGATTATAAGTTGAAAATCGAAAGATTCATATGGAGAACCCTACTGGGATTAGCGACAAGCCCAGACTGGTCTCGAGGCACAGCGGGAACAAAACACACTAGTGGGGCAAATGTATTACCATGTTGTCTGGTTTCTTTATTACTTTTTGAGACTCTTTTGTGTCAGTTGAGATTTTTTTTTCTCAACCTTGACAAAAAAGTCTCACCTGAGACAATAAAAGTTTTGAAAAATAGTACAAAAGACAGACAACATGGTGATAAATCCTCCCCCCTGTCTTCATTTTAGACCTTATTAATAACTCAGCATATTGTAAGAACAGAATCCGTGCTCTCTGCTAACTGTTCAATCAGCACCACATGCAGGTCCATGAAGCTTCCCCTGCGCACACTTTTACAAACCCGAATTATCAGCACCATGGACAGTCTCCAGACTGCAGTACTGTGCAGCACACCACAACATGATAAACATAGGGGCACCTTTACTTACTCGGTTCTGTCGCAATCCCTGATCTGGCCTGTCGGACGGGGATGAAGTCCGGCGCGATTCACCAAGATCGTGCGCCCGATATCCTGCATGTGTCGCTTCCCTGCTCAGGTCTCAGGTTGAATTTTAAATCCCATGTTTAGTCCGATATGTTGGGTTGTCCGATGGCCATGCCCCTCGATTTGTGTCGCATGAAATTCGGCACGATTGCGCCAAAATCCAATTGCATTCACCAAAAACCAGTTAAATGGGCTGCAAATCGTAACTAGTCGCGAAACCTGACAGACATAGTAGTAAATGTGCCCCATAGTCTTTCACACTGTTACCATAAGATGCTCCATACAAAGAGGTTTTGTATATCTTTTCTAGTAAATGGACAGGTTTACTAAAATCTATATTTGGAACCGACCATATATTACATAGCTGGATATTCATTGGGATGTTGACGTGTAATTCTTCAAGGCCATAACCCATGCATGGGAAATCTCTGGATTGATCACAGCTTCCCTGTGAAATTGGGAGCAGAACCCAAGGCAATCAGATGATCGTTCCATACTAGCGATCACTGATGGGACAAGCCCATCTATGAGTATGACCCTACATGTCAGGAATGATCATCCATGTGATACATGCATGTACCCGGTCTACCAGAGATTGAAATGCCTTCTATTTCCATTAATAACATTTTTTATATTACAGAGGATAACAATGGTTAAAGAAAGGTTTTAACACTTGAGATACTGGTGAGGGGGTAAGTTCTGTTTATTCGTACAGCCCTATTTTGTATTCATTTTATTGCTATGTTTTCTTCATAGAAGTCAATAACGAAATACTTGTTCACTTCTATTAATCTTTATTTATGACTGGAGAAAATATTGCAGGAAAGAACATGCAGCACGTTGACATAACAAAGCCTCAATACTGATATCAAGAGGTAAACTCATAGTCTATGGGAGGAATTTATCACAGATTTTTGGCATACAAGCCTTGAAGTAGTTACAATTCCTGGCACACCACTAGATATATCCATCAGGGCGGGTTTACATGCCCGTTTTTTAACCATATTTCATGTTACTATAGTGTAACTTAAAGAATATTTTATTATTTTGTTTATATTTTTCTGTTTAATTACCCTATATACTCGAGTACAAGCCGACCCAAGTATAAGCCGAGGCCCCTAATTTTACCACAAAAACCTGGTAAAACCTCTATTTTTTTTACTCGAGTATAAGCCGAGTTTGGGTTTTCAGCACATTTTTTGTGCTGAAAAACTAGGCTTATATTCGGGTATATATGGTAACTGTTTTCGTTTATCTGTGCTTTGGAATTACAGCTCAGGCACATACAAGATCTGCAATGCCATTCACAGGCTATGGACAAAAGAAGTATGGGTAATTTTTTTATGTAAATCCCTTTTAGTACATATGTACCATAAAGGTGTATCATTTGGCAGCCATTGGGGGATCCTTTTGATTTCCTCTTGTAGTTGCAGTGGAGAATCAACTTAGATCATAGAAACAACAGATCCTTCAGTCCTGGAGGGAAATCCTCATTAAAATAAGGTGATCCAGTGGTAACATGATCTGATGAAGTCTAGACTCTATTTTATGCATTTGAATTCAATACTGCAAAATTCTCCCCAAAATATTGTAAATATTCTTTTCATTAATACCTTTAGAAACTGTATATATGATATTTTATCCAACTTATTTCCTTCTGAGGTCGGTTACACATTTAAGCAGGCTATCGGATTCCAAATTAAAAATGGTTCCAGTCCACATTGAAGATTGGAGAAATAGAGGGTAAATCTATATTCACTCTAGAGACCCTTCTGTCGAGTATCCGTGGATCCACAGAAAAGCCGCTGTTCCCTCAGACTTATTATAACATACCCACAAAAGTAGTATAAAGTCAATCATTGTATTACAGCAGTAAAATTCCACACCAAGTCTCGCCCATGTACAGTGGGTATGGAAAGCATTCAGACCCCTTTAAATTTTTTACTCTTTGTTTCATTGCAGCCAATTGGTAAGATTAAAAATAGTTATTTTATTGCTCATTAATGTACTCTCTGCACCCCATTTTGACATAGAAAAAACTGAAATGTAGATACTTTTGTTAATTCATTAAACAAGAAAAACTGAAATATCACATGGTCATAAGTATTCAGACCCTTTGCTGTGACACTTATATTTAACTCACATGCTGTCCATTTCCAATGGTTCCTCCTTGAGATAGTTTTACTCCTTCATTGGAGTCCAGCTGTGTTTAATTAAACTAGTTGGACTTGATAAGAAAAGATTTACACCTGTCTATATAACAGCTCACAGTGAATCATGAGGTCCAAGGAACTGCCCAAGGAGCTCAGAGACAGAATTGTGGTTTGGCACAGATATTGCCCAGGTTACAAAAGAATTTCTACAGCATTCAAGGCCCTTCTAAAAGCACAATCACCCCCATAACCCTTAAATGGAAGATGTTTGGTATGCCCACAACACTTCCTCAACCTGGCTATCAAGTCAAATTAAGCAATCATGGGAGAAGAACCATTGTAAAAGAGGTAAAGAAGAACCACAAGATCATTGGGGCTGAGCTCCAGAGATGCAGTAAAGTGATGGTAGAAAGTTCCACAAAGTCAACAATCACTATAGCTCTCTATGGCAGAGTGTGCTGACGGAAGCCTCTCCTCAGTGCAAGACATGAAAACTGCATACAGTTTGCAAAAAAACACGTTAAGGACTCACAGACTATGAGAAATAAGATTCTCTGGTCTCATGAGACGAAGATTGAACTTGGCATGTGTGGAAAAGAACAGGCACTGCTCATCAAATACAATTCCAAAAGTGACACATAGTGGTGGCAGCTATAGGGGCAGGGACAGGACGACTGGTTATAATTATAGGAAAGATGAATGCGGCCAAGTACAGAGATATCCTGGATGAAAACCTATTCTAGATCTCTGGACCTCAGACTGGACTGAACTTTCCAACAAGACAATGACCCTAAGCACACAGCTAAAATAACAGCAGAGGCTTCAGAACATCTCTGTGAACATTCCTGACTGGCCCAGCCAGAGCCCCGACCTAAACCCAACTGAGCATCTCTGGAGAAACTTGAAAATGTCTTCCACCAACGTTCACCATCCAACCTGAGGGTACTGGAGAGGATCTGCAACGAAGAGGCAGAGGATCCCCAAATCCAGGGTTGAGAAACTTGTAGCATCTTCCCAAGAAGCCTCCTGGCTGCACCAGCTCCAAAGCTGCTTCTACTCAACACTGAGCAAAAATATCTACATTTCTTTTTTTCTGTCTAGATGGTGGCCGAGTGTACATTAATGAGCCAAAATAAAACTTTTTTGATTTTACCAATTGGCTGCAATGAAACAAAGAGAGAAAAATTTAGAGGGGTCTGAAATTTAGAGGGGTCTCTCTGTATATAAGAGACTTTTATATAAACATGTATATAGACCCATATAATATATGGTACAATAGATTGGAATTAGAATACAATTTTATTTCAAGTGAGAATAATTCTTCCAAAAATGAAAATGACGATATGAGGAGAGGATATAAGACTGTGCCGTGAATCTGGGGATGTTTGCATATTTCATTTCTCCAAACACATCAAGTGATTGCTTTCTGTTGTAAATCCAATGTGAATTAGCTAATTGAAGGCAGGCAGATATTTTTCTTTCTTGATGCCGCACTCCACTGTTCCTATTAAGCTGAGAAGTCTGTAAATTATAGAATTCAGATTTATTTCACTTGATAAGAAATATCTTACCCAGGGTGAAAGGAGCTCTATAAGGAGGAGTTCTCCTTAAACTGACCGCTTAACATTTCCCCTAGAAGTATAAGCCTAGGGGGATTAGTAGCAACTATTTTGTGTCAAAGGGAACTTGTCACCAGTAATCTACTAAATAAACCCTAAAAAGTACCCTTACCAAGTCTGTAAAGGGATCTAAATTGTTTGTCAGTGGGTCCTCTGCGTTGCTGCATTTGTCCAAAAACAACTTTTATTCCTTTTGATTTCATCTAGATTTACTGACAAAGAGATGTGAGAGCTCTTGGATCCGGTCAAGCTCCCCTGTCTCTTCATAGCCCCTCTAACTCATAAACCCACCCCTCCGCATGGCCCACAGCTCCTGATCACATAACTGATAATCTTTTTACAATTCTCGCACACACCTGTATGCCTCTGGACAGCTCCATAGGTGCACTCTGCACATGAGCCAGTGCACATCAGCCAGTGCGCCTCCAGACAGCTCCATAGGTGCATACCGTGCATGTGCCAGTGCACACCGGCTAGCTCTTACTTACACCTATGGAGTCAGCTGGGGTGCAAAGGCCAGCACATGTGCGGGAATTTTAAACAGATCATCAATCATTTGGATCTATGGGCCAAGGGGAGTGGTGGCATAACGAGTCAAGGTGGCCGTGAGGTTGCGGGGGAGCATGACTGCATCCAGGAGCTCTCCCTGTTTTCTGTGGAACAACCTGGGCTCCTAGTTGCACTATTTAATACTCCATGCAGCAAACGAGGAAACTGGAAAAAATTCCAAATTGGGGGAAATTGATTTTAAAAATGTGCAACCTCTGGGGCACATTTACTAAGGGTCCGTTGGATGCATTTCCTTCGTTTTGCCCTGAATTGCCCCGGGTTTTTGGCGCACGCGAACAGATTGTGGGCATCGGCGTGGCCGTTGGACAACCCGACTGATTCGGACAAACCGCAGAATTTAAAAATGAAATTGTGTCGCAAGATTAGCACTCACATGCACCGCGAAGAAGAAGGTGAACTCCGGCGGACCTCAGCGGGGGGAAGCGACACATGCAGGAAATTGGATGCACGATCTCAGTGAATTGCGGCAGCTCCGAATCCTCTTCGGACATTCCTGATCAGTGGCGTCAACGGGACGGGTAAGTGAATATGCCCCATTTTATTACGTTTTTATGAAAATGGTAAAAAGCGTTTATGTGGGTTTTTTGTGTTATAAGATTATTATCATGGGATAATTATTTTTGTTATATATTTTTGTATATATTTTTATTTGTGTTCTGATTTCAAAGTTTAGGTTTTTGAGAGGGTTTGATTTTTCCCTCAACATGCTGCCCCGGAGTCAACCATCGGTGAATGGTTATCAAAACCAACTATACTTATCGTCTGCCGATGAGCCCAACTGACCAGCTTTGTGGGTGAAATGTGCTGAGATGTAGTTTTAGCTATGGGACAATCGGGGGCAGAGTAATTTTTAGCTTAAGTATTTCTTAGCTCAGTCATTGTGGTAATCGACTTTAGCTTGCTCCTAGCCCCGTTCTATGACAGCAATGGGACCCTCGGAGAGGTCATGAAAGGGGGTTACAATGTCATCCAATATGGTGAAGCCCACATACAGGGTTTCTATGCTATATTTATGGTATGGATAATGCAGAACAGGTCCTCAATGTTACCCACACAGTATCAACACACACACACACATATCAGCTCACCAACAAATAATAATAAAAAGAGCATAAAACAAAAAGCAGACAATACTAGATCTTCCAGAATTTTGGGTGGAGAGGAGCCCTGCAGTAATAAATACCCACACAATCTTAGTTGTAAAACAAACGCTATGGCTGGATTTTTAGATTTTATTCCTGCAATTATTTTTACAAATATGTTACTACTTGGATGCGTTCAATATTTCTTACAGCAGTAAAAAGTGCATTAGCAAATCTCCATAAATTCAAATAGACATTTTTTTTTCAAGAAAATTGTTCTCTTTCTGCACAGAAAAAGGAAAAATATAAGCCTTAGAAAACAAATGATTATAAAACACTTAATGTAATGTGCACAATTCTAATGGTATTCATGGTAAAGAAGTAATGGAGGCTGGAGATAGCGACGTAATGTACAGCACATCAGTGTCATTTCCCTGGATATCATCCTGACAGTATTACTGCCTGACTACATTGCTGATCATTGTGTCAGGGTCAGTGGTGGATCCGAACTGGGCCTATTAAAGTAGTACCCTGAGGCTTTTAGACGTAGGGGCCCAGACATAACCGATTAAGTCTCAGTGGTACAATTATGTTGACCTTGAGATGTACAATAAAGATATAAAGTGACGAGTATCTTTAACTTTCCAGTGTAGACATGATACACATGTTATTGAAGATTCATTGCAGTGACTGAAACAAATTATACTTTATTATCTACAGGTACTTTTGCCTCTCCTTACTGGTCCATTTTAGTACATACATTTTTTCATGTAATATCAATTCTTGAGCCTCTTTTCTTAAAATTGTGATATGCAGGGTTAGAGAACAAACAGGAGACAACCAATAGGAAACAGAGATAGTGGGTCTTGAGACTAAACCCTTTGCCCAGCTTTTCCTGCCTATTTACCCAGCCCAACCTAGACAGTGGGTAGACAACTACTCCTTTCCTGCGCCAAAATCCAAAACCGGAGACAAATAAAATACAGAGTGGGATAGTTGTCATATATGGGTCAAATCCAATCGGATTGTGGCACATCCGCGCTGGCATGCACGCAACGGAAATCGGGGGGCGTGGCCGAACGAAAACCCGACGGATTCGGAAAAAACACCACATTTTTAAAAAAAAATGTGTCGCGGAGCTTGCACTTACCTTCACTAGGAATAGGCCAGTGAACTTGAGTGCATTCCAGCGGGCCTCGGGGAACTTCAGCGCAGCAGCGCCACCTGGTGGACGTCGGAGGAACTACCTTAGTGAATCGCCGGAAGACCCGAATCCACCGCAGAGAACGTGCCGCTGGATCGCGAATGGACCAGGAAAGTAAATCTGACCCATTGTGTCAATAGCAATGACTGAACTGTTAGTGAACCACAGCAGAGTTTGCAGGAGACAAATCGGTGTGGTGCAAATCAATCAAGGTAGCCAGAGTTCATATCACGATTATCAGAGTGAAACACAATCACCCAGTTAGCGCACCCTCAGCACTGCTTTACGGACAAAGGATGACGCTGGCAAAGATGTTACAAATTCATAGTTATGCAGTTCCTTTGTTATTCTTCCTGGGTGTTACCTGTGAGGGGTGTATTCCTAAAATAGTACTGCATTGTCCAATGAGAGCTCACAAAATCAAATGCAGTACCCAAACCTTTCACAAGAGTAATGTCAATCTATTCATAAATATGCAAGGTGTAAAAACATGGAACAACAAAAAGTTATAAGACTAGATTGTTGTGTTCATGGGGAATACAAGTATGTACTGAATCAGATGTTTCATGAGAGTTGCTAGATCCTTTATAAAGCTGTGTTCACATGTTGCGTTTGCATTGTGTTAACATAACATTTATGTAAACATGATATTAACATGACATAATAGTAGTGATAACGAATTGTTAACCATGTTGCTGCCACAGTCTATGACTCTTCATCAGACGCCATATGTGATTCCTACATATAACATTACTGAAAATCATTAATATGGGAAATAAGATGGAAAGGAACAGAAGCCGATTCTGCGTCTCAACCAGCGAGACAGATGGAGGCTGTTTGATTTGGCTAAATACCTGTGAGATCAAATGTTAATCCCATTGCTGAGTTTCTCAGTCTGGCATGAGGGTTGCGGTTCACTGACTAAGCAAAATGCATATATTTAATGCAGTTATTACTATAAACACTTAAAACCCCAGGAAAAGATTTTGCTTACATGTTTTGTAAAACAATTACATCTGCAACATATTTAATGATCAAGGTCAAAGCTTCATTATCGCAATGCAGAGCATAAAACTTATCCCTAAGCACTACAAATATAGGAAACGGGTCAGTCCGCACTTTTATCTATTACCTCACTGCTCTGATCACAGATGTTTTATGCAAATATGGTTATTTTATGTGCAAAAATGATAAATATATAAATTGGTCTGTTATTGAAAGGAAAATGACACTCATTCCTCAGCTCTCCTGTGTTGTACATGTGTCCTGTGTACTGTGCAGCAACTGTGTGCCAAAATACTCCCTCCACAGCTTTTATATGTGCTTCTTCCCCGGCTCTAATGTGTACAAGACAACCTCCTCCCCCACTCTTCTTTGTACTAGACATCCCCTTCCCCAACTCTCTGAAGTACCAGATTACTCCCTCGACTCCTCTTCCATGTACCAGACTACTCCCTCCCAAGCTCTCCGGTGTACTAGACTACTCCCTCCCAAGCTCTCCAGCGTACAAGACTACTCCCTCCCAAGCTCTCCAGCGTACTAGACTACTCCCTCCCAAGCTCTCCCTGGTGTGGAGGGGTAACCATCACGGGTATAGTCCCCTGGTGTGGAGGGGTAACCATCACGGATATGGTCCCCTGGTGTGGAGGGGTAACCATCATGGGTATAGTCCCCTGGTGTGGAGGGGTAACCATCACGGGTATAGTCCCCTGGTGTGGAGGGGTAACCATCACGGGTATAGTCCCCAGGTGTGGAGGCGTAACCATCATGGGTATAATCCACTGGTGTGGAGGGGTAACCATCACGGGTATAGTCCCCAGGTGTGGAGGTCGAACGAGCATCAAGCTCGGACGAGTATGTTCGCTCATCTCTAGTCCTGATGTAAAGATTATTTTTCACACAGATCAGCAATGCTGAGAGTTTCACACGCATTAGAGGCACATTTGTTCGTAAAAAAAAATGCATGTCTCACATGCATGGGTCAGAGTCAAATACAATTCTCGAAACTCAAAAACAGGCGCAGAACAAAAGCATAAAACACACTAATGTGAAATGGTTGTTACCCCTGCTTGAAGCACAGGAAGTTTTAACCTTAACCCAACTTATAGAGATTGTTGTTGGAATGAGTTTTTTTAATTTTTTATTTTTTTAGGTACCCTAACATATTTCATTCTCCTTACACCCTTGCAGTTTAGGTGTTGTTAACGGTACACAACAAATTGGGGCTCATTTACTAAGGGTCTGTGGACCGCGATTCCGTCGGGTTTCCCGAATATTTCCATTTTGCACCGAATTGCCCCAGGTTTTTGGCGCACGCTAACGTATTTTGCCGCATCGGCGCCAGGCTTGCATGCGACGGAAATCGGGGGGCGTGGAATTTTCAAAACGAAATTGTGTCGCAAGATCAAGCACTCACATGCACCGGGAGGAAGAAGGTGAACTCCAACGGATCTCAGCGCTGAAGCAACACATACAGGAAATTGGACGCAATCCTCGTCAGACAACGCACCGCGGGATAGTGACAGAACCGGGTAAGTAAATCTGCCCCTCAGAGTCACATGGCGATAAGGAAGCTATGGCACAGCAGAGAGTAATAGACTGCTAGGACCAGAACTTTGCATTAAAGTGCCTCCCCTAGACTTAAAGTAGTTGTCCAGCCACAAGATATGGGATAGCTTAGTGGTGGTCTCAATGGTGGAACCCCCACTGATCTATAGAACAGGGGTCCATTGAACCCCCCGAAGAATAAAGCATCAGGTCAGGCAGGCACCCTACTACTCCTTCCACTGTCTATGAAACTGACAGAAACTGTCAAGTACAGTGCTCAGTTATCTCCATCAGCACCATAGAGATAAATGAGGAAGCAATGTGCATGTGTGACCCGGGTGCTCTGTTCATTGTGGGTGCGACAGATCCCCATTCTCATGATCCATAGAGGTCCCACAACTGAGACCCCTTTAATCAGCAAGTCAGCCCCTATTCTGTGGGTAGGACCTAACATGCCCAACCCCTTGAACTTTGCATGGGACCCCTGAAATGGCAAGTCCACCCTTTATTCAAATACTACACAGTGTGGCAGGCCACATGTCGCAGGCAATAGTCACCTACCCACTGCTGGGTACAGATCCAGCCAGAACCCTATTGTCTTACATGTGGATGGTATTTTAGGACTTTTGCATCAGCAACAAGTATCCAAGCACATCCCCCTGTGTATATTCCCTGTTTCTATGGCATTGTGATGCTGTATAAATACTATAATAGTCATTGTGACACAGCATAACCAACCAAACCTAAGACTATAATGAAGAAATAGGTAACTTCTGGATGAGTAAAAGGACCATTATCAGACATTCCAGTCTTGTAGCTCCACTTTCCAACCTCATTCCTTATGGAGACATGAGATATTGACATGACTTGTCCTGCGAAGCAAATAATTAACCTTTACAATCCGGGCACATAGTTTATATTCCGCATGTAAAATATAAGCTGTGCAGTTATTGTGTGTCAGGGCACATAATACACACCAGGATATATGATAAGAGTCAATCAGGTGGGAAATTGTCTACAGCCGCAAAGGGAAATACACTTAAAATGTAACATGCAGGACTCACTTAATGTAATTGGACTCACATCAGATGAGTTGCATATAAGTTTACAAACGGATTTTTATAACATTGCACCCATGGAAAGAAATTAAAGATTAGGACAGTTTTTAATCATAGTTTTTAATGAAGTATTATTTTGGGTGGGTTACCGTAATTTAAATGACAGGTTCCCTTTAACTACATTTTACACAGCGTATTTTAACCTCCTTACACCCTTGCAGTTTAGCCGCTGTTAATTGCACACAACATATAGGAGGTCATTTATCTTATCTCAGTTTTTTTGGCTAGTTTTTGCCCATCAGTTTCCTTGGTAATTTATGAATCTCACTTTTTCTTTGTGTTAAATGTTTTTTTTTTTCAAATGTTGCACAAATGTCTTAAGTCATTTTTTCCTTGAAGGGGTTTTTCATGAAAGAAAGTTCTCACATTTTAATCCCCTAGTGATCATTTTAACCCCTTACTTTACAATGTTACTCCGTTTTATTGCTGTTTTAGCTCCTATCACTCTCTAGGCTCCTCAGTGCAAAATCCCAGGGTGTGGGCGGGGACTCTCTAAACAGACACATTGGGGCAGATTTACTTACCCGGTCCATTCGCGATCCAGCGGTGCGTTCTCTGCGGAGGATTCGGGTTCTGCCGGGATTCACTAAGGCAGTTCCCCCGATGTCCACCAGGTGTTGCTGCTGCGCTGAAGTCTGTAGGATTGCACTGAAGTCCACCGTCCTTCGCTGGGTGCAGGTAAGCGTGTGTCAAGCGACACTTCTTTTTTGTAAATTCAGCGGTTTTTCCGAGTCCGTCGGGTTTTTTTTACGGCCACGCCCCCTGATTTCCGTTGCGTGCATTCCAGCGCCGATGTGCCACAATCCGATCGCGTGCAATTCAGGGAAAATCGGCACAAATCGGAAATATTCGGATAACCCGTTGGAAAAACGCGAATCGGGCCCTTAATAAATTAGTAAATACATTATCAGGGTACAGGTGTAAATGCACTTTCATCTGGCTTGCCATTGTGATTCTGTATAAAAACTATAGTCACTGTAACACAGAATAACAAAACCTAAGACTATAATGAAGAAACTTCTGGATTAGTTATTAGTGTAAATGACCATAATCAGAAATGTTTATCTCCACTTTCCAACCTCATTCCTTATGGAGACATGAGATATTGACATGACTTGTCCTGCGAAGCAAATAATTAACCTTTACAATCTGGGCACATAGTTTATATTCTGCATATAAAATATAAGCTGTGCAGTTATTGTGTGTCAGGGCACATAATACACACCAGGATATATGATAAGAGTCAATCAGGTGGGAAATTGTCTACAGCCGCTGTGCTCCAAAACATTATGACTTACTTAGATGAATTTCTCTTCACATCGGATGAAAGTGTAATTACTTTACTTCCGACTCTTCCAAGCGCTATGTCAGGAGACGGTAACAATCAGCAGCTCACCGCTGGTCGTAGGCTGAAGTGTTATGGAAACCAAGGCAGTTGCCACATTACAAGCCCTGGGGGACTGCAGTAAATACTTTGGAGTTATCTAGACATGACAGAGACAACACGGAATATAGGTCCACAGTAGCCCTGACATTCAGATTCATTTACCAGTTCCCATCAGGCATCATAGTGTGTGAAACACATTGCAATAAAAACCTGATGGAAAAGGATGATCGAGATCAATAGGGAGGCAAAGAGGTTACCAGATTCATTCAAGGGTTTTAGATTAGGGTATGTGTAGATATTAGGGTATGTGTAATGGTCCATAAAACAGGATCTGATACTATTTGCTTATGTCATACTTTCTAATAATTGGTAGAGACCTGTGTAAACAAGTCTAAGGCCGCATTCACACAGCCGTATGGGGGACGTATATACGGCCGACTTAAATACAGCCTATACACGTCGCCCATAGACTGCAATGGGTGCATGGTGCCCTTTGGGAGTGGTACGGTGCAACACAAGTGCTGCATCGCACGGTTCCGGGTCCCGTGAAAAGATAGGACATGTCCTATCTTTTCTCGGCATACGGCGCCGTGCACCATGTTCATGTGTGGAGAGGGCCGGGGTTGAGCAGCGCCGACTTGAGCAGCCGTGTGCCCACCGTGCTACGGTACTGCGGGCACACGTCAGTTTGAATGCAGCCCAAGAGTAGGAGTTTCTAGGAAGCAGGGTAGAGTTAGATTGTGCCTAACATTTCAACAAACTTTGCATAAACCAATCGTATTACTTATCAGGGAAACATGCCTCATACGCCTATTACTTTGGCTCTTATCATGTCCCCTTCTTTCTAATCATATTTCACTTTGAAATCCCTGTTTAATTTCGTCTTGCTAGACTTGGAGTCAGGAACCTTTGCTTATAAGACACACATAGCACTGATCACTGTACGCAAGCAGCGACAAAGGCGGCGTCACCTAAGCAACAATGGTGGCAGCATCCAGTGTCCACTTCTTTCTATGACCCAGGCGTCATCGCCTAAGCAACAATGACGGCAGCACTAGGGACATAGAGTAGAGCACGGGGGCAACGAAGAGTCAACTGAAGAGAGCGCAGGTAGGTCAGTATTAATTTTTATTTTGCTGTGGCTACCTATGTACTGGGGGCAGGAGCTGGGGCTACCTATTTACTGGGGGCATGAGATGTGGCTACCTATCTACTGGGTGCATGTGCTGTGGCTACCTATCTACTGGGTGCATGTGTTGGGGATGCCTATCTACTGGGGGCACGTGCTGGACCTACCTATCTAGTGGGAGGTATGAACATATTGAAACACATTTACTTACCTGTCCACTGGAGTTCACCGAAAGTGCATTGTCCAGTGATAATGCTCTGTGCCGTATTTCACTAAGATCGTGCGCCCGATATGCTGCATGTGTCGCTTCCCCGCTCAGGTTCGACAGAGTTCACCATCTTTTTTGTATACTTTAAAGGAGTTATTCACTTATTCACTCTCGACTAGACTATTGTAACTCCCTACTAATCGGTCTTCCACTCTCTAAACTCTCTCCTCTTCAATCTATTCTTAATGCAGCAGCCAGGCTCGTCTTTCAGGCCAAACGCTACACGGATACCTCCAGTTTGTGCCAATCACTGCACTGGCTACCTGTCTCCTTCCGTATTCACTTTAAAATAATAACCCTCATCCACAAAGCTCTGAATAATGCTGCACCTCCCTATCTCTCTTCTCTCATCTCAGTCTATCGCCCTTACCGTGCTCTTCAATCTGCCAGTGACATTAGATTAATCTCTACCTTAATTCGAACCTCCCATGCACGTCTCCAGGACTTCTCCCGAATTGCACCAATTCTCTGGAATGCCCTTCCCCAGACTCTGAGACTAATACCCACCCTCCAAAGCTTCAAACGTGCTCTTAAAACCCATCTCTTTAGGCAAGCCTATCACACTCGCTAACTGCATGAAATGTCAACTCTCCCTTTACTAATCCATCCTATGTCCTATCTCCCATCTGTTATCTGGCAAACAGCTGATATATACCAAGCTCCCGGCTTCTCTGCAGTCTTTTTCACCTAGGACCCTGTAAATAAGATGGCGGCTGATGGCTGGTTCAAGCAGCAACATTGTTGTTTAGTAAATTATTTATTAAATTATTTTATATTGTTCCCTTATAAAGAATGGCTGGACCATTATACAACCTCTTGTGTCACCCCCTCATCCTCATAGTCTGTAAGCTCTTGTGAGCAGGGCCCTCACTCCTATTGTTCCATATGACTGTTTGTTCTTTGTAATGTAATATAGTTGTATATGTCCCCTATGATTTGTAAAGCGCTACGGAATTTGATGGCGCTATATAAATAAAGATTATTATTATTATTATTAGTTATCTGGAATAAAAAATGTGCTTGTAAAAATAATAATCCTTATATACCCGATCTCCAGTTCAGCCACGACACCGCCCATCCCAGCCGGCCTCTGTATACTGTCACGCCTACTGCTACTGCCTGACACTCCTGCTGTAGCAGGGATGGCACCACTGGACTCTATATATACATGGAGGCCACTGTGCACTGTGAAGGGGCTGCACTGTGATGCACTGTGAAGGGGCTGAATGGGAGAACAGAGAGAGATGAATATAAGAGGTTTATTATTTTTACAACTCCCCTCCTGAGCCATATAGATTTATTTTGATTCAAAATTTTATTCCAGATTCCACCTCAAGGCGCTGTGCATTTCCGCATGCTGACTGGCCATGCTGCAAAAGGTCGTTTTCCTGCCATGTTTGCAGTCAGTCATTTCCTATGGCGGTTGAGTGCAGCCAGACGAGCTTTAATCAATGATACGTGGCCCATAAAATGCATGAGGCCTTAATGAGAAGCAGAAATTGAAGCTCCTGGGCCCCTTCTTGTCCCATAAGGCTTCTGGTCCTACAGGCACCTACTGCCCCTTTACTCTCTACAGCTATGCCCCTCATAATAATCTACTTAAAGGGAACCTGTCAGCAGATTTTGAGGTATTCTAGCTATTGGGAGGTTCCCATTGTACTCTATAAATTAATGACCACCCTTTTTAGCTACAAGAGCAGGGCTTTCCATCACCATAAAACAACTTTTTAATCTTACCTGGCAGCTTGTCTGAACGAGCAGAGAGTCAGAGGGGACATTTCCAGCTACTCTTCCCTCCCTCCTATGTCATCCTCCCTGCCAGAGGACCGCCCTTCCTGTCTTCACTCCCAGGTACTCCTCCCCTGCTGGGATGTCATCCTCATTGCCAGAGGACCACCCTTCCTGTCTTCACTCCCAGGTACTCCTCCCCTGCTGGGATATCATCCTCATTGCCAGAGGACCACCCTTCCTGTCTTCACTCCCAGGTACTCCTCCCCTGCTGGGATGTCATCCTCATTGCCAGAGGACCTTTCAAGGAGGGACCAAGGCTCGCACAGGCGAAGTCTTGGCCCCACACCTTGGGAACCGGATCAGAAAAGGATGGAAACAACAACGAAATGGACAGAAAACAGGGGCAGCATGCATGGATGCCTCTGAGGCGCATAATAAAATCGCACCATTATGCCAAATTAGGGCAACTCATGGCCATGACAGAGTACCGATGCGGCTAGATGCTCTAACTTACACATCCATAATTGACCTGACACTATAGGGGACGGCACGCAGATGAGCGGCAGCAGGCTATAAGAGTGTCATGCGACCATACCCTAAATGGAATCAGGTTTCACCAAAGGCTGTGAGGCAGGAAAGCGCTGAAATGGATTTTCCTATGGAACAAAGTTGACGGTATATTTAGTCGATAACCACAGCATGTGGCGACATAGTGACCAATTTTCCATAACTTTCTGTGAAACACCCGAAAAATTAGCCTGACCCAGCTCGTTTTATAAAGGGAACCACATTGAGGCAGCCCATGTAGGACGACTTCCTGCGTAGAGCGACAGTATGGGGCATTCCATATTGCCTGCTATGATTGCACTTCAGGGTCTGCAACATGGCGGCGGACAATGGCCGAGTTTCCCCGATGTATCTGGTGAAACACCTGAAAATTCCTGCCTGACACAGCTCGTTTTTGCATAGTTCGTGTTTGGATGGCTGCGTCCGTGCGTTATTTCTCCATACTCTCTGCCCTCCTTTCCCTTCTCTGCATCCCCAGGCGTCTATCTTGTTAAACCCGTTAAAGTGTGGCACCATCTGTGAGCATCATTTGGGTTTCGACCGGCTGTGGAGAGGAGCTCCTATGTTGCAATATGTCGAGCGCTCTCCATGGGAAACAGCAGGGCAACATGGTGGATCCCTGAGGCTAGCTGCCGAAATCTTGGTGGAGATGGCCGTTCCCCTGCCAGCAGCTTTTGCCTGTCCCACCCACCTGTCTCTCGGCCCTCCCCACCCACCCAAATGGGCCGGTGGCAGAGCGTTTTTACTTTGGAAAATTTATAATTGTCAAACATGCCGGGTCGTTTAATATTCACCTAGAATAATGACTAGCATAGTAGTGGGTTTCTATTTTTAAAAAACAGTTTTTATAACGAATGGTTCCATGATTAAGAGCGACGTATTGGGCATCCATATTGCGCTGTATATGATTGGCAACTTCAGTCTCCAGCAGGGCGGCGACAGATGAGGGTCCCGTTCCCACTGTAGCTTGTTGAACACCTGAATAATCTGCCTGACACAGCTCTTTGATAGGGGACTCATGTATGGAGGCATGACTAGTAGGTAGATTAAAGGTGCTTGCAGTTAAAACTATGTTATTTGATCCTGGATAGGAGCTGGCGCTCCGCTGCTGCGAGCTTTCGCCATCCAAGCCCCTGTCTCTAGGCTACTCCCAACCGCACTTCTAAGAACCTTTTTATCAGATAAGTTAGTACGTTCTTATAAGTTTGGGGATCTGGCGGGTAGGGGAATGTAAACAGATGCTGCAAGAAGCCGCTGAATATGGGGCAAATTACTTACCCTGTCCATTCGCTTCCAGCGCGGCTTCTCGCGCTCCTGGATTCGGTCCGCCGATTTAATAAGGTAGTTCTCCGCCGTCCACCAGTGGCGCTGCGTGCGCTGAAATAAACTACATCGCGCCGTAAGCACCGGCTGGCCCAGGTTAAGGAAGCGGTCCTTATTGCCGACCATTTTCGGTTTTTAAATGCGGCGGTTTTCCGATACTCGGGTTTTCGTTCGCCACAGTCCCCCCGATTTGCCGTCGCGCGCATTCCAGCGCCGATGCGCCACTATCCGAGCGTGCGCCAAAATCCCTGGGAATTTAATACACAAGCGCGCAAAACTGATATCGGGTAACACGGTCGGGGAAAACGCTAATCGTGCCGCTTACTAAATACCCCCAATAGGTAATTGATAAAGTTTGCCAGTATATTTTGTGGATTACACGCAGGGTGTCGACAAGTTAACATGTTTGATGGGGAATCCCATGAACAACCCCAAATTCTGCTGACACAGCTCGTTGATAGGGGGGCCCATGTATGAGAGTGACTAGTAGTTATTAAAGGTGCTGCAGTTAAAACTATGTTAGTTGGATCTGGGATTGGAGCTGGCCTCTCTCCGCTGCCAGGCGACTTTCGCCAATCCCGCCCTCTCTAGCTACTATCCCCAAACAAGCACTTCTAAGAACCTTTTGTATAAGATCAAGTGTAGTAAGCTTCTTAAAGTTTGGGGTATGGCGGGTGGGGGAATGTCAACGCTCGCAAGAAGCGCTGAATAATATCGGTAAATGATAAAAGTTTATGCCAGGATCTTTTTGTGGATTACACAGCGGGTGGCGACAAAGTTAACAAGTTTGATGTGGAATCCATGAAAACAACACCAATTCTCCTGACCAGCTCGGTTTGATAAGTGGGACCGATGTAATGGAGGCGTTGAACTAGAGTAGATTGAAAGGTGCTGCAGTGAAAACTATGTTAGTTGGTCTTGGGATGGAGCTGGACGCTCCGTGCCAGGCGAGCTTCCTCCAGTCCAAGACCTGTCCTCTAGACTCCCCCAACAGCACTTACCTTAGACACGTTACTTATAAGGGATCATGGCGGCGTGAGGGAATGTAAACATGCGTCAACGAAGCGCTGAAATAATCTGGTAATGTAAAAGTTTGCCAGTATATTTTGTGGAGACCCAGCACGGGGTGGGACAAAGTTTAACAAGTTGATGTGGAAGCTCTTGAAAACAACCAAATTCGCTGACACAAGTCATCTTGAACAGGAGCATGTATGGAGGCAGCTATATGGCCACTTTTGGAGGCAGCTATGGCGATGACCGTTGGAGGTAGCAAGTGGACGACAAGTGTGGGAGCCAGCTAAAAAGACGACATGTGGGGAGCTGTATTGGAGACAATTTAATTTGGATAGTGCTGTATTCAGTCCAAAAAAGTTTTCAAAACCAAGGAACCAGGTAGGTGGTCCTCCAGAAAATTAAATAGATTGATGCCTGTATTGGCACTCCCACAAAATTGTTAAACAGAGGACCGGTAGGTGGCCCCCCAGAAAATTAAATACAGGTACTATAGCTAGCCAGTTGGCACCTGGCAAAAATAGCAGTTTCCCCTGCTTAGTGTACAAAAGGAGGAGAAGGAGGACAATGAGGAGAGGAGTGCATACATTATTCAGTGAGCTTCTTTCAACCTGGGGAAAATGAAAACCGGAGAAATCCAGGCTTTATTCATCTTGATAAGCGTCCTCCTGTCAGCGCTGTCATTCGACAGCGTGTACGCTTATCGGTGATGATGCACCCAGCTGCCACTGAAAACCCGCTCGGAACAACATGCTAGCGGCAGGGCAGGCAAGACCTCCAAGCGTAACAGCGCCAGTTCTGCACAGTCCCCAGCTTTGAACCCAGTAGTTGTAGGAGCTGTGTGATCATTTAGGACGATGGTATGGTCAGCTACTACCCCCACCTCTTTCTGTAAAGATCAGCCCTACTCTGCCGAGACTGGGGACAGGTGACAGTGTCTTGCTGGGGTGTACATAAAACTGGCAAAGGCCTTGTAAAGCGTACCCCTGCCAGTCTTGGAAAGCTGCCTGCTCGCCTATCTCCCTCGCACTTGCGATACGCCCTCTGCCGCTAGCGCTGTCAAAGGAAATACTGTTTCAGCTGTTGCACCAGGGCCTGCTGGTATTCATGCCATTCTCACACTCCTTTCCTCTGCATGATGAGAGTGGAAAGATTTTGCCTTTAACCGTGGGTCCCGAGAGTGAATACCCAGTAATCGGTGCTGGAATAAATTCTTTGAACGCGAGGGTCACGGGATAGCAGCCTAGCATGAAATCTGCCATATGCGCCAGAGTCCAAACGCGCAAGATTCCTCCCCTCACTGGCCTGACTGCCCATTTTCCTTCCTCCTCCGTCCTTCCACTCCCACTCCTCTTTCTTCTGCCCATACACGCTGACATGAAGGACTGAACCAATGGTCCCCTCTCTGTCTCCCAACATTCTCCGCCTCTTCCTCCTCATCCTCCTCCACCTCCTCCGATATGCGCTGAGAAACAGACCTAAGGTGCTTTGGCTATCAACAAGGGAATCTCTTCTTCTCCCCGTCCTTGTGGAGCGCACACGCTTCCGACTTCATGCATGCTGCCAGAGTTTTTTCAACAGGCCAAGCAGCGGGATGGTGGAGGCTGATGATGGCGGCATGCAACCACTGACCATCTGTGTTGACTCCTCAAAGTTTACTCGACACCTGACATATCAGACATCCCCAAATCACTCCTATTGGTAGACTTTGAGGAAGCTGACGACCTGCTACCAGTTTCTGGTGGAAGTTGACATCTGGCAGTCTACATCGCTCTGCTCTGCTGGTAAACTCTGGAATAACATGGTTATGGTTGAATTCTCACCTCGTGGGCACGTCGCACAACAGTCGTGAGGCGGGCAGATTTGGGAGGCCGGCCGCTGCGCTGCCCTGAGGTGGCAGCAGCTGTTGCTGGACTTCCTAAATGCGCCCATGCGGCAGCACCTGTCGTGAGTAAATCAGACGATTTGGGTAATGTCTTGAGGAAACGCGGACCTATGAGATTTACACGGGCCATGCGGCCACTGTGTCAGTCCCTGATGCCTAGTTGCAGAGCTGCCCACCAGGTTAAGGCCGTCTCACATCAACCATGGCCTGCTCAGGTTCGCGGTGCCAGCCACAGATCACGCGCCGTATGCCCTGTAATAACTCTTGGCTTTGTGCCCTTTTAATCGCCTAGGCGCAGCAGTTTTGAGCATCCCCTGCTGTCGCTTAGCGATGGCACTGCCTGCTTTGCCGATAGCTAAACCGACTGAAATGGCCCATCCCACGGATGGTATTCAGAGGAGGAGGTGGAGGGGGGGTGGAGAGGGACGAGGCTAGGATGCCTTTGAACCTGACCGTGGCCCCGCAATCCTCGTCGTTGGCCGAGTGACCAGCCCACGGTCAGACCTCGGTCCCCTCCTCCACCTTAACCCAAATGTGCCGTCAGCATATATAAGTGGCCCTGCCCGCAGCACTCGTCCACGTGTCCGTGGGTCAGGTTGACCTTGTCAGAAAACGTCGTTGTCAGGGCACGGAGAGTTTCTCATGACACGTGCTTGGTGCATGGCCTGGTAACCGGCACATCGGAAAAGTATGGCTGCTTTGGGCCGAATACCGAGGGCAGCCGCCGCCATGAGGTTTCGAAAGGCCTCTGTCTCTAACCAGCCTATGGGCCAGCATCTCCTGGCCTTTGGAGATTGGACGTTAGGGCTTGGGCGTGTGGTGGTTGCGCTATACCCCTTTTGCGCTCCAGCGTCTGGGGTTGGATAGCTGAACTCTGGTGATGCTGTGAGGATCGTGGAGGCGAAGATGGGTTTTCGCACGGAGGTGTTTGGCAGGAGGGGTCCTGGGCAGGGCTGACAGCAGATGAACAGGAGGAAGGAAGTGGAGTGCCCGCCGAGGTGAACGGGCTTGTGGCCATTGAGTGGTAGCGTGGAGCCGGGTTTTTAAGCATCTCAATATGCTGCGCACACTGGTGGTAGTTTAAGCTAGTAGTTGGGACCCCTGCTGATCCTGGTTTGGCAAGTTGCACCCACAGTCCGTCGGTCATCCGTGTGTTTCTTAAAGAAACCTCCTACCTGTCTTGAATCTGCCCTCGCCACGGGAGCTGACACGGGCAACCTTTGGCGCTGATGCACCAGCTCTGCCCCTGCCTTCTCCGTCCTGGCCCCACCACGGCCTCTCCAACCTGTTCTGCTATAGGACTCGCCTCCGTCCTCAGAATCACTGTGTTCAACACCCAACCCCCGGCCTATCAACCCAGCTTGGGTCTGTCCCCCTCATCATCCCCGATCCCTCGTCCTGCCGCCCCCCCCTCGTACTTGTCCTGCCTGACAACAACTTCACCACTGTCTGACAACCATGTCTCCTCATCGTCCGACATCTCTTTTACACCACACTTCTTCCACTACTTGGAAAACAGTTCCTCCCAGAGTTCAAATGCCAAATTTGGGTGGAGGGGGCAGACTGGGGGGAAGAGGCCTGATGTTGGAGGAGCTGGAGGGTGCCGATTTTCGGTGACTTGGTGGACTGCTTCTGAAGACTGACTGGTGGACCGATCTAGAGGCATTGTCCGCAATCCACGACATCACTCTTTGCACTGTTCTGCCTCAACAGTGCTCTAACCACAGGCCCAGTAACTGAGAACATGATGAACCTAGGGTTGTAACCTCTGCTGCGTTCCCTGCTCCCTCCATCAGCAGGTGTGTGACTCACCTCAACCCCGCCCAGGACCACGGCCTCTGACCCTGCCGTAGTTGGGACGCCCACGTCCACGCCCCGCGTCCTCTAACCACCCGAGCCCTCCGGGTAGAAACATTGTCCACAATTAAAAGTGTAACCTTGAAAAAAAAAATTTTGTTTTATTTATTTTTTAATAGTTTTTTTATTTTTTTAACAACGATGCTATCCTATTTGCTATGGCTAGTTTTTTCTATCGAACCTAAACTGAACCAGCACCCAACTGGATGTTTGTGCTGGCAAGATGAGTTGGAGCTATAATGAAATAAAGTAAAAAAAAAAATCAGCAGACTCGCCTAATTCTACTCAAAACCCCTAAAAATTGTCCCACTCCCACTCGGTTTTTTTGAGTGGATATTCGTGTCCTAAGGGCTAAACAAACGTTCGCATGTCCTCCAGCAATTCCTCACAGTATGGTACAGCTGCACTAAACTAGTTGCCAGCAAGCCCAGCCACATTCAAATAAAAAAAATGAAATATAACGCTATTGTAGGCCAAGTAAGCCGTGGGGGTCCTCCTATGCTATTGTGTTGCCTACAATGTAACACACTGCTTTGGCAAGTCTTTTGAGCTATAAATGAATACCGCTAAAAAAAAAAAATCAGCAGAACTCTGCTAATCTAACTCAAACCCCTAATAAATTTGTCCCACTTTCGGTGGTTTGAGGGGATATGCGTGTCACTAAGAGCTAAACACACGGTAGCAAGTCCCTCCTGCAAGTTCTCACAGATGTATAGCTCAACTCTAGTGTGACAGCAAGCCAGCCACAACAAATAAAAAGTAGAACGTTGTATTGTATCCCTAAGAGGGCTGTTGTGGGTTCTTGTAGAATCACTCCTGCATAACACTATTCTAATAGAACACCTACCTCTTTCCCCTGACCAGCAGCGCTTCCTAGCGGCATCCAACACAGAAGGATCCTAGCAGCGCGGGCATGGGCTAGCTATTCATGGTCCCCTATCTGCCAGCCAACCACTGCTATCGACGTGTGAGGGAACCACTTCAGCTGGTTGGAGTGCAAGTCTCCTGGCCTTGTGATTGGCTCTGTTTTTCTGGCCGCCAAAAATCAAACGGCGGTAGTTCCATTTTCTCGAGCGGGCGAAGTATTTCATCCGAGCAGACGAGCAAGTTTCGAATAGCTTATCTCTACCGAGCCATCAGCTCGGACGAGTAATGTTCGCCTCATCTCTAGTCCTGATGTAAAGATTATTTTCACCAGAAATCAGCAATGCTGAGAGTTTCATCCACAACAGCATTGAGGCACATTTTGTTTCGTAAACAAAATGCATGCCCTCACATGCTGGTCAGGAGTCAAATACCATTCTCGAATCCAAAACCAGGCGCAGCACAAAGCTAACACACTATTGTGACATGGTTGTTACCCCTGCTTGAAGTCACAGGAATTTTAACCCTTAGAACCCAACTTATTAGAATTGTTTTTTGGAAGAGTTTTTTATAATTTTTTAATTTTTAGGTACCTACCATAATTTCATTCTCCTTACCAACCCTTGCAGTTTAGGTGTTGTTAACCTGTAGCACAACAAATTGGGCTCATTTCGAGGGTCTGTGGACCCGCGATTTTCTCCTTCGTGTTTCCCGAATATTTCCATTTTTGCACCGAATTGGCCCCAGGGTTGGCGCAACGCTAAACGTATTTTTGGCCGCATCGGCGCCGCTTGCATGCGACGGAAATCAGGGGGGCGGGAATTTCAAACGAAATGTGCGCAGATCAAGCACTCACATGCACCGGAGGCAGACGTGAACTTCCAACGGATCTCAGCGCTGAACAACCTACAGTAAATTGGACGGCAATCCTCGTCGACCAGGCGCCCGCGGGATAGTGCCAGAACCGGTTAAGTAAATCTGTCTGCCCCTCAAGGTCACATGGCGATAAGGAAGCATGGCTCAGCAGAGAGTAATAGCTGCTCTACCAAACTTTTGCATTAAGATTTGCCTCCCCTAACTAAAGTAGTTGTCCACCACAAGATAAATGGGCTAGGCTTAGTGGTGGTCTCAATTGGGGGAACCCCCAACTGATCTATAGAACAGGGTCCCTTGAACCCACCGAATAATAAGCTAGGACAGGCAGGCACCCTCTACTCCTTCCACTGTCTATGAACGGACAAAACTGTCAATACCGTGCTGCAGTTATCTCCATCAGCACCATAATATAAATGAGGAAGCTAATGTGCCTGTGGTGACCACGGGTGCTCTGTTCATTGTGGGTGCGACAGATCCCCATTCCTCATATCCATAGAGGTCCCACAACTGATACCCCTTTTATCAGAAGTCAGCCCCTATCTGTGGTAGGCACCAACTGCCCAACCCCTTGAACTTTGCATGGGACTCCCTGGAAATGTCAGTCCACCCCTTTTTCAAATCCTACACATGTGGCAGGCCACATGTCGCAGGCAATATTCAAACCTACCCACTGCTGGTATCAGATCCAGCCAGAACCCTATTGTCTTCCATGTGATTGGTATTTTAGGACTTTGCATCTAGCACAAGTATCTTCCAAGCACATCCCCCTGGTAGTTCCCCTGTTTCTATGGCTTTGTGATGCTGTATAATCTATAAAAGTCTTGTGACATGCAGCATACCAACCACACCTAAGACTATAAGGAAGAAATAGGTAACTTCTGGATGAGTAACAGACCATTATCAGACATTCCAGTCTTGTAGCTCCACTTTCCAACCTCATTCCCTTATGTCAGACATGAGATCTTGGCATACTTGTCCTGCGAAGCAAATAATTAAACCTTTACAATCCGGGCACGTAGTTTTATATTCCCATTTAAATATCAGTTTTTCTGTGCAGTTATTTGTGTGTCAGGGCACATAATCACACCAGGCATAGTTGATAAGAGTCAATCAGTGGGAAATTGTCTACACCCTCAAAGGGAAATACACTTAAAATTAACATGCATGACTCCTTACTGTAATTGGACTCACATCAGATGAGTTGTGCATATAAAGTTTACAAACGGATTTTTATAACATTTGCACCACCCATGGGAAAGAAATTAAGATTAGGACATTTTTAATCATAGTTGTTAATGAGGATTGATTTGGGTGGGCTTACCGTATTGAAATGACAGGTTCCCTTTAACTATTTTACACAGCGTCTGTAACCTGCCTTACACCCTTTGCAGTTTTAGCCGCTGTTTAATTGCACAAAACATAAGGAGGTCATTTATCTTATCTCAGTTTTGTTGGCTAGTTTTTGCCACATTTTCCTGGGGTAATTTATGAATCTCACTTTTTCTTGTTTTGCTGTTAAATGTTTTTTTTTTTAAAATGTTGCACAAATGTCGTTAAGTACATTTTTCCTTGAGGGGTTTTCATGAAAGTAAAGTTCTCACATTTTAATCCCTAGTGTCATTTTAACCCCTAACTTTACAAGTTACACTCGTTTTATTGCTGTTTAGACTCTATCACCTCTAGGCCCACAGTGCAAAATCCCAGGGTGTGTCCGTGGGCGGGGACTCTCTAACAGACACATGTGAGGGCATATTTACTGACCCGGTCCATTACGCGATCATCGGTGCGTTCTCTGCGGTAGGATTCGGTTCTGCCCGGGATTCACTAAGGCATTTCCCCCGATGTCCACCATGGTGTTGCCTGCTGCGCTGAAGTCTGTAGGATGCACTGAAGCCACCGTCCCTCCAGGGTGCAGTAAGGTGTGTTCAAGCGACACTTTTCTTTTTGTAAATTCAACGGTTTTTTCCGAGTCCGTCGGGGTTTTTTTTTTACGGCCACCGCCCCATGATTTCCGTTGCGTGCATTCCAGCGCCACTGTGCCCAATCCGATCGCGATGCAATTCAGGAAAATCAGTCACAATCGGAAAATATTTTCGGATAACCGTTGGAAAAAACAGCGAATCGGGTCGCCTTACATAATAGTAAATACATTATACAGGGTACAGGTGTAAATGCCTTCATCTGGCTTTGCCATGTGATTTTTTAAAAACTATAGTCATCTGTAAACAGAATAAACAAACCTAAGACTATAATGAAAGAAACTTCTGGATTAGTTATTAGTTGTAGAATGACCATAATCAGAAAGTTTTATCTCCACTTTCCACCTCATTCCTTATGGAACTGAGATTATATGACATACTTTGTCTGCAAGCAAATACAAATAATTAAACCTTTTACAATCTGGCACTAGTTATATTCTGCCATATAAAATATAAGCTGTGCAGTTTTGTGTGTCAGGGCACATAGATACACACCAGATATATGATAAAGTCATCAGGTGGAAATTGTTACAGCCGCTGTGCTCCAAAACATTAGACTCTACTTAGATTAATTTTCTTCAACATCGGATGAAAGTGCATTACTACTTTACTTCCGACTCTTACCAAGCGCTCTGTCGGAGACGGTAACATAGCACAGTCACCGCTGGTCGTAGGCTGAAGTGTTATGAAAACCAAGGCGTTGCCCATTACAAGCCCGGTGGGAACTGCCAGTAAATACTTTGGGGGGAGTTATCTAGACATGACAGAGAACAACACGAATATATCGGTTCCACAAGTAGCCCTGACATTCAGATTCATTACCAGTTCCCATCAGGCATCATAGTGGTGAAACACATTGGCAGTAAAAACCTGATGAAAAAGGCATGATCGAGATCAATAGGAGAGCAAAGGATTACCAGATTCATTCAAGGGTTTTAGATTAGTGTATGTGTAGATATTGAGGTATGTGTAATGGTCCAATACAACAGGATCGATATACTTTGCTTCTAGTCGTCATACTTTCTAATATTGTTTAGAGAACTGTGATAAACAAGTCTAAGCAGCCTTCACCACAGCCGTTGGGGGACGTATATACGGCCGCTTAAGATACGAGCCTATACAACACACGTCCTGCCCAAGACTGCAAGTGGTCATGGTCCCTTTGGGATGGTACGGTTTGCCTGCAACCAGTCTGACATCGCACGTTTCCGGGTCCCGTGAAAAGTAGGACATGTCCTATTTTTCTCGGCATCACGGGCGCCGTCAACCATGTTCATCGTGTGGAGAGGGCCGGTTGAGCAGCTCCGACTTGAGCCAGCCGTGTGCCCACCGTCGCTACGTTACTGACTGCGGCACACCGGTCAGTTTGGGGGGGGGATGGGGGGGGGGGGCCGAAGCACCGTAAGAGTTTCTAGAAGCAGGGTAGAGAGTTAGCTTGTGCCGTCATACATTTTCAACAAATTGGCATAAAAACACACCAATCGTATACTTATCAGGGAAACATGCATCATTTACCGCCTATTCACTTTGGTTTAGCATGTCCCTTCTTTCGTCAATCATATTTCACTTTGAATCCCTGTTTTATTTCGCTTGCTAGACTTGAGTCAGCGAACCTTGCTTAAAGAGACACAAATAGCACTGACACTGTACGCAGTCAGCGACAAGGCGGCAGTCACCTAAGCACAATGGTGGCGCATCCAGTGTCCACTTCTTCTATGACCCAGGCGTCATCAGCCTAAGCACACATGACGCAGCATAGGGACATAGAGTAGAGTCACGTGGGCACGAAGAGCTCAACTGAAGAGAGCGCAGGTCAGGGTAGCAGTATTAATTTATTTTGCTGTGTCTACCTATGTACGGGGGCAGAAGCTTGGGCTACATTACTGGGCATGAGATGTGGCTACCATTCTACTGGGTTGCATGTTGCTGTGGCTACTATACTATGGGCCATGTGTGGGATGCCTATCTACATGGGGGCACGTGCTGGACCTACCTATCTTAGTGGGAGGTATGCGAACATTTGAAACACATTTACTTACCTGCCACTGGAGTTCACACGAAAGTGCATTCCAGTGATTAATGTCTGTGCCGTATTATCACTAACGATCGGCGCCAGCCGATTTTTTTTGGATGATGTCGCTCCCCGTCAGGTTCGACAGGTTCACCATCTTTTTTGTTATACTTAAAAGGAGTTATTCATTATTCACTCTCGACCTAGATATTGTAAACTCCTCGACTAATCGGTCATTCACTCTCTAAACCTCCTCTCCTCTCTCCCAATCTCATTAATGCAGCAGCAGGCTCGTCTTTCCGCCAAACGCTACACGGATACCTCCAGTTTGTGCCAATCCTGCACTGGGCACCTGTCTGCCTTCCGTATTCACTTTATAATAATAACCCTCATCCACAAACTCTGAAAATGCTGCACCTCCCTATCTCTCTTCTCTCATCTCAGTCTATACGCCTTACGGTGCTCTCAATCGAGCCAGTGACATTAGATTATCTCTACCTTAATTCGAACCTCCCTCCATGCACGTCTCCAGGACTTCTCCCGAATTGCACCACTCTTGGAATGCCCTTCCCAGGACTCTGAGACTAATACCCACCCTCCAAAGCTTCAAACGTGCTCTTAAACCCATCTCTTTAGCAAGCCTATCACACTCGCTAACTGCATGAAATGTCCTTCCCTTTACTAATCCATACCTGATTCCTATCTCCCATCTGTTTACTGGCAAACAGCTGATATATACCAACTCCGGCTGCTCTGCAGTCTTTTTCACCTAGGACCCTGTAAATAAGATGGCGGCTGATGGCTGGTCAAGCAGCAACATTGTTGTTTGTAAATTTATTTTATTAATTATTTTATTTGTTCCCTTATAAGATGGCTGGACCATTAACAACACTCTTGTGTCACCCCTCATCCTCATAGTCTGTAAGCTCTTGTGAGCAGGGCCCTCTCCTATGTTCCATATGACTGTTTTTCTTGAATGTAATTATATATTGTAATATGTCCCCCTATGATTTGTAAAGCGCTAACGGAATTTGATGGCGCTATATAAATAAAATTATTATTATTATTATTAGTTATCTGGAATAAAAAATGTGCTTGGTAAAAATAATAATCCTATTACCCGACCCTCTCCATGTCAGCCACGACACCGCCCTCCCAGCCGGCCTCTGTATACTGTCACGCCTACTGCTACTCCCTGACACTCACTGCTGTAGCAGGATGGCACCACTGGACTCTATATAACATGGAGGCTCACTGTGCACTGTGAAGGGGCTGCGCCTGTGAGACTGTAAGGGCTGAATGGGAGAACACAGAGGATGAATATAAGGGTTTTATTTTACAACATCCCCTCCTGAGCCATATAGATTTATTTTTGATTCAAAATTTTATTCCAGATCCACTCAAGCGCTGTGCATTTCCGCATGCTGACTGGCCATGCTGCAAAAGGTCGTTTTCCTCCCTGCCATGTTTGCAGTCAGTCATTTCCTATGGCGGTTGAGTGCGCCAGACGAGCTTTAATCAATGCATACGTGGCCCATAAAATGCATGAGGCCTTATGAGAAGCAGAAATTGAAGCTCCTTGGCCCCTTCTTGTCCCATAAGGCTTTCTGGTCCTACAGCACCTACTGCCCCTTTACTCCTCTACAGCTATGTCCCTCATAATAATCTACTTAAAGGGAACCTGCAGCAAGATTTTGGAGGTATTCTAGCTATGGGGGTTCCCATTGTACTCTATAAATTAATGACCCACCCTTTTTAGCTACAAGAGCAGGGCTTTCCATCACCATAAACAACTTTTTAATCTTACCTGGCAGCTGTGTCTAACGAGCAAGAGTCAGAGGGGACATTTCCAGCTACTTTCCCTCCCCTCCTATGTCATCCTCCCTGCCGAGGACCGCCCTTCCTGTCTTCACTCCCAGTACTCCTCCCCTGCTGGGATGTCATCCTCTTGCCAGAGGACCACCCTTCCTGTCTTCACTCCCAGGTACTCTCCCCTGCTGGGATGATCATCCTCATTGCCAGAGGACCCCCTTCCTGTCTTCACTCCCAGGTACTCCTTCCCCTGCTGGGATGTCATCCTCATTGCCAGAGGACCACCCTTCCTTTCTTTACTCTCAGGTACTCCCTCCCTGCTGGATGTCATCCTCATGCCAGAGACCCACCCTTCCTGTCTTCACTCCGGTACTCCTCCATACTAGATGTGCATCCTTCTTGCCAGAGGACCACCTGTCCTGTCTTCACTCCCAGGTACTCCTCCCTTCCTTCTATGTCATCCTCCTTGCCAGAGGACCACCCTTCCTGTCTTCACTCCCAGAGTATGTAAGTCCAGACTCCGCTCTCCTGAGTAAAACAAAAACACATATGTAGTGGTTCTCGTCGCGAAGAGGGAGATTGCGGTGAGCGCTATCGTAGTAGGCACAGCCCCCGCCAGGGAATGGAAATATCTTGTACCTTGAACTGAGCTCTGGAAGCTAAATTAAGACGCCAATCATAAAATGAAAACATCAGATGGGTACACATCTCTGGGGAAGGATTTATAAATACAAGACTAGTGTAATTAGATACAGCGCACAGATACACAGAAGGATATACATATCCAAGGTTACCTTTACTCTATGTCAGCAAACACAGGAAATCCATCCAGCCGACGCTGGATATATTATGCTTGCTGAATTCTTCTAGTGCCGCATGATGAATACAGAACATCATCTGAAAACTAGATCTCTAGATCTGGCATCAGACTCTCAATCCATTATGTGAACTTCCTTATGTGCGCAATGTAACTTCAACTAAACGCTGCAGAACGGCTCTTAGGATGGATATTGTCTATTGCTGAGTTGATGCTGTTTGCACACAAGTTCTGTTTATAGGAATATGCAATAGAAAAATCAGAACATCAGGAGCCTGGAGTATTTGAGAGGCGCCATCAAAATACAATGTGACAATTAGATGGAATTTTAGGGACAAAATATTCTGATGAAACAAATGATATGGAGATACAAATAACTAGAAACGAATATAATACAAACTGGTATTAAATGGATAGAGGTCTATTGATGCACTGGCGACATCCAAGGGTATCTGACGTCGCCACTATGTAGGGGATGGAGCCTGATGGTGACTGCAATATCAATGCAGACTAACTGTTAATATTTGGTCTATTGCAATTCCAGGCTGTCCCCAACTTATAGGGAACCTGTCATCAGAATTGTCCTAATAAACCACTGCCAGTAGTTTTGTCAAGCAGAAACAGCTTCTAGATCATGTTTCATTCGTTTCCCAGCTTGGTGGCATCATCAAAGAAAATCAAACTGTTAATTGGCTGTATAAAGTCAGGGCAGAGAGTTTAAACACTGAGTCAAGCTCTCCCAGCCTCCTCCCATGTGATTGACTCAACTTTGGGACTTAAGAGATTTGATCAATATTGTCCCTAGACACAGGACCATCAATTACAGTGAAGGGTATTTTAAAGCAGGGAAGCTTTTTATCTCACTTCAGAGTTGATTTCTGGATGTTACTACCACCACATCAGGCCATGAAAGAACAGCATCTAAAAGCCCTCTCATCAGCTTGATGACATAATGGTAGTGGTTGATTAAGCCAATTACTGATGACAGGTTCCCTTTAAGGACTCCCAACCCCCTTTAAAGACAGGCAACTCCTAGTTACTGAACTTTAATCGTAGGAGTTCCATGTCTGTATGCACTTAGTCAAAGGAGCAACAAATTTATCTGGAGTTACACTTACAAAATACACATGTCCCAACTTACATACAATTCAACTTGAAAAAAACATATCCTGTTAATAACGGGACTGCTGTATTATGTTTCCAAATAAACAGTATGCATTAAATAAAAGAGACCTGTTTTTAATCACAAGTGTTTTTTGTTAATATGTTGAAAAAACTTCACATTATCCATTGTCCTTTTGCAGGCAGCTCCTGAGACGAAAATTGACTGGTACTAAACACAAAACAACAAAGGAATAATCGCCATTTTATTCCTAAGTGTTTGGCAAGAGAGTGAACAAGGGAAAATATGTGAACACTTTGTGCTTGCACATCCACTGCCGTAAAGTATGGCTGAGGATGCTCTGATAAATAATTTTAATTCCATTCTGTCTTTTCTATTTGAAACGTGTATATTCATTTCCTAGTAAGCTTTATTGATATCCACCACACCCATCTGTCTTCTATGAACTCTGTTCTGTTTACGAACAGTTAATCAGTGTGATGGAAAGAATCTCTACCTACTCTCATTGCTGCCCTAATTGATGTCAGATAATTGACCCAATCATTTTCTGGCGGGCACTTGGATCTCTAAAAAGTTTTGTGAATTAATTCTCTTTGTTTGCTATAGTCCTGTACTTAGCTAGCATTCTGTATTCTGGTTTTTTTGAACCCTTTGCCTGGTGATGCCTTGACTTCTATTTGCTTAGTGATTTTGTCTGAATTGTTCTCTTTATTCAAACAGTTTTTTTAGTTACTATCCCTCTTTGTTTTATTCTATTGGTTTCTCAGTTCAGATCCTGCACTTTTGTACAGAAGCAAATGTTGAACTGTTGTCTAATACCGCTTTGATTAGATTGTGCAATTAGGCAGGACAGCTTGGAAGGGAATTAGTCTCAGAAACCACTGTCTTTGTCTGTTTCACCATTCTGATCCTGACCCTGCCTGCATAACCATATGGACACATTTACTTACCCGGACAACGGAGTGTCCAACGATCATGCTCCCGGCGCTCTGTCTTTCCTCGCTCAGGTCCACCGATTTCACCATCTTCTTCCCGTGAATGTAAGTGCATTGGTTGCGACACAATTTTAATCTTAAATCTGCACTAAGTCCGAATCAGTTGGATGATCCATGCGTCACATTCCGATGACGTGCGACACAATCCCCAGTTAAATACCTGTCACAGTGGCAAATCCCGAAAATTTCTAAAATCCAACGGAAGTGTGATCCACAGGACCCTTAGTAATAGAGCCCTTTGTATATGTTAGAGAAAAAAGGAATCTTATTAGGGATGGCCTGAGATCTCCAGATCACTTCATTCCTCCATATCTTTCTCCACAAAGTGCAAGATCCAGCTGTCATAGTTTAATCATATATTTTAACATGTCCCTCTAAACCTATCCATTATTTTTTATTTCTTTATAAGATATCCATTTTCTATGTATCACTTATTTAAACCTAAATGATTATTTTTATACTAATCTGTTCTTTACTCATTCATTGACTATTCTCTGTATCCCAAATAGCAAATAGAGCATTAAAAGGAATCTTCATTTCTAATTTATCCGCAATTAAGGAATAGATCATCTCAGTATCTGGGTATCACAGAAGGGCCATGCAATATAAAAATATCTGCATCTTTACATTCTCTGTCATGTCTAAAACACGCTGTTATACAACACGGATCGTAATTTTCTATGCAAATATTCAGTTGTAAATCGTTAACTAATATTAGCAAAATCACAGTGCATTCTTTAATACAGTTATCCACTGATTTAAGCATATTCCACCCCACACCTGTGACCATCTCTCTAAACTTGGCCAAATTTGTATGTATAATAGAATATAATAATTCTTGGGATGAATCACGTGTTAATCAAAGATATACATTGCATCCTGTACCGCAAGTCATTCCTTATTTCGTTCCTTTCAGTATATCTAAAAAAGTAATGACCTAAAATGAATAATGGTGCTTATTTCATCAAAAGATAATGGGGCACATTTACTTACCCGCTCCCGCGGAGTCACGAAAGTGCATTGTCCGATGATAATGCCCTTGCCCGCGATTCACTAAGGCGTGCGCCCGATATCCGCATGTGTCCTTCCTCGCTTCCCCGCTCAGTCCGACAGAGTTCACCTTCTTCTTCCCTGGTGTTTGTTTTGCAACACAATTTGAATCTTAAAACAACGCTCAGTCTGAATCAGTCGGATAGTCTGACGGCACAACCCCCCCCCCCCCCTTCCCGGTTTCTGTCGTGATGAAAGCCAGTGCCGCTGCGCCACAATCCGATCGCCTAACACCCATCCCAGCACAAACACCCTTAATACCTGTCAAAGCATCGCAATCCCCAAAATGTGAACAGTCGATGAAGTGCGATCCGCAACCCTTAGTAAAATAGCCCTATTGGGTGATATTTATCATAGGTTGTACCCATTATATACAGTACATATATTCTGCCATATATGGCAGAAAAGTTGGATTCCGGCACATTGACACAGATTCTGACTTTTTTACCCTACTTTACCCTATTTACACGTGGGTTGGGGTGGAGCATGGGGCAGCATGGACGGGCCTGGTACCGCATTGTGTAGGTTATAGTGCAATTAAAAAGAGAGCCTCTTATTACTCTGGCAACTCATTCACGAGCTCTTGAAATATTCCTCCTTACACTTCCCCTTCTACAAAAATGTTCTACATACCTTAGTCTTCTCCTTCACTTATTACCTCATGCACACAGTGGTGGCAAAACGGTTGCAAAGGGCACATTGGGGGCACAGGCCTTGTTTTGCGGCCACTTATAGGAAACCAACCATTTGATTGAGCATTATGAAGCAAACCATACCTTGAGACTGCTATATCTACACGGATGCAGGTTCATATCTTGGTTTCATCCCTGTGCTGAGTGTTTTGCTGATAAAAGAGATATAACATTATGATAATGAAGCTCGTGGCTTCTAGGTCTGCTCTGTGCGCTTAAGTTCCCCCCGCTTCTCATACAGAGAGTTTCTCTCTGATGCATTATCATCTCCTACAGTTTTTCTGCCAGACAGAATAATCATTGCTGCACCATCCCCCGCTGCTGTGTATGAGTGATCCAGCTCAGGTTGATTAGTGCTTGACTAGTAATGTTTAGTCATTCTTCACTTAGCAACCATTTGTATTCCAAGCTCCCGTGTATAATGTGTTACATGCTGACCCAGCTTTCCCAAGTTCCTGCAGCTATCAAGTTTTTTTCAGCAAAACCACTTCAGCTCAGGGATTATACAAGATATGAACCTGTATCAGTGTAGCTACAGATTCTCAGGTATTTTTGCTTCATAATGCATCAATCAAATGGTAGGTTTTGAATGAGCGAGCACTAAAATGCTCGGTTACTCGTTATTCAGACAAACTTGTGCTTGTAAAAATAATAATCCTCATAACCCATCTCAATTTCAGCCACGACACCGCCCATCCCAGCCGGCCTCTGTATACTGTCACGCCTACTGCTACTGCCTGACCTCCTGCTGTAGCAGGGATGGCACCACTGGACTCTATATATACATGAGGCCACTGTGCACTGTGAAGGGGCTGCACTGTGATGCCTGTAAGGGGCTGAATGGGAGAACAAGAGAGATAATATAAGAGGTTTATTATTTTTACAACTCCCCTCCTGAGCCATATAGATTTATGTGATTCAATTTTTATTCCAGATTCACCTCAAGGCGCTGTTGCATTTCCGCATGCTGACTGGCCATGCTGCAAAAGGTCGTTTTCCTGCCATGTTGCAGTCAGTCATTTCCTATGGCGTTTGAGTGCAGCCAGACGACTTAATCATATGATACGTGGCCCATAAATGCATGAGGCCTTATAGAAGCAGAAATTGAAGCTCCTGGGCCCTTCTTGTCCCATAAGGCTTCTGGTCCTACAGGCACCTACTGCCCTTTACCTCTACAAGCTATGCCCCCATAATAATCTACTTAAAGGGAACCTGTCAGCAGATTTTGAGTGATTCTAGCTATTGGGAGGTTCCCATTGTACTCTATAAATTAATGACCACCCTTTTAGCTACAAGAGCAGGGCTTTCCATCACCATAAATACTTTTAATCTTCCTGGCAGCTTGTCTGACGAGCAGAGAGTCAAGGAGACGGTTCTTTTTTCTTCTACTACTCAACACCCCACCCCTCTCATTTCCAGCTACTCTTCCCTCCCTCCTATGTCATCCTCCCTGCCAGAGGACTACCCTTCCTGTCTTCACTCCCAGGTACTCCTCCCCTCTTGGGATGTCATCCTCCTTGTCAGAGGACCGCCCTTCCTGTCTTCACTCCCAGGTACTCCTCCCCTGCTGGGATGCCATCCTCATTGCCAGAGGACCACCCTTCCTGTCTTCACTCCCAGGTACTCCTCCACTGCTGGGATGTCATCCTCATTGCCAGAGGACCACCCTTCCTGTCTTCACTCCCAGGTACTCATCCCCTGCTGGGATGTCATCCTCATTGCCAGAGGACCACCCTTCCTGTCTTTACCTCAGGTACTCCTCCCCTGCTGGGAGTTCATCCTCATTGCCAGAGACCACCCTTCCTGTCTTCACTCCCAGTACTCCTCCCTCCTAGGATGTCATCTTCTTGCCAGAGGACCACCTGTCCTGTCTTCACTCCCAGGTACTCCTCCTCCCTTCCTTCTATGTCATCCTCCTCCTTGCCAGAGGACCACCCTTCCTGTCTTCACTCCCAGGTACTCCTCCGCTCCTAGGATGTCGTCGGTAACCATCACGGGTATAGTCCCCAGGTGTGGAGGCGTAACCATCATGGGTATAGTCCCCAGGTGTGGAGGCGTAACCATCATGGGTATAGTCCCCAGGTGTGGAGGGTCCCCTGGTGTGGAGGGGTAACCATCACGGGTATAGTCCCCTGGTGTGGAGGGGTAACCATCATGGGTATAGTCCCCTGGTGTGGAGGGGTAACCATCATGGGTATAGTCCCCTGGTGTGGAGGGGTAGCCATCACGGGTATTGTCCCCTGTTGTGGAGGGGTAACCATCATGGGTATGCCCCATGGTGTAGAGGGGTAACTGTCACGGGTATGGTCTCCCGGTGTGGAGGGGTGACCATCATGGGTATAGTCCCCTTATTTTCTACAATGCATCCTTATACAAGACCCTGTTAGGTTACATCCCTGGGGCTCTAAGTTGCATTAAAGTTCGACCGAGCATCAAGCTCGGACGAGCATGTTCGCTCATCTCTAAATAAAACTCACACAAAAGAATATCAGAAAAGAAAATGTAAATGCACTTATCTATTAACTCCTTTTCTTAATCATAACTCCAACTTTGGACACTGCACACACTTAGGATCAATGCACATTCGCCAAAAAGCTTGCACACTCGCTTTTCTGATTGCTCTTAAATATATTCAACAAGATCTGGCTGCAAAACCCTAGCTGCACAATTCTTGCACAATGCAGAGGGGTTTCTCCAGATCGCATCTGCATTTACAGTGAAATGCTTGCAATCAGGAATGTGCAATGTACACATGTGATCTGGAGACTCCTCCCCACTGAGCATGAATTGTGTTCTTGAATGTAAGTCAAGCGCAGTGTGTAAATGTAATCACCAGGAACCTAAGTCTACCCTAACTCTAAGCAAACTACACCTAGTCCTACTTACCCTTATCCCGCCCCCCTGGGCACTGCCGCCATAGGAACTGTGACCGGTGCCTAGGCATAAATAAGGCCCTGGTGGTAGATCCAGCCGCTATTATACTGGGAGTAGTAGAGCATTAGTAAGGGCGGTATGTTTATTCACCAATATGAACTGATTTGAAGTAACTTTTATTAAGCAGACAACCAATTTATCTCTAATTAGCAGTTTCTCCTTCTAGCTGACTGAATGTGCAAGCTTCTTTCTGTTACCCTTTGCTTTTAAATTATCCTTAAGACCTTCATTAAACATATTATAATACTGTACTTTAAAGGATTTTTTTTCATTATTCCCCCTTTTGAGATAGCAAAACATAGTTAGTTTCATGTTGATAAATGGTTTGTGTTAGGGTTGGGTAACACAGAAGACAGGGGATAGTGTGCCCTGAGCTTGCCCCAACCTCTGTCCCTTCCTATAGCCCCCCCCACCACGCTAAACCGTGGGGCGACTACTTGAAGACTCGAAATACACTGGATAAGTGTGGGAAGGGAAACACAAACAGACTGACAAACATAAAACACAAAAGAATGGTAAACTAGCCGGAGTCACAACGAGAGGGTACGTCAAGAGCAAAATCAGTAGGCAAAGAGTCAATGTCAAAAACTAGCCGAGGTCACAACAATACAGATACAGATACAGAGCAAGTCAAACCTAATGCTGAGCGAGTGGAGAAGGGATTTCAAACACTGGCACAGGTGACTAGTGAAGCTGCAATTTTTGCAGCCAGAACTCCACCTCCAGAACCTGATAGGAGCTGGACAGCTTCTGGGAATTAGCCCCTCATGGTGCAGAATAACCAGGCACCTGCAGAGGTACCACAAGTCCCAGCAGATCCAAACACAGCTCCTAGACAGCGCGAGATCTTAGCAGCCGCTGCCCGGGACGAGAGGTGGAGTTTGAGCGGATACGCGCCGGGGGTCGGAGAACGCTGCTAGCACCACCAGGAGAACCAGAAGTCCCAGCAATCTCCCTAGCGAACCTGACAGTTTGCACATGAAACCAAGGAGAAACTGACATAAAATAGAGTAAAAATCAAAACATAAAACAAACAAAGGAAACATATATAACTACACAATAAGCAGACAGGGATTTAGCATTTTGGTGTAAGAAACACAACAACATACATTCTATAATAATTAAAGGAAATACAGAAATGAAATAAAATAATAATGATGTAATAAAAGAGGAAATTAACATTATAAAAGGGAAACAATAAACATTAAAGTTAATCAAAATGAACTAAAACTTTCCTTTGTGCCAAACTTGAACTACCCCCTTTATGTTTCTAAGAAAAGGTCAGGAAGACAAAGTGTGTATGATAGCAGATGACACAGAGATAGATAAGACCAATAATACTATATTACTAGAGGGGTCAGAGCTTCGTTCATTTTTATTTTTACATGGCTTTAAAATGTACATTGAATCCCAACATTTCTTTTTCATTTGATGAATTTTTCAATTTATGTTCACACTGTGGATTTCCCATACAAAAGTATACGGTATGTACACACATTGGGGCAGTAGTAAAGTTGGTCTAATATATACATAAGATTTATTATCCTGCATCAGATACTTTGATAAATGTGATGCAGCATAAGGGTACATTCACACGCGGGCATACCGCCGTGTGCTGTTGAGGAGGAGGAGGTGGCTCCTCCTACCTCCATAGGAAACAGCATGCTCTATCTTTTCGCGGTGTGCGGTGCGGATCGGTGCCCCACATGTGGGGCACCGTACCACCGCCAGGCCGCCATTTCTGTCTACGGGGACGTATATGCGGCCGCATGTACATCCCCATGAACGGCCGTGGGAATGAGCCTTAAGACTGTGGCCAACATTTATTGAAGTATTTACGCCAGTTTTGTGTCGAGGCTCCAATGTGTCCAACACAAAAGAAAAAATGTGCACTTAAAAGGTTGTGTTATCGATTAGTTGCAGTTTTTGCCACATTTATTACTGACGTGCGCCACAATTCTGTCTGCGCCACAACTCTTCAGCATGAAAAAAGTGCACCAAAAAATATGTTACACACTTCCCGAGCAGTGCAGGGGGTGCCGGATTCATGAAGACCGGGCACCAGTTGTGATGAATCTGGTGCCCCCTGCACACTCCACAGACAAACTGCACATAGTAGTTTCGATTTCAATTTCAGACTTTTCATAAATTTGTCCCATTTTGCTTGTTCAATTTTTTTCTTTTTCATTCTGCTATACTCTTGTATTTGTTGCAGTTTTTATTTTAACTCTGTTATTGCCTTGAACGTACTTTCCTTACAGAACCTCCATATCCTGCACATTATATTAAAAGACAAGTATAATATCAGTTTCCCATACCAATAATAGAATTCTTATAACATGATATTTTGCTTCCAAGAAAAGCATCCCTCTTGAACATGTACAAAATTTAACCTATCACAAGATTCTTGGGCTTAAAATGTATCAGGCAGGCTGCAGCGCACCACTGGCGTCAAGGTAGTGGATTGTAGCAAATAATCGCAAGTGCTAGCAATAAGCTAGCATTCGTGATTATTTCAGTGCCTCTGCGCCACTGACATGGTGCAAAGACACTGAAATAATCCAACCAGCTCTGCTTTGACCACATTTATTGCAAGAATCATTCTCTCTGTATTATATTTTAAATAACCACGCCGGTGTTTGATGTAATCTATAAATGATAAAATATTGTGTGATCCTTTGCATATTTAGAAACTAATAGTGATGTGCTCAATACATATTTCCAAACCTGCTCATTATCTTCCTGATATCCAATATCTTCCTCCCATTTTCTCAAACGCTTCTTATGTAACTTACTACTATATTTGTGCAATAACACATGCTAAATACTGGCCAGTTTACTTTTATTCACTATTAACACAATCTTATCCACCTGTCTTTCATTTAGGCCTCATTCACACTCCCGACTGTGGGGATAAATTTGCAGTCCCCATAGACGGCAATGGCAGCAGCCGCTCCCGGGGTAAGTTAGAGCCGGCCACCATGTGAATGTACCTTTACTTGCATGTTTTTCAAATTCCTGCACATCCACATCAGTTTTTTTAATAGAAAATTCTTCCACTAACATCTCACATTTTTAAACTCCCGATTGTTGTATAATTGTGAAAGATAGATTTATAGATGCAGAAATATAAAGTAGATTATATATCATAGTATATAAGGTCGGAAAAAGTCCATCAAGTCCAACCTTTAAGAATTAAATAAATGTTTTATCCCCATAACCCGTGATATTTTTGCTCTCCAGAAAGTCATCCAGGCCTCTCTTGAACATGTACATAGAGTCCGCCATAACAGCCTCCTGCGGCAGAGAGTTCCACAATCTCACTGCTCTTACAGTAAAGAACCTTTGTCTATGGTGATGGTAGAATCGCCTCTCCTCTAGGCGTAGAGGATGCCCCCTTGTCCTGGTCACAGGCCTAGGTATAAAAAGATCTTTGGAGAGATCCTTGTACTGTCCGTTCAGGTATTTGTACATTCTAGTGCGTTCTCCCCTAAGTCATCTTTTCTCTAAATAATCCCAAATTTTGTAATCTGTTGTATTCTAGTCCCCCCATTCCCCTAATAATCCTGGTTGGATAATAGATATGAGATAGATATGAAGATAGAAGATATAACGATAAATAGATAGATAAATGGTAAGATAGACAGATAAATAGATAGGAAATGGAAAAATTATAGGCGATAGATAACTAGAGAGATAGATTATAGGAGATATAGACAGGAGATAGATGATAAGAATCTACACTCGGACATTCAACCAAGGGCTATTAAAGGAGCAATACATCCTCTGCCCACAAAAGTTTACATACAGGGGGCCCCAGTTTGCGGCCCCATTACACCAGCCCTGCTTGTGGGACCGTGCCGATTCCATGCGGAACAATAGATAAGATGAGTATAACTTTTCTTATGCATCGACATATAAATTCCTCAAGGCGATTTGGGACACTAAACCGACGGCCCATATGGGCCTGTGTGTGGTTCAGTGTCCTTGGCAGGTTTCCATTAAATAAAGTATGGAACTCCTACAGTAGTCTCAGAAGGCGCACCTGCTGGGTTTTACAGCTGATCTGTGCTGGTGGGAAACCTTGGCATCCCTGACTACTGAGCTGTGCTGGGTATTACCTACAGAAGACCAACACAAGCATCATGGGTTTTTGTATCAGACGTTCATATTCCGGGAATACCCCTTTAAAAAAGATCATAGCCTCAAAGTAGACTCGGCACACCATGCACTAGTAGGGGCAGTATTATAGATTAGATAGTAAATCCCCCCCAATGTTTTTCCTCTGGCATTTTTAGTTTCGATTACGCCGTAATTATAAGCTTAGAGTCTATCACTGTTTTTTGTCTGTTATTACTTTTATATACTGAATATAAACCTTTTTATGCATTACAGCTAGAAAATCCTTTACGTCTATGGATGTAAGTAATGTTTTTATGTTTTAATCTTCTCCTTTTTTTTCCATATATTGTTAATATTATTGTAATTTTTTAAAAATTCAATCAAATATCTTTATTAAAAAATTTCCTATGCCTAGCATAATGGTAACAGTGTTAGTACAAAGTTAACATATCAAATGATATGACTTGTTGAAGATGGAAACTGTCATAATGAAGAAGGATGTTAGTAATGGTCTAATGTAAACTGGTTCTTTAATATCCATTACAGAAGAGTCAATTTATTTGTGAACGAACTGAAGTGTGGAAAAAAATATCAAGTATAAGGCTGGGGTTTAAGTCATTTACATTCATTGTTGAATATATTATAGTCTTTTCATATATTTGATCCTTGAAGCAGAACGAACTGAGAATACCATCCTGCTTTAAAAATTCATGGCCCAAACTCTTTGCTATCCGGGCCATTAAAAAATGATTCACGTTATTACAATTCCCAAAAGCTGCAACATACAATGGAACCAGAACCATAAAGAACTCTTACGGTCAAACTACCCTTTATTTTTATATTTTGTCAAAAACACATTAAACATTTACATAATAATAATTTACATGATTATAAACTACAAAGGTCCATCAACTTTAACCCTTAGTGTTTCTCTTACACCCATAACTTTTTCAACTTCAGTTTATGTAGCTGTGTAAGATGTTATGTTCTGCCGGACCAGCTAATGATTTCAGTAATACCTTTTGGGGAACTGGATGACATTTTGAGTACTTTTTTGATTGGCGAAATGGTAAAAAGTGTTCATTTTAAAAAATTTTCGCATTCGACAAGATTCACTGCATGGGATTTTCATTTTTATATTTTGATGGATTGGGAACAAATAAAAAAATGATGAATTCACTTGACCTGAGCTATCACGTAAAAAAATATTCTGCTCTCGACATGACTAGTGGGTTAGGGAACGTAGGAATAAAAATGTATCTCTTTCAGCTTTAAGACACAGAACGAGTATGCTCGTCCTAAGTAGCATAACTTTCCCCATTGGGATGAGCTCATCCTATTAGACACAGTCCAGACCCTTTGGCATCTGCATGGAGAAATCTTTGTGCAGGGTAGTTTAAGGCAATCAAGCATGAATGTAGAAGCTAAGGAGAGAGAGAGAGGGAAGAGGGTTAACTCTGTTGCCCCTTAACCCCTTGTCATGGCAGGCGGAGTCTCAGTGGCTGCCAACTATGAAAGCCTATTAGGCCAAGCCTAACAAACTGTTGATCAGGGAAAAAATGACAGATACAATACACAGTAGTACAAAAAGACTAGAGGAACAGTTAAATTGTTTAATGCTGCAGTAAAGAAAGAAAAAACAGGCGCTTCCTGGTGCGGATAAACGTGGGAGAAGAAATGCCCCCAATAGGTACAGTAGAGTGCTCACCTTTGGTGGTTGTGCATGCAGGCACAACGCTGTAACAATGCATATAGGGTGCTGCCTAGTCCTCGCCGGCAATGGAATCTCCAGTTGTAAAGATTGAAAGTGATCCGAGAGGAAGAAGATGGACTCCATTCTCTCGGGACAGTAGATGTAAAAAAATGGACTTTGCTTTGGCACAACCCGGTTTACAATGGAGTGTTACGGCCCATGAGTCTGCACGGGGACTCTGTTAGCACCCCCAAGAGTCCTTCAGGCTCATTAGCATAATTAAGTTCATTTTAGAAGGAAGGAGGCCATGGATAACAAATATAGGAGGATTACCACATTCACAGTGCCTGGATCTATGAGGAAGTTTCCTTTGTTTATCATGATGGATTTTGATGATAAATATAACTTGATAGACATAGTTTTGGTTGCAAGAGACATAAGAAAGTAGCCCCTAGGCTACAAGCACCTGACCGTATATGGGGTGCTGTAAGCTAGCACACAAGTGCTGCTGGCTGGCTCACAGTCCAAATAGAAATTGACCTACCGTGTCTCACCGCACCACCGCAGCTGCGCCGCAAGATATAGAGCAGTTCCTTCTCTTGCCCGTTTTTCTGCTTGGCATCCAGCTTCTATGAGAAGCACTCAATTGTGCACATAGCTTTATACACACACACAGCACTGTCATTGCTAGTTTCTAGGTCATAAGGCCTCCACGAGAGTAGGGGGGTAGAATAGTTGCAATTTGACTCATAAATACACCGTCCACAGTGGATCTGACATTACTCAGTCCCCACCATATCAGACAGTGGCATATAGACCACTAAAAATGCCCAATACAATCTAATACGCTTGGATAGTCATGGCATATACTCTCCCCTTTCCCTTGTATCCACTTCAGTCTTGGAAGTTTGACCTTATAAAAACAGGATAACAAGTGATCAGAAAGTAACATTTACCCAGACATGATACAAATAAAATTATAGAATCTCATATTCTCAGCAATAATGGGAACTCCTAAATCCAGTGGTCTGTCTGTTACTGGCGATTTGACTAATCCTAGCATTTATTGTTCAATCCCTTCAGGAAATTATTATTTTCTTGCCGTGGATTGAAGGTTTTCTCTTGATCCGGTTGGAGTATTTTTCATGAATATAAACGTACATGTACATATTGGGGCAGATTTACTTACCCGGTCCCGTCCCCATCCTGCGGTGCGTTGTCCGACGAGGATTTGGGTCCGGCACGTTTCACTAAGATCGTGCGTCCGAGTTCCTTCCTGTATCGCTGCTGCGCCGAGGTCCCCTGGAGTTCTTGATTTTGCGACACAAAACCTTTTTTAAATTCTACGATTTTTCCGAATCCGTTGGGTTGTCCGACGGCCATGCCCCCGGATTTCTGTCGCGTGCAAGCTGACGCCGATGCGCCAAAATCCGATCGCGTGTGCCAAAATCCAGGGGCAACTGGCGCAAAGCGGAAAAATTCGGGAAATCAGGCGAAAGTCCGTCCAATGGACCCTTAGTAAATGAGCCCCATAGTTGGTAAGAAGTTGGATCTGATAACCTCATTGACCACATAAATCCTGGACTAAAAAGCAAGGTCCGGAAAAGTTTTTTGTGAATAAGTAGTAAAAGAAGTTCCCTGCTGGATGCGGCTGTGTTCCAGACTTTTATGTATAATTGGATGTGTACAGAGAATTCTGCAGTAAGGACCTATGGGTGTCCCAATACATTGAAGGGATTTGTTAGTCAATTTCAATATTTTATTTGACTCACATGAATATATATTATTATTATTGTGTTCTTTGATGTTTCTTTTGTTTTATCATTTCCTTATGTTCTCCTTTATATTTGGTAACGCTGCCAAGCCGAATATTACATCTCCATCTCTATGATGAACAAATGTCCTTTATATAGTAGTATAATGATGCCATAATTGATATCTCATTATACTTACAGTTATCCTCCAGAACACCCTGTCTCATATTAGTTTATGTTATAGTTTCTATTTAACTCATCATTTCCAGAATGTTAATTAAATATATGTTCATGGCTTTTTATTTATGCTGATTAATTTTAATCAGATTATTACATTACATTACTAGTCCATGTAAGATCTAAATGGTCCGAGCTAGAGCTTGTTTTTCTTTCAACCTGGATGACAATTCAAATTTTTGTCTGTTGGTGGTCTCCTAAGATGAAAGGTAACCCCTTCTCATCTACACGAGCATGGGGGGGTTAGCACCTCCTACTTCTTCTGGCAACATCGGCTTTCTCTGACAGAATATTTGCCCAATAAATACCAGTACATCCTTAGTGAATTAATGGCTTGTCAATTGGACATTCACCTAACCATTTACTCTTAAAATGCTGCTTGCAAATTCAATGCTGGCTGTGCAGGGTGCCACTATTTTCAGGAGGATCGATGCTGCCCAATCATAAAAAGCAACAACCCTCTCTAAAACGGCAGCACGCCACCGGCATGTGAGTGCTTGCACGCTTGGGCACCATTAGTAGAGTTAAAGCAAGCCTGTCACCACACTAACCCTGAGGACTCTTTTTTTCTATGTGATCAAGATGAAGAGGAGAGTAGGTGAGTATTTGTAAGTGTTTTTTTTTTATGTTTGTAAAGTGGTAGATTTCCTTAAACCCCTTCACGCTCTGCGCCATATATGTACTGTGGAGAGCTGCAGGGGCTGTAGGAAGAGGATAAATACCAATCGCTAATAACCTCAATCGGTACTAGCACAGTCAGTTGAGTGGCCACCCCATCTTTCTCCAGATCGTTGCCACCTGATGTAATCGGGGGGCTACGTTTGGTTGCCATGACAGACCTTCGTCATACCTGAGGCTGTCCATTTTCTGCAGCTGCGTAAAAATGCTATATACTGCAATACAGTAGCATTGTAGTATATGGTAGGACTTATCAGACCCTAGAGGGTTAATGTACCCTGGAGGGTCTAAAAAATAGTTAAAAAAATAATTAAAAAAAAAAAAACCCTGAAAATCACCCCATTTCCCTAGAACTGATAGAAAACATAATAAACAGTAAAAAATCATAAACACATTAGGTATGTCCCAAAATGTCCGATCTATCACAATATAAAAACGGTTATTGCCGGCGGTGAACCACATAACGGAAAATAGCACCCAAATGTCCGAAATGCAACTTTTAAACCTTTTTCACATAAAAAATGCAATAAAATGTGATCAAAATGTCATTTAAGAAAAGGCAGCAGAGCTTTCTAGTCCTCTGCAGATATTCGAGCGCTTGTTGCTTGCCTATAAAGAAACTATATTTGGCTTTCAAGCTCTCAGTAGGAAAAGAGGTAAATCAACATTTACTTTTCATGAGCCAATACAGGGGCACTGTTAGGTCCTAAAAGGTCCTAGACTCAGGCCCCAGTGCACATGTACCAAATACTAAGTAGTGTCCGGACCCCTACATTAGTTCTACCATCAATTGCCTCTTCCTCCAGTCACACGCCATCCCAACATGCAGTTTACCACGCAGCCATCTTATGTTCTGCACTTTCCCCTTGTCCCCTTGGTGCGGCTGCGTATCAGTTTTCATTATGTTTGTGGGAATGAGCCCTGTTGGGAGTTCCGTAATGTGGCAGTAGGCTGCAACAATTGTGATCTAGTTGGAGGTTTCTTTTTGTTACCCTGTATGGGTTATACACTATAATTAAGAAATTTTCAGGTGAGCAGCCATTGTGTGTCTAGCTGTAAAATTCTCCTGACAATATTATCTGTGGTGCTGTCCTCTGTGCGTCCCCCTCTCTCCCTTTTTTTTTGTTCACCAACCACTTAAAGGGGTATTCTCGTCTGGGCATTCACATTCAGTTTCACTAGTCTTCCATATATAAACATTTCTTCAATTGGATGTTATTAAAAAAAAATGTTCCTGTGATAAGATAATTTCTCATAAATGTAGTCCATGTTGTCCCTTAGAAACCAGACAGCTTCCCCGGATACGGCCACATCACATTTTGGTAGCGGTGGCCAGACATGCGCTATTGAGTCCTGCCTGTCCTCCTGGATTCAGCGTTCATTACCACAGGACAGCTGTAGGATATGCAGTAACTCCAGGACATTTCATATACAAAAACCTTTTGTTTCTTTGTGCAGTCACTCCAGCAGAGGTGGCCGTATCCAAGGAAGCTATCTCGTTTCTAAGAACTACATGATTACATTTATGAGAAATAATCTTCACACAGGAACATTTTTTTTAATAACATCTAATTGAAGAAATGTTTATATATGGCAGATTTATAAAACTGAATGTGAATGCCCAGACGAGAATACCCCTTTAAGTACATATGCTAGACTTCATGTGGCTGGAGTGTGTCAGCAGTTCCTGCAAGATAAACGCATTGAAGCTATGGACTGGCCTGCTCGTTCCCCAAACCTGAATCCAAATGAGCACATCAGGAACATTATGGGGCAGATTTACTTACCCGGTCCGTTCGCGATCTAGCAGCGCGTTCTCTGCGGTGGATTCGGGTTCGGACGGGATTCACTAAGGTAGTTCCTCCGCCATCCACCAGGTGGCGCTGCTGCGCTGAAGTTCCCCGGAGGCGCGCTGGAATGCCCTGAAATTCACCGGCCAATACCTAGTGAAGGTAAGTGTAATTTTCGCGACACATTTTTTGTTTTAAATGCGGCGGTTTTTCTGAATCCGTCGGGTTTTCGTTCGGCCATGCCCCCCGATTTCCGTCGCGTGCATGCCAGCGCCGATGCGCCACAATCCAATCGTGTGCGCCAAAATCCCGCGGCAATTCAGGGAAAATCGGCGCAAATTGGAAATATTCGGGTAACACGTCGGGAAACAGCGAATCGGGCCCTTAGTAAATGACCCCCTATGTCTTGCTCCATCCACCAACCTCACATTGCACCAGAGACTATTTAGGAGTTGAATGATGCTTTAGTTCAGGTTGGGAATTGATCCCTCAGGAGATCATCCACAACCTCATCAGGAGCATGCCGAGGCATTGCGTGGAGGTCATACAGGCAGGTGGAGGCTACACACAATACTTAGCCTACCATTGATTATGATGCATTATGAAGCAAACATACCTTGAGAAAGCTGTAGCAACACTGATGCAGAAACATATCTTGGGTAATCTCTGTGCTGAGTTGTTTTTCTGATAAAACAGATATAATATTATGATAATGAAGCTCTGTCGCTTCTATGTCTTCTTCAGCCCTTGGTTCAGCGCTTGTCCTAGCACATTAGTTTTTCTCTGCTGGAGAGGATGATGCAATCACTTTTCTCCCTGCCAGACAAATTAATCAATTGCTGCACCATTCCCCAGCTTCTGTGTATGAGTGATCCAGCTTAGGTTGGTTAGTCATGTCTTGACTAACCTCCATTTGTAATTATAAGCTCCTGTGTGTAATGTGTTAATGCCAGCCAGCCTGACCCAGCTTTCCCAAGGTCCTGAATATTATAATTGTTTTTTCAGCAAAACCACTCAGCTCAGGTATTAACCAAGATATGATCCTGCATCAGTGTAGCCACAGCAATCTCAAGGTATGTTTGCTTCATAATGCATCAAATCAAATGGTAGGTTTCCTTTAAGAATATTACATCATAGTTGGATCATCCTGTAGTGTGTTTTTCCACTTCAATGTTGTGGGTGACTCCAAATCCAGCCCTCCATTTATTAATACATTTCCATTGATTATTTTTTGTTGTCAGCAAATTAAACTTCAAAGTATTCAAAGAGAATATATCATTCATTCAGATTTAGGATGTGTTATTTGAGTGTTCCCCTTTACTTTTTTAAAGGGTTGTCCACGTTCAAAAAATAACTGATATGATTTGTGTTTCTAGATCTCTGCTTGCTGTCATTCAACGTGAAACTTCATTGCTTACTTCCTATGGCTAAAATGTCTCGTTATATCACAAAGAGTAATCAGAGCTTTGTGTTATAACAAGCCATGCACCTGTGTGACATCACATGATCATGGACTGGTTAATATCCACAGGACGTAAACAATGAATGACAGCAAGCAGAGATATAGAAAAACATGATGAATTGATACAGAATGTATATAAGAAAATTGTAGAACTTTTCATTGCACAAAGAATATCAGTAATGTGCTGAAAGAGGAGAACCTTATTTCACCTGTTATTCTCCCTAAAGTTTCCCAAAAATGGATCTTGCTGCATCTCTGCCTATATACTGTACATATTAGTGGTGGTGCTGGGTATTGAAAATTTTCCCACTTCAGTGAAAATATTTGATGATAATGCTGATGCCCCGGGAACAATTTTGACATTGAAAGTTGTGGTCACTTTGAAATATATTATAGTGCATTGGTAGGACAAGTCTCTGTGATTCTTCTTGTGAATTTTATTATTATTTTTCAAAGAAAACACATCAGAAGAAAATCCAATAAATTGAAATCTTGCGTCTTAAGCTTTGTGAGTGTATGTGCCAGATTGAGAAAGCATATCTGGCAGTCAGTCCACTCTGCGGAAACATTTATAGTGTTCATTTAACACTTTGATCCACCCTGGACTGCCTGGAAATGAGCATTTGCTTGTTATATTTTTAGTCATTTTTATTATATGAACTCATGCCAACCCGGCCAGAGCCATTCATCTGCAGACAGCTTTTTAACTCTGCAGAGTCTTCGACCCCCATCAGTACTGGGTTATAAATGGGCGGTGGGGTGTGGAGCATTATTGTAATTCCCCTGTGAATAGAGAATACACAGGATTTGTGGGGAATCCCTTTAAATAACAGCGGTCATCATGTCTGTTTAAGGAAATATTTGCATTATTCAGAAATAATTCAGGAATTCCTCTTGGATATACAGTATATGAATGGGCGTTATTCTTGTTTCTACTGGTCGTGTCCCTGTCCATTCTGACATTGTGAGCCATGATTGTACGCTATGAAAGTGAGGATATATTCCTCTGAAAATCTTAATACAGTACCTTAAAGTATTAAATATAAAAAATGGCACACGAAGCAGATGGTCATAAGATAATTCGATTTAAATGGGACAGATCAAATCTGTGTTCAGTATTAGCCACCATAGCCCAAAAAAATAGATATAGAATGATAGTAGTGAAGAACTGTCACAAGTCAAGATATGTCTGTAATAATGAGATTATTACAAAAGTTTTGTGAATGATACAAATGTTCATTTTTACAAAGTCTACTGCATCAGGTTTTATAATGGCAATTTGCATATACTCCAGTATGTTATAAAGAGTGATCAGCTTAACAACAATTAATTGCAAAGTCAATATTTGCAATATTTACTAGAAAATGAATTTTTTCCCCCAAAACACATTTCAACTTCATTGCGGGCCTGCCTTAAAATGAGCAGCTAACATCGTTTCAGTGATTGCACCAGTAACACAGGTGTGGGTGTTGATGAGGACAGGGCTGGAGATTAGGTAAGAATCACACCACTGGACACTTTAAAAGGAGGCTGGTGCTTGGAATAATTGTTTCTCTTCTGTTAACCATGGTTATCTCTAAAGAAGCATGTGCAGTCATCATTGCACTGCAGAAAACTGGCCTAACAGGGAAGAGTATTGCAGCTAGAAAGATTGCACCTCAGTCAACAATCTATCGCAACATCAAGGAATTCAAATAGAGAGGTTCTATTGTTGCCAAAAAGGCTCCAGGGCGCCCAAGAAGGACCAGCAAGCGCCAGGACCGTCTCTTAAAAGTGTTTCAGCTTGGGGATGGGGCTCTTAGCAGTGCAGAGCTTGCTCAGGAATGGCAGCAGGCAGGTGTGAGTGCATCTGCACGCACTGTGAGACTGCGGAGACTCTTGGAGCAAGGCCTGGTGTCAAGGGCGGCAGCAAAGAAGACACTTCTCTCCAGAAAAAACATCAGGGACAGACTGATATTCTGCAAAAGGTACAGGGAGTGGACTGCTGAGAACTGGGGTAAAGTCATTTTCTCTGATGAATCCCCTTTCCGATTGTTTGGAACATCTGGAAAACAGCTTGTTCGGAGAAGACAAGGTGAGCGATACCACCAGTCTTGTCTCATGACAGCTGTAAAGCTTCTTGCAACCATTCATGTGTGGGGTTGCTTCTCAGCCAAGGGAATCGGCTCTCTCACAGTCTTGCCTAAAAACACATCCATGAATATCCACATCCAGAATGTCCTCCAAGAGCAACTTCTCCCAACCGTCCAAGAGCAGTTAGTGATCAACAATGCCTTTTCCAGCATGATGGAGCACCTAAATGGCTCAGGGAACAAAACATAGAGATTTTGGGGGATATTTATCAGGACCTCTGCGCACACCGCCAGTGGCGCAGAGGCCCTGAAATAATCGCAAATGCTAGCTTATTGCTAGCTTTTGCGATTATTTTCCCCAATCCGCCACATTCACGCCAGTGGGGCGTGACGGGGCGTGAAGGGGGGGCGCGGCCGGCCGAGTCCCCCTTTGGGTCCATGACCTGGAAACTCCCTAGATCTTAATCCTATTGAGAACTTGTGGTCAATCATCAAGAGACGGGTGGACAAACAAAAACCAACAAATTGTTACAAAATGCAAGCATTGATTGTGCAAGAATGGACGGCTATCAGTCAGGATTTGATCCAGAAGTTGGTTGAGAGCTGCCAGGGAGAATTACAGAGGTCCTGAAGAAGAAGGGTCAACAATGCAGATACTGACTTGCTACAGTAACTCATTCTAACTGTCAATAAAAGCTTTTGTTACTCATAATATGATTGCACTTGTATTTCTGTATGTGATAAAAACATTTAAAAAACACACATAAAAACCAGAGAGCAACAGAACATGTGAAAATATAATATTTGTGTCATTCTCAAAACTTTTGGCCATGACTGCATTAAATGCATAAATGTACTCATATACAATAAAAAAAGGTAAAGACTAGAGATGAGCGAGCACTAAAATGCTCGGGTACTCGTTATTCGAGACCCCCCCCGATTTCCGTCGCGTGCATGCCAGCGCCGGTGCGCCACAATCCGATCGCGTGCGCCAAAATCCTGGGGCAATTCAGGGGAAATCGGCGCAAATCGGAAATATTCGGGTAACACGTCGGGAAAAACGCGAATCGGGCCCTTAGTAAATGACCCCCATTATGGCAGATTTATTTGAACAAATCCATGAATTTCTTAATTCTTAAGATACAGCAGTGTGTAAGCGCTGTATAGAAGTATGAATTAAAGGAGTAAAATCTGGGAATAGTATACTGGTAATACTGTATGAAGGTTTCATTTACCGGAAGTAACCCCTAGGAGTATATAGACACTGTGGTGTTAATATAGTACAATATAAGAATCACTTTACACTGCTCACCTCTGATGACCACCATGAAATGAAAGTCTGGGTAAGCTCGCTGGTTCTGAAGAAGTAGAAAATTCCTCCTTCCTTTTGAATTGTGGTGTTAATAGTCATCTAGTATGATGATTTGGGTATTCTAAGGCCTTATAATTTCTGCTGATCCATGGCCGTTAAGTTGTAGTCGCCTTTCCTCGGTTGCTCCATGACCAGTAGATGAAGGATCATCCGCTTCCTTCTTTGTGTCCAAAATCGGTAGTATTTGTCGTCATCACCACTTTTGTAGATGAGCTTTTTTAGATGGTTTCATAGCAAGTATGGTTGAAAAATGTTCTTCAAATCCAACCTAGTAATTACTTGCTATGATGATCCAGAGGAAGGCGAAAAACCTCTGAGGACCATGTGTTGGTCTGTCCTTATACAAGAGGAAAAAATTCCTTCCTGACCCCATATATGGCGATCGGAGTAAATCCCTGGATTGTTGGTGCTCAAATCTATGGAGATGTAAAGTGGTGGAAATTCGGTAACCCTTAATCGGTAAAGATGGTCTAGTCCCAGTTGATAGTGGAGCGGCGTTGATTAATATAAGTCAATTACTGTAAAGATACAAATATGCATGTGTAAGTATCATCTCATCACATATATACTACACTCATGGAGTCTAAGGAGATACGTTTCTGCCTGACTTACCGATGTATGACGCCATGATCGTGAAGATATTCCAGTCCGCACACCATCTCTGCCGCAAACATTCTGTGGAGGAGAAAATAGATGATTGATCAGTGATCACATACATAATCATTCACACAACATAAGTGACCTTCCTTTGGATGTGATGATTTATCATCTTCGGAGCCCTGGTCTCAGCATCATCCAGTCTGTCTGGGATTAAATTAATTGAAAGAAGGATAGGAGCCTATCTACATATACAGAAGATCTTAGGTTGGTTCTCCAAAGTGTCTCCAAAAACCTCTGCCTTTTAAAAGTTGTGCAGATGTGTATCTAAAAGACTTCATTTTTTCTGAAGGCAAAGGGAAGTCACACCAAGGGGAAGATTTCTCAAGCTCCATCACTCCATGTTCCAGCCATTGATGTTGGCCCTGTCCATTGTGCCACACACAATATATATCAAGAGGCTCCAGCCATTCAATATATTCGAGGAGACGGGTGCACTGTCTGGTGCAGTATTCTTAAATCTGCAATGGATTTTCCGTGCTCTTTTGTTTATTAACTTATGTGTTTTGATCAAAATAAACTATAAACTAAACTCACTAGTGCATGGGGTATCATGGCCCCCGGTCATGGTGCGGTGAGCACCAGGTGGTTGATCGAGCCAGGACATGTCCTATATTTTGCCATAATACAGCGCTGGCCACTCGACTTTCAATGGAGTGGGGAGGGGCGAGGAGCGCTCGCCCCTCCTCCCCCCTGCATCCAAGCGAGTATACATTAGTGTGCATGAGGCCTAAGAATTCTTATTGCACAACATTTTATTCACTTGTGTCTAAAACTTTTCCACAACACTGCAAATTGCGCAAAAACAAGCGGAACCAGTGGTACTGCCCAAACCAAATGACTTACTGTACAACTGCAACCGAATTCTCTGTTAAGATCACATTCGCCATGAAAGCTCACTGCAGCTTTATCTCTGTAGGGTAGGAGGTCTGTATGAATGGTTAACAGTTCCTTTACCTGAGAAAATTAGATTTTTCACAGCATAAGAAAAGCAAGGAAAGGGCCCAAGAATAGAAGAGCGATTATTTTAACACATCAATATAAGGTCCTTTTATACTTTCATTCATCGGAGATCCAGAGCAGAGGGATCTCCAGCCACCTCCCCGGTGCACCCCTGATTTATGTCACTGAGAGATAATTACCTCATCTGAGATGTAATCTACAAGGATTCTCACATAACTAAATATGAAAACATTTCTAATATCCAAAAATATTCTTCATATCAGAAGGGAAATGAAAAATAGCAATTTTTATACAATTCACTGACCACAAAGCTGCTGTGTACATGACTTGATAAAGAGTTTGTGAAAAACGTTTGTGTCACCCTGAGAAATGCATCGGGTCAGATTTCACAGGGTGATAAAATGTAGAGGTACGTAAAAATCACAGCTTCCCGGATCTCATCAGCAGCACAATATGGCTTGTTACCTAAATCTTTCCAGTAAAAAGAAAACTAGCAGAGGGAGAAATAAGAGAGTTCAATAAATTTGCCAGAGGACAGTAAACAAGAAGAGATGAGGGCGGCACAGTGAAACAACCGGATTGAGATCCAATGTGGGTGCAAGCTCAATGGGCCCGACTCAAGACGCCAGGGTGATCCAAAAAAACACAGCAGGAGAGCAGCACTCCGTTATGTTCAATATTTATTTATGCATTCACAAGTGGCAATACAGTGCAACGTTTCGGCTAGCTCCATGTAGCCATTTTCAAGCAGTGTGAGTAGTGATACAAGGCGGGTTTATATCCCCCGCAGGATGTGACATCATCAGCAGCAGTGTAAACAAACAATCAGTAGAATGATACAATTCACCGGTGTATAATACATATAATAATTACGTATCAATGATATATAAGGATACGGAGCAATATATGTGACACAATAATTGAATATTAAGAGAAAATTCACCGTATTACGCCCATATGTAAATGATTGTAACAAAAGCACATGTCAGGTGGTTGCATAGCAACCACGCCAAACGCAATAGTATTATAAACACGGCGAAGAATCGTCAGGTCTCCTCCATTTTCAGGGGCCATGTTTGTCCACATCAGTGGCACTCACCTGATTCAGCGCCATTAGTTAGTAGTAGCCTTATCGTTGTTTGAGCTCCAAGCCGCGGGACTATGTGGATCTGATGACGGTGCTTGTCAGGTCATGTGCCACTACGGATCTCGCAAGATTATCTCTTGTGTCGGAGCAGTCTAAGCCAATACATTAGTGGATACACACAGGTAAGTATCAAAAAAGTGTCTTGGCACAATCTACATATGGGTCACATTGGGGTGAACCATGTAAGGGTATTACTTAACGGTCTTAAATTTGCCCCAGAACCTAAATTTAACAAGTTCCAAACCCATATTGACATTCATAATTATGTTAGGAATTTAAATAAAAAAATACTTTGCATTGATTGGACAGATTTAGTGCCCTAAACTCTGAAGTCTTTCTTCATACCAGAAAAACAGCTCAGATGAATGTGTGGATGCAGTTATCTTAGATGAATCGGAGAAAATGCAGAGAAATACTTTTATGGGCATTTTAATGAAGAGATTGGAGAATAAGCGGTTGTTGATAAAACCAGCTGACAAGAGGGGGGTGATAATGGACAGGACCGACTATGAGCTGAGCCAGATCGGCTTTTGAGCGACTCCTCCAGCTCCTCTGAAATCCAATCAAACTGAAAAAAACTACAAACACTGCTATATAGATAGAGCTAAAATTTTATGAGTAGATCTAATCAATACTAAAGAATATACCGTATATACTCGAGAATAAGCTGAGTTTTTCAGCACTAAAAATGTGCTAAAAAACTGGCTTATACTTGAGTCAGAAAAAAAATAAGGGGGCTAGCTTACTATTGGGACAGGGAGCTGTCTATATAGTGAGGCAGGGGGCTGGCTATATACTGAGGGCAGGGGTTGGATGTCTACCTACTAGGGGGGACTAATATATGCTGTCTGTGACCAATGCATTTCCCACCCTGGGCTTATACTGGAGTCAATAGGTTTTCCCAGTTTTTTTTGTGGCATATTAGGGACCTTGGCTTATTATTCGGGTCAGCTTATACTCCAGTATATACAGTAATTTTATAAATCTAATGTATTCCAGTAATATACTGTCTTTCCAAGGTCCATAAAAGTTTAGGAAAACCTTGTCTAGAGTATAAATTCATTTACCAGTCGAGTATCAGAGTATATTGACTTTTCTTTATAAAAACATGTGATAAATATAAGGTCTTATTTAATAGAGGTAGTAATAGAGTTATTTAGGGACAATGAAATTGGGAGTAAGACCCCTGCACCTGTTGCTGTGATGTGTCATTGTAGTACACCTGCATTCTGCAGGACAAGGGAGTTGAGATAATTAGCCATATTTTATCAGGAGATCAAGAAATATCATTGGAACATAAGGAGTTTATTGTGGAATCCATAAAATATTGTTTGAGGAGAAATTACTTCTGCTATGTTAGAATTTTTTACAACAAAATTTGCACCGAGTTTCGCCCATTTATATATGGAAGCCTTTAAAAATACAAAGGTTTATTAAAAAGATAATCCCTATAGAGAGTATATACATGTATACAAACGTTATATTTAACCCCTTAATGCTCTGCGCCATAGCTCTACGGCGCAGAGGTACAGGGAGTGTATGAAGAGGGCTCAAGGGCTGAGTCCTCTTCATACAAGGGTGGGGGTTGTTGCATATTGCAGCAACCCCCCCCCCCACGCTAATAACCGCGGTCGGTGCTTGCACCGATCGTGGCTTTTAACCCTTTCATTGCCGCCGGCAAAGTCGCCTGCAGCCTTAAAGATAGAGAAGCGTGGCCGCCGCCATCTTTATTCCAATCACCGCGCCCCCGAACGTCATCGGGGGGCAGCGATCGGTTGCCATGGTAGCCTCGGGTCTTCGTTTGACCCGAGGATACATGGCTTCTGCAGATTCGTTACAATGAGCCAGTGGTCATTTTAATGAATGAGCTGCAAAAATGCCATATATTGCAATACAGAAGTATTATACAGAAGTATTGCAGTATATGGTAGGAACGATCTGACCATCTAGGGTTAATGTACCCTAGATGGTCTAAAAAATAGTGAAAAAAAAAAAGAAAAAAAAAGTTGAAAAAATAAAAAAAATTAATAAAATATTAAAAATTCTAATCACCCCCCTTTCCCTAGAACTGATATAAAACATAATAAACAGTAAAAATCACAGACACATTAGATATTGCCATGTCCCAAAATGCCCGATCTATCAAAATATAAAAACGGTTATGGCCGGCGGTGACCTCCGAGACAGGAATGGCGCCCAAATATCCGAAATGCGACTTTTACACCTTTTTACATCACATAAAAAATGGAATAAAAAATGATCAAAATGTCGCACAGACCTCAAAATGGTAGCAATGAAAACGTTGTCTCATTTCGCAAAAAATGACCCTTCACACATCTCCGTGCGCCAAAGTATGAAAAAGTTATTAACTTCAGAAGATGGCAAAAAATTTTTTTTCTTTTTTGTACACATTCGTTTAATTTTTGAAAATGTATTAAAACACAAAAAAACCTCCATAAATCCAGTATCACCGCGATCGCACCAAACCAAAGAATAAAACTGAGGTGTTATTTTCAGTGCACAGTCAAAGTCGTAAAAACTGAACCCACAAGAACGTGACACGTGCGTTTTTTTTCCAATATTTCCATATTTGGAATTTTTTTTCAGCTTCACAGTACACGGCATGTTAAAATATATAACATTACAGGAAAGTAAAATTTGTTACGCACAAAATAAGCCCTCACACAGTTCTGTACACATAAAAATGAAAAAGTTATGGAGTTATGGAGTTATGAGCGAAAAAACCCTGCGTCCTTAAGGGGTTAAGACTGTATAATTTTGTGGTCAGGGTCTCAAGAAAGTTTTGTAGAGTTTATAAAATATTCAACCCAAAATTCATACAATCTAATGTTTATCTTGGAAACAAAGAAGCTGTTTAGATCTGGAAATATATTTTGAAACTATTCGAAAAATGATTTTAAAACTACTGATGTTAATAGCTTTGTAAATTATCGACGTTGCCACTATTGTCCCTGGATGGATAACATTCCAAAGGTTCAATTGAAGAGGATATATAGGAACTTTTGTAGCACAAAACATTTTTTGTGGTGCACCTTTATCATAGGGCTTGCGCCAGATTTCTGTCTCACTTTGTATGACAAATCTGGAGCACGGTCCGACTGAGCACCCGAATGCCCCCTATTTTGTGTCACCTGATGCCCAGTGCAGCTGCGCCACAAAAGAGTCTCGTGCAAGACAATAGTGGTGCAGAAACTTCTTAAATACCTGTGCAAGTAGTGTGCACTAGAAATAACATGCAAAGTCCAACAGAAAACTGTCGCAAGAGCCTTAGTAAATGTGCCCCATAGAGGAGTGTTAAGCGAAAAAGGACAAAAAACAGGACGGACACAAAAAATAATCCCTGGGGATCCTTTATTCATCACCGGGTACTGTAAAGGAGCTCTACAAGTTAAAAAGATTTTTGGGAAAAATTGGTACATTATTTCCCAGCATGACCCCGTTTTAGGTAAAATAGTAACTAATAAACCACAAATAATTTTTAGAAAGGCGCCAATGTTAGGGATATGATCACATCCAGTTATGTTAGGGACAAAGTAATGAATAAGGAAGGTGTAAAAGGTCTCTATGGGGCAGATTTATCAAGTGTCTGAAAGTCAGAATTTTTCTAGTTACCCATGGCAACCAATCACAGCTCGCCTTTAAAATATTCATGAACACTGGTAAAATGAAAGCTGAGCTGTGATTGGTTGCCATTGGTAAATAGAAATATTCTGACTTTCAGAAACTTGATAAATCTGCCCCTATGTCTGTAAAATGTAGTAGTTGTAGCTGGGATTGTTATTGTGTATAAATGCCTACTAGTATGTTAGCACCATGATCTGAAAGAAACCTGAAGAGGTGAATCCTGGGTTGGGCGAGTTGCTTGGCATTTTTATGATACCATGAGTTTGTTTTAACTCTTTTTGTAAGTATAAAAATAAAAAAAATCCTTTACTCTATGCCTGTGTAATTTGCATCATACAATTTCCCTCAGTAGCCATATATGATGTGCCAGTGCATGGACAAGCTGAGCCGAGTCAGTACGATGCAGGACAAAAGGAGCGAGGAATCCAGAAACCAGGCAGGTACGAAGAAAAAAGGTATGATAAAACTTCAATTTATTTCTTCTTCTTAAAAAAGTAATACAAAAGCTTTCTTAGAAATAGAGAAAAAACGGGGTCAAAGAGTTAGACGCGCTACATCCGAGGTGTATTATTGATTATTTTTATTGGAAATGTGACTACGCGTTTCAACGCCGTAATGGCGTCTTCATCAGGTCAATATGGATTTTTGAAGTTGGAGAGCGAGAAATGAGCCGAAAAACCCTGCGTCCTTAAGGGGTTAATATTCTATATCTGACACAGCTAATACCCTGCAATACTTCAGTAGCAATCAGATGATGAAGTTCATGTACCATGGTAGAACTAATAAAAAAGTTTAAAAAAAAATAGTTCTTAAATAAAAATAAATTACCGTATATACTGGAGTATAAGCCGACCTGAGTATAAGCCGAGACCCCTAATTTTACCACCAAAACTGGGAAAAACTACTGACTCGAGTATAAGCCGAGGGTGGGAAATGCATTGGTCATTAAACACGTTTACTGCTGATAAGCCAAAATCAGCGATCTTGATGTGTCCGGTGGCATCCCGGAGGATATTGAAGGCTTCAAGTCACTGCAGAAAAAACAGACACTTTTATTTATTTATTTTTAAATATTTCTTTATTTTATTTTACAAACAAGTATACAAACGCTAATATTTCTGTCCATGGTATTCATAGTATTCATAGTACCTACATATATAATATTAAAACATACAATTTCTTGAGCATTCGACAGACTCTGAGTAATACATTGTAGGAATGGTTTGCCCAATGGCAGCAACAAGTTAATATCCAAGATTATTCCTCAACAAACACTCATATGGTATTGTGTCTGTCTATGAATCAAGATCCACATGTGTGTCAAAAATAAAAAAAAAATACAGAAATACCTTAGCCTACAAACAATATAATCGCCCCCTACAGCACCCACCCCACCTCAGTCAGTAGAAGGAAGAGAGAAAAAAGAAAAAAAAAAAGGGAAAAAGAAAGAAAAGAAAAAAAAGTTGTATTTAAGTATGTTAGTTAATACTCTTGATTCTTACACAGCCATCTGTTATGCCAAATATCCTCTTTTCCTAGGCCTGTGCAACACCCCTGCCGATGCAAGTCAGAGGGGTTGTTGCAAATACGCCCCACCATTTAGCTTGCAGCCTGTGTAATGTCTGATCAACCCCACAGCAAGTCACTACATAACACAGGGGAACACTGCAGCGGTAGAGTCTGCCTGGTAAGGCAGGAGTTAATTGTAGAATGTGAGGTAATATGTGTCAACCAATCACATGTCTTATCCTATTGTATCTGTAAGCTGGCATGCGATTGGAGGAGGAACCACCACCTGACCAGTGGGAGTAATAAAACCCCTGGTCAGGAAAGTTCTAGAGTTAGAGTGGATTAGGGACTCAGTCAGCACACCAGACCAGATCAGACCAGTAGGTCTGTCCAGAGCAGGAGAGCCCAGCTCCCTGCCTCAGTGGAGTCAGCTAGCTAATGAGAGTAAAGGGGTATCATCCTACCTTTAAGGGTGATATCTGAAGCAACCCAGGACAAGCTGAAGCATCCTACTAGGACACAGCTATCTCCCAGCCTGCCATTGCATCTAGGCTGATGTTCCATTCCTGTGGTTCCCTCTCCAACTACATCTCCAGCATTCTACCATTTGTCAAGTCCCGTTGCTACTGTTCCTGTTGGTTCCAATAAAGAGCTGTAAGTTATTTTTGTTCAACGTCTGCCTCCATCCCGGGCACCCTATCCACCACCCAGAGACTCATACTCCGGACACCAAAGGGTTGCCCCAGGGAGAACTGCTATAGCAGCTTCTCCCTCATCATTTCTTGCCAACACCACCTGCTGGAGACCTGCCAGGCTGTAGGAAAGCCCTCCGGTTCCCCATACCAAGCACCGTGACACTAGCGTGCCTAGGCCGCAACCGCCAGCCACTCAGGTATTCCGGGCCCCGGCTGTCTCCAGGCCCCAAGGAAAGGCTAGGCCCCGGTGGGGGATGTTGCACCTGCATATTTGATTTTTTCAAAGTTTTTTATTCTATTCAGTCTATTTTCCCACTCTGCAGTGGAAAACTTTTTTGGGGACTTCCATGCATAATCACACATTGAGCAACTTGCAGTGCTATCCCCAGCCATCTAATTAGGTGTAGGGGGTGTGAGAAAGTAAGAGGTATTGTGTGGGAAAACCGCTATCTGTCCTACAGGCAGATGAAATACATGTGGTAAAAGCCCTGGGTTTGTCTGCAGTAACCCAAGGGTTAATGCACACATGATAAGCAGGAATAGTCTGTTTTGTCTGTGTTGGCCTAGCTAACACAGACACATTTGTAATGTCCGTACTGGGCCTGCTTATTATGGAGTAGGGGTAGGCTGGTAGTGGGACTCCTACTCCACCCGGGCTTCAGTCCTGGGCTTTTGTATAGCCCACAGGTGCGGGTCACAGGCTTCGTTAGGGCCTGATTTAGTCTGCAGGCCAGAAGCAGTAGGAGAGGCCCTACCTGGAGAGCTGAAAGCGAGATTGCATTCTCACAGCAAAGGTAACTGAGGGTCTCCTGTCTTGCTGCTGGCCAAGAGCGTGTGCCAGGCAGCCTGGTACCCGGACAGCTAGGTTCCGACAATTGTATTAGACAGCGCCTAGCCGGGCAGGAATTACTTTTGTAATGTTTTTGCATGTGCCTAAACCAAGGCTGAATTTGTGTTCTGTTTTGCAAGTGTGAATAAACACTTAAGTTGGACTTTTAAACCTGCGTGTGTCACTGCTTCCTGCACTGCTACCTGTCAACTACCAGAGCAATTCCCCACAGGGGCCTGTGATTTCATTTGTGTTCCCTAGAACTAAGACATCTGGTGTCATAGGAACCTTGAGACCCGTTACCCGGCATACCTCCATATGTACTTCCTCCCAAAATTTCAATACCCATTTACAATTCCAAGTCATATGTATAAAATCCGCCTTAAATTCTTGGCATTGCAAACATTTTTCTGTTTGTGCCCGCCTGAAATGATTAATATCATCCGGAGTATATTATAACCTATATATGATTTTGAATTGAATTAATCGGATTGATTCTGAACTTGCACCATTCATATTCTGAAATATATTTGTCCATTGCCTATCGGTCAAAACCCCAATATCTCTGTCCCACATACTTCTACTAGAATGCTGCCCTAAACTATGAAGGTTCTTGGTAACATATTTATATATTTTAGAAAGTAATTTTTTCCCACCCACTAATTATAATAAAATAATTCTTGACTTTTAAAATCCTTGTCTTATCCCCTAAACTCTTAATGCTGTGAGCCAGCTGAATATAGTGAAAGTAATTTTTGTTGCTTGTATTAAATGATTCTTTCAGTGCCTCGAAGGGTATTAATCTATCCTCTCTGAATAATAGTGAAATTAACTGTATTCCTTTTTTTCCCCAAAAAATATCTACCGTGAAACTGCTCTAACCCTTTTAACCCCTGATTTTGCCAAACTGGCGAGAACTAGTATTGATTTCAAACTTCTTTTTAAGCCAATGCCAAGTCTTCCTAAAACAGTGACATATTGGAAACAGAAACAGACACTTAATCAACTAATTAAACTTATATATATATATGAAGACAACTTCTGCCTGACTTACCGATGTATGACGCCATGATCGTGAAGATATTCCAGTCCGCACACCATCAGAACTCCGGCTTTGCGGACGACTCGTAGCTGCGCGCTGAAGATGTTTGGGCAGGAGGATCAAAGAGGCTACTGGGGCGTGGAGTAGCCGCACTTAGCTCCAGCTACTCCACCCCCCCAGTCAGGGTCGGACTGGGGCACCAGAGGACCGGTGAATCCTCCGGTGGGCCCCCGATACCACTGCTACGGCAGGGGCCTCCATCCCCACCTGCGGCCCCTGCTGATGCAACTCAGTGGTTAATGGTGCTGCCATTTACTATGACCGGCGACCGCTGAGCACAGGCTGTGCAAGCGGCCGGGAACTTTTCCCAACACACTTCGCACTCTGACCCCTGATGCGGGGTGATTCACCCACGCTGCCGTGCGTCTTGATCCTGTCAGTCCCAGTCCAGAGGGGAGAAGAGAAGCGGAGGACAAGATCCACATGTGTGTCAAAAATAAAAAAAAAATACAGAAATACCATAGCCTACAAACAATATAATCGCCCCCCCCCCCTTACAAAACCCACCCACCTCACCTCAGTCAGCAGAAGGAAGAGAGAAAAAAGAAAAAAAAATAGGGAAAAAGAAAGAAAAGAAAAAGAAAAAAAAAGTTGTATTTAAATATGTTAGTTAACACTGTTGATTCTTACACAGCCTTCTGTTATGCCAAATATCCTCTTTTCCTAGGCCTGCATATTTAATTTTTTCAAAGTTTTTTATTCTATTCAGTCTATTTTCCCACTCTGCAGTGGAGAACTTTTTTGGGGACTTTCCTCCCAAAATTTCAATACCCATTTACAATTCCAAGTCATATGTATAAAATCCGCCTTAAATTCTTGGCATTGCAAACATTTTTCTGTTTGTGCCCGCCTGAAATGATTAATATCATCCGGAGTATATTATAACCTATATATGATTTTGAATTGAATTAATCAGATTGATTCTGAACTTGCACCATTCATATTCTGAAATATATTTGTCCATTGCCTATCGGTCAAAACCCCAATATCTCTGTCCCACATACTTCTACTAGAATGCTGCCCTAAATTATGAAGGTTCTTGGTAACATATTTATATGTTTTAGAAAGTAATTTTTTCCCACCCACTAATTATAATAAAATAATTCTTGACTTTTAAAATCCTTGTCTTATCCCCTAAACTCTTAATGCTGTGAGCCAGCTGTATATAGAGAAAGTAATTTTTGTTGCTTGTATTAAATGATTCTTTCAGTGCCTCGAAGGGTATTAATCTATCCTCTCTGAATAATAGTGAAATTAACTGTATTCCTTTTTTTTCCCCAAAAATATCTACCGTGAAACTGCTCTAACCCTTTTAACCCCTGATTTTGCCAAACTGGTGAGAACTAGTACTGATATCAAACTTCTTTTTAACCCAATCCCAAGTCTTCCTAAAACAGTGACATATTGGAAACAGAAACAGACACTTAATCAACTAATTAAACTTATATATATATATGAAGACAACTCGTGGAGTCTCAGGAGATACGTTTCTGCCCGACTTACCGATGTATGACACCATGATCGTGAAGATATTCCAGTCCGCACACCATCAGAACGCCGGCTTTGCGGACGACTCGTAGCTGCGCGCTGAAGATGTTTGGGTAGGAGGATCAAAGAGGCTACTGGGACGTGGAGTAGCCGCACTTAGCTCCAGCTACTCCACCCCCCCAGTCAGGGTCGCACTGAGGCACTCTGGTTGAGCAGTGTAAATGAGCCATGTATGTGAGGACTGAAAATTAGAAGGGGGTCACTACTAGACTGAATATCTATAATAGGGGGGCCCATTGTACAGTAGGATTGTATATAGAATAGTAAAGGGTCACTAGAGGACTAAATATTAAGGGAGTGGGGGTGGAATTGCAGTATTTTACATTATAAGGGAAGCCATTACAGGACTGTTTACAATAAGGGGTCATTAAAGGAATATATATATATAAAGTATAGGGGTAGTAGTACTGTGATGTGCCCATATATACAGGATAGGAGTAGTAGTACTGTGTTGTGCCCATATATACAGGATAGGAGTAGTAGTACTGTGCTGTGCCCATATATACAGGATAGGAGTAAGTGTACCTGTGATGTCCCATAGATACAAGATAGTAGTATTACTGGCGTGCCATGTATCAGATAGGAGTATGTAAGTGTACTGTTCCCCTTATTACAGTATAGGAGTATAGTACTGTGTTGTGCCATATAATATTAATATGATAGTATTAGTGTACTGTACCAATATATCCAGGATAGGAGTTGTAGTATTGGTAAACCCATATACCGATTAGGAGTGTAGTCTAGATCTGTGCCCATATATACAAATAGGAGTTAAGTAATATAGTATGTTCTCTAACCATATATGACCAAAAGAAGTATAAAATTTATCAAACTTTTTTTAAAATATTTGATAAGAGGGGCCTAAATATAAGAGGAATATACTACGGGAGAGCATTATAATAAAACATCACAGTAGATATGCACTGTAAGACTGTGTATGTGAAAATGATTAATCAAAATGATATTGCTGTATTAATGTAATAACTATGGAATGAAATGATGTCCAATTTAAATATATTAGGTGTATAATTTGCTTAGTGATATTGTAATATACTGAAAGTCCCAATTAATATTTGATTTCTGGAGAGGGGGCGTCAATAGGGTTTTTGGTTAAGGGGTTATATGTGAATATTTGCTGGCGGGCATCCTAATGGGTCCATTTGTGATGGGTAACTATTATTTAGGATATATTTTACATTGTTATCCAGGTGCCTTATATTGTCATGACGTGATATTTTTAGGTTGCCATGTGTGAGATTGGCCACACAGAGATGAGATATCTGGTGGAAAATTCTCCAGTGAATGATTACACAAAGGAGAGTCATCGGCAGTTCAGTACCCACAGAGAAGACGTTGGACAGTGAGGGTTGTCAATCCCACTTCTAGTCTTAACCTAACTGTAATTACTGACCACTATCTAGACCAGGGGTCTCAAACTCATTTACCTGGGGGCCGTTGGAGTGTAATTCTGGGTATAGCCTGGGCCCATCAAGTTTTCCACACAAAATGGCGCATTACAACTAATCATTATTATTATTCCAGATTCAAATGTCATGGGTGCGTCTCCCAGTGCAAGAAAGCCCCAAGCTGGAGACGTGTTTTCTCTATGAACGCGTCCTGTGTACCCGAGGGGGTTCCCTTTAGGACTGTGGCGACCTTTTGATCACTTTTATAGCTTTTTTAAATGTTTTCAAAATGGCAAAATGTGCTATTTTCAATTTTGGGCACATTTCCGTTACGGCTTACGCAGAAAAATAAACCGTTTATAATTTCGATAGATTGGGCATTTTCTCGATGCGGTGATACCTTATGTTATCGATTTTTAACTGTTTATTGTATATTTATATCAGTTTTGCTAGGGACAGCAGCGTGATTAGAATTTTAAGAGGTTTTTTTATTAAAATTTTTTTTTTAAACTTTTTTTTATTTTTATACTATTTTCAAACCCTGTGTACTTTTACCCGAGGTGTCTGATCAATCCTTCATATACTCGGCTCATAGGTGTGGATCTTTCCCTCCTCATTCATTACAATGTGCTATCAGCACATTGCATGAAGGGGTTAAAACGAACAGCCCGATCTTCATTCTTCGGAAGACCCGAGGTGGCTACGGTCGCCGCTCCCTCGATGACGGGGAGCGACGATCCTAGGCATGGGCGTCCAACTCTTTTAGCAAGCTGCTGGTTGCGTTTGCCGGCAGCGAGTCATCTGGTGAAACAAACCCCGATTGGTGTTAGCACAGATTGCGGTGTTACTGGGAAGGGTGAGGGTCACGGGCGCTTTGTCTGGGCGCTGCAATGCAGACCAAGCGTGCCCCCCGGGGCGGCCTGCGCGTCCCATCGCATCTGACGTTTCTATTAAATTAACGTCACACCACCCGGCGACTCATTCCGATCGTCAAGGTGTTTTTCCTAGAACGCCATGCGTTGGTCGCGCAGGCCCCCCCGGGGTGGCGCGGCCTTTGTCTGCTTTTGCAAGCGCAGACAAGCGCCACGTCTGCCTCACCCTAAGTCTTTTGCTGCAATATGCAGCCAAAGACTACCCGGGGCCTTTTTTGAGGGAAGAGGGTTCAGCCGTGACCCCTCTCTATGCAGTAGGACCCGCGGTGCGCCGTGAACCAGTTAATTATTTCATATGCTTCCCCCCTCCCCACAATGAATGCTTTTATACCTCCCCAACAATGATTTATATAATATGTCTGCCCCCCCACAATGAATTATATTATGACCTCCCCAACAATGAATTCATAAATATGCCTGCCCCCACAATGAATTATATTACCCATCCCCCGACAATGAATTATATGATATCCATCCTCCCCACACGAACTTTATGATATCCTCCCCCACAATTAATTATATTATATCCTCCCCCACAATGAATTATATAAATCCCCTCCCCCACACTAATTATATAATTGCTGCCCCCACCATACAATAACTTTCATCTTCTGTTCTGCCCACGATCCCCTCTCTCCACCAATGAACGGATTTATACAATAAGCCCCCACCACATGTTTTTAGTTTTACTGCTGTGTTGATGAAAAAAAAAAAACCTCATACTCACCTCGGCTCCACTCCCGCCCGCTCTTTTTCCTGTGCTGTGCCCATATATACAGGATAGGAGTAGTAGTACTGTGCTGTGCCCATATATATACAGGATAGGAGTAGTAGTGCTCTGCTGTGCCCATATATACAGGATAGGAGTGGTAGTACTGTGCTGTGCCCATATATACAGGATAGGAGTAGTAGTACTGTGCTGTGCCCATATATACAGGATAGGAGTAGTAGTGCTCTGCTGTGCCCATATATACAGGATAGGAGTGGTAGTACTGTGCCCATATATACAGTATAGGAGTGGTAGTACAGCACATGTAGATATAATGGACTTGTGTTATATGTGCCCATATATACAGGATAGGAGTAGTAGTACTGTGCTGTGCCCATGTATACAGGATAGGAGTAGTAGTAGTGTACTGTTCCCCGTATATACAGTATAGGAGTAGTAGTACTGTGTTGTGCCCATATATATCGAATAGGAGTAGTAGTAGTGTACTGTACCAATATATACAGGATAGGAGTTGTAGTATTGGGTTAAACCCATATATACAGTATAGGAGTAGTAGTACTGATCTGTGCCCATATATACAGGATAGGAGTAGTAATAGTACTGTTCTCTACCCATATATACACAATAGAAGTATAAAATTTATCAAAACTTTTATTTAAAATATTTGATAAGAGGGGCACTAAATATAAGAGGAATAACTAGGGAGAGCATTATATAAAACATAATAAGTAGGAGCACTGTAAGACTGTGTAGTGAAAATGATTAATCAGAAATGATATGCTGTATTATGTAATAACTTATGGGAATGAATGATGTCCAATTTAAATTATTAGGTGTATAATGGCTATAGTGTATATTGTAATATACTGAAAAGTCCAATTTAATATTTGATTTCTGGAGAGGGGGCGCAATATGGGTTTTTGGTTAAGGGGGTACTTGTGAATTTTTGCGGGGGCCACAATGGGTCCATTGTGATGGGTAATATTATTTAGGATATATTTGTACATTGTTATCCAGGTGACTTATATTGTTGACTGATATTTTTAGGTTGCCCATTGTGGAGATGGCCACACAGAGATGAGATTCTGGTGGAAAATTCTCCAGTGATGAGTTACAACAAGGAGAGTCATCGTGCAGTTCAGTACCCAAGGAGAAGACGTGTGACATGTGAGGTTGTAAATCCCACTTCTGAGTCTTATAACTGTAATTACTGACCAACTATCTAGACCAGGGGTCTCAAACTCAATTTACCTGGGGGCCGTTGGAGGTAGATTCTGGGTAAGGCTGGGCCGCATCAAGTTTTCCACACAAAATGCGCTTACAAAATATCATTATTCAGATTCAAATGTCATGGCGTCTCCCAGTGCAAGGAAAGCCCCAAGCTGGGAGACGTGTTTTCTCTATGAACGCGTCCTGTGTACCGAGGGGTCCCTTTAGGACTGTGCGACCTTTTGATCACTTTTTATAGATTTTTTTAAATGTTTTCAAAATGGCAAAAAAGTGCTATTTTCAATTTTGGGCACTATTTTCCGTTACGGCTTAAGCGCAGTGAAAAACCGTTAATATATTTCGATAGATCGGGCATTTTCGGATGCGGTGATACCTAATGTGTATATGATTTTTACTGTTTATTTATATTTATATCAGTTCTAGGGAAAGCGAGGTGATTAGAATTTTTAGGGTTTTTTATTATAATTTTTTTAAAACTTTTTTTATTTTTACTATTTTTCAAACTCCCTAGGGTACTTTAACCCTAGGTTGTCTGATCAATCCTATCATATACTGCCATAGGTGGGGATTTCCCTCCTCATTCATTACAATGTGCTATCAGCACATCGCAATGAAGGGGTTAAAACGAAACAGCCTCTTCATTCTTCGGAAGACCCGAGGCTGGCGACGGATCGCCGCTCCTCGATGACGGGGAGCGACGATCCTAGGCATGGGCGCCAACATCTTTTTGAAGCTGCTGGTTGCTTTGCCGGCAGCGATCACTGTGAAATCATTTTTGTGGATCTTGGGGAGAAAATAAAAATGGGACATGGATGGAAATGGTATGAAAAGAAAATTTGCTTCATTTTTAGAAATAATATTGGATTTTTCAGCTTGGTCTAATATCGCTTTTATATTTTTCTTAAGTAGGGGAATTGGATCGTCTCTTACTACTGCATAATAGTCCTGGTCTGATAGGATATGGAGAGATTCTTCCTCATAATAGGAATATGAGAGAATTACAAGGCCACCTCCTTTGTCCGCAGGGCGGAATACTAGGTCCCTATTAGATGAAAGATTTTTGAGAGCCTGAGTCTCTTTTAGTGTAAGGTTTCCCCGTGGTCTACAGGTTGCCTTTGTAATATGTTTTTTACTATTATCTTTTACAAGAGATAGGCACTCTTCCTGGATTAGGTCATGGAACATTCTTATGTAGTGCCCCTGGTTGTGTAATGGGTAAAACCTGGATTTGTTCTGCACTTTAACTTCCCGTTTATTTTTCTCGGGGAGATCATGATTTACAGAGTCCGGACTCACAGGATTGGTCAGTAAAATTATTTACTGACTATCTTAATTCTAACAGTTGGGGAATATCTTTTGATCACTTTTTATAGATTTTTTAAAATGTTTTTCAAAATGGCAAAAAAGTGCCATTTTCAATTTTGGGCACTATTTTCCGTTACGGGTTAAGCGCAGTGAAAAACCGTTATTATATTTTGATAGATCGGGCATTTTCGGATGCGTCGATACCTAATGTGTTTATGATTTTTACTGTTTATATTTATATCAGTTCTAGGGAAAGCGGGGTGATTAGAATTTTTAGGGTTTTTTATTATAATTTTTTTTAAACTTTTTTTATTTTTACTATTTTTCAGACTCCCTAGGGTACTTTAACCCTAGGTTGTCTGATCGATCCTATCATATACTGCCATAGGTGGGGATTTTCCTCCTTATTAATTACAATGTGCTATGAAGCCTCTTCATTCTTCGGAAGACCCGAGGCTGGCGACGGATCGCCGCTCCTCGATGACGTCACGGGGAGCGACGATCCTAGGCATGGGCGCCGCCATCTTTTTGAAGCTGCTGGTTGCTTTGCCGGCAGCGATCACTGTGAAAACACCCGCGATTGGTGTTAGCACAGATTGCGGGTGTTACTGGGAAGGGTGATGTCAGACGTGGCGCTTTGCTGCGCTTGCAAATGCAGACAAAGCCGCGCCCCAATCGCATCTGCGTTTCTATTAAATTTACGCAAACCACCGGCGACTCATTCCCGATCGCAGGCGTTTCCATAGAAACGCCAATGCGATTGGTCCGCAGGCCGCCCCGGGGGGCACGGCTTTGTCTGCGTTTGCAAGCGCAGACAAAGCGCCACGTCTGACATCACCCTAAGTCTTTGCTGCAATATGCAGCAAAGACTTACCGGCTATGGAGAGGGTTCAGCCCGTGAGCCCTCTCCATGCAGTAGGACCCGCTGCGCGCCGTGAACCAGTTAATCCCCTCTCTCCACCAATGAATGATTTTATACAATAAGCCCCCACCATGTTTTTACTGCTGTTTGATGAAAGAAAAAAAAAAAAACAACCTCATACTCACCTCTGGCTCCCGCGTCTTCTTTCTTCGTCCTGCGTCCGGACAGGAAAGGGTGCGCGGCCGCGTGATGACGTCATCGCGCGGCCGCGCATCCTAGTGCATGGAGCGATGTGCGCCGGGGTTGTCTTCCGGCCACATCGCTCCAGTAATAGTGCTCGAGCGGCCGTTTCCGGCCGGACCGAGCACTAAACAGTGACGGGCAGGAGGCGAGGTTCGGGGCCTGTCGGTGGGCCCAGCTGGAGACTGAGCATTAGCGCTATTGGAGCGCCAGCCCGGGGGCCCTAACCTATAAATCCGGATGCGGGGGCCCGGCGCTAGCGCTCCAATAGCGCCAATGATGATCCGGCTCTGCCACCCAGCATGACGTGGTACCCTTACACGTCAATAGCAGTGGTTGGCTGGCCAGATCAGGTGACCCTGGAATAGACTAGCCCCTGCTCGGATCATTCTCTGTCTGGATGCCGCTAGGGAGAGAGCTGCTGCTGGTCAGGGAAAGCGTTAGGGTGTTCTATTAGAATAGTGTTAGGCAGGAGTGATTCTACAAGAACCCAACAGCCCTTCTTAGGGCTACAATAACGTTTTATTTTACTTTTTTTTTGGTTTGCCTGTGGCTGGGCTTGCTGCCATTAGTAGTGCAGCTAGTACTAGTTTGATTTGAATTAGGCACAGTCTTCTGATTTATTTATTTTTTTACGTTTATTTCTTTTTATAGCGCAAAGTAATCTGGCAAAGCAGTGTGCTTTCAGTGTAGGCTAGAAAATAGCCATAGGAGAACCCCAATGGCTTACTTAGGCCTACAATTGCGTTATATTTTTCTTTTTTTTGTTTGCTTGTGGCTGGGCTTGCTGGCATTAGTAGTGCAGCTAGTACCATATTGTGAGGAATTTGCTGGGAGACTTGCGACCGTTGTGTTTAGCTCTTAGTGACACACATATCCACCTTAAACACCGAAGTGGGACAATTTATTAGGGGTTTGATTAGAATTAGGCAGAGTCTGCTGATTTATTTTTTTTAAAATGAATGATGTCCAATTTAAATTATTAGGTGTATAATGGCTATAGTGTATATTGTAATATACTGAAAAGTCACAATGTAATATTTGATTTCTGGAGAGGGCGCAATATGGTTTTGTTAAGGGGGTATATTTGATATTTGTGCGGGGCACAATATGGTCAGTTGTGATGGGTAAATATTATTTAGGATATATTTTACATTGTTATCCAGGTGACTTTATATTGTAGTGACTGTGATATTTTTAGTTGCACAGTGTGGAGATGTGCCACACAGAGATGAAGATATCTGGTGGAAAATTCTCCAGTGATGAGTAAAAACAAGGAGAAGTCATCGTGCAGTTCAGTACCCAAAGGAGAAGACGTGTGACATGTGAGGTTGTAAATCCCACTTCTGAGTCTTATAACTGTAATTACTGACAAACTATCTAGACGATTTCGATAATGTGAGTTTCTAATCTTCTTTATGTGGTGCAGTGAAAATACGCAGGAGATGTACGGTTATTGTTAGTTATTCTTATTGGTAAGTTAGTGCTGAGCAATGACGCTTACATCCCTAATATTTATGCCCCGGTATAAAATAACCAATGATAAAATAGTGATGAAACACTGTGAATTAGGAAATATTTCTAGGTAGCGGCATGGTGGGCCCCCAGAATCAATTTCTCTGGTGGGCCCCAGGCAGCCCAGTCCGACCCTGCCCCCAGTAGCCTCTTTAGAACATTTGCATATTACCCTGATTAAAGATTAGAAAAGATAGAGGGGAGTAAAGGATTTACCCTAAAAGGGCTATTCTTACATTCGTTAGGTGCACCTACCACCGGATCTAATAGGTAGATCCTTAGTGGTAGGTTTCCTTTCAGATAATAACACATGTCCTATAATACATGATCACACAACATAAGACAATAACACATGTGCAACATCCCCCCACCGGGGCCTAGCCCTTGAGGTGAGGCCTGAGCACCAGGGCCCCGCTGAGACCGGAGTGGCTGGCGTTGGCGGCCTAGCACGCTATGTCACGTGCTTGGACGGGGTGAACCGGAGGGCTGCCTACAGCCTGGCCAGGGGTGCGCCATCAGGGTGGGTGAGAGGCTGCTATAGCGGATCTCCCTGGGGCAACCCCTTAATGTCCATAGTGTGAGTCTCTGGGTGATGGACAGGGTGCCGGTGATGAAGACAGCCGTATTAGCAGGGACCAGACGGAGACAGAAGTTGAAGAAAACAACTTACAGTTCTTTATTTGAACCGGCAGGAACCGCAGCAACGTGCCTTTAACAGGTAGATGGAGTGCTGAGATGTGAGTTGGAGGGAGCCTCAGGAGATAGTTCACCAGCCTGGATGTAGAGGGCAGGCTGGGAGGCAGCTGTGTCCTGGTAGGAAGCTTCAGCTTGTCCTGTAGGGCTTCAGGTATCACCTTTAAAGGTAAGATGATACCCCTTTTCCTCACTACACTAACTCTAGTCTAATTCTCCACTCTTCAGAGGCAGGGGCTAAGCTCTTCCTGCTCTGGTATGGGCTAGACAGAGATTTCTCACTCACTCACTGATCTCTAGGATTCTCCTACACTGGAATCTCTCTCCACTAGAATCCTCCAGAACATTCCTGGCCAGGGGGTTTTATTACCTCCCTTTGGTCAGGTGGTGGCTGCTCCTCCAATCACATCTCAGCTTACAGAGCACAGGATGTAACACATATCATTGGACAACAGCATCTTGCATCATACAAACTACTTAACCTCTGCCTTGCCAGGCAGGATTCACCACTACAATACCCCTATGTCCTATCAGGACCATGTAGTTTAATGTGGATACATGCAGGTGGGACGTATTCGCAAACACTCCCTCGCCATTGCATCGGCGAGGGTGTTGCATACCCCGGGGGCAATTGAAAGAGCCGCCCTCGGCTCGACTACAGATGGTTTGGGGCACAGAGGGGGCTAAGGGCACTTCTAGGAAGTGCAGGCTATGTGAGGTGTAGGGACAAACCGCCCATGGTCCTGGAGACAGGCACCTGGGTTGGTGTCGGACTAAGACAAAAACATGTAGCTGTATGACAGTTGGTCGCTGACGCCATTAAACCGAACTGTACAGTAGGAAAGGTGTGGTGTCATGTCCTGTAATCCACTCCTTGCACCAAGGCCTGTATATTTGTTTTATCAACACTTCTTCCCTGGCGGCAATTATATAAGGTGTCTATCTGCATTGCGTTAGCATATGCGACACAAGTACCTCCTGACTGGTATCCTTACCCATGTATGGGTGGCATCCAGGTGCTAACTCTGTAACACCCCCGGTCCCCTTAGGACCCGCAGTTTACGGACTACCCCCACGTGCAAACCTCAGTTTGAGGGATCAGGTAGCGGTCAGTGTTTTACGAGAAAGACGGTCCGACACAGCCACACTACAACCTGAAAAGCCTATGAAAGGGTTAATGCAGACTACTGGCATATATGACAGTGTGCAAACAGGTTAATTCACATTGGCTTAGGAGCCCAATGGGTACACATCTTGAACGTTACAAACGTTACAGAGGTAGATAGGCTACTCAGGGTAGCACGATAGCAAATGTCTCTTTTCCTACAAAGAAAAGGCAAAAAGAGTGCAAGCAGAATGTCCGTACCTAAAAAGGAAGGCATTAAGTGCAAAATGATAATAAATGACATTGCAACTTTTCCTGGTAGTATCTGGCAAAAGTCTCACAGAAGGTCTCTAGTGACAAAGTCCATCTTCTGGGTACAGCCCTTGATGTGGGGAAAAGTGCACTGAGATGCAAAGGGTCTCCTCTATTTGGAGAGGGACAGAGTCCTTTGAAGAAATCTCTGCTGTGGCAGAGGAAGGGGTGCTATCATAGCACATGACAGTGTATAATCTCTTGACTGAGATACGTATTCGCAAGCACTACCTCGCCATTGCATCGGCGAGGGTGTTGCATACCCCGGGGGCAATTGAAAGAGCCGCCCTCGGCTCGACTATAAATGGTATGGGGCACAGAGGGGGCTAAGGGCACTTCTAGGAAGTGCAGGCTATGTGAGGTGTAGGGACAAACCGCCCATGGTCCTGGAGACAGGCACCTGGGTTGGTGTCGGACTAAGACAAACATGTAGCTGTATGACAGTTGGTCGCTGACGCCATTAAACCGAACTGTACAGTAGGAAAGGTGTGGTGTCATGTCCTGTAATCCACTCCTTGCACCAAGGCCTGTATATTTGTTTGATCAACGCTTCTTCCCTGGCGGCAATTATATGGTGTCTATCTGCATTGCATGAGCATATGCGACACGAGTACCTCCTGACTGACAACCTTACCCATGTATGAGTGGCATCCAGGTGCTATCTCTGTAACACCCCCGGTCCCCTAAAGACCCGCAGTTTACGGACTACCCCCATGTGCAAACCTCAGTTTGAGGGATCAGATAGCGGTCAGTGTTTTACATAAAAGACGGTCCGACACAGCCACACTACAACCTGAAAAGCCTATGAAAGGGTTAATGCAGACTACTGGCAGATATGACAGTGTGCAAACATTTTTGTAAACTCACATTGGCTTAGGAGCCCAATGGGTACACATCTTAAACGTTACAAACGTTACAGATAGATAGGCTACTCAGGGTAGCACGGTAGCAAATGTCTCTTTTCCTGCAAGGGAAAGGCATAAAAGTGCAAACAGAATGTCCATACCTAAAAAGGAAGGCATTAAGTGCAAAATGATAATAAATTACATTGCAACTTTTCCTGGAGGTTGGCAAAAGTCTCTCAGAAGGTCTCTACTGACAAAGTCCATCTTCTGGGTACAGCCCTTGAGGTGGGGAAAAGTGCAATGAAGAAGCAAAGGGTCTCCTCTTTTTGGAGAGGGACAGAGTCCTTTGAAGAAATCTCTGCTGTGGCAGAGGAAGGGTGCTATCATAGCACATAATCTCTTGACTGAGATAAATAAGGGTAAGAGTCTCAGGAAAGTCTCTGGCTCTTTAGGGTTAATGGAAATAAATATACATTATGTACAATAAGCACAGTACCTGAAGTGGGCTACAGCCCTTCAGGGGTTACTCTTGCTGCTCAAGAGCAATGGCTGCAGGCATGGAAGCAGGAACTGCAGCATGGACATCATCAGCCTGGGTGAAGAAAGCAGTGTTGAGATCTGTCACCTGAAGACATCTGGTGGTAGACACTGGAACTGCTGACATGGAACACCCAGAAGCTGGAGCTGGAACAGCAGGGAGGTCATCTGCGGCGGCAGGCATCTCAGCAAAGGAAGGAGACAGGCACTTCTCTGGCTGACCTTCTGTAGCTGGGGGCGCTGTAGAGCGCATGATGATGACCGCAGGAGCCGTAACTTCTCCATTGCTGACAGCTGAAAGATTGTTGTTCCTGGACTGACCTGTAGCTCTTGGGGGCGCTGTTGCGCAGGCGGTGGTAACCTCTGTAGCTGGCAGGGCGTTCTCACCGGACAGCCTGGGCCTCTTAGCAGGTGGTCCTGGATACTCCGCAGGACGATCAGCAGCATTAGATAAGGGGTCAGGCCCCTTTAAGAGAGTCCCTTTTTTAGCCGGGCCCCCTATGGGTAGGTGTTGGCCCTCTGCAGGGAGGCCGGACTGTACCCCAGCCGGGGCTAAGGGAGATATAGTCACAGCGTATTCGCAAACACTCCCTCGCCATTGCATCGGCGAGGGTGTTGCATACCCCGGGGGCAATTGAAAGAGCCGCCCTCGGCTCGACTACAGATGGTTCGGGGCACAGAGGGGGCTAAGGGCACTTCTGGGAAGTGCAGGCTATGTGAGGTGTAGGGACAAACCGCCCATGGTCCTGGAGACAGGCACCTGGGTTGGTGTCGGACTAAGACAAAAACATGTAGCTGTATGACAGTTGGTCGCTGACGCCATTAAACCGAACTGTACAGTAGGAAAGGTGTGGTGTCATGTCCTGTAATCCACTCCTTGCACCAAGGCCTGTATATTTGTTGTATCAACACTTCTTCCCTGGCGGCAATTATATAATGTGTATATGCATTGAGTTAGCATATGCGACACGAGTACCTCCTGACTGGTATCCTTACCCATGTATGGGTGGCATCCAGGTGCTATCTTTGTAACACCCCCGGTCCCCGAAGGACCCGCAGTTTACGGACTACCCCCATGTGCAAACCTCGGTTTGAGGGATCAGGTAGCAGTCAGTGTTTTACACAAATAGACGGTCCGACACAGCCACACTACAACCTGAAAAGCCTATGAAAGGGTTAATGCAGACTACTGGCATATATGACAGTGTGCAAACATTTGGTAAATTCACATTGGCTTAGGAGCCCAATGGGTAGACATCTTAAACGTTACAAACGTTACAGAGGTAGGCTACTCAGGGTAGCAGAATAAATGTCTCTTTTCCTGCAAAGAAAAGGCATAAAAAGGTGCAAGCATAATGTCCGTACCTACAAGGAAAGGCATTAAGTGCAAAATAATAGTCAATAGACATAGCAACTTTTCCCTGGTGTATCTGGCAAAAGTCTCTCAGAAGGTCTCTAGTAACAAAGTCCATCTTCTGGGTACAGCCCTTGAGGTGGGGAAAAGTGCACTGAGATGCAAAGGGTCTCCTCTGGTGTAGAGGGACAGAGTCCTTTGAAGAAAGAAGCTCTGCTGTGGCAGAGGAAGGGTGCTATCATAGCACATGACAATGTATAATATCTTGACTGAGATAAATAAGGGTAAGAGTCTCAGGAAAGTCTCTGGCTCTTTGGGGTAAGGACAGAAATATACAATATGTACAGTACCTGAAGTGGGCTACAGCCCTTCAGGGGTTAATCTTGCTGCTCAAGAGCAATGGCTGCAGGCATGGGAGCAGGAACTGCAGCATGGACATCATCAGCCTGGGTGAAGAAAGCAGTGTTGAGATCTGTCACCTGAAGACATCTGGTGGTAGACACTGGAATTGCTGACATGGAACACCCAGAAGCTGGAGCTGGGACAGCAGGGAGGTCATCTGCGGCGGCAGGCATCTCAGCAAAGGAAGGAGGCAGGCACTTCTCTGGCTGACCTTCTGTAGCTGGGGGCGCTGTTGCGCTGGCGGTGGTAACCTCTGTAGCTGGCAGGGCGTTCTCACCGGACAGCCTGGGCCTCTTAGCAGGTGGTCCTGGATACTCCGCAGGACGATCAGCAGCATTAGATAAGGGGTCAGGCCCCTTTAAGAGAGTCCCTTTTGTAGCCGGGCCTCCTATGGGGAGATGTTGACCCTCTGCAGGGAGGCCGGACTGTACCCCAGCCGGGGCTAAGGGAGATATAGTCACAGTCACTGTGATATAGGCCCTGGGGGCCATGGTACTCACATCCGCGGTGGTCCTCAGGAGGTCCGTCATCGGAGGAGGCAGCCGCTGTGGAGAATCCGCCATTGAAGACTGCGTACAGGAGACAGCAGTAAGCGGTGCAGCAGAGGAAGGTGCCCGAGGCTTGTGGGCAGGCCATGCGACACTTGGTTCTTCATCTCGAAGGCTGTGCGGCATGTCGGCAGGACAGGAGACAGCACGTGGAGAAATCCAAGATGGCCGATTAACCTCTCTGATGCTGGATGGCGGCTGCGCTGACTCTGAGGTACCTCGTGGGTTCTCACTGGCGTTGCAGCGCGGGAGAGTTTCGTGCCAGAGGGCGGAGCTTGAGTCTTTCCCGCCAGGAGTTGTGGCGGGCTGAATTTTCTGCTGCGCCATAGCGCGCTGAGGCAGGATTCGCGCAGGGGGCGGAGCTTAGCGATGTCTCTGGGTTTCCCGCCAGTGATGGTTTTGGCGGGCTGGAATTACTTGCTGCCACGCCGGATGTAGCAGAGCTGGTACAGTTCTTGCAAGGATTAACCTCTTGAGTGCTGGAGCGGCGCTCGACAGCACGTGGCAGCAGTATAACACAGTTCAATCCAGAAACACACAATTACTTGGGCCTAAACCCGGATGGCATCAGGGTTAGGCAGCACAGTCTTTTTAATAAAGGAAAGTCTTTAATGCCGTAATAAGGCACAGAAGTATCAATCCTGTTCGTGACGCCACTTGCAACATCCCCCACCGGGGCCTAGCCCTTTGCGGTGAGGCCTGGAGTCAGCCGGGGCCCGCAGTACCGGAGTGGCTGGCGGTTGCGGCCTAAGCACGCTATTGTCACGGTGCTTGGTACGGGGGAACCGGAGGGCTGTCCTACAGCCTGGCAGGTCTCCAGCAGGGTGGTGTTGGCAAGAAATGAGGAGGGAGAGGCTGCTATAGCGGATCTCCCGGGGGCAACCCCTTAATGTCCCGAGGGTGAGTCTCTGTGTGATGGACAGGGTGCCGGTGGTGAAGGCAGCCGTATTAGCAGGGACCAGACGGAGACAGAAGTTGAAGAAAACAACTTACAGTTCTTTATTTGAACCGTCAGGAACCGCAGCAACGTGCCTTTAACAGGTAGATGGAGTGCTGAGATGTGAGTTGGAGGGAGCCTCAGGAGATAGTTCACCAGCCTGGATGTAGAGGGCAGGCTGGGAAGGCAGCTGTGTCCTGGTAGGAAGCTTCAGCTTGTCCTGTAGGGCTTCAAGTATCACCTTTAAAGGTAAGATGATACCCCTTTTCTCACTATACTAACTCTAGTCTGATACTCCACTCTTCAGAGGCAGGGGCTAGGCTTACCATTGTCTGGACACCCCCTCACTAGTGCTGTACCATTGTCTGGTAACTCCCTCACTAGTGCTGTACCATTGTCTGGTCACCTCCTCACTAGTGCTGTACCATTGTCTGGTCACCCCCTCACTAGTGCTGTACCATTGTCTGGTCACTCCCTCACTAGTGCTGTACCATTGTCTGGACACCCCCTCACTAGTGCTCTACCATTGTCTGGTCACCCCCTCACTAGTGCTGTACCATTGTCTGGAGACTCCCTCACTAGTGCTGTACCATTGTCTGGTCACCCCCTCACTAGTGCTGTACCATGGTCTGGACACCCCCTCACTAGTGCTGGACCATTGTCTGGAGACCCCCTCACTAGTGCTGTACCATTGTCTGGAGACTCCCTCACTAGTGTTGTACCATTGTCTGGAGACTCCCTCACTAGTGCTGTACCATTGTCTGGAGACTCCCTCACTAGTGCTGTACCATTGTCTGGTCACCCCCTCACTAGTGCTGTACCATTGTCTGGTCACCCCCTCACTAGTGCTGTACCATTGTCTGGTCACCCCCTCACTAGTGTTGTACCATTGTCTGGACATCCCCTCACTAGTGCTGTGCCATTGTCTGGACAACCCCTCACTAGTGCTGTACCATTGTCTGGTCACCCCCTCACTAGTGCTGTGCCATTGACTGGTCACCCCCTCACTAGTGCTGTACCATTGTCTGGAGACTCCCTCACTAGTGCTGTACTATTGTCTGGAGACCCCTCACTGGTGCTGTACCATTGTCTGGTCACCCCCTCACTAGTGCTGTGCCATTGACTGGTCACCCCCTCACTGGTGCTGTACGACTGTCTGGACACCTTCACTAGTGCTGTACCATTGTCTGGACACCTCCTCACTAGTGCTGTACCATTGTCTGGACACCCCCTCACTAGTGCTGTACCATTGTCTGGACACCCCCTCACTAGTGCTGTACCATTGTCTGGACACTCCCTCACAAGTGCTGTACCATTGTCTGGAGACCCCCCTCACTAGTGCTGTACCATTGTCTGGAGACTCATTTGTCGAGAGCTTGATCCCCATTTGTGTTATTAGTCTCCGTAACTTCGGATTTGATGGGTTCTGTAAAAATGAAAATAAAAACAATTAATATCCTTCTGTATTTTATTCCTTATTCTAATAAAGTTTAAACCTTGATCTTTAGTATTAACTGTGAAATTCTTATTATCCTGTGTACATGTGCAACATCCCCCACCGGGGCCTAGCCCTTTGCGGTGAGGCCTGAAGACAGCCGGGGCCCGCTGTACCGGAGTGGCTGGCGGTTGCGGCCTAAGCACGCTATTGTCACGGTGCTTGGTACGGGGGAACCGGAGGGCTGTCCTACAGCCTGGCAGGTCTCCAGCAGGGTGGTGTTGGCAAGAAATGATGAGGGAGAGGCTGCTATAGCGGATCTCCCTGGGGCAACCCCTTAATGTCCCGAGTGTGAGTCTCTGGGTGATGCACAGGGTGCCGGTGATGAAGGCAGCCGTATTAGCAGGGACCAGACGGAGACAGAAGTTGAAGAAAACAACTTACAGTTCTTTATTTGAACCGGCAGGAACCGCAGCAACGTGCCTTTGACAGGTAGATGGAGTGCTGAGATGTGAGTTGGAGGGAGCCTCAGGAGATAGTTCACCAGCCTGGATGTAGAGGGCAGGCTGGGAGGCAGCTGTGTCCTGGTAGGAAGCTTCAGCTTGTCCTGTAGGGCTTCAGGTATCACCTTTAAAGGTAAGATGATACCCCTTTTCCTCACTACACTAAATCTAGTCTTAGACTCCACTCTTCAGAGGCCGGGGCTAGGCTCTTCCTGCTCTGGTATGGGCTAGACTGAGATTTCTCACTCACTCACGGATCTCTAGGATTCTCCTACAACAGAATCTCTCTGAGTGTTCTGAGAGACTTCTCTCTCTCTAACTCTCTAGAATGACATACTGAAATAGTCTCCAGAACATTCCTGGCCAGGGGGTTTTATTACCTCCCTTTGGTCAGGTGGTGGCTGCTCCTCCAATCACATCTCAGCTTACAAAGGACAGGATGTAACACAGATGATTGGACAATAGCATCTTGCATCATACAAAATACTTAACTTCTGCCTTGCCAGGCAGGATTAACCACTGCAATACACCTATATCCTATAAGGACCATGTTGTGTAGTGTGATTACATGCAGGTGGGACGTATTCGCAAACACTCCCTCGCCATTGCATCGGCGAGGGTGTTGCACATGGATCTTGTGAGACTGTCAGAGAGAGAAAGACCTTGACGGCTCATCCACACGTCATACAATCTTCTATAACAAAATAACCAAACAAACTTAATGGGGCACATTTACTTACCCGGTCCAGTCGTGATCCCGCATCACGTTGTGCGATGCGGATTCGGGTCTGCCGGGATTCACTAAGGTCGTGCACCCGATATCCACCAGGTGTCGCTGCTGCGCCGAGGTCCGCCGGAGCTCACCTTCTTCTTCCTGGAGCATGTAAGTGCTGATCTTGCAACAAAAATTCTTTCTTAAATTCCGCGGTTTTCCAAATCCGTCGGGTTGTCTGACGGCCACACCCTCCAATTTCATTGCGTGAAAGCCGGCGCCGATGCGCCACAATCTGATTGCGTATAATATATGATCATATGAAATGTACCTTGTAGTTTGCATGTCAAATGGCATCCACTCTGTGATGAGATCGTGCAGGTCTCCTCCAGCCATATACACCACTACCCGGCCTGCCGCCATCATTGACATCTGACAAGTCCTCAACACTACCCGGCCTGCCGCCATCATTGACATCTGACAAGTCCCCAACACTACCCAGCCTGCCGCCATCATTGACATCAGCGCACACTGGTCTCTGCGGGCAACGTGCGGGCAACGTTTACCACTGGCATCAATTATATTCAATGAAGAACAAGATCACAAAAGAAACAGCCCCTTTATGATGCCAGCATTTGGTACCATGTGCTTATTGCCAGTACCTGGACTTGGCATAGGAAAGAGTAGCATATACATGGGCAGCATATCACAGAGTATGGCAAACTTCACATCGGCCTCCAAAAAGGTGGGATCTAAACATGGTGGAATTTGGGTTACAGGCATAGAGCACCCATAGTAGCAGCACCCATAGTAGCAGCATAAGCTTCTTACTAGTAGCTATACCACCGAATAGTAGACAAGTAAGGAGACAAGTAAGTACCCCTCTATACACATATTTGCTATATCTTTCCCATTCAATCCTGTCCTATACATTAGGAACCAAAAGTGATGTACTCCATCCGCCAATCCTTTACTAAAATTGTTCAAATTTGACATCTCCAAATTTGCGAGCAGACTTCTGCAAACATAAATCCAATGCTACATGACAATACAAGGGGCAGGGTATTCATTTATGGTACTGATCAGAAGTCATGGATGGTCCTTAGGTCTGGTCCCGCTACGACCTTTCCTATATTATTTTGTCCTCTGCCTCCATCCATTCTCCACCTCTTCCCAACGCCTGGATCCGACGCTACGGGCGACTGTCGGTGGGGGTGGGCGCCGTGAAAGACTCACTCCGTACACCAATTGTTGCCCCAGGGATAACTTCTATAGCAGCCTCTCCCTCATCTTTCTTGCATACACCCCCCTGCTGGGACCATGCCCGGCTGTAGGAAAGCCCTCTCAGTTCCCCCATAGCCACGCACCGTGGACGGCTAAGCGGCCTGATGCCCACCGCCAGCCACTCAGTTATTCCGGGCCCCCGGCTGTCTCCAGGCCCCAAGGTGAAAAGGCTAGGCAAACATATTTGTGGGATGTTTGCACCTGCATATTTGACTTTTTTCAAAGTTTTTTATTCTATTCATTCTATTTTCCGTCATCTGTTGGCACGTGGGCTAAACTGTTTTTTTTGGTGGGACTGTAATCATGCGTTTCATCACCCTTGAGCACTTGCAGTGCTATCCCCGCCATCTCATTATGTGTAGGGGGCCTGTGATTTCATTTGTGTTCCCTAGAACTAGACATCGTTCTGTTGTCCTATTGAACCGTTGAGACGAGCGCGTTTACCGGCCGGCATACCTCCATATGTAATCTGATCCTATCCTCCCAAATTTCAATACACGCATTTACCATTCCACAGTACATATGTATAAAATACATCCGCCTTAACTATCTTGGCATTGCAAAACTTTTTCGGTTTGTGGCCCCGCCTGAAACAATGGAATTAATATCATCCGGATTATTATTATAAACCTATCTATGATTTTTGAATTGAATTAATCGGATGATTCTGAACTTGCACCATTCATATTCTGAAATATATTTGGTCCATTGCCTTAAGCATCAAAACCCCAATATCTCTGTCCCACATAACTTCTACTTATGAATGCTGCCTGCCTCTAAACTATTAGGTCTTGGTAACATATTAATATAATTTTAGAAAGTAATTTTTGTCCCCACCCACTAATTATAATAAAATAATTTTCCTTGACTTTTCAAATACCTTGTCTTATCCCCTAAACTCTTTAATGCTGTGAGCCAGCTGAATATAGTGAGTAATTTTTGTTGCTTGTTTAAAATATTCTTTTCATTGCCCCTCGAAGGGTATAATTCAATCTATCCCTCATCGATGATAATCGTGAAATTAACTGTATTCCTTTTTTTTTTTCCCAAAAAATATCTAACCGTGAAACTGGCTTCTACGAAACCCTTTTAACTAACTAACCCCTGATTTTGCCAAACTGGTGAAACTAGTAACTAGATTATCAAACTTCCTTTTTAAAAAACCCAATCCCAATCTTTCCTAAACGTGACATATTGAAACAGAAACATACACTTAATCAGCTAATAAAAACTTATATATATATATATGAAAGACAAACTCCGTGGAGTCTCGGAGGATTACTTTTCTGCCCGACCCTTACCGATGTATACACACCATGATCGTGAAGATCATTCCAGTCCGCACATCCATCATACGCCTGCTTTGCGGACGACATTCGGTAGCGCGCTCTGAGAATTTTGGGTATGAAGTTCAAAGAGGCTACGGGACGGGAGTACCTGCACTAGCTTCCCGCATACTCCACCCCCCCACCCGTCAGGGTCTGACTTATGTTCCAAAATTCTGATTACCTTTTGTAAGTCCTCCTGTGGGCCCCCGCGCCACGCTATCCCATCCGTGTGTACGGCACTTCTGATCTATCTGTATCCATCCGATCCCACTTGTCTTACCCGGAAGCCGGGTGTGTGAGCGCGTTCTATACGTTTGTCTCCTCCGTTTTCTACTTTTGTTCTATATTTCGGCCATTTACTTTGACCGGCGACCGCTGAGCACAGGCTTTGCAAGCCCCCGGGAACTTTTCCCCCAGCACACGTCGCACTCTGACCCTGATGCGCCGGCAGCGGGGTGATGCAACCCACGCTGCCCGTGCGGCTTGATCCTGTCCGTCCCAGTCCAGAGGGGAGAAAGAGAAATCGGGAATGATGCGGGAGCGCTGCTACAGTAAGTGATGTTTATTATTTTATTTTAACTATTCACACTCCCCCGGGGGGGGGTTTTGAGCAGTGTAAATGAGCCATGTATGTGAGGACTGAAAATTATAAGGGGGTCACTACTAGACTGAATATCATAAATGTGGCCCATTGTACAGTAGATTGTATATCAGAATAGTAAATGGTCACTAGAGGACTAAATATTAATGGAGTGGGGGTGGCATGGCTTATTTTACATTATAAGGGAAGCCATTAAGGACTTTTTAACAATAGGGGTCCTTAAAGGACATATTATCTATATGTCATATCCATTATAGGGGTAGTAGTCCGGTGATGTGGCCCATATATACAGGATAGAGTAGGAGTACTGTGCTGTGCCCGTATATACATACGGAGTGTAGTACTCGTGCTGTGCCCATATATACCGGATTAGGAGTAGTCGTACTGTGCTGTGCCCATATCTACAAGGATAGGATTGTAGTACTGTGATATTGGCGCCATATATACAGGAATAGGAGTAGTAGTAACTGGTGCTTGTGCCCATTTATACAGGATCGATGTAGTAGTAGTGTACTGTTCCCCCGTATAATACAGTATAGGAGTGGTAGTAGTGCTTGCCCATATATACAGGATCGGAGTAATAGTACTTTGATGTGCCCATAATATACAGGATAGGAGTCGTTTAGCTGTGCTGTGCCCATGTTACAAGGATAGGAGTAGTTAGTAGTGTACTGTTCCCTTCCCCGTATATACAGTATAGGAGTAGTGTTACCGTGTTGTTCCATATATAGATCGAATTAGGAGTAGTAGTAGTTTACTGTACCACTATATACAGGATAGGAGTTGTAGTATTCGGGTTAACCCTATATACGTAAGAGTAGTAGTAACTGATCTGTGCCGCATATATATAAGGATTGGGTAGTAATTCGTAACTGTTCTCTACCCATATATACACAATAGAAGTATAAATTTATTAAAACTTTTGAAAGAGGGCACTAAATATAAGAGGAATAACTAGGGTAGAGCATTATATAAAAACATAATAGTAGGAGGCCCTTCAACTGTGTATAAGAGCTGTGAGTGAAGATGATCTAATCACGAATGATGTATGCTGCTTACTACATGCTTACATTAACCGCTTTATGGTGGAATGAATGATGTGCAGCGGTGGGGTGGATAAATTATTAGGTGTAGTAATGGCTATAGTTGTATATTGTAATCTACTGAACAGTCACAATTATATTTGGATTTCTGGAGAGGGGGCGCAATATGGTTTTGTTAAAGGGGGGTATATTTGATCTTTGTGGGGGCACAATATACATTGTGATGGTTAACTATTATTGTGAGGATATATTTTACATTTTATCCCATGTGACTTTAATATTGTAGTGACTTACTGTGATATTGTTAGTGCACAGTGTGGGAGATGTGCCACAGCGAGATGAAGATAATCTGTTGAAACATTCTCCAGTGCTGAGTAAACACCCGGGAGTCCATCGTGCAGTTCATACCCAAAAGGAGAAGACTTTTGCAGGTGGGTTGTAAATCCCACTTCTGAGTCTTTATAACTGAATTACTGACAAACTCTCTAGACGTTTCGATAATAGTGAGTTTCTAATCTCTTTATGTTGTGCAGTGAAAATACGCAAGGAGATGTACGTTCTTGTAGTTTTCTTATTGGTAGTTAGTGCTGAGCAATATGACGCCTACATCCCTAATTTTATGCCCTGGTATAAAATAACCAATGATAAAATAGTGATGAACACTGTGAATTAGGAAATATTTTCTAGGTCGCGGCATGGTGGGCCCCCAGAATCATGTCTCTGTGGGCTCCAGGCATCCCAGTCCGTACCCTCGGCCCCCAGTAGCCTCTTAGCAAATTTGCAATTACCCTGATTAAAGATTAGAAAAGATAGATGGGAGTAAAGGATTTACCCAGACAAGGGCTATTCTTACATTCGTAGGTCACCTACCACCGATCCCTAATAGGTAATATCCTTAGTGGTAGGTTTCCTTTCAGATAATAACACATGTCCATATGTATATCAATACAATATAAGATAATAACACTGTCCTATATACATGATCATACAACATAAGATAAAAAACACATGTCCTATAAACATGATCACACAACCTCCGAAATAATACACATGTCCTATAATCATTAGTTCATACAACATAAGAAATACCACATGTTCCCTATAATACTGATAATAACAACATAAACAATACCCCATGTCCTATAATACATAATCATGACACTAAGAAATAACACATTCCTAGAGTACATGAATCACCAACATAAGATATAACACATGTCCTATAATACATTATCACACAACATAAGACAATAACACATGTCCTATCTCATGATCAAACAACATAAGATAATAACACGTCCTATAATTACATGATCATACAATATAAGATAATAACACATGTCCCCTATAATCATGATCATACAATATAGGATAATAACACCTGTCTATAAATACATGATCAACAACATTTAGACAATAACACTGTCAACATCCCCCCACCGGGGCCTAGCCCTTGAGGTAAGAGCCTTGTAGTCCATGCCTGGGCCGCTGTACCCGGAGTGGCTGCGGTTGCGGCCTAAGCACGCTATTTTGTCACGGTGCTTGGTACGGGGGAACCGGAGGGCTGTCCTACTACAAGCCTGGCAGGTCCTCCAGCAGGGTGGTGTTGGCAAGAAATGTGAGGGAAGGCTGCTATAGCGGATCTCCCTGGGGCAACCCTTAATGTCCCGATGTGAGTCTCTGGGTGATGGACAGGGTGCCGGTGATGAAGGCAGCCGTATTAGCAGGGACCAGACGGAGACAGAAGTTGAAGAAACAACTTCAGTTCTTTATTTGAACCGGCAGAAAACCGCAGCAAAGTGCCTTTACAGGTGATGGAGTGCTGAGATGTGAGTTGGGAGGGAGCCTCAGGAGATAGTTCACCACCCGGATGTAGAGGGCAGGCTGGGAGGCAGCTGTGTCCTGGTAGGAAGCTTCAGCTTGTCCTGTAGGGCTTCAGGTATCACCTTTAAAGGTAGATGATACCCCTTTTCCTCACTACACTAACTTCTAGTCTAATTCTCCCTCTTCAGAGGCAGGGCTAAGCTCTTCCTGCTCTGGTTGGGCTAGACAGAGATTTCTCACTCACTCACGATTCTCTAGGATTCTCCTACAACTGGAATCTCTCTCACTAGATCCTCCAGAACATCCTGCAGTTAACCTCCCTTTGTCAGGTGGTGGCTGCTCCTCCAATCACATCTCAGCTTACAGAGCACAGGATGTAACACATATCATTGGACAACAGCATCTTGCATCATAAAACTACTTAACCTCTGCCTTGCCAGGCAGGATTCACCACTGCAATACCCCTATGTCCTAATCAGGACCATGTAGTTTATGTGGATCCTGCAGGTGGGACGTATTCCCAACACTCTCCCATCGCATCGGCCATTGCAGCGGAGGGTTTGCACATGTCCTATACTACATGATCACACAACTAAGATAATAACACATGTCCTATAATCACATGATCCACACACGATAAGATAAGAACACTGTCCTATATACATGATCACAACATACATAAGATAATAACACATGTCCTATATACATGATCACTACCAACATAAAGATAATAACACATGTCCTATAATACTGATCATCAATATAGATAATAACCATGTCCTATAATACAGATCACTACAACATAAATATAACACTTCCTATATACAGGATCATACAATATAAGATAATACACATGTCCTATAATACATGATCATACAACATAAGATAATAACACTCCATATCCTGATCCTAGCAATACTAAGATAATAACACATGTCTTAATACATGATCATACAACATAAGATAATAACATCACATGTCCTATAAACATGTCACGTCAACATAAGGACATATAACCACATGTCCTATAAAATTATCATACAGATAAGACAATACCATGTCCTATATCGACAGTGATCACAACAATGATAATAACACATGTCCTATATCTACTAATGTCATACAACATAAGATAATAACCCATGTCCTATAATACATGACATACAGACATAAGACAATAACACATGTCCTATACTACTGATCACACAACATAATATAACACATGTCCTTAATACATGATCATACAACATAAGATAATAACACATGTCCTATCATACATGAATCATACAACATAATATAATAACACGTGTCCTATAATCCATGCTCATACAATATAAGATAATTAACACATTTCCCTATAATACATGATCATACAATATAAGATAATAACCATTCCTATAATACATGATCATACAATTACGATATAACACCTGTCCTATAATACATGATCACACAACATAAGATATAATCACATGTCTATAATACATGATCATACAACATAAGATAATAACACTGTCCTAATACATGATCAACAACATAAGATAATAACACATGTCCTATAATACATGATCATACACATAAGACAATAACACAATTCCTATAATACATGATCATACCACATAATATAAAACACATGTCCTATAATACACGATCATACAATATAAATTAATAACACATGTCCCTATATACATTATCACACAACTAAGAACAATAACCCCTGTCCTATAATCCATGATCACACACAACATGATATAACACTGTCCCATAATACATGATCATACAACATAATATAATAACACATGTCCTATAATACATGATCAGACCACATAAACATAACACATGTCCTATAATACATGATCACACAACATAAGAATAATAACCCCATGTCCTTATAATACATTATCAGCCATACACCTAAGATAATAACACATGTCCTATCATACTGATCAATCAACTAAGAAATACCACATGTACTATAATACATGAATCACAACAACATAAGATAATAACACTGTCCTATAATCATGATCATACAAACATAAGAATATAACACATGTCCTATAATCATGATCATCAATATAATCATAACAAAACACACTTCCTAAATAATACATGAATCATACAATATCAGATAATAACACTGTCCTATAATACATGATCATACACATAAGATAATAACCATGTCCTAAATCCATGATCATACATATAGTCATAACAATTCGTCCATAATCTGTCATACAACAATAAGAAGACAATACACATGTCCTAAATACAATGATCACACAACATAAGATAATAACCCTGTCCCTAATACATGAATCATAACAACTAAGATAATAACACATGTCATCTAATACCTGATCATCCAACCTAATACAATAACACACTGTCCTATAATCACATGAGCATACAACTAAGATAATAACACATGTCCTATAAACATGATCACACAACATAAGATAAATAACCTGTCCCTATAATACATGATCATACAACATAAGAGATCACACAGTCCTATAATACTGCTCATACAACTAAGATAATAACACATGTCCTATAATACATGATCATACACATAGGTAATAAAACTGTCCTATAATACTGATCATAAACCAACATAAGACAATAACATGTCCTATAATACATGATCATACAACATAAGACAATAACACATTAAACTATAATACATGATTTTTTTCATCAGCATAAGATAATAACACATGTCCTATAATACATGTCACACAACATAAGGAAGATAATAACACATGTCCTATAATACATGATCATCCAACATAAGACAATAACACTTCCTATAATACATGACATACAACATAAGACAATCACACACATGTCCTATAATACTGATCATACCACATAAGACAATACACATGTCCTATAATACATGATCCATACAGCCTAAGATAATACCCTGTTCTTATACATGATCACACAACATAAGTAATAACCATGTCCTATATACATGATCACACAACAAGATATAACACTGTCCTATAATAGATGATCATACACCTAAGATAATAACACATGTCCTATAAATACCTGATCACACACAATAAGATAATAACACAACTGTCCTATAATACATGATCAACAACCTAAGAATAATAACACATGTCCTATAATATATGATCATACAACATAAGATAATAACACATGTCCTATAATACTGACACACACATAGTAATCACACTGTCCTATAATACATGATCACACACATAGATAATACACATGTCCTATACTATATGATCATACAACATAAGAATAATACAACATGTCCTATAATAATGATCACACAACATAAGATACTACACAAACATGTTCTATAATACATATCAACAACATAAGATAATACACATGTCCTAAATACATTATCATATGAAATGTACTTGTAGTTTGCATGTCAAACGGCACCACTCTGTGGTGAGATCGTGCATTGAGTCGCCTCCCCCATCAGTCCATGACAATGATGTAATTTTCGGGAGTCTCTTATATGGGCCCGCAGAGATGTAAGAACGTCATCCCAGTGCCGATCTTCAGCACTTCCACTTCTGTTTGATGTCATTTTTTCTACCTCACTTGACTTCATCATGACTTTGACGCCAGAGTTCTTCATCTGCTGGATCTGATGCCTTGAGAACCGTTGAATAGGTCAGAATTTTAAAGAAGAAGAAGAAGTCCCCTTTTTTTTAAAGATTGTCTGATGACAATAAGTCGTTTATACCATTGTGGCCCTTACCTTTCCAAAAAACGTCCCCATCTCCCAAGAAGTTTACAAATGGAGGCTGTTACGATCAATGATCTTATGAGGGTTACATGCAATTAATTATTGCAGAGCAGGTGAGCACCCTACTTGGAACTTTCTATCCACATTATACAACGTTATTTTTCCCGTGGCGCCATCCACTGCCATCTACTGGCCAAAAGGAATGTTTACACCTGTGTTCCATCATTCCTGGCACTGAAGAGTTAATGCTATCTTTATAATGTTGAAACATTCTTTCATGCAGAATCCCAGTTTGGGAGCTCAGCAAGAATATATAAATAGAGGCTTATTCTAAGGTTCTGGGATTTTTTGTCCTGGTTATTGTCTTATGACACGTGGATTGCTTACACCATCTCTGCTCTGCTGACAAGAGATTGTTCCGTGCTGCTATGCAGCAGAGCTGATCCGCTCCTCATTAAATAAAAGGAACCATTATACAAGCTCTCATCGTCTTGTGTCCCCCCTCTATCACTCATAGAACTGAAGCTCTGTGTCAACCCCCTCATCCTCATAGACTGTAAGCTCTTGTCCCCCCCCTCATCCTCATAACTGTAGTCTCTTGTGTCCCCCCCCCCCTCATCCTCATAGACTGTAAGCTCTGTGTCCCCCCTCATCCTCATAGACTGTAAGCGCTGTCCCCACCCCGTGTCCACCACCCCCCCTCCCATAGACTGTAAGCTCTTGTATTACCTCCCCATTCATCCTCATAGACTGTAGCTCTTGTGTCCCCCCCTCATCCTCAAGACTTTAAGCTCTTGTTTCCCCCCTCACTCCTCAGACTGTAAAGATCTCTGTGGTCCACCCCCTCATCCTCATAGACTGTACTGTAAGCTCTTGTGAGTCAGGCCCTCACTCGTATTGGTTCCATATGACGTCGTTTTGTATGTCTCTCCTATGGTTTGTAAAAGCGCTACTAGATATAATATAAAATTAATATATAAAGATTATTATATTACTATAAGACCCCTCCTAGAGCAGATGCAAATACAGGAAACTATCAGACGACCTATAATATTGTAGTACCCCCAAGCAGACTATAATACTGGAGACTCCCCCAGGACAGACTAGAATACATAAGACCCTCAAGAGCAGACATATAATAGTGTAGACACCCAGAGCAGAAACTAATACTGCAGACCTCCAGAACAACATATAATAGTGAAGAACCCTAAAGCAGACATATAACATGGTAACACCAACAGCAGGAGTATAAAAGTGAAAGCCCCCCCAGAACAGGAGAATAATAGTGGAAGCCGCCAATAAAGGAATATAATAGTAGAAGCCCCCCAAAGCAGGAGTATAGTAGTGGAAGCCTCCCCAGAGCAGACATAGAATCGTGGAGACCACTGGAGCAGAAGTATAATAGTGGAGACTCCCAGAGTAGACCTATACAATTGGTGGACCCTAGAGTTGGTTATAATAATGGAGACCATCAGAAGAGATTTATAATACTGGAGACCCCCAGAGAAGACAAAAAATTGAAGATGCCTCAGAGCCAACCTATAATACCAAAAGACCCTCATAGCAGACCATTAATAAAGACCTTCTATAGTGGAGACACCCGGGCAGATAATAATAGTGGAGACCTCAGAGCAGGCATGTAAATGTGGAAACCCCCAGAGAAGTAGGGAACCCCAGACCAGACATATGATCCTTTAGTGTGCCAGTGCTGCCTACAAACCAAAGTTCTCCAGATCCAGATCAAAATTAGAAAAACAAATCATCACTTGTCCAGGTTCCTCTTCTCTTTCCTGCTTCACTGCCAAGGGTTCTGATGCTGGATATATGGGTCGGCCTTAGAACCCGGGGCAGTGCAGCACCTAGAGCAGGAGAGGAGCCGAGCGGTGAGTACAGAGCAGCTGACATGTCCTCACTTCTCAGGTCCTTTCCTGCTTTGGGTGCCGCACTACCCTAGGACATCCGGTGTCAGAAGCCAGAGCAGAGCAGGAGAGGCCTGGGTTTTGGCCCACACGCTGCTGCCTGCAGAGACCAATGAGAGCTCCCGTCATTGTCCTCAAGTCCTCACCACCACCTGGCCTGCCGCCATCATGACATCTGACAAGTCCTCACACTCATACCCCCCGCTGCCGCCATCATTGACATCTGACAAGTCCTCACCACTACCCGGCCTGCCGCCATCATTGACATCTGACAAGTCCTCACCACTACCCGGCCTGCCGCCATCATTGACATCTGACAAGTCCTCAACACTACCCGGCCTGCCGCCATCATTGACATCTGACAATGTCCGCCCAACACAAACCCAGCCTGCCGCCTATCATTGACAGCTGACAAATCTTCACCACAACCCAGCCTGCGCCATCATGACCTCAACGCACATTGGTCTCTGTCTGTGCAACGTGCAAGCCACATTTGGTAGCTCTGTGGGCCATGGGTTTGTGTCAACACTCTTTACTGAATAAAACAAATTACATTCTTAAAAATGAAAATTGATTAAAAAAAGAATATCTTATTAGTATCTGCTCATGTAGTAACAAAATAGGTGATACATTCCTTTAAATTTGAAGATTGACCATTGGAGTTGATCGAAACTGGGTTATTTATGATTTTGGGTTCCTCCATATTGGCTTTGCAAAGTGTGCATGTTTTCATGGAAATCTTCTCCCATCACCACAGACCTGGTAAATCAAACATGCCCTGTCCATCTTTTACCGCTGGGGCATCAATTATATTTCAATGAAAAACAAGATCACAAATAGACAGAAGAAGCCCCTTTATGATTCCAGCATTGGCACCAGTCTTATGGCCAGTAACCTTGATTTGGCATATGAAGCGTAGCATTATACAAGGGGCAGATAATCACATCGTTATGGCAAACTCACATCGGCCTCCAAAAAGGTGGATCTAACATGGTGGAATTTGGGGTTACAGGCATGAGCACCCATAGTAAAGCATCACCCAATAGTAGCATAATAAAAAATAAAAAAAGCATAAGCTTCTTACTGTAGCTACACCACCCACCGAATAGTAGACAAGTAAGTAGACAAGTAGTACCCCATCTATAACACATATTTGACTATATCCTTTCCCATTCAAATCCTGTCCCATACATTAGGAACCAAAGTGATGTACTTTCCATCCGCCAATCCTTACTAAAATTGGTTCAAATTTGACATCTCCAAATTTGCGAGCAGACTTCTGCAAACATAACTCCACTAGCTATATACAAGCGTATTCGCAAACACTCCCTCGCCATTGCATCGGCGAGGGTGTTGCATACCCCGGGGGCAATTGAAAGAGCCGCCCTCGGCTCGACTACAGATGGTTCGGGGCACAGAGGGGGCTAAGGGCACTTCTGGGAAGTGCAGGCTATGTGAGGTGTAGGGACAAACCGCCCATGGTCCTGGAGACAGGCACCTGGGTTGGTGTCGGACTAAGACAAAAACATGTAGCTGTATGACAGTTGGTCGCTGACGCCATTAAACCGAACTGTACAGTAGGAAAGGTGTGGTGTCATGTCCTGTAATCCACTCCTTGCACCAAGGCCTGTATATTTGTTGTATCAACACTTCTTCCCTGGCGGCAATTATATAATGTGTATATGCATTGAGTTAGCATATGCGACACGAGTACCTCCTGACTGGTATCCTTACCCATGTATGGGTGGCATCCAGGTGCTATCTTTGTAACACCCCCGGTCCCCGAAGGACCCGCAGTTTACGGACTACCCCCATGTGCAAACCTCGGTTTGAGGGATCAGGTAGCAGTCAGTGTTTTACACAAATAGACGGTCCGACACAGCCACACTACAACCTGAAAAGCCTATGAAAGGGTTAATGCAGACTACTGGCATATATGACAGTGTGCAAACATTTGGTAAATTCACATTGGCTTAGGAGCCCAATGGGTAGACATCTTAAACGTTACAAACGTTACAGAGGTAGGCTACTCAGGGTAGCAGAATAAATGTCTCTTTTCCTGCAAAGAAAAGGCATAAAAAGGTGCAAGCATAATGTCCGTACCTACAAGGAAAGGCATTAAGTGCAAAATAATAGTCAATAGACATAGCAACTTTTCCCTGGTGTATCTGGCAAAAGTCTCTCAGAAGGTCTCTAGTAACAAAGTCCATCTTCTGGGTACAGCCCTTGAGGTGGGGAAAAGTGCACTGAGATGCAAAGGGTCTCCTCTGGTGTAGAGGGACAGAGTCCTTTGAAGAAAGAAGCTCTGCTGTGGCAGAGGAAGGGTGCTATCATAGCACATGACAATGTATAATATCTTGACTGAGATAAATAAGGGTAAGAGTCTCAGGAAAGTCTCTGGCTCTTTGGGGTAAGGACAGAAATATACAATATGTACAGTACCTGAAGTGGGCTACAGCCCTTCAGGGGTTAATCTTGCTGCTCAAGAGCAATGGCTGCAGGCATGGGAGCAGGAACTGCAGCATGGACATCATCAGCCTGGGTGAAGAAAGCAGTGTTGAGATCTGTCACCTGAAGACATCTGGTGGTAGACACTGGAATTGCTGACATGGAACACCCAGAAGCTGGAGCTGGGACAGCAGGGAGGTCATCTGCGGCGGCAGGCATCTCAGCAAAGGAAGGAGGCAGGCACTTCTCTGGCTGACCTTCTGTAGCTGGGGGCGCTGTTGCGCTGGCGGTGGTAACCTCTGTAGCTGGCAGGGCGTTCTCACCGGACAGCCTGGGCCTCTTAGCAGGTGGTCCTGGATACTCCGCAGGACGATCAGCAGCATTAGATAAGGGGTCAGGCCCCTTTAAGAGAGTCCCTTTTGTAGCCGGGCCTCCTATGGGGAGATGTTGACCCTCTGCAGGGAGGCCGGACTGTACCCCAGCCGGGGCTAAGGGAGATATAGTCACAGTCACTGTGATATAGGCCCTGGGGGCCATGGTACTCACATCCGCGGTGGTCCTCAGGAGGTCCGTCATCGGAGGAGGCAGCCGCTGTGGAGAATCCGCCATTGAAGACTGCGTACAGGAGACAGCAGTAAGCGGTGCAGCAGAGGAAGGTGCCCGAGGCTTGTGGGCAGGCCATGCGACACTTGGTTCTTCATCTCGAAGGCTGTGCGGCATGTCGGCAGGACAGGAGACAGCACGTGGAGAAATCCAAGATGGCCGATTAACCTCTCTGATGCTGGATGGCGGCTGCGCTGACTCTGAGGTACCTCGTGGGTTCTCACTGGCGTTGCAGCGCGGGAGAGTTTCGTGCCAGAGGGCGGAGCTTGAGTCTTTCCCGCCAGGAGTTGTGGCGGGCTGAATTTTCTGCTGCGCCATAGCGCGCTGAGGCAGGATTCGCGCAGGGGGCGGAGCTTAGCGATGTCTCTGGGTTTCCCGCCAGTGATGGTTTTGGCGGGCTGGAATTACTTGCTGCCACGCCGGATGTAGCAGAGCTGGTACAGTTCTTGCAAGGATTAACCTCTTGAGTGCTGGAGCGGCGCTCGACAGCACGTGGCAGCAGTATAACACAGTTCAATCCAGAAACACACAATTACTTGGGCCTAAACCCGGATGGCATCAGGGTTAGGCAGCACAGTCTTTTTAATAAAGGAAAGTCTTTAATGCCGTAATAAGGCACAGAAGTATCAATCCTGTTCGTGACGCCACTTGCAACATCCCCCACCGGGGCCTAGCCCTTTGCGGTGAGGCCTGGAGTCAGCCGGGGCCCGCAGTACCGGAGTGGCTGGCGGTTGCGGCCTAAGCACGCTATTGTCACGGTGCTTGGTACGGGGGAACCGGAGGGCTGTCCTACAGCCTGGCAGGTCTCCAGCAGGGTGGTGTTGGCAAGAAATGAGGAGGGAGAGGCTGCTATAGCGGATCTCCCGGGGGCAACCCCTTAATGTCCCGAGGGTGAGTCTCTGTGTGATGGACAGGGTGCCGGTGGTGAAGGCAGCCGTATTAGCAGGGACCAGACGGAGACAGAAGTTGAAGAAAACAACTTACAGTTCTTTATTTGAACCGTCAGGAACCGCAGCAACGTGCCTTTAACAGGTAGATGGAGTGCTGAGATGTGAGTTGGAGGGAGCCTCAGGAGATAGTTCACCAGCCTGGATGTAGAGGGCAGGCTGGGAAGGCAGCTGTGTCCTGGTAGGAAGCTTCAGCTTGTCCTGTAGGGCTTCAAGTATCACCTTTAAAGGTAAGATGATACCCCTTTTCTCACTATACTAACTCTAGTCTGATACTCCACTCTTCAGAGGCAGGGGCTAGGCTTACCATTGTCTGGACACCCCCTCACTAGTGCTGTACCATTGTCTGGTAACTCCCTCACTAGTGCTGTACCATTGTCTGGTCACCTCCTCACTAGTGCTGTACCATTGTCTGGTCACCCCCTCACTAGTGCTGTACCATTGTCTGGTCACTCCCTCACTAGTGCTGTACCATTGTCTGGACACCCCCTCACTAGTGCTCTACCATTGTCTGGTCACCCCCTCACTAGTGCTGTACCATTGTCTGGAGACTCCCTCACTAGTGCTGTACCATTGTCTGGTCACCCCCTCACTAGTGCTGTACCATGGTCTGGACACCCCCTCACTAGTGCTGGACCATTGTCTGGAGACCCCCTCACTAGTGCTGTACCATTGTCTGGAGACTCCCTCACTAGTGTTGTACCATTGTCTGGAGACTCCCTCACTAGTGCTGTACCATTGTCTGGAGACTCCCTCACTAGTGCTGTACCATTGTCTGGTCACCCCCTCACTAGTGCTGTACCATTGTCTGGTCACCCCCTCACTAGTGCTGTACCATTGTCTGGTCACCCCCTCACTAGTGTTGTACCATTGTCTGGACATCCCCTCACTAGTGCTGTGCCATTGTCTGGACAACCCCTCACTAGTGCTGTACCATTGTCTGGTCACCCCCTCACTAGTGCTGTGCCATTGACTGGTCACCCCCTCACTAGTGCTGTACCATTGTCTGGAGACTCCCTCACTAGTGCTGTACTATTGTCTGGAGACCCCTCACTGGTGCTGTACCATTGTCTGGTCACCCCCTCACTAGTGCTGTGCCATTGACTGGTCACCCCCTCACTGGTGCTGTACGACTGTCTGGACACCTTCACTAGTGCTGTACCATTGTCTGGACACCTCCTCACTAGTGCTGTACCATTGTCTGGACACCCCCTCACTAGTGCTGTACCATTGTCTGGACACCCCCTCACTAGTGCTGTACCATTGTCTGGACACTCCCTCACAAGTGCTGTACCATTGTCTGGAGACCCCCCTCACTAGTGCTGTACCATTGTCTGGAGACTCATTTGTCGAGAGCTTGATCCCCATTTGTGTTATTAGTCTCCGTAACTTCGGATTTGATGGGTTCTGTAAAAATGAAAATAAAAACAATTAATATCCTTCTGTATTTTATTCCTTATTCTAATAAAGTTTAAACCTTGATCTTTAGTATTAACTGTGAAATTCTTATTATCCTGTGTACATGTGCAACATCCCCCACCGGGGCCTAGCCCTTTGCGGTGAGGCCTGAAGACAGCCGGGGCCCGCTGTACCGGAGTGGCTGGCGGTTGCGGCCTAAGCACGCTATTGTCACGGTGCTTGGTACGGGGGAACCGGAGGGCTGTCCTACAGCCTGGCAGGTCTCCAGCAGGGTGGTGTTGGCAAGAAATGATGAGGGAGAGGCTGCTATAGCGGATCTCCCTGGGGCAACCCCTTAATGTCCCGAGTGTGAGTCTCTGGGTGATGCACAGGGTGCCGGTGATGAAGGCAGCCGTATTAGCAGGGACCAGACGGAGACAGAAGTTGAAGAAAACAACTTACAGTTCTTTATTTGAACCGGCAGGAACCGCAGCAACGTGCCTTTGACAGGTAGATGGAGTGCTGAGATGTGAGTTGGAGGGAGCCTCAGGAGATAGTTCACCAGCCTGGATGTAGAGGGCAGGCTGGGAGGCAGCTGTGTCCTGGTAGGAAGCTTCAGCTTGTCCTGTAGGGCTTCAGGTATCACCTTTAAAGGTAAGATGATACCCCTTTTCCTCACTACACTAAATCTAGTCTTAGACTCCACTCTTCAGAGGCCGGGGCTAGGCTCTTCCTGCTCTGGTATGGGCTAGACTGAGATTTCTCACTCACTCACGGATCTCTAGGATTCTCCTACAACAGAATCTCTCTGAGTGTTCTGAGAGACTTCTCTCTCTCTAACTCTCTAGAATGACATACTGAAATAGTCTCCAGAACATTCCTGGCCAGGGGGTTTTATTACCTCCCTTTGGTCAGGTGGTGGCTGCTCCTCCAATCACATCTCAGCTTACAAAGGACAGGATGTAACACAGATGATTGGACAATAGCATCTTGCATCATACAAAATACTTAACTTCTGCCTTGCCAGGCAGGATTAACCACTGCAATACACCTATATCCTATAAGGACCATGTTGTGTAGTGTGATTACATGCAGGTGGGACGTATTCGCAAACACTCCCTCGCCATTGCATCGGCGAGGGTGTTGCACATGGATCTTGTGAGACTGTCAGAGAGAGAAAGACCTTGACGGCTCATCCACACGTCATACAATCTTCTATAACAAAATAACCAAACAAACTTAATGGGGCACATTTACTTACCCGGTCCAGTCGTGATCCCGCATCACGTTGTGCGATGCGGATTCGGGTCTGCCGGGATTCACTAAGGTCGTGCACCCGATATCCACCAGGTGTCGCTGCTGCGCCGAGGTCCGCCGGAGCTCACCTTCTTCTTCCTGGAGCATGTAAGTGCTGATCTTGCAACAAAAATTCTTTCTTAAATTCCGCGGTTTTCCAAATCCGTCGGGTTGTCTGACGGCCACACCCTCCAATTTCATTGCGTGAAAGCCGGCGCCGATGCGCCACAATCTGATTGCGGGTATGCTGGTAATACAGAGGCTGCGGTCACACGTAACGCGGGGTATACTGGTAATACTGAGGCTGCAGTCACATGTAACGCAGGGTATGATGGTAATACTGAGGCTGCGGTCACAAGTAACACGGGGTATGCTGGTAATACACAGGCTGCGGTCACATGTAACATAGGGTATGCTGGTAATACAGAGGCTGCGGTCACACGTAACACGGGGTATGCTGGTAATACTGAGGCTGCAGTCACAGTAACGCAGGGTATGCTGGTAATACACAGGCTGCGGTCACACGTATTGCAGGGTATGCTGGTAATACTGAGGCTGCGGTCACATGTAACGCGGGGTATGCTGGTAAAACAGAGGGTGCGGTCACACGTAACACAGGGTATGCTGGTAATACTGAGCCTGGGGTCACACGTAACGCGTGGTATGCTGGTAATACAGATGCTGCGGTCACAAGTAACGCGGGGTATGCTGGTAATACTGAGGCTGCAGTCACATGTAACGCAGGGTATGATGGTAATACTGAGGCTGCGGTCACACGTAACATAGGGTATGCTGGTAATACAGAGGCTGCAGTCACACGTAACATGGGGTATGCTGGTAATACTGAGGCTGCAGTCACACGTAACGCAGGGTATGCTGGTAATACACAGGCTGCGGTCACACGTAACGCGGGGTATGCTGGTAATACTGAGGCTGCGGTCACACGTAACGCAGGGTATGCTGGTTATACCGAGGCTGCGGTCACACATAACACGGGATATGCTGGTAATACTGAGGCTGCGGTCACACGTAACACGGGGTCACATGTAACGCTTGGATTCCTTCAGCATTTGGACAATACAAGACACTGGGTGCCGTTACCGATCGCATGCGTCTGCATAGAAGCCCATGCTGCCCCCTAGCGCTTTAATTCCATTTCTAAACAGAGTCAGCGCGATACGTGTGACATCACTCCTTATTCTACATCAATACTGTAGTTGTAGTTGTAGTTCTTGAGTCCACTGTTATTCTCTATGTATGTACACATTGCAGGGATGTAATGAGGTGCACTGTGTGTGTGTAAATGTGATGCACTTTTATTTTGTACCTTTTTCTTGTGCTGGAAGCCATCAGCAGCTCCTCATCCCTCCTGAGCTCTAATGATGTAATGAGGTGCACTGTGTGTGTGTAAATGTGATGCACTTTTATTTTGTACCTTTTTCTTGTGCTGGAAGCCATCAGCAGCTCCTCATCCCTCCTGAGCTCCTGCACATGAGGGCAGCCTGTGCTGTGCCAGGGGGAGGACACTCCAGCAGCAGCTCCTCGTCCATCCTGAGCTCCTGCACATGAGTGCAGCCTGTGCTGTGCCAGGGCACCACTACCCGGCCTGCCGCCATCATTGACATCTGACAAGTCCTCAACACTACCCGGCCTGCCGCCATCATTGACATCTGACAAGTCCCCAACACTACCCAGCCTGCCGCCATCATTGACATCAGCGCACACTGGTCTCTGCGGGCAACGTGCGGGCAACGTTTACCACTGGCATCAATTATATTCAATGAAGAACAAGATCACAAAAGAAACAGCCCCTTTATGATGCCAGCATTGGGCACCATGTGCTTATTGCCAGTACCTGGATTTGGCATATGAAAGAGTAGCATATACATGGGCAGCATATCACAGAGTATGGCAAACTTCACATCGGCCTCCAAAAAGGTGGGATCTAAACATGGTGGAATTTGGGTTACAGGCATAGAGCACCCATAGTAGCAGCACCCATAGTAGCAGCATAAGCTTCTTACTAGTAGCTATACCACCGAATAGTAGACAAGTAAGATAAGCTTCTTACTAGTAGCTATACCACCGAATAGTAGACAAGTAAGTACCCCTCTATACACATATTTGCTATATCTTTCCCATTCAATCCTGTCCCATACATTAGGAACCAAAAGTGATGTACTCCATCCGCCAATCCTTTACTAAAATTGTTCAAATTTGACATCTCCAAATTTGCGAGCAGACTTCTGCAAACATAAATCCAATGCTATATGACAATACAAGGGGCAGGGTATTCATTTATGGTACTGATCAGAAGATGACAATACAAGGGGCAGGGTATTCATTTATGGTACTGATCAGAAGGAGAGCTGGACCTAAGAGGAAGAAACTGGTTATCCATGGTAGAACATACACACGACTCCTCGGGCTCCTTTGAGGGAATGCTGGGAAGTGGTGGAGCCCCCAGTTCTCCCGGTTTGGGGAACTTGTCGTTGTCTTGAGTCGATGAACTTCTCAAAGTTAGAGAGTTGCTCAAATAGTTTGGGAGACTGGACTCCTCCGCGGGGTGATAAAGAACTGTAGATTCTGTTTGAGGCGAAACCAATTTTTCTTCACTGGTTCCGTTGGATGATGCCAGTGATCATGGATGGTCCTTAGGTCTGGTCCCGCTACGACCTTTCCTATATTATTTTGTCCTCTGCCTCCATCCATTCTCCACCTCTTCCCAACGCCTGGATCCGACGCTACGGGCGACTGTCGGTGGGGGTGGGCGCCGTGAAAGACTCACTCCGTACACCAATTGTTGCCCCAGGGATAACTTCTATAGCAGCCTCTCCCTCATCTTTCTTGCATACACCCCCCTGCTGGGACCATGCCCGGCTGTAGGAAAGCCCTCTCAGTTCCCCCATAGCCACGCACCGTGGACGGCTAAGCGGCCTGATGCCCACCGCCAGCCACTCAGTTATTCCGGGCCCCCGGCTGTCTCCAGGCCCCAAGGTGAAAAGGCTAGGCAAACATATTTGTGGGATGTTTGCACCTGCATATTTGACTTTTTTCAAAGTTTTTTATTCTATTCATTCTATTTTCCGTCATCTGTTGGCACGTGGGCTAAACTGTTTTTTTTGGTGGGACTGTAATCATGCGTTTCATCACCCTTGAGCACTTGCAGTGCTATCCCCGCCATCTCATTATGTGTAGGGGGCCTGTGATTTCATTTGTGTTCCCTAGAACTAGACATCGTTCTGTTGTCCTATTGAACCGTTGAGACGAGCGCGTTTACCGGCCGGCATACCTCCATATGTAATCTGATCCTATCCTCCCAAATTTCAATACACGCATTTACCATTCCACAGTACATATGTATAAAATACATCCGCCTTAACTATCTTGGCATTGCAAAACTTTTTCGGTTTGTGGCCCCGCCTGAAACAATGGAATTAATATCATCCGGATTATTATTATAAACCTATCTATGATTTTTGAATTGAATTAATCGGATGATTCTGAACTTGCACCATTCATATTCTGAAATATATTTGGTCCATTGCCTTAAGCATCAAAACCCCAATATCTCTGTCCCACATAACTTCTACTTATGAATGCTGCCTGCCTCTAAACTATTAGGTCTTGGTAACATATTAATATAATTTTAGAAAGTAATTTTTGTCCCCACCCACTAATTATAATAAAATAATTTTCCTTGACTTTTCAAATACCTTGTCTTATCCCCTAAACTCTTTAATGCTGTGAGCCAGCTGAATATAGTGAGTAATTTTTGTTGCTTGTTTAAAATATTCTTTTCATTGCCCCTCGAAGGGTATAATTCAATCTATCCCTCATCGATGATAATCGTGAAATTAACTGTATTCCTTTTTTTTTTTCCCAAAAAATATCTAACCGTGAAACTGGCTTCTACGAAACCCTTTTAACTAACTAACCCCTGATTTTGCCAAACTGGTGAAACTAGTAACTAGATTATCAAACTTCCTTTTTAAAAAACCCAATCCCAATCTTTCCTAAACGTGACATATTGAAACAGAAACATACACTTAATCAGCTAATAAAAACTTATATATATATATATGAAAGACAAACTCCGTGGAGTCTCGGAGGATTACTTTTCTGCCCGACCCTTACCGATGTATACACACCATGATCGTGAAGATCATTCCAGTCCGCACATCCATCATACGCCTGCTTTGCGGACGACATTCGGTAGCGCGCTCTGAGAATTTTGGGTATGAAGTTCAAAGAGGCTACGGGACGGGAGTACCTGCACTAGCTTCCCGCATACTCCACCCCCCCACCCGTCAGGGTCTGACTTATGTTCCAAAATTCTGATTACCTTTTGTAAGTCCTCCTGTGGGCCCCCGCGCCACGCTATCCCATCCGTGTGTACGGCACTTCTGATCTATCTGTATCCATCCGATCCCACTTGTCTTACCCGGAAGCCGGGTGTGTGAGCGCGTTCTATACGTTTGTCTCCTCCGTTTTCTACTTTTGTTCTATATTTCGGCCATTTACTTTGACCGGCGACCGCTGAGCACAGGCTTTGCAAGCCCCCGGGAACTTTTCCCCCAGCACACGTCGCACTCTGACCCTGATGCGCCGGCAGCGGGGTGATGCAACCCACGCTGCCCGTGCGGCTTGATCCTGTCCGTCCCAGTCCAGAGGGGAGAAAGAGAAATCGGGAATGATGCGGGAGCGCTGCTACAGTAAGTGATGTTTATTATTTTATTTTAACTATTCACACTCCCCCGGGGGGGGGTTTTGAGCAGTGTAAATGAGCCATGTATGTGAGGACTGAAAATTATAAGGGGGTCACTACTAGACTGAATATCATAAATGTGGCCCATTGTACAGTAGATTGTATATCAGAATAGTAAATGGTCACTAGAGGACTAAATATTAATGGAGTGGGGGTGGCATGGCTTATTTTACATTATAAGGGAAGCCATTAAGGACTTTTTAACAATAGGGGTCCTTAAAGGACATATTATCTATATGTCATATCCATTATAGGGGTAGTAGTCCGGTGATGTGGCCCATATATACAGGATAGAGTAGGAGTACTGTGCTGTGCCCGTATATACATACGGAGTGTAGTACTCGTGCTGTGCCCATATATACCGGATTAGGAGTAGTCGTACTGTGCTGTGCCCATATCTACAAGGATAGGATTGTAGTACTGTGATATTGGCGCCATATATACAGGAATAGGAGTAGTAGTAACTGGTGCTTGTGCCCATTTATACAGGATCGATGTAGTAGTAGTGTACTGTTCCCCCGTATAATACAGTATAGGAGTGGTAGTAGTGCTTGCCCATATATACAGGATCGGAGTAATAGTACTTTGATGTGCCCATAATATACAGGATAGGAGTCGTTTAGCTGTGCTGTGCCCATGTTACAAGGATAGGAGTAGTTAGTAGTGTACTGTTCCCTTCCCCGTATATACAGTATAGGAGTAGTGTTACCGTGTTGTTCCATATATAGATCGAATTAGGAGTAGTAGTAGTTTACTGTACCACTATATACAGGATAGGAGTTGTAGTATTCGGGTTAACCCTATATACGTAAGAGTAGTAGTAACTGATCTGTGCCGCATATATATAAGGATTGGGTAGTAATTCGTAACTGTTCTCTACCCATATATACACAATAGAAGTATAAATTTATTAAAACTTTTGAAAGAGGGCACTAAATATAAGAGGAATAACTAGGGTAGAGCATTATATAAAAACATAATAGTAGGAGGCCCTTCAACTGTGTATAAGAGCTGTGAGTGAAGATGATCTAATCACGAATGATGTATGCTGCTTACTACATGCTTACATTAACCGCTTTATGGTGGAATGAATGATGTGCAGCGGTGGGGTGGATAAATTATTAGGTGTAGTAATGGCTATAGTTGTATATTGTAATCTACTGAACAGTCACAATTATATTTGGATTTCTGGAGAGGGGGCGCAATATGGTTTTGTTAAAGGGGGGTATATTTGATCTTTGTGGGGGCACAATATACATTGTGATGGTTAACTATTATTGTGAGGATATATTTTACATTTTATCCCATGTGACTTTAATATTGTAGTGACTTACTGTGATATTGTTAGTGCACAGTGTGGGAGATGTGCCACAGCGAGATGAAGATAATCTGTTGAAACATTCTCCAGTGCTGAGTAAACACCCGGGAGTCCATCGTGCAGTTCATACCCAAAAGGAGAAGACTTTTGCAGGTGGGTTGTAAATCCCACTTCTGAGTCTTTATAACTGAATTACTGACAAACTCTCTAGACGTTTCGATAATAGTGAGTTTCTAATCTCTTTATGTTGTGCAGTGAAAATACGCAAGGAGATGTACGTTCTTGTAGTTTTCTTATTGGTAGTTAGTGCTGAGCAATATGACGCCTACATCCCTAATTTTATGCCCTGGTATAAAATAACCAATGATAAAATAGTGATGAACACTGTGAATTAGGAAATATTTTCTAGGTCGCGGCATGGTGGGCCCCCAGAATCATGTCTCTGTGGGCTCCAGGCATCCCAGTCCGTACCCTCGGCCCCCAGTAGCCTCTTAGCAAATTTGCAATTACCCTGATTAAAGATTAGAAAAGATAGATGGGAGTAAAGGATTTACCCAGACAAGGGCTATTCTTACATTCGTAGGTCACCTACCACCGATCCCTAATAGGTAATATCCTTAGTGGTAGGTTTCCTTTCAGATAATAACACATGTCCATATGTATATCAATACAATATAAGATAATAACACTGTCCTATATACATGATCATACAACATAAGATAAAAAACACATGTCCTATAAACATGATCACACAACCTCCGAAATAATACACATGTCCTATAATCATTAGTTCATACAACATAAGAAATACCACATGTTCCCTATAATACTGATAATAACAACATAAACAATACCCCATGTCCTATAATACATAATCATGACACTAAGAAATAACACATTCCTAGAGTACATGAATCACCAACATAAGATATAACACATGTCCTATAATACATTATCACACAACATAAGACAATAACACATGTCCTATCTCATGATCAAACAACATAAGATAATAACACGTCCTATAATTACATGATCATACAATATAAGATAATAACACATGTCCCCTATAATCATGATCATACAATATAGGATAATAACACCTGTCTATAAATACATGATCAACAACATTTAGACAATAACACTGTCAACATCCCCCCACCGGGCCTAGCCTTGAGGTAGAGCCTTGTAGTCAGCCGGCCGCTGTCCGGAGTGGCTGCGGTTGCGTGCCTAAGCACGCTATTTGTCACGGTGCTTGGTACGGGGGAACCGGAGGGCTGTCCTACTACAAGCCTGGCAGGTCCTCCAGCAGGGTGGTGTTGGCAAGAAATGTGAGGGAAGGCTGCTATAGCGGATCTCCCTGGGGCAACCCCTTAATGTCCCGATGTGAGTCTCTGGGTGATGGACAGGGTGCCGGTGATGAAGGCAGCCGTATTAGCAGGGACCAGACGGAGACAGAAGTTGAAGAAACAACTTCAATTCTTTATTTGAACCGGCAGAAAACCGCAGCAAGTGCCTTTACAGGTGATGGAGTGCTGAGATGTGAGTTGGGAGGGAGCCTCAGGAGATAGTTCACCACCGGATGTAGAGGGCAGGCTGGGAGGCAGCTGTGTCCTGGTAGGAAGCTTCAGCTTGTCCTGTAGGGCTTCAGGTATCACCTTTAAAGGTAGATGATACCCCTTTTCCTCACTACACTAACTTCTAGTCTAATTCTCCTCTCTTCAGAGGCAGGGCTAAGCTCTTCCTGCTCTGGTTGGGCTAGACAGAGATTTCTCACTCACTCACGATTCTCTAGGATTCTCCTACAACTGGAATCTCTCTCACTAGATCCTCCAGAACATCCTGCAGTTAACCTCCCTTTGTCAGGTGGTGGCTGCTCCTCCAATCACATCTCAGCTTACAGAGCACGGATGTAACACATATCTTGGACAACAGCATCTTGCATCATAAAACTACTTAACCTCTGCCTTGCCAGGCAGGATTCACCACTGCAATACCCCTATGTCCTAATCAGGACCATGTAGTTTATGTGGATCCTGCAGGTGGGACGTATTCCCAACACTCTCCCATCGCATCGGCCATTGCAGCGGAGGGTTTGCTCATGTCCTATACTACATGATCACACAACTAAGATAATAACACATGTCCTATAATCACATGATCCACACACCATAAGATAAGAACACTGTCCTATATACATGATCACATACATACATAAGATAATAACACATGTCCTATATACATGATCACTACCAACATAAAGATAATAACACATGTCCTATAATACTGATCATCAATATAGATAATAACCATGTCCTATAATACAGATCACACAACATAAATATAACACTTCCTATATACAGGATCATACAATATAAGATAATACACATGTCCTATAATACATGATCAACAACATAAGATAATAACACTCCATATCCTGATCCTAGCAATACTAAGATAATAACACATGTCTTAATACATGATCATACAACATAAGACTAATAACATCACTTCCTATAATACACTGATCACGTTCAACATAAGGAATATACCACATGTCCCTATAATACATGTATCAACAGACATAAGACAATAACACATGTCCTATATCGACAGTGATCACACAAAATAATAACCACATTCCTATATACAATGACTACAACATAAGATAATAACACATGTCCTAAATACATGACATACAGACATAAGACAATAACACATGTCCTATACTACTGATCACACAACATAATATAACACATGTCCTTAATACATGATCATACAACATAAGATAATAACACATGTCCTATCATACATGAATCATACAACATAATATAATAACACGTGTCCTATAATCCATGCTCATACAATATAAGATAATTAACACATTTCCCTATAATACATGATCATACAATATAAGATAATAACCATTCCTATAATACATGATCATACAATTACGATATAACACCTGTCCTATAATACATGATCACACAACATAAGATATAATCACATGTCTATAATACATGATCATACAACATAAGATAATAACACTGTCCTAATACATGATCAACAACATAAGATAATAACACATGTCCTATAATACATGATCATACACATAAGACAATAACACAATTCCTATAATACATGATCATACCACATAATATAAAACACATGTCCTATAATACACGATCATACAATATAAATTAATAACACATGTCCCTATATACATTATCACACAACTAAGAACAATAACCCCTGTCCTATAATCCATGATCACACACAACATGATATAACACTGTCCCATAATACATGATCATACAACATAATATAATAACACATGTCCTATAATACATGATCAGACCACATAAACATAACACATGTCCTATAATACATGATCACACAACATAAGAATAATAACCCCATGTCCTTATAATACATTATCAGCCATACACCTAAGATAATAACACATGTCCTATCATACTGATCAATCAACTAAGAAATACCACATGTACTATAATACATGAATCACAACAACATAAGATAATAACACTGTCCTATAATCATGATCATACAAACATAAGAATATAACACATGTCCTATAATCATGATCATCAATATAATCATAACAAAACACACTTCCTAAATAATACATGAATCATACAATATCAGATAATAACACTGTCCTATAATACATGATCATACACATAAGATAATAACCATGTCCTAAATCCATGATCATACATATAGTCATAACAATTCGTCCATAATCTGTCATACAACAATAAGAAGACAATACACATGTCCTAAATACAATGATCACACAACATAAGATAATAACCCTGTCCCTAATACATGAATCATAACAACTAAGATAATAACACATGTCATCTAATACCTGATCATCCAACCTAATACAATAACACACTGTCCTATAATCACATGAGCATACAACTAAGATAATAACACATGTCCTATAAACATGATCACACAACATAAGATAAATAACCTGTCCCTATAATACATGATCATACAACATAAGAGATCACACAGTCCTATAATACTGCTCATACAACTAAGATAATAACACATGTCCTATAATACATGATCATACACATAGGTAATAAAACTGTCCTATAATACTGATCATAAACCAACATAAGACAATAACATGTCCTATAATACATGATCATACAACATAAGACAATAACACATTAAACTATAATACATGATTTTTTTCATCAGCATAAGATAATAACACATGTCCTATAATACATGTCACACAACATAAGGAAGATAATAACACATGTCCTATAATACATGATCATCCAACATAAGACAATAACACTTCCTATAATACATGACATACAACATAAGACAATCACACACATGTCCTATAATACTGATCATACCACATAAGACAATACACATGTCCTATAATACATGATCCATACAGCCTAAGATAATACCCTGTTCTTATACATGATCACACAACATAAGTAATAACCATGTCCTATATACATGATCACACAACAAGATATAACACTGTCCTATAATAGATGATCATACACCTAAGATAATAACACATGTCCTATAAATACCTGATCACACACAATAAGATAATAACACAACTGTCCTATAATACATGATCAACAACCTAAGAATAATAACACATGTCCTATAATATATGATCATACAACATAAGATAATAACACATGTCCTATAATACTGACACACACATAGTAATCACACTGTCCTATAATACATGATCACACACATAGATAATACACATGTCCTATACTATATGATCATACAACATAAGAATAATACAACATGTCCTATAATAATGATCACACAACATAAGATACTACACAAACATGTTCTATAATACATATCAACAACATAAGATAATACACATGTCCTAAATACATTATCATATGAAATGTACTTGTAGTTTGCATGTCAAACGGCACCACTCTGTGGTGAGATCGTGCATTGAGTCGCCTCCCCCATCAGTCCATGACAATGATGTAATTTTCGGGAGTCTCTTATATGGGCCCGCAGAGATGTAAGAACGTCATCCCAGTGCCGATCTTCAGCACTTCCACTTCTGTTTGATGTCATTTTTTCTACCTCACTTGACTTCATCATGACTTTGACGCCAGAGTTCTTCATCTGCTGGATCTGATGCCTTGAGAACCGTTGAATAGGTCAGAATTTTAAAGAAGAAGAAGAAGTCCCCTTTTTTTTAAAGATTGTCTGATGACAATAAGTCGTTTATACCATTGTGGCCACTTACCTTTCCAAACGTCCCCTCTCCAAGAAAGTTTACAAATTGGAGGCTGTTAAGATCAATGATCTTATGAGGGTTACATGCAATTAATTATTGCAGAGCAGGTGAGCACCCTACTTGGAACTTTTCTATCCACATTATACAACGTTATTTCCCGTGGCGCCATCCACTGCCATCTACTGGCCAAAAGGAATGTTTACACCTGTGTTCCATCATTCCTGGCACTGAAGAGTTAATGCTATCTTTATAATGTTGAAACATTCTTTCATGCAGAATCCCAGTTTGGGAGCTCAGCAAGAATATATAAATAGAGGCTTATTCTAAGGTTCTGGGATTTTTTGTCCTGGTTATTGTCTTATGACACGGTGGATTGCTTACACAACATCTCTGCTCTTGCGTACAGAGATTGTTGCCGTGCTGCTAATGCAGCAGAGCTGATCCGGCTCCTCATTAAAATGACCATTATACAAGCTCTCATACTTCTTGTGTCACCCCCTCTATCTCATAGACTGTAAGCTCTTGTGTCACCCCCTCATCCTCATAGACTGTAAGCTCTTGTCCCCCCCCTCATCCTCATAACTGTATCTCTTGTGTCCCCCCCCCCCTCATCCTCATAGACTGTAAGCTCTGTGTCCCCCCTCATCCTCATAGACTGTAAGCGCTGTCCCCACCCCGTGTCCACCACCCCCCCTCCCATAGACTGTAAGCTCTTGTATTACCTCCCCATTCATCCTCATAGACTGTAGCTCTTGTGTCCCCCCCTCATCCTCAAGACTTTAAGCTCTTGTTTCCCCCCTCACTCCTCAGACTGTAAAGATCTCTGTGGTCCACCCCCTCATCCTCATAGACTGTACTGTAAGCTCTTGTGAGCAGGGCCCTCACTCGTATTGTTCCATATGACGTCTGTATTATGCCTCCTATGGTTTGTAAAGCGCTACGGAATATAATAAAATATAATATATAAAGATTATTATATTACTACAGACCCCTCCTAGAGCAGATGCATAATACAGGAAACTATCAGACAGACCTATAATATTGTAGACCCCCAAGCAGACTATAATACTGGAGACTCCCCCAGGACAGACTAGAATACATAAGACCCTCACGAGCAGACATATAATAGTGTAGACACCCAGAGCAGAAACTAATACTGCAGACCTCCAGAACAGACATATAATAGTGAAGAACCCTAAAGCAGACATATAACAGTGGTAACACCAACAGCAGGAGTATAAAAGTGAAAGCCCCCCCAGAACAGGAGAATAATAGTGGAAGCCCCCAATAAAGGAATATAATAGTAGAAGCCCCCCAATGCAGGAGTATAGTAGTGGAAGCCCCCCCAGAGCAGACATAGAATCGTGGAGACCACTGGAGCAGAAGTATAATAGTGGAGCCTCCCAGAGTAGACCTATACAATTGGTGACCCCTAGAGTTGGTTATAATAATGGAGACCATCAGAAGAGATTTATAATACTGGAGACCCCCAGAGAAGACAAAAAACTGAAGATGCCTCAGAGCCAACCTATAATACCAAAAGACCCTCATAGCAGACCATTAATAAAGACCTTCTATAGTGGAGATACCCAGAGCAGATAATAATAGTGGAGACCTCAGAGCAGGCATGTAAATGTGGAAACCCCCAGAGAAGTAGGGAACCCAGCCAGACATATGATCCTTTAGTTGCCCAGTGCTGCCTACAAAACCAAAGTTCTCCAGATCAGATCAAAATTAGAAAAACAAATCATCACTTGTCCAGGTTCCTCTTCTCTTTCCTGCTTCACTGCCAAGGGTTCTGATGCTGGATATATGGGTCGGCCTTAGAACCCGGGGCGTGCAGCACCTAGAGCAGGAGAGGAGCCGAGCGGTGAGTACAGAGCAGCTGACATGTCCTCACTGCTCGGGTCCTTTCCTGCTTTGGGTGCTGCACTACCCTAGGACATCCGGTGTCAGAAGCCAGAGCAGAGCAGGAGAGGCCTGGGTTTTGGCCCACACGCTGCTGCCTGCAGAGACCAATGAGAGCTCCCGTCATTGTCCTCAAGTCCTCACCACCACCCGGCCTGCCGCCATCATTGACATCTGACAAGTCCTCACCACTACCCGGCCTGCCGCCATCATTGACATCTGACAAGTCCTCACCACAACCCGGCCTGCCGCCATCATTGACATCTGACAAGTCCTCACCACTACCACCCGGCCTCCGCCATCAGTGACATCTGACAGTCCTCAACACTACCCGGCCTGCCGCCATCATTGACCATCTGACAATCCCACCACAATAACCCAGCCTGCCGCCAATTGACAGCTGACAAATCTTCACCACAACCCAGCCTGCGCCATCATGACCTCAACGCACATTGGTCTCTGTCTGTGCAACGTGCAAGCCACATTTGGTAGCTCTGTGGGCCATGGGTTTGTGTCAACACTCTTTACTGAATAAAACAAATTACATTCTTAAAAATGAAAATTGATTAAAAAAAGAATATCTTATTAGTATCTGCTCATGTAGTAACAAAATAGGTGATACATTCCTTTAAATTTGAAGATTGACCATTGGAGTTGATCGAAACTGGGTTATTTATGATTTTGGGTTCCTCCATATTGGCTTTGCAAAGTGTGCATGTTTTCATGGAAATCTTCTCCCATCACCACAGACCTGGTAAATCAAACATGCCCTGTCCATCTTTTACCGCTGGGGCATCAATTATATTTCAATGAAAAACAAGATCACAAATAGACAGAAGAAGCCCCTTTATGATTCCAGCATTGGCACCAGTCTTATGGCCAGTAACCTTGATTTGGCATATGAAGCGTAGCATTATACAAGGGGCAGATAATCACATCGTTATGGCAAACTCACATCGGCCTCCAAAAAGGTGGATCTAACATGGTGGAATTTGGGGTTACAGGCATGAGCACCCATAGTAAAGCATCACCCAATAGTAGCATAATAAAAAATAAAAAAAGCATAAGCTTCTTACTGTAGCTACACCACCCACCGAATAGTAGACAAGTAAGTAGACAAGTAGTACCCCATCTATAACACATATTTGACTATATCCTTTCCCATTCAAATCCTGTCCCATACATTAGGAACCAAAGTGATGTACTTTCCATCCGCCAATCCTTACTAAAATTGGTTCAAATTTGACATCTCCAAATTTGCGAGCAGACTTCTGCAAACATAACTCCACTAGCTATATACAAGACAAGGGCAGGGTATTCATTTGGTACTGATCAGAAGGAGAGCTGACCTAAGAGGAAAAACTGTTCCATGGTATAAACATACACACGCTCCTCGGGCTCCTTTGAGGGAATGCTGAATTGGTGGAGCCTCCCGTTCTCCCGGTTTGGGGACTTGTCGTTGTCTTGAGTCGATGAACTTCTCAAAGTTAGAGAGTTGCTCAAATATTGGGAACTGGACTCCCTCACGCGGGTGATAAAGGACTGTAGATCTGTTTTCGGCGAAACCAATTTTTTTCTTTACTTGTTTCGTTGGATGATGCCAGTGACGACGTGTCGAGTAGCAGTCTACAAGAACACTGGAATTAGAAGCAATGACTTCAAGTATGTAATATACTCTCAACACCACCGCCACTTTATTAGGTACAATAGTGTCCAACTGCTCGTTAAAACACTTAATTTCTAATCAGCCAATCACATGGCGGCAACTCAGTGCATTTAGGCATGTAGACATGGTCAAGACAATCTTCCTCCGCAGTTCAAACAGAGCATCAGTATGGGGAAGAAAGGTGATTTGAGTGCCTTTCAATGTGGCATGGTTGGTGCCAGAAGGGCTGGTCTGAGTATTTCAGAAACTGTCTGATCTACTGGGATTTTCACGCACAACCATCTCTAGGGTTTACAGAGAATGGTCCGAAAAAGAAAAAACATCCAGTGGAGCGGCAGTTCTGTGGGCGAAATGCCTTGTTGATGCAGAGGTCAGAGGAGAATGGGCAGACTGGTCGAGCTGATAGAAAGACAACAGTGACTTAAATCGCCACCCGTTACAACCAAGGTAGGCAGAAGAGCATCTCTGAACGCACAGTACGTCGAACTTTGAGGAAGATGGGCCTCAGCAGCAGAAGACCACACCGGTGCACTCCTTTCAGCTAAGAACAGAGAAACTGAGGCTACAATTTGCACAAGCTCTCTTCGAATTGGACAGTAGAAGATTGGAAAAGCTGCCTGGTCTGATGAGTCTCGATTTCTGCTGCGACATTCGGATGTAGGGTCAGAATTTGGCGTCAACAACATGAAAGTGGATCCATCCTGCCTTGTATCAACGGTTCAGGCTGGGGTGGTGGTGTCACTGGTGTGTGGTGTGGGGAATATTTTTTGCACTCTTTGGGCCCTTGGTACAATTGTAGCATCGTTGCAACCACAGCCTACCTGAGTAGTGTTGCTGACCATGTCCATCCGCTTTATGACCACAATGTACCCAAATCTGATGGCTACTTTCAGCAGGATAATGCCACGTACACACAGATCTCAAATCACAATAGAGCATCTTTTTGGATGGGTGGAACGGGAGATTCGCATCATGGATGTGCAGCTGACAAATCTGCGGCAACTGTTTGATGCCATCATGTCAATATGGACCAAAATCTCTGAGGAGCTTCCAGCACCTTGTTGAATCTATGCCACGAAGAATTGAGACAGTTCTGAAGGCAAAAGGGGGTCCAACTAGCATGGCCGGTGAGTGTATGTTAGAGCTTTAAGATGATGGACTAACTATTATTGTTCTTCCCTATACACAGTTAGTGGGGGTGTGAGTGGGGCCACCCCTACCAAACACAGTATCGAACTCTCAACGATCTTGAACTGGGCTTCCATTCTCACTATTTGACTGAGGGCTGCGGCAGGATGAGCATTGGTCCTGCTGCTCCATTCAGTATTATAGGAGCATGGTAAATGCAGAGAACAGGTATCTCCAGAACCCTCCTAGATGGGGGGATTTATTACAGTGACGTACAAAAAAGATTGAAACTATGATCCTATGAGATGGCCGTGGGTTGTGTCTTTCAGTTTCTCAGTGGAAAAGAAGGTGAATACACAAAGTATTTAACTCTGACAGCCCCTTTTAAGGATCAATGAATGCACATTTTGTACTGTTGAGTTGGGTAACGGAGAAAATGTTACTCCTAACAGGGGTGTAACTAGAGGGATAGCAGCCATAACAGATGCTATGGGGCCCACAGAGTCACAGGGCCCCAGCATCTTGGGTATTGGGTTTGTAAGGGTTTCTATTGTGTTGTATGTGGTGGGTATATCCTGTATGTGTGTATTGTATGCTGTATGTCTTGTATCATTATGTGTGTTGGTCTAGATGTGTGGTGTATGTTGTGAGCTGTATGTATTTGTATATGTCTGAATGGGTGTATAAGTTAGAATATGTATGTATATATATACTGTATGTATGTATACATGGTGTGTATATACTGTATGTATGTTTTGCTGTATCTGTGTAATAGTGTGTATATGCTGAGTATATTTATGTGTATTATGAGTGTATACATGTGTGTGTACAAATATGTCTATTTTGGGGTCCATTCAGTAGAGCCCTGCCTCTCATACTTACGCCCCCTGACTCCTAAGTATGCTGGATATTTGCTTAGAGGTCCTAGCATGGCTAACTAGTATCAGAATAATAATTCTAGCCATTTTCAAGTGGGTTACCTAGCAAGGCGCCTACCACCCTGATTCTACCTATAAAGGTAAAGGGGTGGTAGGTGGATGAATGGGACGTGAGGATAGCCCTTTTTTTGGGCTAATCCTCACGTCCCGGTGTCTTTTTAAAAACTTTATTGCAGGCATATGTAAAATTTTTTATGCGGCTACTGGGGCGTGGAGTAGCCGACATGAGGCTACTAGTCGCGGCTACTCCACGCCCCAGTAGCCACGTTACTCCATCTACCATTTAATCTTCGGCGCGCAACTACGAGGAGACCCCCCGCAGCCGAAGTCGTTGCCGAAGGGACCAGGACGAGGGCACGCAGCTACGAGGAGCTGCGCGACGAAGATTAAATGGTAGGCGGAGTACGTTGGCTACTGTGGCGTGGAGTAGCCACGACTTATACCTCATGTCCGGCTATCCCCCCAGTAGCCGCATAAAAAAAAATTACATATGCCTGCATAAAGTTTTCTAAAAGACACCCGGGACGTGAGGATTAGCCCAAAAGGGCTATCCTCACGTCCCATTCATCCACCTACCACCCCTTCTACCTTATAGGTAGAATCGGAAGGTGGTAGGTTCCCTTTAAATACTGAGAAGAATCCACCACGTTTGTGCCTACTTGGAGTGAACCTTTTGTTTTCAACAATCAATGACTATGACATTGTTGAAAGAGCTTCTAATACGCCTCATCACAGGATTAGAAGCTAGAGCTACAATATATGGAAGAGAACCATCCTAAAAGCGAAGAATAGTATCTCTCAAGATAATATGGTGAAGGCAGAACTGGATCCTTTCCAGAGATTACTTTGTTCTCCTCCATGACAGATCTGCTTCTAGCTTTCCATATTCCTTTAATTTTGACTTGGACAAAGATACTGAGGTGCGTTCTAGAGAATATGGATCACGGGTACGGTGGTGGGGGGGTTGGGGGGTCATGAAGAAAAGGTGTTGCCCAAAGAAGTATGTGTGGACAACAGTCAATGTTGTTGAGTATACAGGAGGACTTGCCTCTGACTACCTAATCGAAACAAAATGGCAGACTTACATGGCAATGCATTCCTTTTAGGATTCAAGACGTGAGTTTTTCACTTCCGTAGAACCTCGTCAGAATTTTATCTATGAGAAAGTCTTGGGTTCTTTGTTGTCCTTATGGATTCAATCAAAGCATCGAGCCTTTGGATTTTGGCGCAGCCGATCCAGCATTTCTCCAGCTTTTTTCTTGCTTGTTGTTTGGCACTAATTTCCTCAGTGTCTCTATGTTGAGTATCATCTTGGAGCGTGGTAATCAAGTGTCTTCCGGCAATGAGACTTTCACATAAATAGGGGTCGTAAGCGTTCAACGGCCTACAGAGAGAAATGGGAGATGACGGGGATGCATTATTGTGTTTGGGCTCGTGGCCTTCCAACTGCTAGTATTTCTCCAGCTCCGGGTTACATACAAGATAGGGTCCGGAGGTTTGTTTCTTAAGTTGAATTTGTATGTAAGTCGAAACTGTAATTTATAATTCATTAAAGCTCATCATACAGACACCTTACAGCTGGTCAATCAGTCTGGGACTAAAGTAAAGCATCCAGAGAGCTTCACCAGAGGTCACAGTGGCGAGGGGGTCCGTCTGTAACTATGGGTTGTCTGTAAGTCAGGTTCCTTATAGGGATCGCCTGTATCTCAGTGGTGGTCCAAAGCGTTGAGCTGAGTCACAGGAGGAGTAACATAACCTTGTTACTACCACTAGGTTTCCATATAGATTAACAGAGTGATTGCCCATCTTAAAGGAGTATTACAGTCACAAACTTCATGAGTTAAGGGGTATTCTGGTCACTGTTTAGGACTACTTGCTAATCAGTGGGGGTCTCACTGATTTGGAAAACGGGGGTACACTGTAACCATACTGAATGAAGCTGTGGGGTCAACAGCTATCCGTCCTACTCCTTTCACTGTATGTCATAGCCAACTATGGAGCTCAGGTACCAAAGTCCCTCAGAGACCCACATTTGTGTGATCGTCCTCAGTTGTTATCACTAGATAGGAGACAACTTACCCGTGACCCGAAATATGCTTTTAGGTGTAAATTCACACTCCTTATCTCTTCTGATGAATCTCGTAAGACAATCGTAGGAGAACCTGTCTATAAATTAGATCTGCTTCCATTCTCATAGTAAAATACAAAAGTATTACATAGTAAGGTGCGTCTTCCTTCTCCTTCCTGAATCCCACCCCAAACCCCGTCTCAACACGTCTGTCTAGTTTAGAGAAAATCCTCCCATTACAGGTCAGATCTGTACTTGTGATGATCTATTCATCACCAGCTCCCTTCTACTTACTTCTTTCTTAATATCTGCCATAACATCTTTCACTCAGTTGGGAGTCTCTTGGAGGCACCTGAAGGCCACCACCACCCCCAGCTTGTGACGTGTCTATAGAAAGTGGTTGTTGTGGGAACCCTTTTTTTTCCCCTTGCACACACTCGCCCGCCTTTCGTTTGCATTCAATGGACTTGCAGAACTTCCTGTTACAAGTTCGGCTAGTTCTTCACTATGTTCTTGCTCCCATGTGAGATTGTAGGTGCCATTGTACCTAGTTCTTCCTCATTGTCTCGTGTTCATGGTCCTCGTCCCTTCCTTCCTGTATTTTTCAGGCTCTGATCTGACTGGTTGATACTTTGCACCAAAACTCTGCAGGAGCCCAGACCTGAACAGCAGGTGTCCATCACAGTCACTGCACGAGGCTTGAAAGCCACATGAATCCAGATGTATAACTCAATAAGGGCAGGGTCTGGGCAGACTTTTCTTATAGTAACTTTTACTCCTTTCGATCTTTACTTTAGCGTTGGGGCGTACGGTTAAGATAGAGGCAGACTAGACTCTGGCTAGTATCTATAAACTGCAATAAGGCTCAAGGTTAGTAGCATCTTTTCCTCCACACTTCCGTCGCGTTTAGTTCATCAAGACAACATTTAGGTGCGTCTTAAAAAAATCTTGGTGCTGTAATGATTTGGGAGATTTATTCTGCCCTGGCAATGGTTTTCTGTTGAATGCATATGTGTTTACAGCTAAATGCTTGTGATGCTCCAAGACCGGCATTGAATATAAATACAAATTCCGATAAGGATTAAAGTGCTGAATTCACATGTTCCAAATTACTGCTTTAAGAACCACAAAACACCGAAGCAGGGAAGGGCTTGGCCCGATCATATTTTACATACGTGGATATGTGGTCCAGATCTTCTTCCAAATGAAAGCTACCGATCGCACATCTGTTTCCACTGAAGCACCATCCCATATATTGAGCTAAGCAGCAGTACACCCCATACATGAGCTAACAGCAGTATACAACACCCATAACATGAAGCTACATCCACAAATGGAGATACATACGCATTGGGCAGATTTTACTTACCCGGCTCCATTCGCGATCCATCGGCGGTTTCCTCCGACTCTGATTTCTTGTCTGGTGTCTCGCCGGCGATTCACAAATGGTAGCCGCTCTGAAGCCCTCCCACTCAGCCCCCGCCCCGCCTTGGTCCCTCCCGTGAGTTCACCAAGCTATCCTGGGTGCATGGTAAGTGCGTATCAAGCGACACCCATTGTTTTTTTTTAATACGTGCAATTTTTTTCCGAATCTGTCGGGCTCTCTGACGGCCACGACCCCCCGTTTTCCTCGCAGATCGCTGCATTCCGGCGCGTGCGCCACAATCCGAGATCCGATCGCTGGCGCCAAATACCCAGGGCAATTCAGGGAAAACGGTATATTCGGGAAACACGCCAACGGACGTCGGAAAAAAACGGCGATCATTCATGGAGCTACAGTATAGTACCAACACACACAGCATACATGAACATCCATCCGCAGTGAAGAAAGCCATACATGTAGCTATAGTCTGCAGTACCACAACCATGCACGTAGCTGCAGTTGTAGTACACCACAGCCATACTAAAGCGCAGCACCATGTACCACAATTCCATGGGCTACAGCAGCATACACACACAGCCTACATAAAGGCACAATGACAGTACACAGCCTTCATGGTGCTACAAGCAGCAGTACAAAGCCTACATTAAGATCATCACCATTACACAGCCATACATAAGAAAGGCCAATGACAGTACACAGCCATTCATGTCTACAGCAGCGGAACAAAGGCATAATGGTGCACACAGCAGCATCAAAAGCCATACGTGGAGCTCCAGATGAAGTAATACATTAGCAGTGCACAAACTACATTGAGATGGCACATCACACGACAGACATACCTGGAGATGCAATCATCAGTAGACAGACGTAAGTGGAAAAAACAGCAGTAAACTTCCATACCAGATCTAGAAGCGGCAGTACAACAACATATATGGAGCTACTACATCCAGGACGTGTCATGTTCCAGAATGAACGAACTGTAGTTTTATGGTTGCAGTCCCTTGTCCTCCCGTGGGATCCGCTGCCTAAAGCTTTATAACACCAAGGTCAACCCATTTCCATGGGGCCAAGCGATTTCGGCACACCTACATAACATCGGAGTGCCCCAGGGATATTACGAACAACCGCAGTATCTTCGCTCCTTTCTTGCGATCCACCTGCCGGATACCTGCCCATCGACTAAGAAGCCCGTTCCTCTGCAACCCATCACCGTACCCTAGACAAGCACTATGTTAGATTTCACTCGGGTTACCAAAAGGGAATCCAGCCTGCCCCAAGCCAAAAGGCTAGGCCCGTTGGGGGATGTTGCAGATGCAATTCATTATACACCTATTACATGTTAAACCTGTATATACACCCACATCACATATTACACCACATCATAGGGACATGTAGGAATTAAATATTACATATACCAACAGTCATATGGAACAATATGAGTGAGGGCCCTAACACAAGAGCTTACAGACTATCGAGATTGGAGGGGCGGTGACACAGAAGCTTACAGTCTTGAGCATGAGGGGGGTGACACAAAGCTTAAGTCTATGAGGATGGGGGTGAACCAGAGCTATACAGCTTATGAGGAAGATGAGGGGGTATACAAAGAGACTTACAGTCTATGAGGATGAGGGGTTGTACACAAGAGATCTTACGCGTCTATGAGGATGGAGGGGTGGTAACAGGAGCTTACAGTCTTGGATGAGGGGGGGTGACACCAGAGCTTACAGTCAGGAGGATGAAGGGGTTGACACACGAGCTTACAGTCTGGAGATGAGGGGTGGGGACACAAGAGCTTACATCTATGAGGATGAGGGGGGGGGGTGAAGGGTACAAGAGCTTACAGTCTATCGATGGCATAGGAGGGTCGTCCGCGGGGGGGGGTTGACATTCAAGAGCCTTAAAGCGTCTTATAGGAGTGATGAGGGGGGGACAAGAGCTTACAGTCTATGGGATGAGGGAGGTGACACACGAGCTTACAGTCATGAGGATGAGGAGGTGACAAAAGAGCTTAAACAGGCTATGAAGGAGAGAGGGTGACCACATAGCTTACAGTCTATGAGGATAGGGGTGACCAAGAGCTTACTGTCTATGAGGATTAGTTGGTCTCACAAGAAGCTTACAGTCTATGAGGATGAGGGGGTGACACAAGATCTTAGTCTTGAGGACTGATAGTGGGGAGACACAAGAGGTTACAGTCTATGCAGGATGAGGGGTTGACACAAGAAGTTTACATCTAGGGATGAGGGGGTTACAAAGAGCTTACAGTCTATGAGGATATGGTGTGTACACAAGAGCTTACCGTCCCTATGACAGTGATTGGCGAACCTATGGCACGGGTGCCAGAGGTGGCACCGGGGACCTTTCTGTGGGCACCCAGGCTGTCGCCCCCATGTACAAAGTTCACCACAATTGCTTAAATCTTCCTGCAGTCCCTAGACAATTGAGAATTGCAGCTCTTGGCACTCTTTTTAAAGTACGTATCTTTGATTGATTTGGACTGCAAGAGGAGTAAGATGTGTGAACAGGGCAATATTTTTGGAGGTCCTAAGCCCCTTTTAAGGATCAATGAATGCACATTTTGTACTGTTGAGTTGGGTAACGGAGAAAATGTTACTCCTAACAGGGGTGTAACTAGAGGGATAGCAGCCATAACTGATGCTATGGGGCCCACAGTCACGGGGCCCCAGCATCTTGGGTATTGGGTTTGTAAAGGGTTTTCTATGTGTGTGTATGTGGTGGGTATATCCTGTATGTGTGTATGTGTATGCTGTATGTCTGTGTATCATTATGTGTGTATGGTCTAGATGTGTGTGTATGTGTGATGCTGTATGTATTTGTATATGTGCTGAATGGGTGTATAAGGTAGAATATGTATGTATATATATACTGTATGTATGTATACATGGTGTGTATATACTGTATGTATGTTTTGCTGTATCTGTGTAAATAGTGTGTATATGCTGAGTATATTTAGTGTATATATGAGTGTATACATGTGTGTGATACAAATATGTCTATTTTGGGGTCCATTCAGTAGAGCCCTGCCTCTCATACTTACGCCCCTGACTCCTAAGTATGCTGGATAATTTGCTTAGAGGTCCTAGCATGGCTAACTAGTATCAGAATAATAATTCTAGCCATTTTCAAGTGGGTCACCTAGCAAAGGGAACCTACCACCCTGATTCTACCTATAAAGGTAGAAGGGGTGGTAGGTGGATGAAGTTTTCACCATCTATGGTTCCACATAACCCCAAAAATAAAACCTGTTCCTGGATTTTTATAAATGTGGGGCCAATCAATGCAAAACGTGTACATATGTTACCAACATCAAGTGCTTTAGTGATAAAATTACAGACTTGCTAAATTATAATTCGATAAATATAATTTATGCCAATTTATTGTGAGGGATGTCACTTGCAGTATATCCTGGATCTACAGCATGGCCCAGGATAGCAAATAACTGCTCTTAGCTATAACAAAATAGAATCTGTTACCAAAAAATATTTTATATCTATTTATCTATCTTTCCCTGTCTGTCTCTCGCCCTCCCTGCCTGTTTCTGTCTCCCTCTCACTCTTCATATATATAGCTGCAGATCCAGGAGTGGCCCAGGATAGTAAATAACTGCTCTTAGCTAAAACAAAATAGAATCTGTTACCAAAAAAATTGCCTTGTGTATATATATATATATATATACATTTAAAAGTGGATTGATTTATTACATAGATTACAAATACAAATACAATCAGTCATGAATAAGCGCATGTCAAGTGATTGAAACGCGTTGTTAGCCGTTTACCTGTAAACCATTTTGGATGCCGGACTAAACTTCTTCAATAAAGACTCTTTTGGATACCTTCACTGAGCTGGATAAGAATTCTTCTAACTTATGTAAGTTAAACCTTACAGCAAGGGGATCAGTGCCCGGGATGGTGCAAGCAAACAGGGTGAGCTGGTCATCTGGACATTGCCTTGTACACATATCTCTTTGTCATTTTTGTCTTATGGTCAGAAATTTTGGTGCTTTCCAGCAGTATTGAATTACCTTTACTGATAAGCATAATGGTAGTGCCTCTCTAAAGTACAGGTTGGTACCATTTGTTTATACTCTTTGCTTTAGTAAACTTTTTTGCCCTAACTTTTCTAAGCTATGTGCTCAAGGTACAATATTTTTTGCAATTCTGGAACAAGTTAAAGGGGAATTCCAGTCCTATTTTTTATACTGTTGACTCATGCTAGTTATTGATTTACAAGTGGTAAAACATGTATAAATGTGTGAGGATACAAATATGTATATTTTCTGAGGGGGTAGGGGGTCCCCATTTCATAGTCTGCTATGGGGCCCTGCCGTTCCAAGTTGCACCACTGGGCATACTACCACAGAACCCACATCAACAACAGTTCTGGCGCCCTCTGGGCATTTGCAAGCAGTTTCCATTTTTTAGCCATTCAGTTGAGAGCTGAGTTGCAGTTTTTTGGCACAGACAATAAATAATAATCTAGTGCAGGAAGCGTTAACTGGTGCCAGACCCCAACTCATCATCATTGTGATCATATTACAATAGGGCCCACTGTAAACATCATACCCATTTATCATCATAGCCAGTTAAAGGATTGGGCTCTGTATGCCTGTGCTTTCTTCAGGGGTGTAACGTGTCCTTGGTCCACCTCTCCATAGGCCACCCAAAATCTTGTGCTCACATGGTCCCAGTTTTATACTAACAAGAATAAATAACGCTTACAAAGATCTGCATAGGGAACAGATAACAAATTTCTTACCAATGCCTTCAGCATGTACATACTACTAACATTAATGTCCAAATTTACGACACCAGCTGGGTTCTAAATTAGGGCCAAACATAATATTATCAAGTAACACACCCAGTATAAGATAATGATCCTGAGAGAGAAGGACTGGCCATCGACATTCAACACATTCCTATGGAATCTATGGAGTGTTCTGTAATCCCTTTGTTAAAAGTCTGGATATAGGCGGAGATGGAATAAAAGGCAATGATTTAATAAAAGAGCTATGAAAGTTCCAAAAATATTTCACTAGATATGTGGTAACATAGCAACGTGCAAACATATCGAGCCCAGTCATCTGGCTAAAATAATCAGGATAGTAAAACAGCAAAGAATTTGTGAAGAAATAAGAATGTGATAACAGAGAAGGTGCCTGCAGGGTCATGGCCAAGGAGTAGGAATGAAGTTAATTAACTAATTACAATATTATGGAAAAAAAATGAGAAGATAAATTTGATCTTTTGTTGCATTTGATATGTGATGTTATTGATAAACATTGGGGGTCATTTACTAAGGGCCCGATTCGCATTTTCCTGGCGTGTTACCCGAATATTTCTGATTTGCGACGATTTTCCCTGAATTGCCCCGGGATTTTGGTGCATCGGCGCTGGCATGCATGTGACGGAAAACGGGGCGTGGCCAAACGAAAACCCGACAGATTCGGAAAAACCGCCGCATTTAAAACAAAAAATGTGTAGCGAAAATTACACTTACCTTCACCAGGTATAGGCCGGTGAATTTCAGGGCATTCCAGTGTGCCTCCAGGGAACTTCAGCGCAGCAGCGACATCTGGTGGACGTCGGAGGAACTACCTTAGTGAATCCCGGACGGACCCGAATCCACCACAGAGAATGCGCCGCTGGATCGCGAACGGACCGGGTAAGTAAATCTGCCCCATTGTGAGGATTGTCTTATGTAAGGTGATACAGGCAGTCCCTGGTTTACGTACAAGATAGGTTCCATAGGTTTGTTCTTTAGTTGAATTTGTATGTAAGTCGAAACTGTATACTTTATAATTGTAGATCCAGACAAATTTTTTTTTGCCCCAGTGACAATTGGCGTTTCAAAATTTTTTGCTGTAATGGGATCAAGGATTATCAATAAAACTTCATTGCAGACACCTTACAGCTGATCATTGCAGCCTGGGAGTAAAGTAAAGCATCCAGAGACTTCATCAGAGGTCACAGTGGGCAGAGAGGTTTGTCTGTAACTAAGGGTTGTCTGTAAGTTGGGTGTCCTTAAAGGGAACCTACCACACCGATTCTACCTATAAAGGTAGAAGGGGTGGTAGGTGGATGAATGGGACGTGAGGATAGCCCTTTTTTGGGCTAATCCTCACGTCCCGGGTGTCTTTTAGAAAACTTTATTGCAGGCATATGTAAATTTTTTATGCAGCTACTGGGGCGTGGAGTAGCCGGACATGAGGCTACTAGTCGCGGCTGCTCCACGCCCCAGTAGCCACGTTACTCCGCCTACCATTTAATCTTCGGCGCGCAGCTCCCAAAAAAGGGCTATCCTCACGTCCCATTCATCCACCTACCACCCCTTCTACCTTTATAGGTAGAATCGGGGTGGTAGGTTCCCTTTAAGTAGGGGACCGCCTGTATTGTTAATAATTTGCATGTTGACTCTAGCACACACTGCCACCCAAAACTTTTTGCCCTGAGAACATTAACAGGGTTAAGTTCTGTGGATGCAAATAAACCTTTTCCCTATGTGAATGTGCACAGTTGTAAAATATATAGTGCTGCCACAACAGTAGATTTGCGTGTAGTATGACTGTGTTGCCCGAATGAAAGCTGCTTGGATGGGGAAAACTACTAATGAAGACTAATTAGCAGCCAACTTGAAGTCCTGCACAAGTACCTGGTGCAGACTTTTCACATTGGCTCCACCCTGGGGAAGCGGCAGGCCATGCCAAACAGTGCCGAACTGATGCACTGTGAGCTTTTGGGGTGCCTGGCAGTAGGCAAGCACCTGGTGAGGTATGAAATCTCTGTCTAGTTAGTGCCGGAGAGGCTCGGGCTTTATTTTGCTGTTTTGTTTATTTTTGTATTGTAAACTGGCTGTAAACTGGCTGAGGTCAGTTGCACCAAAACTGTACAGTGTGGACTGTGAATTGTCCGTGTGCTGGTCAATTGTGCCTGTCTACCCCAGGAGACAAAGATCCTGGGCCTAATGCCTTACAATAACTATGCCATGATGGGTTATAAATAGAGATGAGCGAACATACTCGTCCGAGCTTGATGCTCAATCGAGCATTAGCGTACTCGTAACTGCTCGTTGCTCGGACGAGTATTTCGCCCGCTCGAGAAAATGGCAGCTCCCGCCGTTTTGCTTTTTGGCGGCCAGAAACAGAGCCAATCACAAGCCAGGAGACTCTGCACTCCACCCAGCATGACGTGGTACCCTTACACGTCGATAGCAGTGGTTGGCTGGCCAGATCAGGTGACCCTGGGATAGACTAGCCGCTGCAGTAGCCACGTTACTCCGCTTACCATTTAATCTTCGGCGCGCAGCTACGAGGAAACCCCCCCGCAGCCTAAGGCCCGCGTTCTGCGCATGCGCAGAACGCAGGGGACCAGGACGAGGGCACGCAGCTACGAGGAGCTGCGTGACGAAGATTAAATGGTAGGCGGAGTAACGTGGCTACTGGGGCGTGGAGTAGCCACGACTAGTAGCCTCATGTCCGGCTACTCCACGCCACAGTAGCCGCATAAAAAAATTTACATATGCCTGCAATAAAGTTTTCTAAAAGACACCCGGGACGTGAGGATTAGCCCAAAAAAGGGCTATCCTCACGTCCCATTCATCCACCTACCACCCGTTCTACCTTTATAGGTAGAATCGAAGGTGGTAGGTTCCCTTTAAATACTGAGAGAATCCACCACGTTTTGTGCCTACTTGGAGTGAACCTTTTGTTTTCAACAATCATTATGACTATGACATTGTTGAAAGAGCTTCTAATACACATCATCACAGGTTAAGGAAGCTAAGAGCTACAATATATGGAAGAGAACCATCCTAAAGCGAAGAATAGTATCTCTCAAGATATAATGGTGAAGGCAGAACTGGATCCTTTCCAGAGATTACTTTGTTCTCTCCATGACAGATCTGCTTCTAGCTTTCCATATTCCTTTAATTTTGACTTGGACAAAGATACTGAGGATGCGTTCTAGAGAATATGGATACACGGGTACGGTGGTGGGGTTGGGTTGGGGGGTCATGAAGAAAAGGTGTTGCCCAAAGAAGTATGTTGTGGACAACAGTCCAATGTTGTTGAGTATTACAGGAGGACTTGCCTCTGACTACATAATCGAAACAAAAATGGGAAAGGCGACATTTACCTTTTAAGGATTCAAGACGTGAGTTTTTCACTCGTAGAACCTCTTTAAGGATTCAAGACGTGAGTTTTTCACTCGTAGAACCTCGTCAAGAATTTTATCTATGAGAAAGTCTTGGGTTCTTTGTTGTCTTATGGATTCAATCAAAGCATCGAGGCCCTTTGGATTTTTGGCCAGCCGATCCAGCATTTCTCCAGCTTTTTTCTTGCTTGTTGTTTGGCACATAATTTCCTCAGTGTCGTCTATGTTGAGTATCATCTTGGAGCGTAGGTAATCAAAGTGTCTTCCGGCAATGAGCTTCTCACATAAATAGGGTCGTAAGCGTTCAACGGCCTACAAGAGAGAAATGGTGAGATGTCGGGGGATGCATTATTGTGTTTGGCTCGTGGCCTTCCAACTGCTAGTATTTCTCCAATACAGGCTGTCCCTGGGTTACATACAAGATAGGGTCCGGAGGTTTGTTCTTAAGTTGAATTTGTATGTAAGTCGAAACTGTAAATTTTATAATTCATTAAAGCTTCATTACAGACACCTTACAGCTGGTCAATGCAGTCTGGGACTAAAGTAAAGCATCCAGAGAGCTTCACCAGAGGTCACAGTGGGCAGAGGGGTCCGTCTGTAACTATGGGTTGTCTGTAAGTCAGGTGTCCTTAAGTAGGGGATCGCCTGTATCTCAGTGGTGGTCCAAAGCGTTGAGTGAGTCACAGGAGGAGTAACATAACCTTGTTACTACCACTAGGTTTCCATATAGATTACAACAGTAGGTGAATGCCCATCTTAAAGGAGTATCACAGTCACAGAAACTTACATGAGTTAAAGGGGTATTCTGGTCACTGTTTAGGAATAACTTGCTAATCAGTGGGAGTCTCACTGATTTGGAAAACGGGGATACACTGTACGCAAACTGAATGAAGCTGTGGGTCATACAAGCTTAGTCCTACTCCGTTCACTGTAGTAATAGCCAACTATGGAGCTCAGGTACACAAGAAGTCCCTCAAGGAGACCCACATTTGTGTGATCGTCCCAGTTGTCATCAACTAGATAGGAGACAACTTACCGTGACCGAAATATGCTTTTAGGTGTAAATTCACACTCCTTATCTCGTTCTGAGTGAATCTCGTGAGACAATCGTAGGAGAACCTGTCTATAAATTAGATCTGCTTCCATTCTCATAGTAAAATACAAAGTATTACATAGTAAGGTGTTCCTTCTTCCTTCTCCTGAGAATATGCCACCCCAAACCCCGTCTCAACATGTCTGTCTAGTTTAAGAGAAAATCCTCCCATTACAGATCAGATCTGTACTTGTAGATGATCTATTCATCACCAGCGTCCCTTCTACTTACTTCTTTCTTAATATCTGCCATAACATCTTCACTCAGTTGGGGAGTCATCTTGGAGGCACCTGAAGGCCACCACCCCCAGCTTGTGACGTGTCTATAGAAAGTGGTGTGGTGTGGGACCCTTTTTCCCCTTGCACACACTCGCCCGCTTTCGTTTGCAGATCAATGGACTTGCAGAACTTCCTGTTACAAGTTTCGGCTAGTTCTTCACTATGTTCTTCCTCCCAGTGAGATTGTAGGTGGCATTGTACCTAGTTCTTCCTCATTGCTCTCTTGTGACGTCCTCACCCTCATTTCCTGTATTTTTCAGGCTCAGATCTGACTGGTTGATACTTTGCACCAAAACTCTGCAGAGCCCAGACCTGAACAGCAGGTGTCATCACAGTCACTGCAAGAGGCTTGAAAGCCACATGAATCCAGATGTATAACTAATAAGGCAGGGTCTGGGCAGAACTTTTCTTATAGTAACTTTTAACTCCTTTCGATTCTGGTTTGTACTGTTATGTCGTTCTGAGGGTAGGGTATAGTATGTGATTGACATAGTGACCCAACATGGGCTGGAGTATCTATAGAAGCTGTACAGGGCTCAAAAGGGTTACTGATACGCAGCTCTTCCTCCACAATTCCTCTGCTTAGGGTGGTCAGTAAGACAACATTGTAGGTGCACTTTAAAAAAATCTGGTGGCTGTAAATGATTTGGGAGATTTATGTTTACAGCTAACTGCTTGTGATAGTAAAAGATCACTATGGGGGACATTTACTTACCTGTCCGATGGAGTTCATGACGATGTCCGACGATAATGCTCTCTGCCGCGATTCACTAAGATCGGCAGAGATTATCTGCAGTGTCGCTTCCCGCCCCTCAGGTTCCCCGGGAGTTCACTCTTTCTTCTGGTCATGTCAGGCAGTGGATTGTGACACAATTTGAAAGTTAAATCCCGCGCTCAGTCCGAATCAGTCGAATCATCCGATGGCCGGCCTTCCACCTGTCGCATGAAAGCAATGCAGCTGCGCCAAAAACCGATCGCATGCCCCAAAATCCCAGTGCAGACACCTGTTAAATACCTGTCAAAGCCGTGCAATCCCCGGAAACGGTGCAAAGTCCTAAGGGTGAGGCCACACATGGCGTTTCTAGTCCGTTTTTAAGACGTTTTCAGTCTGTTTAAAAAGGCTTCCTTTTTTGAAAACGCATCCATTTTTTTACCATTTTTGTCAGTTTTTCCCAATTATCTTAATGGATAAACAGGTTGTAAGCAGCCAAACACATGGTAAACGGTCAAAGGCGGATGCGTTTTCAAAAATGGATGCGTTTTTAAACTGACTGAAAACCCATGCAAAACAAAAGGTGCTCATTCCAAATCCCAGGCGTTTAGGTTTAAATACATATGCGATCAGGATAAAGTGCTGAATTCGCATGTTCCAAATGACCTGCATTTAGAAACACAAAACAACCCAAGCAGGGAAGGGCTTGGCCTGATCATATTTACGGACGTGGATATGTGGTCTGGATCTTTCTCCAAATGAAGCTACCGATCGCATATGTGTTTCCACTGAAGCACCAGTCATATATTGAGCTACAGCAGCAGTACACAGCCATACATAGAGCTACAGCAACAGTACACAACCATACATGAAGCTACAGCCACAAATGGAGATACAGGCGCAGTGGGGCAGATCTACTTACCCCGTCCATTCGCGATCCAGCGGCGGGTTCTCCGACGCTGATTCGTGTCTTCCGGCGATTCACTAAGGTAGTGCGCCCGTTGTCCACCAGGTGTTGCTGCTGCGCTGAAGTCCGCCGGAGTTCACCAAACTATCCTGGGTACAGGTAAGTGTGTGGCACATTTTTTTTTTAATACAGCGATTTTTCCGAATCTGTCGGGTTTTCCAACGGCCACGTCCCCCGTTTTCCGCCGCGTGCATGCCGGCGCAGATGCGCCACAATCCGATCGCATGCGCCAAAAACCCAGGGCAATTCAGGGAAAACCGGTAATATTCGGGAAACACGTCGGAAAAAATCGGTCATTCATGGAGCTACAGTTATAGTACGCAGCCATACATGGAACTAAGTCCTTTCTATGTTAATGTGATCTATTACTGTCGTGTCTGTGTATCCAATTATTGTGTATTGGGCTGATGTGTGTGTACCATAAAAGTGTGATGCGGGAAATGCTGTCTGTGTGTGGTGGTTGTTCAGTGAAAAAAAATGGTTTGGCGGGGGGGGTGGAATGGGATGTCTATTTTTAGAAGTGCGGGGGGGTAGTAGTAATGTAATTATATTACTCATAGATATGTCTTATACATGGTGGTGTATAATAACGGTAATTAAGTATTTGTTTGCTGTCTCTTTGGTAAATAGTGTGTAAGTGCTGAGATATGTTTTATTTATATGTATATATGAGATTTATACAATTGTGTGATACAATATTGTCTATTATTGGGTCCAATCCTCAGTAGAGCCGTCCCGCTTCATTTGCTTAGCCGCTTACTCCTAAGTATGCGGGATTAATTGCTCTAAGGTCCCTAGCTTGGCTAACTAGTATCATAATACATAATTCTAACTAGCCATTTTTCAAGTGGGTCACCTAGCAAAGGACCTACAACCCATGATTCTACTTCTACCTTTCTCCGGGTGTGGTTCGGTTGCTGCCTGGGCGCACGTGCGGTCTCCGCCCTTTTTTTGGGCTCCTCCCTCCCGTTCCCCTTTTGTCTTTTCGCCCCTTTCTTCCTGGCCTCCTTGCTCCCTTTTTTTTATGGGCTACTGGGGCGTGGGAGTAGCCGGTCTTTTCAGTACCAGAGAACAAAGCGCGAGGGTCTGTGACATTTGGTCTTACTCCCTATTCTCTGTGAATGTTTTTTTTTTTTTGTTTTTTTTTTAGACATGTTATCTCATAAGTAGGAGGGGGGGGGGGGGGTTTTATTTTTTTTTTTTTTTTTTTTTTTTTTTTCTTACTCCCGCCCCAGTAGCCACGTTACTCCTCCTTACCATTTAATCTTCGCGGCGCGCAACTACGAGGAGACCCCCCCAGCCTAAGGTTCGGTTCGAAGGGACCCAGGACAGGGCACGCATCTACGAGGCTGCGTCGACGAAGATTTAACTGTAGGCGGAGTAATGTGGGCTACTGGGGCGTGGAGTAGCCGCGACTAGTAGTTCGATGTCCGGCTACTCCACGCCCAGTACCGCTAAAAAAAATTTACATATGCCTGCAATAAAGTTTTCTAAAAGACCCCGGGACGTGGAGGATTAGCCCAAAAAGGGCTTCCTACGTCCATTCATCCCCTACCACCGTTCCTTATATGTAGAATCGGGTGGTAGGTGTCCTTTAAATACTGAGAGACCATCCCCACGTTTTGGGCCTATTGGAGTGAACCGTTTGTTTTCAACAATCATTATGACTATGACATTGTTGAAAGAGCTTCTAATACACATCATCACAGGATAAGGAAGCTAAGAGCTACAATATATGGAAGAGAACCATCCTAAAGCGAAGAATAGTATCTCTCAAGATATAATGGTGAAGGCAGAACTGGATCCTTTCCAGAGATTACTTTGTTCTCTCCACATGGACAGATATGCTTCTAGCTTTTCCATATTCCTTAATTTTGACTTGGACAAAGATACTGAGGAGGTGTTTCTAGAAATATGGATACACGGGTACGGTGGTGGGGTGGTGGGTGGGGGGGCCGTCATGAAGAAAGGTGTTGCCCAAGAAGTATGTGGTGGACAACAGTCTATGTTGTTGAGATAACGGAGACTCTGCCTGACTACATAATCGAAAAAAACAAAAATGGGAAGGCGACATTTACATTGGTCCACAATCGCAATTACCTTTTAAGGATTCAAGACTGAGTTTTCTCACTCGTAGAAACCTGTCAAGAATTTTATCTATGAGAAAGTCTTGGGTTCTTTGTGTGTCTTATGGATCAATCAAAGCATCGAGGCCCTTGGATTTTTGGCCAGCCGATCCAGAGTTTTCTCAGCTTTTTTCTGCTTGTTGTTGGCACATAATTTCCTCAGTGTCGTCTATGTTGAGTATCATCTTGGAGCGTAGGTAATCAAAGTGTCTTCCGGCAATGAGCTTCTACATAAATAGGGTCGTAAGCGTTCAAGGCGGCCTACAAGAGAGAAATGGGAGATGTCGGGGGATGCATTATTGTTTTGGCTCGTGGCCTTACAACTGCTAGTATTTCTCCTACGTCCATCCCGGGTTACTACAGATAGGGTCGGAGTTTGTTTTCTTAAGTTGAATTTGTATGTAAGTCGAAACTGGTAAATTTTATAATTCATTAAACGTTCATTCAGACACCTTACAGCTGGTCAACTGACAGTCTGGGACTAAAGTAAAGCATCCAGAGAGCTCAACACGAGGTCACAGTGGGCAAGGGGTCGTCTGTAACTATGGGTTGTCTGTAAGTCAGGTGTCCTTAAGTAGGGGAATGCGCCTGTATCTCAGTGGTGGTCCAAAGGCGTTGAGTGAGTCACAGGAGGGGAAATAACCTTGTTATACACACTAGGTTTCCATATCAGATTACAACAGTAGGTGAATGCCCATCTTAAAGGATATTAACAGTCACAAACTTACATGAGTTAGGGGTATTTGCACTGTTTAGGATAAACTTGCAATCGTGGGGTCTCACGTTTGTGAAACGGGGAATACACTGTACGCAACTGAATGAAGCTGGGGTCATACCAAGCTTATCGTCCTACTCCGTTACTGTAGTAATAGCCAACTATGGAGCTCAGGTACAACAAGTAGTCCCTCAAGGAGACCCACATTTGTGTGATCGTCCCAGTTGTATCAACTAGCATAGGAGACAAAACTACCGTGACCGAATATGCTTTTAGGTGTGTAAATTCACACTCCTTATCTCGTCACTCTATCTCTAGATAGACAATCGTAGGGAGAAACCTGTCTAAAATTAGATCTGCTTCCATTCTCATAGTAAAATACAAAGTATTACATAGTAAGGTGTTCCTTCGTTCCTTCTTCCACTGAGAATATGCCACCCAAACCCCGTCTCAACATGTCTGTCTAGTTTAAGAGAAAATCCTCCCATTACAGTCAGATCTGTACTTGTAGATGATCTATCATTCATCACCACGTCCCTTCTACTTACTTCTTTCTTAATATCTGCCATAAACATCTTCACTCAGTTGGGGTCATCTTGGAGGCACTGAAGGCCACCACCCCCAGCTTGTGACGTGTCTATAGAAAGTGGTGTGGTGTGGGACCCTTTTCCCCTCACACATCCCGCCACCGCTTTCGTTTGCAGATCAATGGACTTGCAGCAACTTCCTGTTACAAGTTTCGGCTAGTTCTTCCATATGTTCTCCGTACTCCAGATGAGATTGCTAGGGTGCATTGTACCTAGTTCTTCCATTAGGCCTCTCTAGTGACCGTCCTCTGTGGAGTCACCCTCATTTCCTGTATTTTCTTCAGGCTCAGATCTGACTGGTTGATACTTGCACCCAAAACTCTGCAGAGCCCAGACCTGAACAGCAGGTGGTCAATCACAGTCCACTGCAAGAGGCTTGAAAGCCACATGAATCCAGATGTATACTAATAAGGCAGGTATGGCCAGAAACTTTCTCGTATAGGTATTAACTTTGAAACCGGTCCTTATCTCCAAACTGTATCGCTACTACGGGGCGCACAGGGTTAAGAGCAGCCCAGACTCAGTCAGTCACTACAAAGCAATACTGTATGCAGACTTTCCTCCACCAATTCCTCTGTTAGACTGTCTAAGACTGTCATGTAAGGTGCGCTTGTAGGGCTTTAACACCCATCCTATTTGGTGGACTGTACATGATTTGGGAGATTTATTCTGCCTGGCACATGGTTTCTGTTGAGAATGTCATATGTTTTAGGTTCACTAATTGTATTCTTTATCGCTTGCTGTCGATTGCTCCAGATCCCGGCATCTAGATATAAATACAATGCGATAAACACAAACCAAAAAACCCAAAAGGATAAAGTGCTGAATTATCATGTTCCATAATGACCTGCATTTAAGAAACACAAAACAACCGAAGCATGGAAGGGTCTTGGCCAGGATCATTATGTCATACGCGGATATGTGCGTCCAATCTTTCTCCAAATTAAGCTACCCTCATGCGCAAATCTGTTTCCATGAAGCACCAGTCATATAGTGAGCTCACCGCAGCATACACTCCATACATACGAGCTAACAGCAGTATACACACCATACATGAAGCTACATGCCACAATGGAGTACAGTACGCAGTGGGGCAGTATTTACTTACCCGCTGTCCATAGTCGCGAGCCCGCGGCAGGTTCTCGGCGAGCTGATTCGTGTCTGCCGGCGATTCACAAAGGTGGAGCTGGCGATGAAGCCCGACCTGGGTCCGCCGGAGTATCACCACTATCCTGGTGGGCAGGTAAGTGCGTTATAAAGCGACACTGTTTTTCTTTAATAGGCAATTGTTTTCCGAATCGGTCGGGCTCTCTGACGGCCAAGGCCCTTGCCCGTTTGTCCATCGTCAGGCATGCCGGCGCCGATGCGCGACAATCCGATTCTCATGCGCTCAAATACCCCAGGGCAATCGGGAAAAACGGTAATATTTCCGGGAAAACACGTCGGAAACGCGATCACTTCAGGCGAGCTAAAGTTATAGTAACAGGCAATACATGACTCCATCGCAGTGAAAAGCCATACTCTGGAGCTATTAGCTGCCCAGTAGCACAACCATGCACGAGCTGCAGTTGTAGTACAACAGCCATACATAAACGCTCAGCACACCAATAACACAGCAATTCATGGTGCTACAGCAGTCAGTACCAAGCCTACATAAGGCACAATGACAGTACAAAACTACTAAATACAAAGCCATTCATGGGCTACAAGCAAGCCAGTACAAAGCCATACATGAAGATGCCGCCACCATACCACAGCCATACATAAAGGCAGCAATGACGTACAACCAGCCATTCATGTTCTACAGCAGCAGTACAACAGCCATATATGGTGACTAACAGAGCAGCAGCAAAAAGCCATACGTGGAGCTACAGATGAAGTATCTTAGCAGTGCCAAACATACATGGAATGGAGCCGCACACACACAACATAACCTGGAGATGCATCAATCAGTAGTGAAAGCAAGTAAGTGAAAAACAGCAGTTAAAGCTGCCATACGCAGAGCTAGAGCGTGCAGTACAACACATACAATATGGAGCTCAGCCAGGACGTTGTCATGTTCCAGAGTGAACGAACTGTGAGTTTATGGTTGCAAAATACCCTTGTCTACGTGGGAATTCCCTGCCTAAAGCTTTATAACACCAAGTGTCACCAACTTTACACCTGGGTCCCACAGACGATTACGCACACCTACATCGGGAGTGCCCCAGGAGAGTATCGACAAACCGCAGGTATCTTCTCTTTCTTGCGATCCACCTGCCGCGATTACCTGCCGAAGAACGAAGAAATAGCCCGTTTCCTCTGTACCCCATACCCGACCGTGAACCTAGACAAGCACTGGGCCTGCACTCGGGAACCCAAAAAAGGGATCCATCCTTCCCCAAGCCAAAAAGGCTAGGCACCTGTTGGGGACATGTTGCAGAGCATATTCAGTAAATACACCTATTACTGTTAAACGCTGTATATACACCAACAGAAACCCAACCTCCCATATTACAACCACATAACTAGGGACATTGTAGGAATTAATATTACATAGAACAACAGTAATAGGAACAATAGGAGTGAGGGCCCTAATCACATAGCTTACAGTCTATGATATGAGGGGTGAAAAGAGCTTACAAGTTATGGGATGAGGATGTACAAATAGCGTATACCGTCTATGAGGATGAGGAGTGAACAAAGAAGCTTTACAGTTCTATGAGGAATGAGTGGGTTGACATCAAAACTACAGTCTTGAGGATGAGGGTTGACACAAGAGCTTACAGTCTATGAGGATGAGGGGGGTGGGGATGGCACAAGAGCTTACAATCTATGAGGGGTACAGACTACGTCAGATGAGGGGCACCAGAAGTCTTACAGTCTATGAGGATGAGGGTGTGACACAACAGCTTTTGTAACAAGTCTATGAGGATGAGGTGGTGACCAGAGCTTACATTCTACTAGTGGAGGTGTACGGTTAAATTAGAGATGAGGGGTTGACACAAGAGCTTACAGTCTATAAGAATGAAGGGGGGACACAGATGCGCTTACAGTCTATGAGATGAGGGGTGACACAAGAGCTTACCAGTCTATGAGGATGAGGACGGTGACAATTCATTCCTTACTTTGCTAGCTTACAGTCTCATGAGGGATGAGAAGGGTGACAAGAGCTTACAGTCCTATGAGGATGAGAGGGTGACACACAGATTACTGTCTATGAGGATGTTACGGCTGGTCACACAAGAGCTACAGTCAATGAGGATGAGGGGGTGACACAAGAGCTACAGTTCTATAGGATTGGAGGGGGAGACACACAGAGGTTACAGTCTTGAGGATGTAGGGGGTGCACAAGAGTTACAGTACTATGAGGCTGAGGGGTGATTGAACAAAGAGCTTACAGTCTATGAGGATGAGGGGTGACACAAGAGCTGTACAGTTCTAAGCAGTGATGGCGCACTTGCACACGGGTGCAGAGGTGGCACTCGGGGACCTTTTGTGCGCGCACCCAGGCTGTCGCCCCAGGACAAAGTCACCAGACCAGGGCTAAATCTCCTGCAGTTCCTAGGACAATTGAGATAGCAGCTCTTGGCACTCTTTTAAAGTGACGTATCTCTTGATTGATTGGAACTGAAAGAGGAGTAAGAAGGTGAGTGATAACAGGGCCAAAATTTTTGGAGGTCTACTACTGGCCCCAAGATTCTTCCGTACATAGAACCATGGAGAGCATCTACAATGATGTCTGAAATCTGCATTCCCTGCTTTCAACTGTATTGGGTCCTCAGGGGGCTGAACCGATTAACTGCTGTGATATATATGTGAAATAAGCAATACATTACTGTTTAAATTGTCAGTTGCACTCGTGGTAAATAAGTAGGTTTGGTTGAAGTTTGGGCACCCGGTCTCTAAAAGTTTTCCATCACTGGTCTATAGGATGAGGGGGAGACACAGAGCTACAGTCCTATGCGGGGGGTGACACAAGCTACAGTCTATGAGGATGAGGGGTGACACAAGAGCTATAAGAGCTTGTATAACGGTCCAGCCATACTTTATAAGGGAACAGTGTAAAATTATTTCATAAATAAAAATTCTGCTGCTAGAACCAGCCATCACCCACCATCTTATATACCTATTCAAGGTGAAAGAGACTGCAGAGAAGCCTGATAACAGATGGAAGGAGGACACAGGACGGGTTAGTAAAGAGGGAGCTGACATTTCATGCATTCAGCGAGTGTGATAGGCTGCCTAAAAAGATGGGTTTTGAGAGCTTGTTTAAAACTTTGCAGATTAGTCTGATAATCCGGGGAAGGGCATTCCAGAGAATTGGTGCAACTCAGGCGAAGTCCTGTAGACGTGAGTGAGAGGTTTGAATTAAGGTAGAGAGGTGCAGCATCATGCAGAGCTTTGTGGATGAGGGTTATTATTTTAAATTTAATGCGGAAGGAGAAGGGTAACCAGTGCAGTGACTGGCACAGACTGGAGGCATCCGTGGTCTGACAGACGAGCCTGGCTGCCGCATTAAGAATAGATTGTAGAGAAGAGAGTTTAGTGAGTGGCAGACCGATTAATATGGAGTTACAGGAGTCTAGTTGAGAGTGAATCAGAGCGATAATTAGCATTATAGAGGTTAGTAGATGAGGAGTTCAGTCTTAGAAAGATTCAAAGGACATGATGTTAGAGAAAGCAGAGAGACAGTCACTAGTGTCCTAGAGTGAGGCAGGGGTGATGTTACGTGCAGAAGTATATAGTTGGCTTTCAGCATAAAGACGATAATGGAAACCAAATCTGCTGATGGTTTGTCTGATGGGGGCAGTGTAGAGGGAAAAGAGGAGACATGGGGGCAAATTTACTTACCTGGTCCTGTCACGATCCCCGATTCGGACGGTCCGACGAAGATAAAGTCCGGCGCGATTCATGAAGCTTATGCATGTGTCGCTTCCCCGCCGAGGTCCGCCGGAGTTCACCTTCTTCTTCCCGGTGCTTGTGAGTGCGTGTCTTGCGACACAATTCTAAATGTTAAATCCTGCGCATAGTCCGAATCCGTCGAGTTGTCCGATGGTCCGCCCCGCGATTTCTGTCGCGTGCAAGCAGGTGGCGATGCGCCAAAATCCGATCGCGTGCAACACAATCCCTGGTGCGATGCAGCGCAAAACGTAAATCATCGGGAAACGATGCAGCGCAACACCCTTGGCCAAGGCTTAGGCAGGGTGGTAGTTGCGAATAGCGCCCTCTCCTTGTCAGGAGCTATTAGGGAGACTGATCACCTCTCTAGGAGGTCTCTCAGTACTGGAGAACTTTGTAATTGCAGCTTGAAGCCACTGCCTGGTAAGGCAAAAGTTAACAATGCCATATGTTATTGTCCTTTGAGGTTTCTTGTGATATTGTAAGACAAGCTGGAAGCTGATTGGAGAGTGACGATACCTGACCAAGGGAGTATATAAACCTCTGGTGGGCAGGAGCACAGGAGGAGAGTTAGAGACTCCATCATAGAGCACGTCAGCTCCAGTTAGCAGAAGAGAGACCAGCACAATTCAGTGCTGCCCCAGCCAGTGTCCTAATACCAGGAACCACAGGTGCCTCAGGCCATGCCTAGCACCCAGGGACAGACAGAACCGTGAGTTGATTTGCACAATGTTGCATCTGTCTGATCCTTGGATACGGCTGTCTACCCCATCCATTACCCGGGGACATATCTTACAGACACTCAGGGGCTGCCCCAGGGAGAAACCAGTACATCAGCCTATCCCTCCATATTTTTTGGACACACCACTTGCTGGAGACTGCCAGGCTGTAGGACAGCCCCCTGGTCCCCATACCAAGCACCGTGACATCAGCGTGCCCTAGGCCGCAACCGCCAGCCACTCCGCTAGTCTGGGCCCTGGCTGCCTCCAGGAAAAGGCTAGGTCTCGGTGGGGGATATTGCATGTTATAGCTGTACACACATCACATATCACACCTATATAAACACCTACTATGTTTCCCACCGGGGCCTAGTCTTTTCTTGAGGCCTGGAGGCAGCCAGTGCGCAGTATACCGGAGTGGCTGGGGGTGCCTACTGACGTTTGGGAGCGGGACCACCAGCCTCCAGGGTGTCGGTGGATCCATAGAGCCCATCATCACGGACGAATCGAAAAATAAATAAATAGGCGCTTGGCCTAGTGCCCTGTCAGCCTCCAACTTTTCCGGGGCCGGGTCATCACCCCATTGGAACGAAGTCGCTGGAGGCTCACCCCTCACTGGAACCTCGGGTTCTCCTCCCTTCTCAGCCGCTTCGATGGCCGCCACACTCGCCATCGGAGAGGCCACCAGGGCATTTCCTTGGACCAGGATGAGTCCATGGATGACAATGGCGCCTGTGCTATCACCGCTTGATACACCGCAGGCTGGAGAGTAGCTGGAAGCTGCAGCCAGGAATCCTCCTCGTAGGCCTCCTCCTGTCTGCCCTGATCAGAGGCAGCATCTCTGAGATGCCGGCGGAGAGTCTCACCTCTGCCCACAGGTGGGCAGGCAGGTGCTGGAACAGGAGTGGGAACATCCGGGGTATTGGCAGCAGCAGCGGCTGCGGTCATGACCTCTTCAGCCGCAGGAGCCAGGAGCAGGAGATCTGGCTGGGACGCGCTACTTAAAAATAATAAACGTGTACTTACCTCCTCCAGCAACGCTGATGTCCCGCGCCGCGGTCTGTCTGATCCATGCCTCTGTTTGTTTACAGGGGCACAGAAGCCTTGCATAGGGAGCTTCCGGACGGCTTCTCCCATGCGTCCCTATCGCTCAGCATTGTAAGGGCTGGGAGATGGTGTCGGATGGGAGCTGTAGGCCGATGGGAAGCTCCCTGTACGCCCCTGTAAACAAACTGGCGCACAGATCAGACGGACCGCAGCGCGGGACATCAGCAGCACCGGAGGAGGTAAGTACACGTTTATTATTTTTAAATAGCCCACCCCAGCCTGGCCCTAAACTATTCCTAAACTCGGATAACCACTTTAAACTGGATGGCAGCAGGGTTAGGCAGCACAGTATTTTAATAAAAGGACAGTCTATAGTGCCAGTATAAGGCACAGAACTTGCCACATCCCCTACCGGGGCCTAGCATTTTCTTGGGGCCTGGAGACAGCCGGGGGCCCAGAATACCGGAGTGGCTGGCGATTTCAGCCTAGGGTGCGCTGATGGCACGGAGCCTGGTATGGGGACCGGAGGGTTGTCCTACAGCCTGGCAGGTCTCCAGCAGGTGGTGTGTGCAAGAAACATGGAGGGAGAGGCTGATGTACTGGTTCTCCCTGGGGCAACTCCTGAGTGTTTGTAAGATATGTCCCTGAGTAATGGATGGGGAGCCCAAGGTGGTAGACAGCCGTATCCAGGAATCAGACGGAGGCAACATTGTGCAAATCAACTCACGATTCTTTATTGAACAACAGGTAGCAGGCAATGGGCCTAAACGGTCAACAGCAGATTCAGATTACTGAAGTGGTCATGGAGAGTGGTCCTCAGGAATAAAGCACCAGCCTGGTAGTAGATGCAGGCTGGGATGATTGAGATGGAGCTGTGTCCAAACTGTGTCTCCTGACTCCTGGAGAGGATCCACACTGACAACTAGGAGTGAGAGGATCCACACTGACAACTAGGAGAAGAGGATCCACACTGACAAGCTCGACCGAGCATCAAGCTCGGACGAGCATGTTCGCTCATCTCTAGGTATAATGTTACATAATTCTTGCTTTACTGTCGTATATAGAAAAATATGAAGTGTAAGTTGTTATGTATATCATTTATATAATAATAATAATAATTAAAAAAAAAAGAATCTGCTTCTCCTGCAGCAAACTTTTACCAAACCAATTGGTAATTCTGCTACATAAACACCATAGCTCATACTTCATCAATGCATGACCACAGCTCACACTTAATTACTGCATGACCATAGCTCACACTTAATTACTGCATGACCACAGCTTACACTTAATTACTGCATGATCACAGCTCACAATTCATCAGTGCATGACCACAGCTACATCTTGTGTTATCCAGCCACACCACAATGCCAGCCATATAGGACTACTGCCATCTGTGTGTACGGGGTTCTTCCAGAATCATTGAACAGCTTAGTGGATCTATCATTTGAAGGTATTGTCTAGTACTACAAATGCAATAAGCTACCATTGAGCCACCATATAATATTATTCGAAACTTTTTTACCCATTTATCATGATATATTTTCCTCATTTGAAGTCATTACATTAGTATTGATGGTAGTATACTACATGAGAAACAAAGAATCACAATTCCGCTCAGTGCAGCAGTAAGAAACTGCATATCCTAAAGCCATAAGTGTCCTTGAACTGAAAAGGACACTTATGACATTGATGGACAGTTGTGCATTGATGACAGAATACAAGAGCACTATACTAGTCATGTGTCATTCATGGTATTCAGACCTTTATAGTATTTCTTCAGCCTCCAGAGAACATGGGAATCAATGGAGTCTGCACAGCTCTCCAATCTTACTTAAAGCTGCTCCGAATGTAGAAAATCCTCCTCCCACATCCTCCACCATATTTTCTCTACCATGACCTAACCTATCTTACAATAAAACCTGAGAGGGGACTGTAAGAGAACATTCCATCTATATATGACTAAATTATTCAATGTCAAGTATTAGTTCAATACTGTCTCTTTGTGTAAGGCAACTGGTTGCTGCAGAAGCTCTTCCCATCTTAGTGAAGCCCTGCGGATGTAGGCAACTAATAGATGAGATTGGAAGGCATCAGAAAAAAACTTATTTCTTGACTTCTGAAATACTGTTTTTATTGTAGCTTGGTAGTTGTCCATTCTGCATTGATCTTGCAGAGCCCCTTTTGTTTAGTACATTGGGGCACATTTACTTACCCGGCTGCTGGAGTTCACCATGTCATATTGTGGCTCCCTTATATTCAGGCCTTCCTTATATTGTGTCCCCCAGCAGGTTCCCTTCATACTATGTCCCCCTGACCCAACCATCTGGGACTGTGGAATAGCAGTGGAAAAACCTGGACTGTTTGACCGAACCCAGGACTGTTTGTAGCTACGGCCATAAGTGAACCAAATCCAGAGCAACTTGTTAATTGGTTATTGAGGGGTTCACGTCCATGTGCCATATGCTGGTATAGTGTTATCAGCTCTTACTTATGGCTTATAAAGTAAGAAGATGTCTGTCAGTAAACTGTAATCTATAGTATCCATATGACCTAACAGGCCCTTATAGACATAATAGAACACTACAACTATCATATGTTTTTCACAATACATTAAAGTACCAACTGAGTTACCAAAAAGTGGCCAATATGGGGTCTTCTAATACTAAGCACACAATTACATAAACTTACAATATGGTGGCAGCAGAAACAATGGGGCACATTTACTACAGGCTTTCTGTCGGACTTAGGTAGGTTCTTTCACATGTTCTTATAGGGGAAAACGGCTTGCACGTGCATTTAAGAAGTGTGTCCGCTAGCCTCCATGTGACACAAATTAGGGGGCGTGCCAGTGGTCGGTACGACCAATTCGGACAGAGAGCTGTATTTAACATACAAATTATGTCGCGAGCCCTATGTTAAAGGTGCACCACAAAAAAGTTGGTGAACTCTGTCGGGCCAGTGCGGGGAATCAACACATCCATGATTTCTGGCGCACGTTCTTAGTGAATCGCCGCACCCTGCACTATACACGGGCAGAGCAATTTTAGTGCAGTTTCCGACTTTCTAAGTAAATGTGCCCCAATGTATTGAAGAACTTCACACTACAACCCTGGCAAGATCCTGGTAATAAAATATTCACTCATACTCTCATTACATGATATTTCTGTATGAAATAATTCAGCTACCTGTGCGTTATATGTATGCATAAAAAATAATAATTTATAGCAATGTAGGAATATTTCGAGTCAGCTATCTCATATTTTATGACTTATTATATGACTGTCCTGTGCCCTATGTACCGTGCAATGGAAAGCAATGACAGTGCAAAACCTTTGTATACTATCCCCTTGTGTCAGTACTATATATACTGCCGGTGCGGAGGTAAACAGCTAATCATCCCTTGTTTGCTCTCCTTACTGTCCCTCCCACAGACATTTGACACCTGGCTCCCCTAATAAGGTGCCTGTCACCGGTGAGAGACAGATTGTCACTTGTACATTGTACTCATACGCTCAGCAACAGCAGCTAATGTGGAGCGACGGGGAGCTGGCAAAATGGTCTGATTAATCGTGAAAGGTAAGGGACACGCGATCCTCGGAGAATAGCAGGAGTATTTTTATCTCTGCACACAGCGCAAGCCATTTGCATATGTGGAATGATAACTATAGATATCTAAATTTGTTGGGACCTGCAAACCGAGAAGCCCTAACGCAAGTTGTAGCCCTTCATACAGTCACAGCCATTAGGAGTTTGTATCCGCTCACTATTTTACATGAAAATGCCATTTATTCAATTAAAACTTGACATTTACACATCCATGTCTTTGCCTCGTACACAATCTACTACTATATAATTAATAAAATATATGAATATTAATGTGACAGCAAAGCGGCCTACCTGCGGCACTCTCTATCCGGAGCTGATGTATCGCAATATACTGCTATGTGATGTATTTTTAAAGGGATAGAGCGAGAAATTTCTAGGATTGATTGTTATACAAAAAAATTTTGCTGACAGTCAACTCTATTTTTTATGTAATTTTCAATGAAGGCTTTACTTCTGGGCGACCAGTTAGGGTGCACTGGGACTTGGAAGTATGATCTCCATCTGTGCCCATCTGCTACATTCACGTAGCTGGTGATGATCTGATCTCATTTCAGGCATCAGCATAGACTCAGACTATCCTCTATATTGCAATGGAAAGCCGACAACCACTAGAATCTATCATTACAAGGTACCTAATCAATCAGCAATAACAGGTCTACAGAGAACCTCCCAATTATCTCTCTATAAAAGGATTGGTCCCAATTGGGCCACTTCCTTCTCCCATCATATCCATAAGTACTAATACTATAAGACAGGTTACAAAGACTCCTACTTATTGGGGGACATTTACATAAAGTGTCGGTGTCTGCATTGGCTTTGTTACCGACCTGCTCTCGCAAAGAAGATGCACATTTAATATTGTGGAGCTGTGCACATACATTTCTGGTGCCAAGACCATTTACTGTCCCTGGGACCAAAATCTGACCCGAGCACCAGAAATGTGTCCAACAATCGGAGAACAGGCAACAGTGAAATAGGACGGTTTTGTGTCCCTGCTAGACCAAATTTATTTTGGTCTGCTTTCCGACAGTTTACAGTGCCCAAAAATGGCGGTAAAATGGAGTCGGAGCAGGCAGAAAAAGTCTTTTTTTTGGCGTCGCCAGCTAATAAATAGGTCGGAGAGCAGAACATGCGGTGAGAGCGCCACAAAACTGTTGGAAATGCCATGGTAAATATCTACTATAGACCCATGGAATGAGTATGGACTCTCTAATGGTTATCCAGGGTTGGCAGGTGCCACTGAACATTTCTCACTCTATACTAGTGCGAGATTCTTTAACAACATCAATATTAGTTAACATAGTGCTTGCTCCATCTGTGTTGATGCTAATTTCTTTCTATTAAATGGTGGAATTGTAAAATTTGAGAAAGAACAGGTAAATTGTAAGCTCAAGTGAATGGTGATCAGTGCTACAGCGCTGTCTAATATGCTTTGTCTAAATAATACATAAAATATTTATTTTATGTAACTAGACAAAAAAGAGAAGTACTAACAAGGGCACATGTCCAAAGAAATGTAACATATGTCAGACTGTATCATAAATCAGAATGTACAGTGTAAAGTGGAAGGATTTAAAGGGGTTTGCCCATGAAGTAAAGTTCTCAACTAATAGCTTCCTAGTGGTGTTTATACAATAAAGATCCTTTTAATCCCCTTACTTTACAATGTTACTCAGTTTTATTGCTCTTATCACTCAGTGATGGTTAGTGTAAGATTCCAGAGTGTGAGAAGGGACTCTGTAGGCAGACAATTCATGATACCTCTGGGCTGTGAGATGCTGTGTGCTGACAATGTGCTTAGATTATCAGGGTACAGAGTTTGTCTACACTTTTATTCAGCTTCTGAAAATTCTACTAGTATCTGGTACATAGAAAAAGAGAGATAAGACAATTCAGAGATGAGAGATGATGAGATCCATGGGATGGATATAAAACACATAGACACACTTCATCTCTGCTATAGATCAGCTATAACACACACAGATTCAGCTCTGCTACACATCTATAAAGATGTAATCTGTATTTTGTAGAGTTTGTCCCTCACATTGCAGTATGTCACCAGGAAGTGCCTGTGTCTGAGCTGTTCGTGTAATGAAAGAAGGAGGGGTTTTATGCAGAGAGCAATGCAGTGTGCAGACAAGAGAAGCTATTTATGAGGATAATCTGCCCTGCCCAACTATAGTCAGAAGCTTTACAGCTGGATTCCAGAGTAACCAAAATTGAATACACCAGGACTGATAGAGACAGATATGTGAAATGCTGTGTTTTTGTTAATAACAGTGAATTAGAGAATGTGTTATTTTGTTATCCTAAGTTTATTTAAGATTCTTGTGTTTGTGGGAAAACCACTTTAAGGTGCTTAAATCACTAGAAGTCAAAAGAGATCAATGTGATGAACAATGCTTCTGGGCCTAGTCAAAACTGCAACCTCTACAGTTATGCCACTGTAAGGTGGAATACAGTATAGCTGTTGACCAAATTTACACACTACATACCTATCATGAGATAAGTTGGGGTCTGACATCCTGCAGCATTCACTAATCATCTGATGGCAGTAGCTGCATCAACCTACATTAGGACAGTGTACAGGGTTGTTCCTACTGCGAGCCCACGTCTCTGCACACTGCGGACTCCTCTTCATTTTGTATATGACCTGGTTTGTTACAGACTTGGTCCTGAGAAATTAGATAAATGAACTTGAATTTTGGGATTTGAATTGAATAGGGTATTTTAACCTCACTCATGATTTAATGGAAATCCATGTCTATCTCATGAAAATTGGATCCCCTTATCCTCATTGTAACCGAGAATAGAGAAGTGACCGTGCGGTCACAGAGCCCTCCTTTCATGATCAGAAGACTTCCATACTCGGGATCGGTGTGTGTAGGAGATCAGTGTAGGTGTGGGATATGAAAACCTTATTATGGACAATTGTTTGCTTTCTACTTTGACCCCCACTGTGTCATGTGACCTTATTTCTATTCTACTATTGCTTTTTAACAAGAGTAATACACTAGACGCTGCAGACATAAGCACCAGACAATATAGATAACAGCAGGCTTACAGCTTGTATTGTTATTGTGAGGCTCAATATCATAGAGGACTCTGCAGGGAAGCAGCGGGGAGGGCTGAACATGCCGACGCATAATACCCCTAGGCTATAGGCCCTGTCTGTTCTCTGCAATAGGAACAAGATGATGGAGGAAGCTGCAGGAGGCGCTATTCTGCTTCTTCAACCGTCCAGGTTTGCTGCCCGGCCACAGCTTGTATAAAGTCATGTTGGGAGTGAGGGATTGTCGCTAGATCAATAAATATGCATATCTATATATAAATATGTTTCCTTACATCTTCTCACAGCCTGCCATTATGTAGCAGTGAAAATCGGGAGCCTCTGTCGAAAGACTGAAGATGAGGAACCTCCAACACCTTATACATGTCCAATCCCTGAAAAGGCCAAACCCAGTAAGTTCCCAGATAGGGCCCTGTACATATTACTATAGCTAGATAAGGAAGGCTACGCAATGATAAATGTCTTGTATATGTACAATCTCCGGAATATCATGGGCCGTTGTTTTGGGGTTGAAGGAAAACAAACTTTAGCTAGAATATTGGAAGTGCCAGATGTATTAAGTTCAAGTATCTATCGGGAGAGATTCATGGACACCACCCAACAGTTGTCTGGTGTGCTGAGAAAAAAAAAATTGCCATCTACATCTACTTTTCTAATCTAAACCAATGATCTTCTCCAGGTCAAGTCCCCAAGTAGTCACATGACTATGATAATGTCGTGACTATGATAACAATAAACTGCAAAGCATATTTTGTTATAGGGCCCCCACTCCCTAGGTTGGAGTCTAAACTAGCAGGTAACAAGCCACAGGGTAGGTAATTAATAGCGGATCTGTGGGGGTGCAATTCAGTAAGAGCCCGGGCTGCAGTTAAAGACAATCCTGTTGTTTTTAAGGGGAGTCTTAAATTCATGCATTGACATAGACAGCACATGAGTTGTGCACTTTTAGCTAATAATTGATATTGTTTGCTTAAAGAATAGTTATACAATTTTCCTATATACTTTCTTCATTAATTGCTCACTATATTTTAGATCTTTGCTTGCTCTGATTCTAAAGGATACATCATTGTTTACTTCCTGTGGATAAATACTGGTCCCTGGTCATGTGATGTCACACAGGTGCACGGCTCATTATATCCCTGGTGATATGATGTCACACATGTGCACGGCTTGTTATATCCCTGGCCATGTGATGTCACACAGGTGCACGGCTTTAATATCCCTGGTCATGTGATGTCACACAGGTGCACGGCTCGTTATATCCCTGGTCATGTGATGTCACACAGGTGCACGGCTCATTATATCTCTGGTCATGTGATGTCACACAGGTGCATGGCTCATTATATCCCTGGTCACGTGATTTCTCATAGGTGCATGGCTCGTTATATCCCTGGTCATGTGATGTCACACAGGTGCACGGCTCATTATATCCCTGGTCACGTGATGTCTCATAGGTGCATGGCTCGTTATATTCATGGTCATGTGATGTTACACAGGTGCACTGCTCTTTATATCCACAGCAAGTACACAATTAAGTTTCCTGAAGAATGACAGCAAGCAGCGATCTAGAAAACTGGATAATTAGAAAATAGGAAAACTTTCCTTACAAAATTAAATATCAATAATTAGCTGAAAGTAGACGACCCCTTTAAACCAAATACTTATAAGTCTTTATATCTTTTTTTGCAGATGAACCTCCAGGCCAAAACCCACTACCAGAAGTAAAGTCCCCAAAAGCAGATGCCCCAGCTAAGCAATGCGGATCCTGAGGGTAGTGGTACCCAGTCACACAACTGGGCCCAAACACCTTTACCTCCTACACCTGGACTCTTGCTCTTCCATGTCACGTGGAGACCACAATGTCAAAGCTCGAGAATGCACATTTTAATGCTGATCCCATAACTTCTTCTCAGAACTGTAGGTTACCTTGTATGACCTTTAACTTTGAAATTTAGCTTCACTTCCAAAGCCGTCAATTAATTCCGTGTCAACGGTGAGATAATGATCGTTTCCCTTCAAGACATTTCAAGACATTCTCTCCTTATAACTAGTTTGGTAAGAAAGAAAGAAGCCTGAAAGTAAAGGACACAATCATTATCTCACTGTCTTGATAATATCAATGTACCGAAAGAAGATTTCACTGCAGTCTGCACATTTAGCTGCATTGTAACACACACACCTACACATTGCTATATAACACTATATACAATACAGGGTTGTAGTCAGAGAAAACAAGCATCGCTGCAAGTAACTGGAAAAGACAAGTATTTTGTCAACACTGCCACAGGGGTTAATTGTAGGACGCAGCAAGTACAGAGATGGATGACAGCAGCATCCAAAACCTTCTTCCCAGGAGGAAGATGTTGCTTGAAATTAACCTGTTCTGTTGACCTTAGTGAAAAAGATCCTGTGTTTAATCACAGTCTTTAATAAAATAAATCAATCAGGCCGTGACAGCTCGTCTGCTTTGTTGGAATTTGGAAAACGAGGACGTGCTCCTGATGTTTTCTGATGTTTGCACAACAACAACAACAAAAATATTCTTTTGAAAATATCCGGCAATGTTATTATCGGCTTATATTTACAAGGTTCTAAAATTTCCAACTCTACGAGAAACAAGATGCGGCAAACAAACAGAGACGTGAAGACTTAGCCTCAGTGTCACAGTAAAATACAGACTACGTAGTCAAATGTCAAAGCGAGACACTCATATTTTAGCCTGTGTCATATCAATTTGGGAGATGTGCATAAAACAAATAATTTACTTTGATAGCCTCTTTATTAAACTGACAAGCTGAATTCAGGCTGGGATGAGGGCACGGTGTAATACATATGTACTGAGTTACTGGCTGAAATGATTGGTGCAGTAACTTGTTTCATCGGCTGTGAGCGCATTTGACCCCCAAACAGCCTAAATTCATCTCAGCGGGAACACTAGGAGTTGCTGATGGCTTGTCAGAGACATCGCCAAGTTGATTGCATGCAACTGAAGATTACTGAAGATTAGGTGGTGTTAGTGGAAGCCAGCTGCTTGGAGCTACATTGGGGCACATTTACTAAGGGTCCGAACGCAGCACTTTCGTCGGGGTTTCCCGAATATTTCCGCTTTGCGCAGAATTGCCCTGGGATTTTGGTGCAAGCGATCGGATTGTGGCGCATCAGCATCGGCTTTCAGGAGGCAGACATCAGGGGCCGTGGCCGCCGGACAACCCGACGGATTCGGAAAAACCGCAGAATTTAAAAAACGATTTGTGTCGCTAGATCAAGCACTTACATGCACCATTAAGAAGAAGGTGAACTCCGGCGGACCTCGATGCAGCAGCGACAGGATATGCGGACCTCGATGCAGCAGAGGATATCATGCACACGGCCTTAGTGAATCCCGGCAGACCCGAAACCTCGTCGGACAATGCGCCACGGGATCGCGACTGGACCGGGTAAGTAAATGTGCCCCATTATGTTCATACACTACAAGGATTGGCCTAAAGGCTCAAGTGTTTCTATAGTGTTAGGCCTCATGGCCAAGCACGATTTTTGGGCATGTGCTAGACGCTCTTTTTTTCGGATAGCCGACATACCGATTTTACTCTGTGGGCTAATGTCCATGAACGGTGCATTGACCGAGTGATGAGCGAGGAACCTGCCCAGGTAGACATCTTCTAATGACACTGGCGGCGTGAGTGGTGGTCACAACCCCATGACAGATGGGCCGCTTGTTTATGGCCTGCAAACAGCACATGAAGCCTTTTTTTCAGAGAAAGACAAAAACCCCTCTACGATTGACACCAATTATTAGGGGGAAAATTCCTTTCCGACTCCAAATGTGGGAATCTCTCTACTAACCTTTCAAGTCAATAATTCTAAAAGGCTTATTCACACATTAATTTTTATGATTTTCACTGATGCCTTACTGAACCATTCTTTTCTTTGGGATTTTTCCACTGGATCCATGGATAGAAGACAAATAAAAAAAAAACAGATCCATTGACAATAGTCGTGCAAAAGACATGCCTGTGTGAATAAGCCCTAGTTCTCATCTCTGAAAAAAAATTATTAAGCTAATAAGATATGATATGAGAAGGTGCTCAGCACTGCTGCCAGGTGAGTGGTTAGTGGTAATTGGTTACATTTTGGACTCGAAAAGTATTTTTAAATTTGGGTTCGCCTGAGTTTAACAGATCTGCTCATCACAAATCATGAGCATGTCTGGCCACCTAAAGCCCACAAACCCGGATCATCTGTAGAAACATGACTTTACTATTGTATTCAAAATTAAGAAAAACAGAGCAAATAAAAATATATCATTATACGACACAAAACAAACAATACTACCAAAGCATGGGGGAGATTTTTCAAGGCTTGTATGTCAGTTTTGTGGCAAGTCCTCATGGGGGGGGGGATCTGGTGGCAGGGTGGACCGCCGCCATGTTCCTGCCTCATCCCACTACCTATAACCTGCTCCAGGAGCTAGTGCAGGCTATAGTCTATTCCATCTTGGACCTGGCATAGAACTGCTCTGGAGCCACCTGATTAATCCATACAGGGGGGCACCACTGAAAGGTACTATAACCAAAATCTGCAATCAGACCTGGTCTAAACTAAGCTCAGTGCCTGAAAAGATCCAGGCCGCAGAGCGCCAACAGAAGTGGGGGGATTAACGCCGTCTTAATAGATTCCCCCCATAGTGCATACAAGCTGTAGACACAAACATTAAGAGAATTTTTTACTGAGACTATTTTAAAAAATTGCTTTAGCTTTTATTTTAGTGTCAGGAAACCCAATATGGTTGTGTAAGTGCAAATATCCTATAATAAGAGGACCACGACCCATGGGCAATCTAATTCTGTTCCTTTATTTGCTATTCTTTTCTTTGCTATGAGTTCTACTTTTGCAATGATATGCCTCCTGTAACAATAGCTTCACATACAGTAGGTACCAAATGGCAATGCTAGTTATTTGTTCTCAGGCGCATGGCAATGGAAAATCTTTTTGATAAAATGTGTGCTTGGTTTACAATCCTTCACCCAGGTGGTAGATATCCATTAATTATACAGGAAGAGTCAACACAAAAAACAACCACATAAAAAAGCTACCCTTCCGCATACATGTCTTTATTAGGGACGCTGTATAAGACTAAAGTAAAACAGACCTCCAATTACTGGAGCTCTCCTGTAGGCCGTACATATACATATATATAGACATGCTCACCATGCTTTAGTTGCTGTCAGCAGATATACTGACAATTTTTATGGATAATTAGTGAACACATGTCGGTGAAAATCCTTGGTTCTGGTTGTCCTACTTAATAAATCCTGTAAAGTTCATAGATGGCCATCAAGGAAGACATTGGAAGACATTCATGACAATACAGAAAGAAGAGGCTTGTACAATGTATCTATACATGGATTTAGGATAATAGGGTTCATTAAGTAACCTATCTAAAGTATATTTGGTAGGCATAATAATATAAATTTGTATAAAAAGCAGTATACAAACATAAAAATAAAGTGAATACCTCTATGGATTTTATTTCATGCAACGTTTTGGCCTTTATAAAGCACAATATCAGATTGGATATATACAGGTAGGGGGTGGGTCACATGACCCACTGGGACTACTCCCCTCACATAAATGTAAACATTCATACACAGGCGGTCCCCTACTTAAGGACACACGACATACAGACGACCCATAGTTACAGACGGACCCCTCTGCCCACTGTGACATCTGGGGAAGCTCTCTGGATGCTTTACAGAATGCAATGATCAGCTGTAATGTGTCTGTAATGAAGCTTTATTGATAATCCTTGGTCCCAATACAGCAAAATAATTTTGAAACTCCAATTGTCACTGGGGCAAATTTTTTTTTTGTCTGGATCTACAATGATATCTACATACAAATTCAACTTAAGAACAAACCTACGGACCCTATCATGTACGTAACCCGGGGACTGCCTGTACAAAAAAAAAAAAGAAGGAGTTGAAACTTTTGTTAGCATTTTCCATAACCTTTAATTTGGGACAAAAATTGCACTTAGCACCTTTATTTGGGGTAAAAACTGTAAGATAACAAGGTCACACTTGGATGTAAGTATTTTGCGCAGTATAAATTGTTTACACTAGCACATTTTGCACATATGACTGTCCCTTTTTATAGGGCACACATAGGGATGCATAACATTTCAATCTTTAAGTACGTTTTGGATATATCATATACACATACAAAATTAACATCCGATGCACTATTAAGCACTTTAATGAGTATATTACATAGATCAAGTACAACTTTATAGAGTTGTCAGTAGCACACTTTAGCACTTTATTAGTATACCTCACCTTTAGGAATTATGTTTATAGAAAGATCAGTAGCATAGTGACTAGAACATTTAGAACAACAAGCATGACACAGTGACATAGTATTAACAGTACTCCATATACACCTTACCTGTGTGCGCATCCCGCCGGTGAACTCCGCTGGCGACGACCTCTTCCGTCAATATGCCAGTGCGCATGCGCTGATCTGAACGAGGGATAGAGATTCTCTCTCCCCGTTCGGACAGCGCAGGCGCCGTGGTGACAGGAAGAGGGACATCGCCATATTGGTACAGGCGGATGTAACGGAAGGGCATGCGCCAATCAACAGGTGAACACAGCTACACACGTTCACCAATCACAGTAGGTATAGCGATCACATGTTTCACTCCCAGGGCTTTAAATAACCGGACATCCCCTTAGTTTTACATGCCTCCTGAGGAAGCAATAGGCGAAACGCGCATCGGGGCAAGGGGCGCACGGCATCCACAGCAGCAAGGTAACTAAAACTGAACCTTTATTATGGAAAAGAAAAAAATTTTTTGTCCAAACGACGGGAATGCCAACATATGATACTATAATGCAATGTAATGTATTTCTGACTTGCTATGGCTGGGCTGCCTGAGCCCCAGTCTATTTTGGGATCATTTTAAAGTGGAAATAAATTGCTAAACATATGTTTTATTGTTGATGAAATAAAATGAAGAGATTTTTATAAAACATATTTTGTGAGTTCCCCTACTTTTTAGGGTGTGATAAGTTAGATTGGGGGGAAGCTACTCGTACTCCTCTATAGGACATAACTTATTTGGGTTATATTGTTCTTAAAGGAAACCTACCATTTGATTTCATACATTAAGAAGCAAACATACCTTGAGACTGCTGTAGCTACACTGATGTAGGATCATATATTGGTTAATCCCTGAGTTGAGTGGTTTTGCTGAAAAAAAATTATAACATTCAGGACCTTGGGAAAGCTGGGTCAGGCGGGCTGCCTACATAAACACATTACATTACGCTTTTCAATAAACATGGAGGTCAGTTAAGCATGACTAATCAACCTGAGCTGGATCACTCATACAGAGTAGCTGGCGGGTGGTTTAGCAATTGATTATTCTGCCTTCAGGCACAACCCAGGGATTACATCATCCTCTCCTGCAGCAAATAACTAATGTGCTAGGAGAAGCCCGAACCAGCCTTTAGAAGCTTCATTATCATAATGTTATATCTATTTTATCAGCAAAACCACTGAGTTGATAAAACAAGATATGATCCTGCATCAGTGTTGCTACAGAATTCTAAAGGTATGTTTGCTTCATAATGCAACAAATCAAATGGTAGGTTTCCTTTAAGTTGAATTTGTATGTAAGTCGGAACAGTTTTTTTTAATAATTGTAGTTCCAGACAAATGTTTTTTTGCCCCAGTGACAATTGGAGTTTCAAATTTTTTTTGCTGTAATGGAACCAATGATTGTTAATAAAGCTTCATTACAGACACCTTACAGCTGATCATTGCAGTCTGGGACTAAAGTAAAGCATCCAGAGAGCTTCACCAGAGGTCACAGTGGGCAGAGGGGTCCGTCTGTAACTAGGGGTCGTCTGTAAGTCGGGGACCGCCTGTAATGAGCAGACGCAAGATTTGGATGAAGAGGAGAAGTGACATCGGCATGAAGAAGCGGTGCGGTGGACAATGGAGCGCAGGGTGTGTGCTGCAGGGGGTGTTTATTAGCCTGAGAGGGGATCTGCGCTTCTGGCTAATTTACATATTTTTAATGTTAGATTTTTGGACAAAGGAGGTCATAAATAAAGCATATAAAGACGCATCCAGAATCATGGTGCTCATATGGACATGTGAGTGACGCTGGTTTATCAAGTCAAAATTTTGTGATAGATTTAATTACAGAAAATCTACCACCCACCCAAAATAAATACTTCATTAAAAAACTATGGTTAAAAAATCAGTTTGCAAACTTATAGGCAACTCACCTGATGTGAGTCAAATCACACTGAGTGATTCCTGCATAGTAAATTTTACTTGCATTGCCCTGCATCCTTGTTCCTGATTGACAGGTCTCACTGCTAGGACATGCTGCTGTGTGAAAAATTGAGAGAGAGTTCTGTTACATCATTGGGCACTTAACATTATGTGACAAGGGTGATGTCATCTAAGGTCTTTTACCAAGTTAACATTTGCAACGTTTACCCCAAGTATGTATCTGATAACATAAAATCACAAAATGCCTCCCTGGACTTCTACTGCTTCCTATGCCTCCACGGACACTGCTGTGATTTCATGTGCTCAGATACATACATGGGGTAGACTTGCAAATGTTAACTTGTTAAGGACCTTAGATGACATCACCCTTGTCACATGCCGAGAAAAGGCATGGGACATGGGAAGGAGTAGATGGGAGGGACCAGTTGAGCAGGACACGCCCCCTCTGATCCCAGGTAATATAAGATAAAGTTGATTTATGGGGATGTAAGGGAAACAATTTTTAGATAAATGAAGGGTGTCAATTAGCTAATAGGGCTCTATGGGAACCTGTCATTGGCTGTATTGAAAATGTGGTGACAAATTACCTTGTGGTGAAAAATTCATTATTCCTATCATCAACTGGAAGACTAAGCGCGGATCCTGGATTTTAACCTTTTTTATTACTTTACTTTTCAAAATATTCCATAGCACAAAACAGTAATTGACATCTCTCACACAGATCCTGTCTTCAAAATGGTTCAAGATTGTATTTCCCTAGAGAATGAAACTAGGGAACCTCCCTGACATAATACTGAGGGTGCGCTCTCTGGCTGACTGCACGTACAAGGTGCACATGGGAAATTCCATTAAAAGGTCTAATAGATTTTTGAGAATCCATTCCCTATGATTTGCCTGTAGAGCTCATAATTGACTCCAAATTAGCTTTGAATAGTCTTCTGCTGGATATCTGAGGCCCAGTTTTCTTGACAATGCTTGTTTCTTGACTTGCTCCTCTGACCCCTCTTCCGATAACTTGTTTACATCCTGTTTTCTTTATCACCTTTCACATTACACTCTGTATAACATCGCATACGAAAACTGCACAAGGTGTTTGAAGTATTGAAGCTGCATTGCCTGAACCAATGACCAGGTCTCAATCAGTGTCGCTCAGATCGTTTGATTTGAATTTAGTGGATAGAACACGGCAAATGACAATTTCCTTCAGATTTCAGAAATTTTTCTGTCCGGTTTTGTTCAGTTTGTCAATTTTTCACACACGTTTTTGAACAGTGTTTACTGCGTTTCTCACACAGATGAAAAAACTGATAACGGTGGGGTTAATTTACTAAGGGTTTGCGGACCGCACTATCATCAGAATATCTGATGATTGTGGTTGTGCGCAAAGGGCAGAAGGGCTTTTTGTTGCACGTGATCAGATTTTGTCGCATAGGCGCCGGCTTTCACACGACACAAATCGGGGGGGGGGGGCCCGTCGGGCGATTCGACGGATTCGGACAACGCGCGGGATTTAACATGTCAAATTATGTCGCAAGACATGCACTTACATACACCGGGAAGAAGAAAGTGAACTCCGGCGGACCTCAGCAGGGAAGCGACGCATGCAGGATATCGGGCGCACGATCTTGGTGAATTGCGCCGGACTTCATCCTCATCGAACAGTCTGGATCGGGGATTGCGACAGTACCGGGTAAGTAAATGTGCCCCATTGTGTTTCTCTTTATCAATGAAAACTTTTGTACTTGCAATTTTCATCAGAATGTAATGCGATTTTGATGTGTCCTGATTAGAGATGAGCGAGCACTAAAATGCTCGGGTACTCGTTATTCGAGACGAACTTTTCCCGATGCTCGAGTGCTCGTTATAACACTAATGAGACCCCCTGTAGGGTATAATACTCGGAGGAGACCCCCACTGTACTGTGGTATAACACTCGGGAGGAGACCACTTGCTGCTGTATATAAGACTCGGGGGACCCCCCCACTTTGTAAGTGTTAACTCTCTGGGGACCACCCTGAACTGGGTATAACCTCAGGAGACCCCCCCCCCCTTTGTGTTACTGTGTCTAACATTGGAGACTTCCTATGTACTGGGTTATAACAATGTGAGAGAGCCCCCGTGAGTGGGTTGTATAACATTAGGAGGAGACCACCCCTGTCCTGTGTATAACATAAGGGACCACCCTTGTACTGTGTAGAAATATAAACACTAAAGAGACCACCCTGTTACTGTGTAACCACAGGGAGGGGAGACACCCCCCTTGTACTGTTATAAACATCGGGAGACCCCCACTTGTACTGTGTATACACTGGGGAGACCCCCCCATGTACTGGGTTATTATAACATGAAAAGACCCCCCTGTACGGTGTATAACACTCGGGAGACTCCGGTACTGTGGAGAACAAACCTAGGAAGGAGTAGACCCCCTGGACGACCCCCCATTGTGTATAACACTAATGAGACCCCCCCGTGTACTGTGTATAACCCCCCTCTTATTGTTTTATTTTACGACATGACACCCCTGGGCCCGCGCAAGGGTGTTACTTGTGTTGTTATTATACCGGAGACCCCCCCCCCCCCCGGCTGCTGTTACTGTGTATAAAAAATAGGGAGGAGTACAAAATGTAATGTGTATAATCACGACAGGAGAACCAACATGGTACCTTGTTAAACACTCGGTGGGACACCCCCTCATGTACTGGGTATAACACTCGGGAATACCCCCCCCCCCCCCCCCCCCCCCCCCCCCCCCCCAGGTACTGTGTATAAACATTCAGAAAAGAGAAGGACCCCACGTAGTGCAGGACACTCGGGAGACCCCCCGGTACTGTGTCCAAACATAAGGCGACCCCCCCTTACTGTTTATAACATCAGGAGACCCCCCTGGTGTACTGGTAAACACTAATGAGACCCCCTGTACGGTGTAAATACCGGGAGAAACCCCTGATGTTGTATAAACACTGGGCGAGACCACCCTGTGCTGGGATAAAGAGACGGGGGCGAAAAAAAAAAAAAAAAAAAAACAACCTCTTGGAATGGGGAGAAAGCTAGGGAGAACACCAAATGAAAGGTGCGGTTATAGAAACTTAGGGAGAAACCAAATCAACTTTGGTTGTACTGTGTGTATTAAAACTTGAGATGAGAAGAACCCCACACGAGTGGTTGTATGTGGAGACATTGGGAGATACCCTGTACTGTTGTATTATAACCATCCGGGACGCGAGGGAGACCACCCAGGAGACCACCCTGGGACTGTGTAAAACACTAAGGGGACCCCCCCTGTACTGTGTAGAAATCAATAGGTGGGCCACCCTCCTGTATGTGGTATAACACTCGGGATAAACCCCCCCACCCCCCCCCCATGTACTGGTATAAACACTCAGAAGACCCACGTTGTACTGTGTATAAAATTCAGGAGACCCCCTGTATTTATTTTACTGTGTATAACAATAGGTGGACCCCGTCATTGTACTGTGTAACAACACTAAGGAGGACCCCCCCCTGTACTGTTTTATAACCATCAGGAGACCCCCCTGTGTACTGTGGATAGAGAACATAATGAGGACCCCTACCACCCGGTACTGTGATATTATAACTTCAGGAGGACCCCCCCACAGTACTGTGTATAACAACTCGGCGAGACCACCCTGTTGATTGTATATAAGACTCGGAGGGACCCCCCCCCCCCCTTTCCTGTACTGTGTATAAACTCTCTGGAGACCCCAGGAACTGTGTAAACTTTCGGAGACCACACCCTGTGTAATGGTATATAACACTGAGAAGACCCCCACCTACTTTGTACTGTGTATAACATTTGGAGAGACCCCCCTGTATGTTGATAACACTGTGAGAAGACCACCCTGTACTTGTTATAAAAGTCAGGAGAACCCCCCCCACCTGTACTGTGAATGAAAAAGTCGCGGGTACGGAAAAAAGGTTGGGGAGGTGGGTAATGTGGGTTTATAACAATAGCGGGAGGGAAACCGTTGTACGGGGTTATACAAACGAGTGGAGTAAACAAACCCAAACGTCGTTGTGTAATGTGATATAACAATATGGGGAGGGGAGAGAGGAGACCACCATTTGTAGGTGGGTATAATAACCTAAGGAGACCACCCATTGTACTGTGATAACACTAGGGAGACACCCGGGGGGGGGGAAACCCTTGTTGTATGTGTATTAACACTCGGGCGAAAAAAGTTCTAGGTAAGGTAGAGTTAAAAATCTCCTTCCACTCATTTAGGTAGGACACCACCCCCCCCCCAACCCCTGTAATTTGTTAACATCGGGAGACCACCCTTTGTAACTGTGTATAACACTTAGGAGACCCCCCTTACTGTGTAAACAACGCTGGGAGACACCCCTTTGTACGGTATAACACTCGGGAGACACCCCCCACACATACTGTACTGTGTATTGATAACACTCGGGTGAGACCCCCCACTTTCTGTACGTGTACAAACAACTTGGGAGACCCCCCTTGTAATGGGTAAAACCACTGAATTAAGACCCCCTGTACCTGGTATAACATCGGGAGACCAGCCTGTACTGTGTACACACTTGCGGAAGACCCCCCTGTTACTGTGTATTAACACTGAGAAGACCCCCCTGTACTTGTGTTATAAATTGGGAGACCCCCCTGTACTGGGTATAACATGAGAAGACCCCCCCCTTGGACTGTGTAGACAGCAGGAGACCCCCCCCCCTCCCCCACCCCCCTATGTGAATAACACTTTGGCGACCCCCCTTGGTATTGTGTGTATAACACCGGGAGGGACACCCCTGTACTGGGGAGACAACGGGGAGGACAACAAAAAAACAAAAAAAACGGAGACTGTGTATTATAAACACTCGGGAGCCCCTCCTGTACTGTTGTACAACACTTGGGAGACCCCCCATGTACGTGTTATAACACTGATTAAGACCCCCCTTAGTACTGTGTTGTTATAACATCGGGGAGACCCTCCTGTACTGTTGTAAAACACTTGGGAGACCCCCCTTACTCTGGTTATAACACTGATAAGACCCCCTGTACTGTGTATAAACATCAGAAAAGAAAGACCCCCTTTACTGTGTATAACACTAGGGACCCCCCTTTGTAATTTGTGGATTACACTCAGAGACCCCCCTTCCTTTACTTTGATAAAACACTCGGGAGAACCCAAGTAGGTGTTTATAAAAAATATGGGAGAGACCAAGCTACTTTTGTTGTGTGTGTACTGGTTATAACACTCAGAAGCCCCCCCCCCCCTGTACGTGCTCTAACAATCGGGAGACCCCCCCTGTAATGGGCTACAACACTTGGGAGACCCCACTGTTGTACTGGGTAGTAACACTGATAAGAACCCACCTTTTGTACTGTGTATAAAACTCGGAGACGCAGGAGACGGCACCCTTGTACTGTGTATAACACTCAGAAGACCCCCCCTTTAACTGGTATAACACTCAGGAGACCCCACCTGTAATGTGGATAACACTTCAGGAACCCCTTTATGTGTAGACCACTGGGGAGACCCCCCCCTGTACTGTTGTATAACACTCGGGACACCCCCTATTGTGTAAATAACACTGAGAAGGGGACCCCCCTGATAATTGTAAACATTCAGGAGACCCGCTCCCCCCTGTACTGTGTATAACACTCGGGAGACCCCCCTGTCGTGTATAACATCGGGAGACCACCCCATTGTACGTGTATAACACTGAGAAGACCCCCCTTGTATGTGTATAACATTCAGGAGACCCCTCCCCCCCGTGTGAAGTGTATAAACACTAGGGAGACCCCCATGGACTCAGTGGAAAACACTAAGGAGGACCCCCCCTTGTACTGTGTGATATAACACTCGGGAGACCCCCCTTGTAAGGTGTATAACATGAGAAGACATCCCTGTACTGTGAGAAACTCAGGAGACCCCCCCTGTAGTGTATAACACTCAGGAGACCCCCCTTTGACTGTGTTATAACATCAGGAGACCCACCCTGTTAATGTGGTTTAACCAATCGGAGACCCCCCCTGCCTACTGGGTGGAGATAAACAACCCTCGGGACGACCCACCTGTAATATGTAACACTAAGGCGACCCCCCATGCATGTGTTTATAACACCAGGGAGACCCCCCCTCTGTACTGTGTAAAAACACTACGGAGACCACCATGTACTGTTGGAAGGGGAAAAAATCCTACCCACCTACTCTAACGTCCTTCTTCTTCCCCACCCTCCCCCCTGCTCCTTTCTTTTCCCCGATCCCTATCCCCCCCTCCCTCTTTTTACCTTCAATTGATTTCTTTGTTTCTACCTCCCAGTACCGCCCCCCCCTTACTAAGGAGACACCCTTTGTACGGTATAACACAGGGAAGACCCCCCCTTGTTAATGTGTAGAACACATGAGAAGACATCACTGTTACTGTGTATAACCAATACAGGAGACCCCCCTGTACTGTGTATAACACTCAGGAGCCCCCCCTTTTACGGGTATAACACTCAGGAGAACCCCCTGTATGTGGGATAAACACGCGGGAAGGCACCCCAAATGTTTGTCATGTGGGAACACCCACCCCCCCCCCTCGGGAGACCACCCTGTACTATGTAGGAAACACTAAGGAGACCCCCCCCTTGTACGTGTATAAACTAGGAGCCCCCTCTGTACTGGTAAAACACTCAGGAGACCACCTGTACTTGTGTTTAAACCACTAAGGAGACCCCCTGTACTGTGTATAACATCGCGGAGATCCACCCCCTGTACTGTGTATAACACTCGGGAGACCCCCTCTGTACTGTGTCTAACAACACTAAGGAGAACCCCCCCTGTACTGTGTTTATATAACAACCGGGAGACACCACCCTTGTATGTGTATAACACTCGTGAGGTACCCCCACCCCCTGTACTGTGTATAACCACTCCGGGGAGACCCCCCTGTACTGTGAAAATAATACAATTGGGAGACCACCCCTGTCTGTTTATAACAATCGGGAAACGACCCCCCTTGTACTGGTTAACACTGGGAGACCCCCGCTGTACTGTGTTAAAACACTGGCGGAGACCCCCCCCTGTACTGTTGCTATAACACTGAGGCGATCCCCCCCTGTACTGTGTTAACACTTTGCGGAGACCCCCGTTTACTGTGTTATTAACACTGAGGAGACCCCCCCTGTACTGTGTATAACACTCAAGTGATAACACCCCCCCCCCGGTAATGTGGCAGAACACTTGGGGGAGAGACCCCCCTGTATGTGGTATACAACACTCGGGAGACCCCCTGTTACTTGTGGATAACACTCGGGAACAAAAAAAGCACCAATTTGGAAGGGGAAAACACGCCGGGAAAAAGCTCATCGGGAAGGGGGAAAAAAGGGTAGGCGGAGAGACCAACAGGGACGGGGGCGAACAAGGAGATAGAAAAACGGGACGGGGGAGAACAAGAGGGGATGAACTGATCGGGAAAGGGTGGAAAACACTGGGGAGGACCCCACAGGTGGACGGGGGAGAGGAACAAGGAGAGCAGACCAACAGTTGTACGTGTATAAACACTCGAAGACCCCCCCTTGATGTGATAACACTCAGGGACACCCCTATGTGGATAACACTCAGGAACCCCCCTTTACTTTGTTTATAACCACTCGGGAGACCCACCTGTATGTTTAAACACTCGGGAGAGACCGCTTGTGTACTGTGTATAAACCACGCAGAAGACCCCCCCCCCCCCTTGTAACTGTTGATAACAATCGGGGAGCACCCCCCCTTGGTATGTGTACAACACTTGGGGAGACCACCTGTACGGTGTTGGATAACACTGATAAGACCCAACCACCGGGTACTTGTGTATAACAAGTTAGGGAGACGCACACTGAACTGTTGTAAACCACTCAGAGAAGACCCACCTTTATGTGTATACACTCAGGAGGACCCGCCTGAATGTGGGATAACATCAGGAGACCCCCCTTTTTACTGTTGTATAACAATCGGGCGAGGACCCCCCCTGTGTATATGTCGCATAAACCTAGGGGACACCCCTGTATTTTGATAACATGGGAGACCCCCCCCTGTACTGTGTATATAACAATTCAGAGGAGACCCCTCACCTGTTACGGTGTAAACCCCCAATCGGGGACCCCCCCTGTGTACTGGTGTAAAAACACTCGGGAGACCCCCTGTACTGATGTATAACACTGAGGAAGACCCCCTGTGGTAATGTGTATAACATCAGGAGACCCTCCCCCCGTTGTTGTGTTACTGGTATAAACACTAGGGAGAACCCCTGTACGTGCCCATTCAACACTAAGGAGACCCCCCCCTGGACTGTTGATAACCTGAGAGAAGACCCCCCTGTACTGGTATAACATTTGGGAGGACCCCCCGGTACTGTTTAGAACCACTGAGGAAGACCACCAGGTACTGTGTATACTTATGGAGAACCCCCACCCCGTACTGTGAATAACACTTGGGAGACACCCCTGTTACCGTGTGTATAACATCTCGGAGACAACCCTGTACTGTGAATAAACACTCGGGAGGGGACACCCCCCCCCACCTGTTATGTTGTATAACAATCGGGAGCCCTCCGGTACTGTGTAAAACATTGGGAGAACCCCCTGTACATGTGTATAAACACGGATAAGACCCCCTGTACTGTTGGTATAACACTCGGGAGGGACCTCCGTAATGTGGACAACACTTGGGAGACCCCCCTGTCCTGTGTATAACACGGTGATAAGGACCCCCTGTACTGGTGTATAACACTCAAGAAGACCCCCCTCTACGTGTTAAACAATCAGGAGACCCCCCATGTTAATGTGGATAACACTCAGGAGACCCCCCTTTACTTGTATTAAACACTCCGGGAGCCCCCTGTAATGTGATAACACTCGGGAGACCCGCTCCTTGTGGAATGTGTATAAAAAATCAGAAGACCCCACCCCTTTTGTACGGGCGTTAAACTACTCGGGAGACCCCCCCCTGTACTGTGTACAAAACTTGGGAGAGACCCCCCGTGTATAGTGTTAGAACACTGATAAGACCAACCTGTACTGTGTATAACAATTCGGGAGACGCACCCTGTACTGTGTATAAACTTCAGACGACCCCCTTTCTGTGTATAACAATCAGGAGACCCCCTGTATAGGTGGGGATAACACCAGGAGACCAACCTTTACTGGTAGAACACTCGGGAGACCCTACCCCCCATGTACTGTGTATAACACTCGGGAGACCCCCCTGCCCTGAGTTGATGTATGTTGATAACACTAGGGAAGACCCCCCCCCCTGTAGCTGTGTATAACATACAGGAGACCCCTCCCCCCACTGTTACTGTGTATAACACTGGGAGACCCCCCGTACTGTCGTATACACTCGGGAGACCCCCACTGTACTGTTGTTACACGGAGACCCCTACGACCTGGAGACAGAGTGAACGGAGACCCCCCCCTGCCTACTGGTGTATAACACTTCAGGAGACACCTCCCCCCTTGTATGGTATAACACTCGGGGCCCCCCATGTAGTATACCCCGGGAGCCCCGTGTACTGTGATCAACAACTCAAGGAGACCCCCCGTTGTACTGGTATGAAAGCCGGCGAGACCCCCTGTACTGTGTATACAACTCGAGAGAAGACATCCACCCTGTACTGTCGTATACACTCAGGAGACCCCCCCGGTACTGTGTATAACACAGGAGACCTCCAATGAGTTACTGGGTTACTAAAACTAAGGAGAACACCATTCGTATGTGGATAAAAACTCGGGAGACCCCCCTGTTTTGTATGTGGTAACCCTCGGGAGACCCCCGGAATATGAAACACTAGGAGACCCCCCTTGCACTGGTATTTATAAACACTCAGGAGACCCACTCTGTTACTGTTGTAAAACACTAAGGAGACACCATGTATGTGGTTAATAAAACACTAAGGAGACAACCCTGTAAATGGGGATTTTATAACCATCGGGAGCCACCCCCTGTACTGTGGTATAACACTGAGAGAAGCACATCCTGTACCTGTGTTATTATAACCACTCAGTTGGGAGACACTACACACTGAGCTTCCAATGGGTTATAAAAAATAAGGAGAACAAAATTTCTAAAGTGGGTACCTTAAAAACAGAAGGAGGGACACCCCTGTAATGTGGTGGGATATAAAATGGGATAACACCAACAATGGAATGTGGGATGAACATAGGGAGGAACCCAACCTTACTAGGTATAACACTAAGGGAGACCCCCCCATGTACTGTGTTATAACACTAAGGAGACCCCCTCTGGACTGTGTTTGTTAAAACACTAAGGAGACCACCCTGTATGTGTTGGGGGCGTTAAAAAAACACGAAGGGGAGACAAAAACAATGGAGCGGGGCTAAAAAATAGCACGGGAGAAACCCAAATGGGTGGGTACAAGCGTAGGGAGCCAAAAAAGTAGGGAGAAATAAACAGGGGGGGGACTGGGGGAGAAAAAGGGGAGGTAGAGGCAAAAAACGGGGGTCAGCAAGGGGAGATAGAACGTGAGGGAAGGAAGAAAATAAAAAGTGTTAGCTGCGAGACACTAAGGAGACAAACTTACTGTGTATCATAAAATAGGAGACACACATGTGTAATGTGGATATAACACGCGCGGAGAACCACCCCCTTACCTGTTACTGTGTATATAACATAAGGAGGACCCCCAGCGTAATGTGTATAATCTCGGGAGACCCCCCCCCTGACTACTGTGGTAGTTAACTCGAGGAGGACCCCCCTTGTTACTGTGTATAACACTCGGAGACCACCCAATGTACTGGTATAACCTATCGGGAGGACCCCACTGTATGTGTATTACTGTGTAAACAGTCGGAAGACCCACGTACTGTGTATAACACTCGGGAGGACCCACCATGTACTGTGGATTAACACTTGGGCGACCCCCCAATCTGCGACCGGTGTCTAAACAAATTGGGAGCGACCCCCCACATTGGGTACTGTATAACATCAGGGAGACACCCCCTGAATGTGTAAAAACACCGAGACACCCCCCTTGTTACTGTGTTATAACACTCGGGAGATCCCCTGTGTACTTGTGTATAACACTAAGGAGACCCCCTGTCTTGGTTTTGTTATAACACTGGGAGACCCCCCTGTACAAGTATAACAACTCGGAAAGAAGACCCCCCCCCTGGACGTGGTGTATAAGCACTCGAGAGGACCCCCCCTGTAATGGGTATAAAACTAAGGAGACCCCACATGTACTGTGTGTATAAAATAGGGGACCCCTCGTAATGTGTATAAACAGAAGGAGACAACCCTGTAGGTGTATAACACTAGGGAGGACCCAATCGTACAATGTATTAAAACTCGGAAGGACACCCCATGTACTGTGTATAACCAATCGACGCAGGACCCACACTGCTACTGTGTAGAAACAATAAGGAGTACCCCACCCCGTGTCTGTGTTATAAATCATCGGGGATCCACATGTACTGTGTGATAACACTTAAGGGAGGACCACCCCTGTAACTGTGATAACACTAGGGAGACCCCCCGTCAAAATGGTATACCACTGGACAGACCCCCCATGTACTGTGTATTAAACACTAGAGAGACCCCCCTGTGTATTGTGTATAACACTAAGGAGGACCCCCACCATTGTTAATGGTGTATAACACTCGGGAGACCCCCCCCTGTACTGTGTATAACACTAAGGAGAACCCCCCTGTACTGTGTATAACACTCAGGAGACCCCCTCTGTACTGTGTATAATACTCGGGAGACCCCCCCTGTACTGTGTATAACTCTCGGGAGACCCCCCTGTACTGTGTATAACACTCGGGAGACCACCCTGTGCTGTGTATAACACTCGGTAGACCACCCTGTGCTGTGTATAAGACTCGGGGGACCCCCTCCCTGTACTGTGTATAACTCTCTGGAGACCCCCCTGTACTGTGTATAACATTCGGGAGACCCCCCCTGTACTGTGTATAACACTGAGAAGACCCCCCTGTACTGTGTATAACATTCAGGAGATCCCCCCTGTACTGTGAATAACACTTGGGAGACACCCCTGTACTGTGTGTATAACACTCGGGAGACACCCCTGTACTGTACTGTGTATAACACTTGGGAGACCCCCTGTACTGAATATAACACGGGAGACCCCCCTGTACTGTGTATAACACTTGGGAGACCCCCCTGTACTGTGTATAACACTCGGGAGACCTCCCTGTACTGTGTATAAAACTAAGGAGACCACCCTGTACTGTGTATAACACATGGGAGACCCCCCTGTACTGTTTATAACACTCGGGAGACCCCCCCTGTACTGTGTATAACACTCGGGAGACACCCCTGTACTATGTATAACACTCAGGAGATCCCCCCCTGTACTGTGTATAACACTAAGGAGACCCCCTGTACTGTGTATAACACTCGGGAGACCCCCCTGTACTGTCTGTAACACTCGGGAGACCCCCCTGTACTGTGTATAACACTAAGGAGATCCCCCCCTGTACTGTTTATAACACTCAGGAGACCACCCTGTACTGTGTATAATACTCGGGAGACCCCCCCCCTGTACTGTGTATAACTCTCGGGAGACCCCCCTGTACTGTGTATAACACTCGGGAGACCACCCTGTGCTGTGTATAACACTCGGGAGACAACCCTGTGCTGTGTATAAGACTCGGGAAACCTTCCCCCCCTGTACTGTGTATAACTCTCTGGAGACCCCCCTGTACTGTGTACAACATTCGGGAGACCCTCCCTGTACTGTGTATAACACTGAGAAGACCCCCCTGTACTGTGTATAACATTCAGGAGACCCCCCTGTACTGTGAATAACACTTGGGAGACACCCATGTACTGTGTATAACACTAAGGAGACCCCCCTGTACTGTGTATAACACTCGGGAGACCCCCCTGTACTGTGTATGTATAGAAAAGGCGGACAAGGAGAGACCAGACAGTGAGTTTTAGTGGAGTCTATCATGGATCCAGTACAGCAGACCATCGTCTCCTGACACTGACATAATCCGTTTAATGGTCAAAAGTCAAAAACCTCAGTAGAAAGGTTTGTGTAGATGTTCAGATCTTCATTTTCGTAGACGTCCAGCTCTGACACCAGGGGCGGGAGGACGCGTCTATAGGGGCGGGAGGACACGTCTATAGGGGCGGGAGGACACGTCTATAGGGACGGGAGGACGCGTCTATAGGGGCGGGAGGACGCGTCTATTGGCCTAATGAAAGAACAAAGATATATCACTACATACATTCCTCATCAAGTGGCTGCTACATGTCTACAAGACTGGACTCATCCTGGAATGATCCATATCTAAATGTCCGTAGCAGTGAAGATACCACATGGACATCGGCCTAGATGGGAATATCTTATGGACATTGTTCACTGGTAGAGATGTGATACATCTATGTGGCAGAGTATAGACTATCAGGACTTACAGGTTCGGTAGGTTACAGGTCGTCTAGAAGAACTTCTGATCCTTGGGGATGAAGTGCAGAGTAGTCAGGACATTCATGAATAAAAGCTGCAAAAAAAAAAATCTCTGGATTATCTTCATTGTAAAGTCTCACATTAGGTCATATAATCCAACGCAAAAGCCAAAAATCAGTCAGTGTATGTTGTACATATATTTTTTGAGCTCCCATAATGCACTTTTCCAAACTAAGAGCAGTAACATCAACTTAGCTCTAGACATGTAATAGTAAAATAGTGTGTGATATCGGGAAGAGAAGTAAATGAAATAATTTGCAAGGTCACTGGACAAGTTCTGAAGACTCCGATCTGCAGAATCTCAGATCTCCTTGATGTTGTCCTTGTCACAATGTACTGATGTGCGTTCCACCTACCTAAGAACTTATCTCATCCTTATCGACCTGGGTGGAAGCGTCAACCATATAGGAATGTTTCATGGGTTTCACATGGATCACGGTGACTTTTGGCCCATGTGACATTAGGCTGAGCTCTTCCTCTGTGACTTGGCACCCAAAGTCCTTGGTGCTCGGTCTGCTGAGAACTGGCGTGAAAGGAGTCACCTTCACTGATTCCCGGCTCTACAGAGGAAACATAAGAGAAAGCTGATGATGATGTGTGTATCACGAGTCCAGTCACTTGTGAATGAGATCCTGAGATACACGACATGTATCACCAGGCTGAGATACATGTCCTAGACGGAGATCTCCTCACCATGCAGAAGAGGCTCCTCAGTCTTTGTCGCCATCTTGATCCACATGATCTTCTTTTCTCTGGTTCATCCTGTTGAGAATTTGGATACACAGAAATTTAGAGTGATAGAAAGCAAATGAATCCTCCATTCAACTATAAACATGGGTCCAGATTTACTATGGGAAAGCACCGAAAATTGTACACACAGAGGAAACCACACACTAAATGACTATATAGTAATGGCCTCCTTACCGATCTAACAATCCAGCAGGGCTCAGGTGACTCCGGCATCAGCTCTCCTGGTCCATCATCAGTAGCAGCAGGGCTATTGCAGTACATTGCAGTACTTACATTATAAGTAGAAGCCATTACAGGGATGTTTACAATAGAGGGGTCATTAAAGGAATATATATGTAAAGTATAGGTATCAGATAGGGTATAGTACTGTGAGTGGCCATACTATACAGGATAGGAGTAGGTAAGTACTGTGCTGTATCCATACACACAGGATAGGAGTAGTAGTACTGTGCTGTTCGTCCCATAATACAGGATAGAGTAGTTATGGCCTTATCATAGGATAGTAGTACTGTGCTTGGCCCTACTATACCAGGATGAGTAGTAGTAGACTGTGCTTTGGCCCATTATAACAGATAGGAGTGTTTAGTACTGTGCTGTGCCATATATACAGGATAAGGTAGTATTAGTACGTGTGTCCCATATATACAGGATAGGAGAGTAGTCTACTGGTGCTGTTGCCCATATATCGGATAGGAGTATTGTAGTACTGTGCTGTACCATCTATCAGCAGAGTATTACGTGCTGACCATCAGGAGTAGTAGTACTGTGCTGTGACCCATAATACAGTATAGGAGTAGTTAGTACTGTGTATGTAGCCCATATATCAGGAAGGAGAGTAGTATGTGCAGTGCCCATATATACAGGAAGGGAGGAGTAGTATACTGTGATGCTGTGCCCATTATATACAAGGATAGAGAAGTAGTAGTACTGTGCTGTGCCCATATATACGAAGGACGTATAGTAGTACTGTGCTGTGCCCTCATATATAAAGGGATTTAGGAGTAGTAGTAATTTGGCGTGTGCCATATATACAGGGATAAGGTAGTTAGTAGTTACTTTGCTGTGACTCATGTATACCAGATAGGATTAGTAGTACTGTTTTGCTAGCCTCATATATACTAGGAAGGAGGTAGTAGTACTGTGCTCATATAACAGGATAGAGTAGTAGTAGTCCGTTTTCTTACCCATATATTACAGGATAGGGAGTAGTAAGTAACTGTGCTGTACCCATATATACATATAGGAGTAAGTATAACTGTGCTGTTGCCCATATTACAGGATTAGGGAGTAGATAGGTACTGTGATGTCCCATATATACAGGATAGAGGCGTAGTAGTATTTGCTGATCCCATAATACAGGATAGGAGTATAAGTAGTAGTACTGTGATGTGCCCATATATACAGGATAGGAGTAGTAGTACTGTGTTGTGCCCATATATACAGGATAGGAGTGGTAGTACTGTGCTGTGCCCATATATACAGGATAGGAGTAGTAGTACTGTGATGTGCCCATATATACAGGATAGGAGTAGTAGTCGTAGTGTACGGTTCCCCGTCTATTACAGTATAGGAGTAGTATTCTGTGTTGTGCCCATATAATATCTAATAGGAGTAGTATTGTGTACTGTACCAATATATCAGATAGGAGTTGTAGTATTGGTAAACCCATATACATAGGAGTATAGTACTGATCTGTGCCCATTCTATACGAATATAGAGTAAAAAGTAATAAGTATGTTGCCTCTAACCATATAGACACAAATAGAAGTATAAAATTTATCAAAACTTTTATTTAAAATATTTGATAAGAGGGGCCTAAATATAAGAGGAATATCTGGGAGAGCATTATATAAAACATAAGTAGGAAGCACTGTAAGACTGTGTAGTGTAAAATGATTAATCAGAAATGATATCTGTATTATGTAATACTAGGAATGAATGATGTCCAATTTGAAATATATTAGGTGTATAATTGCTACTAGTGATATTGGTTAATATACTGAAAATCACAATTTAATATTTGATTTCTGGAGAGGGGCGTCAATAGGGTTTTTGGTTAAGGGGTGTACTTGTGATATTTTGTGGCGGGCCACCAATGGTCCATGTTGTGATGGGTAACTATTATTTAGGATATATTTTACATTGTTATCCAGGTGCTTATATTGTGTGACTTGATATTTTTAGGTTGCCCAGTTGTGAGAGGCCACACAGAGATGAAGATATCGGTGGAAAATTCTCCGTGATGAGTTACAACCAAGGAGAGTCATCGTGCAGTTCAGTACCCAACAGGAGAAGACGTGACGAGTGTAGCGGTTGTCAATCCCACTTCTATCTTACTAACTGTATTACTGACCAACTATCTAGCCAGGTTCAAACTCAATTTACCTGGGGGCCTTGGATGTAATTCTGGGTCATAGCCTGGGCCGCATCAAGTTTTCCACAAAAATGCGCATTACAAAATCATTATTATTATTCAGATTCAAATGTCATGGGCGTCTCCCAGTGCAAGAAGCCCCAGCTGGGAGAAACTGTGTTTCCTCTATGAACGCGTCCTGTGTACCGAGGGGGGTCCCTTTAGGACTGTGCGACCTTTTGATCACTTTTATAGTTTTTTAAATGTTTTCAAAATGGCAAAAAAGTGCTATTTTCAATTTTGGGGCAACTATTTCCGTTACGGCTTACGCAGAAAGAAACGTTTAATATATTTCGATAGATTGGGCATTTTCTTCGATGCGGTGATACCTTAATGTATTGATTTTTAACTGTTTATTTATATTTATTCAGTTTCTAGGGAAGCAGCGTGATTTAATTTTTAAGAGGTTTTTTATATAAAATTTTTTTTTTAAAACTTTTTTTATTTTTAAACTATTTTCAAACCCTTAGTGTACTTTTACCCGAGGTGTCTGATCACATCCTTCATATACTCGGCCATAGGGGGAGTCCTTCCTCCTCATTCATTACAATGTGCTATCAGCACATTGCATGAAGGGGTTAAAACGAACAGCCCGTCTTCATTCTTCGGAAGACCCGAGGCTGGCTACGGTCCGCCGCTCCTCGATGACGGGGAGCGACGATCCTAGGCATGGGCCCAACCTCTTTTAGCAAGCTGCTGGTTGCGTTTGCCGGCGCGATCACTGGTGAAACAACCCCGATTGGTTTAGCACAGATTGCTGGTGTTACTGGGAAGGGTGCATGGTCACGTGGCGCTTTGTTGCGCTTGCAAATGCAGACCAAGCGTGCCCCCCGGGGCGCCCTGCGGTCCCAATCGGCTCTGACGTTTCTATTAAATTAACGCACAACCACCCGGCGACTCATTCCGATCGTCAAGGTGTTTTCCTAGAAACGCCATAGCGCTTGGTCCGCAGGCCGCCCCCGGGGTGGCGCGGCTTTGTCTGCTTTGCAGCGCAGACAAGCGCCACGCTGACCTCACCCTAAGTCTTTTGCTGCATATGCAGCCAAAGACTTACCCGGCTTTGTGATGGGAAGAGGGTTCAGCCCGGACCCCTCTCTATGCCGTAGGACCCGCGGCGCGCCCGTGAACCAGTTAATTATTTCAATGCTTCCCCCCCCCCACAATGAATGCTATCTTATACGCTCCCCAACAATGATTATATAATATGCTGCCCCCCACAATGAATTATATTATATCCTCCCCAACAATGAATTCATAAATATGCCTGTCCCCCCACATGAATTTATTACACCTCCCCCGACAATGATTATATGATATCCATCCTCCCCACACGACTTATATGATTCCCTCCCCCACAATTAATTATATGATATCCCTCCCCCACAATGAATTAATATAAATCCCCCCACCAATAATTATATAATATGCTGCACCCCACAAAATAACTTCATGTTCTGTTCTGCCCCCGATCCCCTCTCTCCACCAATGAAGGATTTTATACAAATAAGCCCCCACCCATGTTTTTAGTTACTGCTGTGTTGATGAAAAAAAAAAAAACCCCATACTCACCTCGGCTCCACTCCCGCCCGCTCTTTTTCCTTGTGCTGTGCCCATATATACAGGATAGGAGTAGTAGTACTGTGCTGTACCCATATATACAGGATAGGAGTAGTAGTACTGTGCTGTGACCATATATACAGGATAGGAGTAGTAGTACTGTGATGTGCCCATATATACAGGATAGGAGTAGTAGTACTTTGCTATGCCCATATATACAGGAGAGGAGTAGTAGTACTGTGCTGTGCCCATATATACAGGATAGGAGTAGTAGTACTGTGCTGTGCCCATATATACAGGATAGGAGTAGTAGTACTGTGCTGTGCTCATATATTGCTGTGCCCATATATACAGGATATGAGTAGTAGTACTGTGCCCATATATACAGGAAAGGAGTAGTAGTACTGTGCTGTGCCCATATATACAGGATAGGAGAAGTAGTACTGTGCTTTGCTCATATATACAGGATAGGAGTAGCAGTACTGAGCTGTGCCCATATATACAGGATAGGAGTAGTAGTACTGTGCTGTGCTCATATATACAGGATAGTAGTAGTAGTACTGTGCTGTGCCCATATATACAGGATAGGAGTAGTAGTACTGTGCCCATATACCCCCACAATGAATTATATAATATCCCCCCCACAATGAATTATATAATATGCTGCCCCCCACAATAAATTACTTCATGTTCTGCCCACCGATCCCCTCTCTCCACCAATGAATGATTTTATACAATAAGCCCCCACCATGTTTTTACTGCTGTTTGATGAAAAAAAAAAAACCCTCATACTCACCTCTGGCTCCCGCGGCTTCTTTCCTCGTCCTGCGTCCGGACAGGAAAGGGTGCGCGGCCGCGTGATGACGTCATCGCGCGGTCGCGCATCCCAGTTCATGGAGCGATGTGCGCCGGGGTGGTTTTCCGGCCACATCTGACGTGTCCGAGTAGCAGTCTACAAGACAAACATGGAATTAGAGCAATGACTTCAAAGTATGTAATATACTCTCACCGGCCACTTTATTAGGTACAATAGTGTCCAACTGCTCGTTAACACTTAATTTCTAATCAGCCAATCACATGGCGGCAACTCAGTGCATTTAGGCATGTAGACATGGTCAAGACAATCTCCTGCAGTTCAAACCGAGCATCAGTATGGGGAAGAAAGGTGATTTGAGTGCCTTTGAACGTGGCATGGTTGTTGGTGCCAGAAGGGCTGGTCTGAGTATTTCAGAAACTGCTGATCTACTGGGATTTTCACGCACAAACATCTCTAGGGTTTACAGAGAATGGTCCGAAAAAGAAAAAACATCCAGTGAGCGGCAGTTCTGTGGGCGGAAATGCCTTGTTGATGCCAGAGGTCAGAGGAGAATGGGCAGACTGGTTCGAGCTGATAGAAAGGCAACAGTGACTCAAATCGCCACCCGTTACAACCAAGGTAGGCAGAAGAGCATCTCTGAATGCACAGTACATCGAACTTTGAGGCAGATGGGCTACAGCAGCAGAAGACCACACCGGGTGCCACTCCTTTCAGCTAAGAACAGGAAACTGAGGCTACAATTTGCACAAGCTCATCGAAATTGGACAGTAGAAGATTGGAAAAACGTTGCCTGGTCTGATGAGTCTCGATTTCTGCTGCGACATTCGGATGGTAGGGTCAGAATTTGGCGTCAACAACATGAAAGCATGGATCCATCCTGCCTTGTATCAACGGTTCAGGCTGGTGGTGGTGGTGTCATGGTGTGGGGAATATTTTCTTGGCACTCTTTGGGCCCCTTGGTACCAACGCCACAGCCTACCTGAGTATTGTTGCTGACCATGTCCATCCCTTTATGAGCACAATGTACCCTGTAACCTCTTAATGGGGCTACGTTCAGCAGATAATGCGCCATGTCCAAGCTGGAATCATCTCAGACTGGTTTCTTGAACACTGACAATGAGGTCACTGTACACAAATGCCTCCACAGTCCAAGATCTCAATCCAATAGAGCATCTTTGGGATGTGGTGGAACGGGAGATTCGCATCATGGATGTGCAGCTGACAAATCTGCGGCAACTGTTTTGATGCCATCATGTCAATATGGACCAAATCTCTAGGAGCTTCCAGCACCTTGTTGAATCTATGCCACGAAGAATTGAGACAGTTCTGAAGGCAAGGGGGTCCAACTAGCATGGCCGGGTGAGTGTATGTTAGAGCTTTAAGATGATGGACTAACTATTATTGTTCTTCCCTATCACAGTTAGTGGGGTGTGAGTGGGGCCACCCCTACCAAACCACAGTATCGAACTCTCAACGATCTTGAACTGGGCTTCCATTCTCACTATTTGACTGAGTGGCTGCGCAGGATGGCGCATTGTCGCCTGCTGCTGCCATTCAGTATTATGGAGTTACATGTAATTGCAAGTAACAGGTATCTCCGAACCCTCCTAATGGGGGGATTTATTACAGTGACGTAAAAAAGTTTAACATGATCCATGAGATGGCCGTGGGTTGTGTCTAGCAGTTCTCACCGTGGAAAGAAGAGTGATCCTCCTTGCCAGAGGACCACCCTTCCTGTCTTCACTCCCAGGTACTCCTCCCCTCCTAGGATGTCATCCTCCTTGCCAGAGGACCACCGAATGGAGATTGCTGCAGTTGAAGGCTGTTTGCACACAAGTTCTTGTATAAATATGCAATAGAGAAAATCAGAACATCAGGAGCCTGGAGTAATGTGAGACGGCCATCAAAATGACAATGTGACAATGATAGATGGAATTTTAGGGACAAAATATTCTGATAAACAAAGTGATATGGAGATACAAATAACTAGAAACAGAAATTAATACAAACTGTATTAAATGGATAGATAAAGTCTATTGATGCACTGGCGACATCCAAGGGTACTGACGTCCGCCACTATGTAGGGATGGAGCCTGATGGTGACTGCAATATCAAATGCAGACTAACTGTTAATATTTGGTCTATTGCAATTCCAGGCTGTCCCCAACTTATAGGGAACCTGTCATCAGAAATTGTCCTAATAAACAACTGCCAGTAGGTTGTCAAGCAGAACAGCTTCTAGATCATGTTTCATTCGTTTCCCCCTTGGTGCATCATCAAAGAAAATCAACTGTTAATTGGCTGTATAAAGTCAGGGAGGCAGAGAGTTAACACTGAGTCAAGCTCTCCCAGCCTCCTCCCATGTTGATTGACATCAACTTTGGACTTAAGGAGATTTGATCAATATTTCCCTAGACACGGAACCATCAATTACAGTGAAGGGATATTTTAAAGCAGGGAAAGCTTTTATATCTCACTTCAGAGTTGATTTTCTGGATGTACTACACCACATCAGGCCATGAAAGAACAGCATCTAAAGCCCTCTCATCAGCTTGTGACATAATGGTAGTGGTTTGATTAAGCCAATTACTGATGACAGGTTCCCTTTAAGGACTCCCACCCCCTTTAAAGACAGGCAACTCCTAGTTACTGAACTTTAATCGTAGGAGTTACATGTCTGTATGCACTTGTCAAAGGAGCAACAAATGTTCTTGGAGTTACACTTACAAAATACACATGTCCCAACTTACATACAATTCAACTTGAAAAAAACATATCCTGTTAATACCGGGACTGTCTGTATTATGTTTCCAAATAAACAGTATGCATTAAATAAAAGAGACCTGTTTTTATCACAAGAGTTTTGTTGTTAATATGTTGGAAAAAACTTCACATTATCCATTGTCCTTTTGCAGGCAGCTCCTGAGACAAAAATGTGACTGGTACTAAAACAAAACAACAAAGGAATAATCGCCATTTTTATTCCTAATGTTTTGGCAAGAGAGAACAGGAAAATATGTGAACTTTGTGGCTTGCATCATCCACTGCCGTAAAGTATGGCTGAGGATGCTCTGATAAATATAATTTTATTCCATTCTGTCTTTCTATTCTGAACACGTGTATATTCATTTCCTAGTAGCTTTATTGATATCCACCACACCCATCTGTCTTCTATGAACTCTGTTCTGGTTACGAACAGTTAATCCAGTGTGATGGAAAGAATCTCTACCTACTCTCATTCTGCCCTAATTGATGTCAGATAATTGACCCAATCATTTCTGGACCGGGCACTTGGATCTCATAAAAAGTTTTGTGAATTAATTCTCTTTGTTTGCTTATAGTCCTGTACTTAGCTAGCATTCTGTATTCTGGTTTTTTTGAACCCTTTGCCTGAGGCCTTGACATCTATTTGCTTAGTGATTTGTCTGAATTGTTCTCTTTATTCAAAACAGTTTTTAGTTACTATCCCCTCTTTGTTTGTATTCTATTGGTTTCTCAGTTCAGATCCTGCACTTTTGTACAGGAAGCAATGTTGAACTGTTGTCTAATACGCTTTGATTAGATTGTGCAATTAGGCAGGACAGCTTGGAAGGGAATTTAGTCTCAGAAACCACTGTCTTTGTCTGTTTCACCCATTCTGATCCCTGACCCTGCATAACCATATGGGACACATTTACTTACCCGGACAACGGAGTGTCCAAGATCATGCTCTCCGGCGCATCTGTCTTTCCTCGCTCAGGTCCACCAGTTCACCATCTTCTTCTTCCAGTGAATGTAAGTGCATTGGTTTGCGACACACTTTTTAATCTTAAATCTGCACTAAGTCCAATCAGTTGGATGATCGCTGCGTCACATTCCATGACGTGCGACACCAATCCCCAGTTAATACCTGTCACGGTGGCAAATCCCAAATTTCTAAAATCCAACGGAAGTGTGATCCACAGACCCTTAGTAATGAGCCCCTTTGTATATGTTAGAGAAAAAAGGAATCTTATTAGGGATGGCCTGATATCTCCAGATCACTTCATTCCTCCCATATCTTTCTCCACAAAGTGCAAGATCAGCTGTCATAGTTAATCATATATTTTAACATGTCCCTCTAAACCTATCCATTATTTTTTATTTCTTTATAAGATATCCAATTTCTATGTATCACTTATTTAACCTAAATGATTAGTTTTATACTAATCTGTCTTTACTTCATTCATTGACTATTCTCTGTATCCCAAAATAGCAAATAGAGCATTAAAAGGAATCTTCATTTCTAATTTATCCGCAATTAAGGAATAGATCATCTTCAGTACTGGGTATCACAGAAGGGCCATGCAATAAATTAAATATCTGCATCTTTACATTCTCTGTCATGTCTTAAACACGCTGTATCAACAAGACTGATGAATGTATTTTCTATGCAAAATATTCAGTTGTAAAATCTGTAAACTAATATTAGGCAAAATCACAGTGCATTCTTAAATACAGTTATCCACTGATTTAAGCATATTCCCCCCACAACCTGTGACCATCTCTCTAAACTTGGCCAAATTTGTATGTTATAATAGATTTAATATATTCTTGGGATGAGATACAGTGTTACATCAAAGATATACATTTGCATCCTGTACCGCAAGTATTCCTTATTTCGTTCCTTTCAGTATATCTAAAAAAGTAAGGACCTAAAATGAATAATGGTGCTTATTTCATCAAAAGATATGGGGCACATTTACTTACCCGCTCCCGCGGAGTTCACGAAAGTGCATTGTCCGATGATAATGCCCTGTGCCGCGATTCACTAAGTCGTGCGCCCGATATCCTGCTGTGTCGCTTCCCCGCGCCAGGTCCGACAGAGTTCACCTTCTTCTTCCTGGTGTATTGTTTTGGCAACACATTTGAATCTTAAACACACGCTCAGTCTGAATCAGTCGGATAGTCTGACGGCACAACCCCCCCCCCCCCTTCCCGGTTTCTGTCGTGGAAAGCCAGTGCCGCTGCGCCACAATCCATCGCCTAACACACATCCCAGCATCAAACATCACCCTTTAAATACCTGTCAAAGCATCGCAAATCCCCAAAATGTGAACAGTCCGATGAAAGTGCGATCCGCAACCCTTAGTAAATAGCCCTATTGGGTGATATTTATCATAGGTTGTACCCATTATATACAGTACTGATATTCTGCCATATATGGCAGAAAAGTTGCGCTGACCTGGCACATTGACACAGATTCTGACTTTTTTACCCTACTTTACCCTATTTACACGTGGGTGTGATGTGGTGGAGCATGGGGCAGGCATGGACGGGGGGCCTGGTACCATTGTGTAGGTTATAGTGCCATTAAAAAGAGCAGCTCTTATTACATCTGGCAAACTATTCACGAGCTCTTGAAATATTCCTCCATTACACTTCCCCTTCTAAAAAATGTTCTACATACCTTATCTTCTCTTCTACCTTCAACTTAGCCTCATGCACACAGTGTGTGCAAACGGGTTGCAAAGGGCAATCATTGGGGGCACAGGCCTTGTTTGCGGCCACTTATAGGAAACCAACCATTTGATTGATCATTAGAAGCAAACCATACCTTGAGACTGCTATTCATCACAGCGGATGCAGGTTCATATCTTGGTTCATCCCTGTGCTGAGTTGGTTTGCTGATAAAAAGAATATAACATTATGATAATGAAGCTCTGTGGCTTCTAGGTCTGCTCTGTGGCGCTTAAGTTCCCCCGCTTCTCATAGCAGGAGAGTTTCTCTCTGATGCTTATCATCTCCTACAGTTTTTCGCCAGACGAATAATCAATTGCTGCACCATCCCCCAGCTGCTGTGTATAGTGATCCAGCTCAGGTTGATTAGTGCTTGACTAGTAATGTTTTCATTCTCACTTAGCAACCATTTGTAATTCCAAGCCCCGTGTATAATGTGTTACATGCTGACCCAGCTTTCCCAAGTTCCTGCATGCTAAATAGTTTTTTCAGCAAAACCCCTCAGCTCAGGGATTATACCAGATATGAACCTGTATCAGTGTAGCTACAGAATTCTCAAGGTATTTTGCTTCATAATGCATCAATCAAATGGTAGGTTTAGAGATGAGCGAGCACTAAAATGCTCGGGTACTCGTTATTCGAGACAAACTTGTGCTTGTAAAAATAATAATCCTCATATACCCGATCTCAAGTTCAGCCACGACACCGCCCATCCCAGCCGGCCTCTGTATACTGTCACGCCTACTGCTCTGCTGCTACTGTACACTCCTGCTGTAGCAGGGATGGCACCACTGGACTCTATATATACAGAGGCCACTGTGCCCTGTGAAGGGGCTGCACTGTGATGCCTGTGAAGGGGCTGAATGGGAGAACAGAGAGAGATGAATAAGAAGGTTTTATTATTTTTACAACTCCCCTCCTGAGCCATATAGATTTATTTGATTCAAAATTTATTCCGATTCCACCTCAAGGCGCTGTGTGCATTTCCGCATGCTGACTGGCCATGCTGCAAAAGGTCGTTTTCCTGCCATGTTGCAGTCAGTCATTTCCTATGCGGTTGAGTGCAGCCAGACGAGCTTTAATCAATGATACGTGCCCATAAATGCATGAGGCCTTATGAGAAGCAGAAATTGAAGCTCCTGGCCCCTTCTTGTCCCATAAGGCTTCTGGTCCTACAGGCACCTACTGCCCCTTACTCCTACAGCTATGCCCCTCATATAATCTACTTAAAGGGAACTGTCAGCAAATTTTGAGGTATTCTAGCTTATTGGGAGGTTCCATTGTACTCTATAAATTAATGACCACCCTTTTTAGCTACAAGAGCAGGGCTTTCCATCACCATAAATAACTTTTTAATCTTACCTGGCAGCTTGTCTGAACGAGCAGAGAGTCAGAGGAGACGGTTCTTTTTTCTTCTACTACTCCAAGCACCCCACCCCTCTCATTTCCAGCTACTCTTCCCTCCCTCCTATGTCATCCTCCCTGCCAGAGGACTACCCTTCCTGTCTTCACTCCCAGGTACTCCTCCCCTCATCTATGGATTGTCATCCTCCTTGTCAGAGACCGCCCTTCCTGTCTTCACTCCCAGGTACTCCTCCCCTGCTGGGATGCCATCCTCATTGCCAGAGGACCACCCTTCCTGTCTTCACTCCCAGGTACTCCTCCCCTGCTGGGATGTCATCCTCATTGCCAGAGGACCACCCTTCCTGTCTTCACTCCCAGGTACTCCTCCCCGCTGGATGTCATCCTCATTGCCAGAGGAACCACTTCCTGTCCCTTTACCTCAGGTACTCCTCCCCTGCTGGGATGTCATCCTCATTGCCAGAGGACCACCCTTCCTGTCTTCACTCCCAGGTACTCCTCCCCTCCTAGGATGTCATCTTCTTGCCAGAGGACCACCTGTCCTGTCTTCACTCCCAGGTACTCCTCCCTTCCTTCTATGTCATCCTCCTTGCCAGAGGACCACCCTTCCTGTCTTCACTCCCAGGTACTCCTCCGCTCCTAGGATGTCGTCCTCCTTGCCAGAGGACCACCCTTCCTGTCTTCACTCCCAAGTACTCACTCTCCTCCTCCTAGGATGTCATCCTCCTCATAATAACCCTCATCCACAAACTCTGAAAATGCGCACCTCCCTATCTCTCCTTCTCATCTCAGTCTATATCGCCTTACGCGTGCTCTCATTGCGGCCAGTACATTAGATTATCTCTACCGTAATTCTAACCTCTCCTCATGCCCTCCAGCGACTTCTCCCGTTAAGCACAATCACTTCTCTGGATGCCCTTCCCAACTCTGAGACTAATACCCCCGCTCCAAAGCTTCAACGTGCTCTAATAAACCCATCTCTTTGGCAGCTATCACACTCGCTATGCATGAAATGTCACTCTTCCCTTTACTAATCCTCCTCATGTCCTATCTCCCATCTGTTTTAGCTTGCAAACAGCTGATATATACCACTCCGTTCCTGCAGTCTTTTTCCACCTAGGACCCTGTAAATAAGATGGCGGCTGATGGCTGGTCAGCAGAACATTGGGTTTTTTGTAAATTTAATTTATAATTATTTTATTTGTTCCCTTAACAAGATGTGCTGGACCATTATACAAGCACTCTTGTGTCACCCCTCATCCTCACTAGTCGCGAAGCTCTTGTGAGCAGGGGCCGCCGCCTCTATTGTTCCATATGACTGTTTGTTCTTGTAATGATATTAGTTTGTATATGTCCCCTTGATTTGTCAACTGCGCTAACGGATTTGATGGCGCTATATAAATAACGATATTATTATTATTGATTATTGTTATCTGGAATAAAAATGTGCTTGTAAAATAATAATCCTATATATACCCGACTCCCAGTTCAGACCACGACACCAGCCCATCCCAGCCGGCCGCTCTACTGTCCCGCCTACTGCTACTGCCTGACACTCCTGCTGTAGCAGGATGGCACCACTGGACTCTATATATACATGGAGGCCACTGTGCACTGTGAAGGGGCTGCACTGTGATGCACTGTGAAGGGGCTGAATGGGAGAACAGAGAGATGAATATAAGAGGTTTATTATTTTACAACTCCCCTCCTGAGCCATATAGATTTATTTTTGATTCAAAATTTTATTCCAGATTCCACTTCAAGGCGCTGTGCATTTCCGCATGCTGACTGGCCATGCTGCAAAAGGTCGTTTTCCTGCCATGTTGCAGTCAGTCATTTCCTATGGCGGTTTGAGTGCAGCCAGACGAGCTTTAATCATGATACGTGGCCCATAAAATGCATGAGCCTTAATAGAAGCAAAATTGAAGCTCCTGGCCCCTTCTTGTCCCATAAGGCTTCTGGTCCTACAGGCACCTACTGCCCTTTACTACTCTACAGCTATGTCCCTCATATAACTACTTAAAGGGAACCTGTCACAGATTTTGAGGTATTCTGCTATTGGGAGGTTCCCATTGTACTCTATAAATTAATCGCACCCTTTTAGCTACAAGAGCAGGGCTTTCCCATCACCATAAAACAATCTTTTTAATCTTACCTGGCAGCTTGTCGAACGAGCAGAGAGTCAGAGTGACCACTTCTCCAGCTACTCTTCCCTCCCTCCTATGTCATCCTCCCGCCCCAGAGGACTCCCCTTCCTGTCTTCACTCCAGTACTCCTCCCCTGCTGGTGATGTCATCCTCTTTCAAGGACCGACCCTTCCTGTCTTCACTCCCAGGTACTCTCCCCTCGGGGATGATCATCCTCATTGCCAGAGGACCACCCTTCCTGTCTTCACTCCCAGGTACTCCTCCCCTGCTGGGATGTCATCCTCATTGCCAGAGGACCACCCTTCCTGTCTTTACTCTCAGGTACTCCTCCCCTGCTGGGATGTCATCCTCCTTGCCAGAGGACCACCCTTCCTGTCTTCACTCCCAAGTACTCCTCCCCTCCTAGGATGTCAGCCTCCTTGCCAGAGGACCACCCTTCCTGTCTTCACTCCCAGGTACTCCTCCTCTCCTAGGATGTCATCCTCCTTGCTATGGGAACCTGTCAGTAACCTTAAAATGTGGAGACAGGTTCCCATATAAGGCTTTGAAATTCTATATCCAAAGCACCGATGAAGCATTAATTCATTTTTATATTATATTTTATTGAAATATTTATTTGAAATGTTAAAAATTCATATGCTCTCCTACCCGGACTTGTGGACTTCAGTGATTAAACCTTATCATAATCTAGTATGTAAAGCATCGCTTCTTAAGAAAACGTGTATTTTCTCTAAGAGGGAGATGTCTGTAGCGCTATCGTAGTAGGCACAGCCCCCGCCAGGAATGGAAATATCTTGTACCTTGAACTGAGCTCTGGAAGCTAAATTAAGACGCTCAATCATAAAATGAAAACATCAGATTTGGTACACATCTCTGGGGAAGGATTTATTACAAAGACTAGTGTAATTTAGATACAGCGCACAGATACACAGAATGATATACATATCCAAGGTTACCTTTACTCTATGTCAGCATGACACAGGAAATCCAATTCCAGCCGCGCTGGATATATTATGCTTTGCTGAATTCTTCTAGTGCCGCGATGATGAATACAGAACGATCATCTGAAAACTAGAATCTCTAGATCTGGCATCAGAGCTCTCAATCCATTATGTGAACTTTCCTTATGTGCTGCAATGTAACTTCACTAAAACGCTGCAGAACGGCTCTTGGAGGATGGAGATTGCTGCAGTTGAATGGCTGTTTGCACACAAGTTCTTGTATAGGAATATGCAATAGAGAAAATCAGAACATCAGGAGCCTGGAGTAATGTGAGAGCGCCATCAAAATGACAATGTGACAATGATAGATGGAATTTTAGGGACAAAATATTCTGATGAAACAAAGTGATATGGAGATACAAATAACTAAGAAAACAGAATATAATACAAACTGGTATTAAAATGGATAGATAAAGTCTATTGATGCACTGGCGACATCCAAGGGTATCTGACGTCCGCCACTATGTAAGGGATGGAGCCTGATGGTGACTGCAATATCAAATGCAGACTAACTGTTAATATTTGGTCTATTGCAATTCCAGGCTGTCCCCAACTTATAGGGAACCTGTCATCAGAAATTGTCCTAATAAACCACTGCCAGTAGGTTGTCAAGCAGAACAGCTTCTAGATCATGTTTCATTCGTTTCCCAGCTTGGTGGCATCATCAAAGAAAATCAAACTGTTAATTGGCTGTATAAAGTCAGGGAGGCAGAGAGTTTAACACTGAAGTCAAGCTCTCCCAGCCTCCTCCCATGTGATTGACATCATACTTTGGACTTAAGGAGATTTGATCAATATTGTCCCTAGACACAGGACCATCAATTACAGTGAAGGGGATATTTTAAAGCAGGGAAAGCTTTTATATCTCACTTCAGAGTTGATTTTCTGGATGTACTACCACCACATCAGGCCATGAAAGAAACAGCATCTAAAAGCCGCTCATCTGCTTGATGACATAATGGTAGTGGTTGATTAAGCCAATTACTGATGACAGGTTCCCTTTAAGGACTCCCAACCCCCTTTAAGGACAGGCAACTCCTAGTTACTGAACTTTAATCGTAGGAGTTACATGTCTGTAGTGCACTTGTCAAAGGAGCAAACAAATGTATCTGGAGTTACACTTACAAAATACACATGTCCCAACTTACATACAAATTCAACTTGAAAAAAACATATCCTGTTAATAACCGGGGACTGTCTGTATTATGTTTCCAAATAAACAGTATGCATTAAATAAAAGAGACCTGTTTTATCACAAGATGTTTTGTTGTTAATATGTTGGAAAACTTCACATTATCCATTGTCCTTTTGCAGGCAGCTCCTGAGACAAGAAATTGACTGGTACTAAAAACAAAACAACAAAGGAAAATAATCGCCATTTTTATTCCTAAGTGTTTGGCAAGAGAGTGAACAAGGGAAAATATGTGAAACATTTGTGCTTGCATCATCCACTGCCGTAAAGTATGGCTGAGGATGCTCTGATAAATATAATTTTATTCCATTCTGTCTTTTCTATTCTGAACACGTGTATATTCATTTCCTAGTAAGCTTTATTGATATCCACCACACCCATCTGTCTTCTATGAACTCTGTTCTGGTTACGAACAGTTAATCCAGTGTGATGGAAAGAATCTCTACCTACTCTCATTGCTGCCCTAATTGATGTCAGATAATTGACCCAATCATTTTCTGGACCGGGGCACTTGGATCTCATAAAAAGTTTTGTGAATTAATTCTCTTTGTTTGCTATAGTCCTGTACTTAGCTAGCATTCTGTATTCTGGGTTTTTTTGAACCCTTTGCCTGATGCCTTGACTATCTATTTGCTTAGTGATTTTGTACTGAATTGTTCTCTTTATTCAAAACAGTTTTTAGTTACTATCCCTCTTTGTTTGTATTCTATTGGTTTCTCAGTTCAGATCCTGCACTTTTGTACAGGAAGCAAATGTTGAACTGTTGTCTAATACCGCTTTGATTAGATTGTGCAATTAGGCAAGGACAGCTTGGAAGGGAATTTAGTCTCAGAAACCACTGTCTTTGTCTGTTTCACCATTCTGATCCCTGACCCTGCATAACCATATGGGACACATTTACTTACCCGGACAACGGAGTGTCCAACGATCATGCTCTCCGGCGCATCTGTCTTTCCTCGCTCAGGTCCACCGGAGTTCACCATCTTCTTCCCAGTGAATGTAAGTGCATTGGTTGCGACACAATTTTAATCTTAAATCTGGCACTAAGTCCGAATCAGTTGGATGATCCGATGCGTCACATTCCGATGACGTGCGACACAATCCCCAGTTAAATACCTGTCACAGTGGCAAATCCCGAAAATTTCTAAAATCCAACGGAAGTGTGATCCACAGGACCCTTAGTAAATGAGCCCCTTTGTATATGTTAGAGAAAAAAAGGAATCTTATTAGGGATGGCCTGAGATCTCCAGGATCACTTTCATTCCTCCCATATCTTTCTCCACAAAGTGCAAGATCCAGCTGTCATAGTTAATTCATATATTTTAACATGTCCCTCTAAACCTATCCATTATTTTTTATTTCTTTATAAGATATCCAATTTCTATGTATCACTTATTTAACCTAAATGATTAGTTTTATAACTAATCTGTTCTTTACTTCATTCAATTGACTATTCTTACTGTATCCCAAAATAGCAAATAGAGCATTAAAAGGAATCTTCATTTCTAATTTATCCGCAATTAAGGAATAGATCAATCTTCAGTATCTGGGTATCACAGAAGGGCCATGCAATAAATTAAAAATATCTGCATCTTTACATTCTCTGTCATGTCTTAAACACGCTGTATACAACAAGACTGATGAATAGTATTTTCTATGCAAAATATTCAGTTGTAAAATCTGTTAAACTAATATTAGGCAAAATCACAGTGACATTCTTAAATACAGTTATCCACTGATTTAAGCATATTCCACCCACAACCTGTGACCATCTCTCTAAACTTGGCCAAATTTGTATGTATATAATAGATATATAATAATTTCTTGGGATGAGATACAAGTGTTACAATCAAAGATATACATTTGCATTCCTGTACCGCAAGTCATTCCTTATTTCGTTCCTTTCAGTAATATCTAAAAAAGTAATGACCTAAAATGAAATAATTGGTGCTTATTTCATCAAAAGATAATGGGGCACATTTACTTACCCGCTCCCGCGGAGTTCACGAAAGTGCATTGTCCGATGATAATGCCCTGTGCCGCGATTCACTAAGATCGTGCGCCCGATATCCTGCATGTGTCGCTTCCCCGCTCAGGTCCGACAGAGTTCACCTTTTTCTTCCTGGTGTATTGTTTTGCAACACAATTTGAATCTTAAAACCTACGCTCAGTCTGAATCAGTTGGATTGTCTGACGGCACAACCCCCGCCCCCCTTCCCGGTTTCTGTCGTATGAAAGCCAGTGCCGCTGCACCACAATCCGATCGCCACAACACAATCCCAGCACAAACACCCGTTAAATACCTGTCAAAGCATCGCAAATCCCCAAAAATGTGAACAGTCCGATGAAAGTGCGATCCGCAACCCTTAGTAAATAAGCCCTATTGGGTGATATTTATCATAGGTTGTACACCATTATATACAGTACATGATATTCTGCCATATATGGCAAGGAAAAGTTGCGATTCCTGGCACATTGACACAGATTCTGACTTTTTTACCCTACTTTACCCTATTTACACGTGGGTGTGATGGGGTGGAGCATGGGGCAGGCATGGACGGGGCCTGGTACCTTGTGTAGGTTATAGTGCAATTAAAAAGAGAGCCTCTTATTACATCTGGCAAACTATTCACGAGCTCTTGAAATATTCCTCCATTACACTTCCCCTTCTAAAAAAATGTTCTACATACCTTAGTCTTCTACCTTCAACTTAGGCCTCATGCACACAGTGTGTGCAAAACGGGTTGCAAAGGGGCCATCATTGGGGGCACAGGCCTTGTTTGCGGCCACTTATAGGAAACCAACCATTTGATTTGATGCATTATGAAGCAAACATACCTTGAGACTGCTATATCTACACGGATGCAGGTTCATATCTTGGTTCATCCCTGTGCTGAGTGGTTTTGCTGATAAAAGAGATATAACATTATGATAATGAAGCTCTGTGGCTTCTAGGTCTGCTCTGGCGCTTAAGTTCCCGCTTCTCATAGCAGGAGAGTTTCTCTCTGATTGCATTATCATCTCCTACAGTTTTCTGCCAGACAGAATAATCAATTGCTGCACCATCCCCCAGCTGCTGTGTATGAGTGATCCAGCTCAGGTTGATTAGTGCTTGACTAGTAATGTTTAGTCATTCTTCACTTAGCAACCATTTGTAATTCCAAGCTCCCGTGTATAATGTGTTACATGCTGACCCAGCTTTCCCAAGTTCCTGCATGCTATAATAGTTTTTTCAGCAAAACCACTCAGCTCAGGGATTATACAAGATATGAACCTGTATCAGTGTAGCTACAGAATTCTCAAGGTATGTTTGCTTCATAATGCATCAAATCAAATGGTAGGTTTTAGAGATGAGCGAGCACTAAAATGCTCGGGTACTCGTTATTCGAGACAAACTTGTGCTTGTAAAAATAATAATCCTCATATACCCGATCTCAAGTTCAGCCACGACACCCAGCATGCCCATCCCCAGCCGGCCTCTGTATACGGTCACGCCTACTCTACTTGCCTGAACCTCCTGCTGTATCAGGGATGGCACCACTTGACTCTATATTACATGGAGGCCCCTTGTGCAACTGTGAAGGGGCTGCACTGTGATGCACTGTGATCGGGGCTGACTGGGAGAGACCTGACAGAGAGTATTGCATATAAGAGGTTTTTATTATTTTTACAACTCCTCCTCCTTGAGCCATATTCGATTTTTACTTTTGATTCAAATTTTCTTCTCCAGATTCCCCACATCAAAAGGCGCTGTTGCATTTCGCATGCTGACTGGCCATGACTGCAAGGTCGTCTTTCCTTCCATGTTTTTGCAGTCATTCTTTTCGCTATGGCGGTTGAGTGCATCCAGACGACAGCTTTAAAAAAACATGATATCTGTGGCCATAAAATGCATGAAGGCCTTATCTGAGACCGCAAATTGAAGACCCTTGGCCCCCTGCTTGTCCCATAAGGCTTCTGGTCCACAGGCACCTACTGCCCCCTTTACTTCTCTACAGCTATGCCACTCTAATAATCTACTTAAGGGAACCTGTCGCAGATTTTTGGAGTATTCAAGCTATTTGGGAGGTTCCCATTGTACTCTAGAAATTAATGACCACACCCCTTTTTAGCTACAAGAGCATGGCTTTTTCCATCACCATAAAATAACTTTTAATCTTACTGGCAGCTCTGAATGAAAGAAAGAGAGTAAGAGGAGACGGTTCAGTTTTTATTACAATAAAGCCAAACCACGAATCTAAGTTAAAGCACCTTCAAGAAATACCTTGTACATAATCTGAGCAGAGGCTTACCATTCCGGTCTTCACGTCCCAGGTATTACTCGTGGCAATCAGCAACTATTGGTGATGTCATAATCCTTGTCAAGGACCCGCTCCTCCTGTCTTCACTCCCATTACTCCTCCCCTGCTGGGATGCCGATCCTCATTGTCCACGAGGACCACCCTTCCTGTCTTCACTTCTGTTAACTCCCAGTGTTACTCCTCCACTGCTGGGATGTCATCCACATTGTCACCAGAGGACCACTCTTCCTGCTTCACTCCCAGACTCATCCCCTTGGCTGGATTCATCCTGCATTGCAGAATGGAACCACTCCGTTCCATGTCTTTATCTCAGGTACCTCCTCCCCTGCTGGGTGTGTGTCATCCTCATTGCCAGAGGATTCACCCTTCCTGGTGCTTCACTCCCAGGACTCCTCCCTCCTGCTATGGTCATCCTTCTTCGCCAGAGGACACTGTCCTGTCCTTCAACTCCCAGGTACTCCCTCCCTTCCTCTAGATGTCTATCCTCCTGGCCCAGAGCGACACCCTTCTGTCTTTCACTCCCGTTACTTCCCTCCGCTCCTAGGATGTCTTCCTCCTTGCAGAGTGACCACCCTTTCTTCTTCACCCCAGAGCTAACTCCTCCCCCTCCTAGGATTGTCATCCTCCTGCCAGAGACCCCCTTCCCTGTCTCACTCCCAGGTACTCTCCTCTCCTAGGATGGTCATCCTCCTTGCTATGGAACCTGTCAGTAACCTTAAAATGTGGAGACAGGTTCCCATTAAGCTTTTGAAATTCATCTCCAAGCACCGATGAGCTATTCATTTTTATATGATATTTTATTGAATATTTATTTGAATGTTAAAAATTCATATGCGCTCCTGCAACCCGACTTGTGGGACTTCAGTGATTAACCTTTTCATAATCAATCTATGTATGTAAAGCATCGCTTCTTAAGAAAACGTGTATTTTCTCTAAGAGGGATTCGTAGCGCTATCCGTAGTAGGGCAATCCCCCCGCCATGGGAATGGAAATATCTTGACCCTTGAACTGAGCTCTGAAGCTAAATTAAGCACGCTGCAATCATAAATGAAACATCAGATTTGGGTACACATCTCTGGGGAGGATTATTAAACCTTTAGCGGTCCCGGTGTCCCGATTATTCTACAAGGAGCGACTACACGTTTCTATCTGTGTAATTTGAGATAACAAGCGCCAGATCACACCGAATGGATCAACATTCCAGGTTACCTTTTACTCTATGTCAGCATACACAGGAAGCACCATCTCACAGCCGCGCTGGATATATTTGCTTTGCTAATTCTTCTATGTTCCGCGGGGCTATGATGATATAGCAACGCTCATCTATCGAAACTAGCATCTCTAGATTCTGGCATCAACTCTCATATCCATTTATGTGAACTGATCCCTTTCCTTTATGTGCATGCATAGTAACTTCGACACTAAACTCTCAGACACGGCTCTTGGTAGGATGGAACGATTGCTTGCAGTTGAGCTGTTTGCACACAAGTTCTTGGGAGGAGAATATGCAATAGAGAAAATCAGACATCAGGTCAGGCCTGGAGTAATGTGTAGAGCAGCGCATCAAAATGACAATGTGACAATGATAGATGGAATTTTAGGGACAAAATATTCTGATGAAACAAGTGATATGAGATTACAAATAACTAGAAACGAATATAATACAAACTGTGTATTAAAATGGATAGATAAGTTCTATGTGCACTGGCGACAGCAATCCGGGTATCATGAACTGTCCGCCACTATGTAGGGATGGAGCCTGATGGTGACTGCATATCAAATGCAGACTAACTGTATATTTGGGTCTATTGCAATTCCAGGCCGGCTGTCCCCAACTATAGGGAACCTGTCATCAGAAATTGTCCTAATAAACAACTGCCATTAGGTTGTCAGCAGAACAGCTTCTAGATCATGTTTCATCTTTCATTTCGTCCCAGCTTGGTGGCATGCATATCAAAGAAAACAAACTGTTAATATTGGCTGTGTAAGTCAGTGAGGCAGAGAGTTTAAACACTGAAGTCAAGCTCTCCCAGCCTCCTCCATGCATGATATTGACTCAATCTTTGGACTTAAGGAGATTTGATCAATATTGTCCCTAGACACAGGACCATCAATTAACAGTGAGGGATACTATTAATAGGCAGGGAAAGCTTTTTTATCTCACTTCGAGTTGTAGTTTTCTGGATGTACTACACCCACCACATCAGGCCATGAACGAACACCATCTAAAAGTCCCTCCCGTCATTGCTGATGACATAATGGTAGTGGTTGATTAAGCATCACTTATGACAGGTTCCCTTTAAGGACTCCCCACCCCCCTTTAAAGACAGCACTCCTAGTGTACTGAACTTTAATCGTATTACATGAGTTCCGAGTAGTTCGATCTGTGTATGCACTTTCAAAGGAGCAACAAATTGTATCTGAAGTTACACTTACAAATACACCTGTCCCCAACTTACATACAATTCAACTTGAAAAAAACATATCCTTGTTAATACCGGGGACTGTCGGTATTATGTTTCCTCCAATAAACCAGTATGCATAATAAAAGAGACCTGTTTTTTAATACCACAAGATTGTTTTGTTGTTAATATGTTGGAAAAAACTTCAAGTTATCCATTGTCCTTTTGCAGGCAGCTCCTGAACACAGAATGACTGGACTAACACACAAACACAAAGGAAAATAAATCGCCATTTTTATTCCTAATTGTGTTGGCGCAGAAGAGTGAACAAGGGAAAATATGTGAAACATTTGTGCTTGCAGTCATCCACTGCCGTAAAGTATGGCTGAGGATGCTCGATAAATATAATTTATTCATTCGTCTTTCTTCTATTACATTCTGAACACTGTGTATTCATTTCCTATAGCTTTTTGATATCCACCACACCCATCTGTTCTTATGAACTTCTGTTCTGGTTACGAACAGTTAATCAGTGTGTGATGGAAAGAATCTCTCCTACTACCTCATTTGCTGCCCTAATTGATGTCAGATATTGACCCAATCATTTTCTGGACCGCGGCACTTGGATCTCATAAAAAGTTTTTGTGAATTAATTCTCTTTGTTTGCTATAGTCCTGTACTTGCTAGCATTCTGTATTCTGGTTTGTTTTTTTGACCCTTTGCCTGGTGCTGTTGACTATCTATTTGCTTAGTGATTTTGTACTGAATTGTTCTCTTTATCAAAAACAGTTTTTTAGTTACTATCCCATCTTTGTTTTATTCTATTGGTTTTCTCAGTTCAGATCCTGCACTTTTGTACAGAAGCAAATGTTGAACTGTTGTCTAATACGCTATGCTTGATTAGATTGTGCAATTAGGCAGGAACTTGGAGGGAATTTATGTCTCAGAAACCACTGTCTTTGTCTGTTTCACCATTCTGATCCATGACCCTGCCTCTGCATACCATATGGGCACATTTACTACCCGGATCAACGGAGTGTCCAAGTATCATGCTCTCCGGCGATCTGTCTTTCCTCGTCTCAGGTCCACCGATTCACCATCTTCTTCCCAGTGAATGTAAGTATCTGGTTGCGACACAATTTTAATCTTAAATCTGGCACTAAGTCCGAATCAGTGGATATCCGATGCGCTCACATTCCGATGACGGCGACATAAAATCCCATTTAATACCTGTCACAGGCAAATCCCGAAAATTTCTAAAATCCAACGGAATGTGATCCACAGGACCCTTAGTAAATGAGCCCCCTTTGTATATGTTAGAGAAAAAAAGTATCTTAAGGGATGGCCTGAGATACTCCAGGATCTTTCATTCTCCCCATATCTTTCTCCACAAAGTGCAAGATCCAGCTGTCATAGTTAATTCATATATTTAACATGTCTCCCTCTAACACCTATCCATTATTTTTTATTTTCTTATATAAGATTCCAATTTCTATGTATCACTTATTAACCTAATGATTAGTTTTATAACTAATCTGTTCTTTACTTTCATTCAATTGACTATTCTTACTGTATCCCAAATAGCAAATAGAGCATTAAAAGGAATCTTCATTTCTAATTTATCCGCAATTTAAGGAATAGATCATCTTCAGTATCTGGGTATCACAGAAGGGCCATGCAAAATTAAAATATCTGCATCTTTACATTCTCTGTCATGTCACTGTCTAACCACACGCTGTAACAACAAGACTGATTGAATAGTATTTTCTATGCAAATATTCAGTTGTAAATCTGTAAACTAATATTATGCAAAATCACAGTGACATTCTTAATCAGTTATCCACTGATTTAAGCAGCATATTCCCACCACCAACCTGTGACCATCTCTCTAAACTTGGCCAAATTTGTATGCTATATAATAGATATAATAATTCTTGGGATGAAGTACAAGTGTTACAATCAAAGATATACAGGTGCATTCCTGTCACCGCAAGTCATTCCTTTTTCGTTCTTTCAGTAACTAAAAAAAGTAATGACCTAAAATGAAATATTATGGTGCTTATTTCATCAAAGAATATGGGGCACATTTACTTACCCGCCGTCCCGCGAGTTCACGAAAGTGCATTGTCCGATGATAATGCCCTGTGCCGCGATTCACTAAGATCGTGCGCCCGATATCCTGCATGTGTCGCTTCTCCCCCTCAGTCCGACAGAGTTCACCTTTTTCTTCCTGGTGTATTGTTTTGCAACACATTTGAATCTTAAAACCTACGCTCAGTCTGAATCAGTTGGATTGTCTGACGGCACAACCCCCCCCCCCCTCTCCTCGGTTTCTGTTCCGTTTGAAAGCCAGTGCCGCTGCACCACAATCCGATCGCCACAACACAATCCCAGCACAAACACCCGTTTAAATACCTGTCAAAGCATCGCAATCCCAAAAATGTGAACAGTCCGATGAAGTGTCGATCCGCTAACCCTTAGTAATAAGCCCTATTGGGTTGATATTTATCATAGGTTGTACACCCATTATATACAGTACTGATATTCTGCCATATATGGCAAGGAAAGTTGCGATTCCTGGCACATTGACACAGATTCTGATCTTTTTTACCCTACTTTACCCTATTTACCACCGTGTGTGATGTGGGTGGAGCATGGGCAGGCAGGCACGGGCGGTACCGCTACCTTGTGTAGGTTATAGTGCAATTAAAAGAGAGCCTCTTACATCTGGCAAACTATTCACGAGCTCTTGAAATATTCCTCCATTATCACTTCCCCTTCTAAAAAAATGTTCTACATACCTTAGTCTTCTACCTTCAACTTAGGCCTCATGCACCACAGTGTTGCAAAACGGGGCAAAGGGGCCATCTTTGGGGACACAGCTTGTTTGCGGCCACTTATAGGAACCAACCATTTGATTTGATCATTATGAAGCAAACTACCTTGAGACTGCTATATCTACATCAAGATGCAGGTTCATATCTGGTTCATCCTGTGCTGAGTGGTTTGCTGATAAAAGAGATATAACATTATGATATGAAGCTCTGTGGCTTCTAGGTCTGCTCTGGCGCTTAAGTTCCGCTTCTGCTTCCATAGCAGGAGAGTTTCTCTCTGATTGCTTATCATCTCCTACAGTTTTCTGCCAGACAGAATAATCAATTGCTGCACCATCCCCCACTGCTGGTATGAGTGTCCATCCGCAGGTTGATTAGTGCTTGACTAGTAATGTTTAGTCATTCTTCACTTAGCAACCCTTTGTAATTCCAGCTCCCCGTGTAAATGTGTTACATACGCTGACCCAGCTTTCCCAAGCTTTCTGCTGCTATAATAGTTTTTTCAGCAAAACCACTCAGCTCAGGGTTTATACAAATATGAACCTGTATCAGTGTAGCTACAGAATTCTCAAGGTATTTGCTTCATAATGCATCAAATCAAATGGTAGTTTTAGAGATGAGCGAGCACTAAAATGCTCGGGTTCTGTCGTTATTCGAGACAAACTTTTCCCGATGCTCGCGATGCTCGTCTCGAATAACGAGCCCCATTGAAGTCAATGGGAGGACTCGAGCATTTTTCAAGGGGACCAAGGCTCGTGCACAGGGAAGCTTGGCCAAACACCTGGAACCTCAGAAAAGGATGGAAACACCACAAAATGGACGAGAAACAGCAGGGGCAGCATGCATAGATGCCTCTGAGTCTGCTTATGCACCATTATGCCAAATTATGGGCAACAGCATGGCCATGACAGAGTGACCGAATGAGGCTATATAGCATCTAAACATCACTAATTGACCTGAACAATAGGGGACGGCATGCAGAGGCAGCGGCACGCAGTGGCAGCTAGAGAGTGTCATGGCGACATCCCCTAATGGGACTCCGTGTTTCACAAAGGAGGAAATGATTTCCTATGGGACAAAGGTTGACGAGTATATTATCGATCGCACGCATTGTGGCGACATAGTGACCAAGTTCCAACGTATCTAGTGAAACACCCGAAAATGAGCCTGACACGCTTTTGATAAGGGGACGACATGTGGAGCAGCCTAGAGACGACTTCCATGATAAGAGCGCAGTATGTGGCATTCATATTGCCTGCCTATGATTTTGCACTTCAGGGTCTCCCAGCGTGGGCGGCGACAGATGCGAGCCGATGTCCATTTTGTATCTGGTGAAACACCTGAAAATTCTGCCTGACGCAGCTCATTTGATAAGGGGATGATGTGCTGCATATCATCTCATGCTCCAGCATCTGAGGTGTAGAGAGTTGAAATGAGACATTGGTGGACGCTGTGGAGGATCGTGGAGGCAAAATGGACAGGAAACAGCAGGGGCAGCTTGCATGGATGCCTCTGAGGCTGCCTAATCTTGGGATGGAGCTGGCGGTCCACTGCCAGGCGAGCTTTCGCCTGTCCAAGCCCCTGTCTCTCGGCTCCTCCCCACCCAAAATGGGCCTGGGGGCCAGAAGCGTTTACTTTGAAAAAATTATAATTTTCAAAGCAGGCCGGGTCGTTTGAATATTTCACCTAGGAATAACTGAACAGAATTGTTTTTTTTTTTTAGTGTTCTATTTTTAATTGTTTTTACGGAAATGGTTCCATGATTAAGAGCGACAGTATGGGGCATCCATATTGCGCTGCTATGATTGCAACTTCAGGTCTCCAGCATGGCGGCGACAGATGGGCCGAGTTCCACTATGTTTCTTGTGAAACACCTGAAAATTCTGCCTGACACAGCTCGTTTGATAAGGGGACGATGTATGGAGGCAGTGAACTAGTAGTAGATTAAAGGTGCTGCAGTTAAAACTATGTTAGTTGGATCTTGGGATGGAGCTGGCGCTCCGCTGCCAGGCGAGCTTTCGCCTATCCAAGCCCCTGTCTCTCGGCTACTCCCCAAACAGCACTTCTAAGAACCTTTTGTATAAGATCATGGCGGGTGAGGGGAATGTAAACAGATGCGCAAGAAGCGCTGAAATAATATCGGTAAATGATAAAAGTTTGCCAGTATATTTTGTGGATTACACAGCAGGGTGGCGACAAAGTTAACAAGTTTGATGTGGAAGCCATGAAAACAACCCAAAGTTCTGCCTGACACAGTTCATTTGATAAGGAGACCATGTATGGAGGCAGCTATATGGACGACTTTTGGAGGCAGCTATGGCGATGACGTGTGGAGGTAGCAATGGAGACAACGTGTGGAGCCAGCTAAAAAGACGACATGTGGAGGCTGCTATGGAGACAATTTAATTTGGATAGTGCCTGTATGTGGCAGTCCAAAAAAGTTTTCAAACCAGAGGAGCAGGTAGGTGGTCCTCCAGAAAAATTAAATAGACTGAGTGCCTGTATGTGGCAGTCCAAAAAAGTTTTCAAACCAGAGGAGCAGGTAGGTGGTCCTCCAGAAAAATTAAATAGATTGAGTGCCTGTATGTGGCACTCCCAAAAATTGATTAAAACAGAGGACCGGGTAGGTGGCCCTCCAGAAAAATTAAATACATAGAGTACTATAGCTAGAGCCAGTTGGCCCTGGCAAAAAATAGCCAGTTTCCTCTGCTTTAGTGTACAAAGAGGAGGAGAAGGAGGACAATGAGGAGGAGGAGTGCATACATTATTCAGGTTGAGCTTCTTTCACCTGGTGGAAAATGAAAATCCGGAGAAATCCAGGCTTTATTCATCTTGATAAGCGTCAGCCTGTCAGCGCTGTCAGTCGACAGGCGTGTACGCTTATCGGTGATGATGCCACCAGCTGCACTGAAAACCCGCTCGGACAACATGCTAGCGGCAGGGCAGGCAAGAACCTCCAAGGCGTACAGCGCCAGTTCGTGCCACATGTCCAGCTTTGAAACCCAGTAGTTGTAGGGAGCTGTGTGATCATTTAGGACGATGGTATGGTCAGCTACGTACTCCCTCACCATCTTTCTGTAAAGATCAGCCTACTCTGCCGAGATGGGGACAGGTGACAGTGTCTTGCTGGGTGACATAAAAACTGGCAAAGGCCTTGTAAGCGTACCCCTGCCAGATTGGAAAAGCTGCCTGCTCGCTAATCTCCCTTGCAGAAGTACGCCCTCTGCCGCTAGCGCTGTCAGAAGGGAAATACTGTTTAGCTTGTGCACCAGGGCCTGCTGGTATTCAGCATTCTCACACTCTTCCTCTGCAGGATGAGAGTGGAAAGATTTTGCTTGTACGGGGTCAGGAGAGTGAATACCCTAGTAATCGGTGCTGGAATAAATTCTTTGAACGCGAGGGTCACGGGATAGGCAGCCTAGCATGAAATCTGCCATATGCGCCAGAGTACCAACGCGTAAGAATTCACTCCCCTCACTGGCCTGACTGTCCATTTCCTCCTCCTCCAACTCCTCCAACTCCTCTTCTTCTGCCCATACACGCTGAACAGTGAAGGACTCAACAATGGTCCCCTCTTGTGTCTCGCCAACATTCTCCTCCTCTTCCTCCTCATCCTCCTCCACCTCCACCTCCTCCGATATGCGCTGAGAAACAGACCTCAGGGTGCTTTGGCTATCAACAAGGGAATATTCTTCCCCCGTCTCTTGTGACGAGCGCAAAGCTTCCGACTTCATGCTGACCAGAGAGTTTTTCAACAGGCCAAGCAGCGGGATGGTGAGGCTGATGATGGCGGCATCACCACTGACCATCTGTGTTGACTCCTCAAAGTTACTCAGCACCTGACAGATATCAGACATCCACGTCCACTCCTCATTGTAGACTTGAGGAAGCTGACTGACCTGACTACCAGTTCTGGTGGAAGTTGACATCTGGCAGTCTACAATCGCTCTGCGCTGCTGGTAAACTCTGGATAACATGGTTAATGTTGAATTCGACCTTGTGGGCACGTCGCACAACAGTCGGTGAGCGGGCAGTTGGAGGCGGCGCTGCGCTGCCCTGAGAGTGGCAGCATCTGGGCTGGACTTCCTGAAATGCGCACAGATGCGGCGCACCTTCGTGAGCAAATCAGACAGATTGGGGTATGTCTTGAGGAAACGCTGAACTATGAGATTTAACACATGGGCCAGGCACATGTGACGAGTTGAAGAGCCGCCACCAGGTTACGGCCGTTGTCACACACAACAATGCCTGGCTTCAGGTTCAGTGACCCAGTGCACCAGCTCTGGCCCTGCCTCTCCGTCTGGCCCCACCACTACCTCTTCCAACCTGTTCTGCTATAGGACTCGCCTCCGTCTCAGAAGCACTGTGTTCACCCGGCCTATCAACCCAGCTTGGGTCTGTCACCTCATCATCCTCCGATCCCTCAGTCTGCTCCCCCCTCTGACTTCCTGCCCTGACAACAACTTCACCACTGTCTGACAACCGTGTCTCCTCATCGTCCGACACCTCTTTACACACTTCTTCCACTACGACAATAATGTCATCATCACCCACAGACTGCGACCGGTGGAAAACCTGGGCATCGGAAAATTGCTCAGCAACAACCGGACAAGTGGTTTGTGACTGTGGGAAGGGTCCAGAAAACAGTTCCTCAGAGTATGCCGGTTCAAATGCCAAATTTTGCTGGGAGGGGGCAGACTGGGGGGAAGGAGGCTGAGGTGGAGGAGCTGGAGGAGTGCTGATTTCGGTGACATGGGTGGACTGCGTGGAAGACTGACTGGTGGACAAATGGCTAGAAGCATTGTCCGCAATCCACGACATCACCTCTTGTTCTGGCCTCAACAGTGCTCTACTACGAGTAACTTGAGACATGATGAACCTAGGGAGTGTAGCTCTGCGGCGTTCCCCTGCTCCCTCATCAGCAGGTGGTGTCTCACCCCGCCCAGGACCACGGCCTCTGACCCCTGCAGTAGTTGGACGCCCACGTCCACGCCCTCGTCCTCTACCCCTAGCCCTCGGGTTAAACATTTTCAAAATTAAAGTGTAAACTTCAAATTTTTTTTTTTTGTGTTAAGCTATCCTATCCTATTGCTATCCTATTGCTATGGCTAGTTTCTAACCTACACTGACAGCACACAACTGGATTTTGTGCTGTGCCAGATGACTTTGAGTTATAAGAGAAATAAACGTAAAAAATAAATAAATCAGCAGACTGTGCCTAATTCAAATCAAACCCCTAATAAATTGTCCCACTTCGGTGTTTGAGGTGGATATGTGTGTCACTAAGAGCTAAACACAACGGTCGCAGGTCTCCCTGCAAATTCCTCACAATATGGTACTAGCTGCACTACTAATGCCAACAAGCCCAGCCACAAGCAAACAAAAAAAAGGAAAATATAACGCTATTGTAGGCCTAAATAAGCCGTTGGGGTTCTCCTATGGCTATTTTCTAGCCCACACTCAAAGCACACTGCTTTGGCAGATTACTGTGAGTTCTAAAAAGAAATAAACGTAAAAAAAAATAAATCAGCAGACTCGACGTAATTCAAATCAAACCCCTAATAAATTGTCCCACTTCGGTGTTTGAGGTGGATATGTGTGTCACTAAGAGCTAAACACAAGTCTCCCTGCAACTTACTCACAATATGGTACTAGCTGCACTACTAATGCCAGCAAGCCCAGCCACAAGCAAACCAAAAAAAAGGAAAATAAAACATTATTGTAGCCCTAAGAAGGACTGTTGGGTTCTTGTAGAATCACTCCTGCCTAACACTATTCTAATAGAACACCCTACGCTTCCCTGACCAGCAGCAGCTCTCTCCCTGCGGCATCCAGACAGGATGATCGAGCAGCGCGGGCAGGGGCTAGTCTATTCCAGGGTCACCTGATCTGGCCAGCCAACCACTGCTAGCGACGTGTAAGGGTACCACGTCATGCTGGGTGGAGTGCAGAGTCTACTGGCTTGTGATTGGCTCTGTTTCTGGCCGCCACAAAGCAAAACGGCGGAAGATGCCATTTTCTCGAGCTGGCGAAATACTCGTCCGAGCAACGAGCATCAAGCTCGGACGAGTATGTTCGCTCATCTCTAGTAGGTTTCCTTTAACATAGTCACAATTGCGGTGAGGCACAATGCATGTACTGTCCCTCACCGGACTGCGACCGTGCACAAGTTTATGGGGGGCCGTCCATTGCATAAGGCCTTAAACTGATCATACATGGGGGTATATTTTATGGCACCTTTTACAACCAAGATTTTCCATCCACACTCATAAGTAAAGCCTTGTTCTACCTCATCTTCTGTGTCTGCCTAAGTGTTTGCTCTCTCCTAATGTAGGGCCCAGTTTTACCAAAATAACAGTAAATTCTGGCAAAGGTAACTTATAGTAATAACCAGACAACAGACATGTAATATGTATGGCATCCTTAAATGACATCTACCACCAGGAACAGGGAATGTTAACCAAGCACACTTACATGCGGCTCTGACAGGATCCAGTCTGTTTTAGCTTCTTATGCCATTGTTTTTATGAAAAAAAGGCTTTAAAAATGATGCAATTATACATAGATGATGCCTGGAGCCCCTTACGTGTTATTGGAAACCTTTAAAAAAAAAAAAAAACAGGACATAAAGAGCTAAAAGAAGAGTGGATCCTGCCAGAGGGGGCACACAGAAATATGTAAGTGTGCTTGGTTTACAATTCTTCATCCTGGTGGTAGATTTCCCTTTACACCCAAAGTCATAACTAAGACTTTGCTTAATTTTGTGTATCTTGAGCTCAGGCTCTCAGCCAAGAGTTACCACTGTCTCTACTTCCCTTCTAATGAACAACTTTCCTGCTTATTTCATTAACCTAATATTATGTAGCAGCTGAACAATGTATATCACATATTATTCCGACGCCCAAGCAGCTTTTGTATATTCTCACAATGACCTACAACTTTGTCTTTTATACCTTTCAGAATTCTGTAAAAAAAAATAGCACAACAATGGAGATGATATAAAACACCCTAAATTCTATAAGGCGCACTACCTGTAATAACTAGACCGAGCATTAAAAGTGAGATTAAACTGAGGGAAGAATTGATGAGGTACAGTACATCTAATAACACCAGACAGGGCATAAAAAATGAAATAAATTTCCAGCAAAGATCATTGGGATGCAGAGTACTTTTAATAACCAAACTGAGCATTAAAAATGAAATAAAATCCAGTGAAGACTAAGATGAGGTACACACGGTGCTTTTAATAACCACTGAAAGAACACATTAACAATTAAATCAAACCAAGTGACTGGCACAGCGCTATAAATAACCTCAGAGGGCACTAAAACGGTAGCTCATCACCCGTGAGGAGACTCGTGGAGGCATCTCCCCGCTGTGGATATGTTGTGAACTTGGGCCAAGTAGAGAAAGCAGCATAAATTATTTACTGTTTCACCTTGGACATACATTGGACCTCATAGTCCAGTGATGGTGAACCTTTTAGAGAATGACAACTAAAACCAGTGTATTTATGAAAAAGTGCCGATGTGGCAATCTAAGCAGTGACTTATTCCTCCCTGCTCTGTCACAGCTTTCAATCATATTGACGTCCTGTGGCCACCAACACAGTAGAAAGGAGGAAGAAACATTTGTATGATTATTGTAGTTTGAAGTTGGTAGACTCCAGCGGACCTGAGCAGGGAAGCGACACATTCAGGAAATCGGGCACACAATCTAAGTGAATCGCGGCAGAGTTCATTACCGTCGGACATTCCAGATAGGGGATTGCGCAAGGGACGGGTAAGTAAATGTGCCCCAATGGGGCAGATTTACTTACCAGGTCCAGTCGCGATCCAGCGGCGCGTTCTCCGATGAGGATTCAGGTCTGCCGGGATTCACTAAGGTCCGTGCACCCAATGTGCACCAGGTGTCGCTGATGCGCCGAGGTCAGCCGGAGTTCACCTCCTTCGTCCCGGTACATGTAAGTGTTTGATCTTGCGACACATTTCGCTTTTTAAATTCTGCCGTTTTTCCGAATCCGTTCGGTCGTCTGACAGCCACACCCTCCGATTTCTGTCGCGTGAAAGCCGGCACCAATGCGTCAAAATCCGATCGCGTGTGCCAAAATCTCAGGGCAAATCGGAAATCGACGGGAAACCCCACGAAAGTGCGCAATTCGAAATGAGCCCCAATGTGTCTTTTATAAGCCAAGGTACCTATTGACCTATTAATCCTAGGAGGGAAATACGTTGGTCATAGCGTCCAGCCAGTCCAAAGCTGACCAGCTCCCTCCCCCCTTCCCTTCCCCCCCAGTATATAGCTAGCCAGTCCCCTTCCCACCCAGTATATAGCTGGCCAGCCCCCTGCCCCCAGAATATAGCCAACCATCCCATGCCCCCAGTATGCAGCCAGCCCATGCCCTCCAGTATATAGCCAGCCCCTGTAGGAACCCAAAAAGGAGAAGGAGGACCTGAAGACAGAGCTGGAGCACCCAAAGCAAGAAGAGGACCTGGGGTGGGGTCAGAAAGGTGAGTACTGTGTTAATTATTTATAGACACGAGTATAAGCCAAAATAATTTTTTTCAACACAAAGTTTATGTAAAATTCTGGTTTCATCCGTATATGATGTTAAAGTAGTGTTGTTGCCTACACAGTATATGTGGTGCAGCTTGGGTCCTCTGTGGGCATAGACAATACCGCCTCTTTCATCAATATTTTGTAAGTCAAAACCAAAATTATTGATCCAAAATGCAATGGAACTTTAATAACCGTCTTCTCCTTTATCTATCTTGTCTAGGCAGTGGCTCTAGATGCAAAATACTAATCGGATCTACAATATGTAAATGATGTCTTATTCATTTCCTGATAAGAAGCTGATTATATTCCAACAGGTTCTTCAGCAGTTAATCTCTTAGTGATTACTATATGATATAATATTATATGGCATATTATGTAGGGAAGATGCACCACTGCTAATTTGTATCATAACTTTGGTAACTATAGAGACAAACATCTTCAAGACAAATCACTACAGTAACGGAATGTTCTTGATGTGTGGTCAGAATAAATAAGCAATTTATTTTAGAATTGGATCTGTTCCAAAATATTAGTATATGGTATTTGCAAAGAAGTACAACATTTCAGCAGGTAAGCGGCACCACCCGAGCACAATGGCATCGAGCATCTGCTGAGGATCGGACGGCGTCCAGCCTACTCTGTGCATGCCAAGGATGCTAAATAGGGCTGAGGATGCAAATGTGCCGGCTGCTGAACGCAAGCTCAAGTTCCTGGAAACATCCTGTGACAACATGACCCACTTGACATGATACATTATGCTTCTATATAGAACACAAACCTGGTAAGGGACAATGTGAAGGAAACCTTGTGGGTCAGACACACGTCAGTTGGCATTAAAAACTCCCACAAGTGGCACCAGACTTTATTTTATTGGCCTCCATCACGCCGGATCGGGGGCAATAAACTCGTCTTGTCAGTGAGAGAAACTAACCCTTGCATTCATTTGATGGATGAAGCCATAGATTAGAACAGATGGCCACTTTTCCATCAATTTGGATTACACATGCCCAGCGGAGTCATGATTCCTGTTTTTGTTGGACAACACTGGCAGAAGATACGATTGCCTGATGTTATAGTCAGGTCGTGCCAACAGCAGGCAAATTGTGCAAACTGAATCAACCTTTGGCTCAAAAATTCAGTTTTTATCCGCTGGAGCGTAACACTATTGGATAAACTGGAATAAGCTTGATTCATTTTCAGTGGATCTTCTTAAAGAGAGTGTCAGAACTCTCTGCGTTCCTGCAGGAGTCTTTTGGGCTTGGGAACTACACTCAGGGCTGCTCTACTTAAAGGTGTGAGAGGCAGATTGTTTTTTTCCATTCCTTTTTTTCGATATGAGGGTATTTGAATCATGGCATAAAAGGGCACTGGGCAATACATAATGAATAAAATGGGGGTCATTTACTAAGGGCCCGAATCGCTATTTTTCGTCAGGTTTCCCGAATATTTCCGATTTGCGCCATCTTTTCCTGAGTTGCCCCAGGTTTTTGGCGCATGCGATCGGATTGTGGCACATCGGCGCGCGCTTACCTGCACCAGGAATAGGATCGTGAACTCCGGCAGACTTCAGCGCAGCAGCGACACATCGGGCGCACTACCTTAGTGAATCGCCGGAAGACCTGAATCCTCGACTGAGAACGCGCCCCTGGATCCCAACAGGACCGGGTAAGTAAATCTGCCCCAGTGTGTGCACCAGCAGACTTGGCCCCACCCCTAGTGCACCAAAAAGTTCATGAATGTATATTTCTCTAAAGTGAAAGATTGCTATGAATCAAGAAAGGTTGGACAGGGTACGTCTGGAAGGGTTATACAGTGCCTTATACACTTCTGTCTTTATTTGTGGGATGATCTGGTAACATAAAAGCTGGATGTTTGTTTGTCCCAAACACTAATGATTATCTGTTGATTACATGTACTAACCATAGAGATTTGGTAATAAACAAATGCTGCCCCATAGGTCACTCTGCCTTATTGATAGGGACGATGCAGTGATCACTCATGTCGGAGCCATAACTCTGTCTAATAAGGTGTTAATGGCACTCGTCACATCATCTGCTAAGAATAGTCACATCTACCAGGCAACACACATGTTCTATTGATCTGAGAATAATGAACAAATTAGTTTATTTGTCTCTTCAAGACATTACTAAGACCTCCTGGAGGAAGCTGTAACCATGAGGCAAACAAAGAACACTTGGAAAAATCTAAACCCTCATTACAAACCATTGAAAGATGTTATCCACATAATCTTATCCGTAGTCAATATCACATTGTTGGAGGTCAGGCTAATATTCGGAGCTGGGAGTACATAATGTACGGAGCAGGTAGCAGATGGCTCTCTTCACTGGATAGTGGCTGTAGGAGGTTATAGCAACTTAGCACCCTCCAATCAAATAGGAGCCGCAGTACCCAATCATGGCCACCATACTGTGAATGGAGCTCTCACTACCTGCACTGTATACTTCTAATGCAGGAAAACAAGGACCATTACAAGTGCATTTTCCTTGAATTAAAATTGATTGAGTTTATTTTCATGTAGAGACAGAGAATTATTTTTTATTAGTAGAGGTATTCATGTATTTTATATAACTTCTAGGCCAAGTGTTCATGTGTTCTCAGGGAGGAGGGAGGTGAAGTGTTCTGTACCCTCAGTGTATCGCCCTGTAACCCTCCAAGGATATGTCTCTCGTACCCTCCATTGATAGTCTCTGTACATCGTTCGGATGCTGTACCCTCCACTTGATCTGTCTCTGTGCCCTCCACGTGATATCTCTCTGTTCCTCCACCTGATAACGAGCTCTCGTACCTCCATACTTATTTCTCGTACCCTCCATGTGATATAGTCTCTGTACCTCCACTGATTGTAACATTTCTCTGTGCTCCAGGTGTCTGTACCCTCCCTATTTGTCTCTGTGCCCTCCACGTGCATATGTCTCTGACTCGTTGCCTGGACCTCTGTGATATGTCTCTTACCCCCATTTGATTCTCTGACCTCATGTTTGATGGTACCCTCACTTGATACTGTCTCTGTGCCTCCCGTGATATCTCTTCTGTGCCCATCCACGTGTACGCTCTGTACCCCCATCTGCTATGTCTCCTGGCCCGCCCTTGTGATATGTCTCTGACCCTCATTTGATTATGTCCTCTGTACCCTCCATCGATTTGTCTGTCTGTCCCTCCTCCGAGATATGTCTCTGTACCTATATCGCTGATTTTGTCTCTGTCCCACTCCATGTTATGTCTCTTACCTCCATTCTTATTTGTCTCTGTTACCCCCATCCTGATATAGGTCTCTGTACCTTCCGTTGATAATGTCTCTGTTAACCTCCACGATCTCCAGTCCTCATGATATGTCTCTGTACCCCCATCTGAGATGTCCTACCCCTCCATGCTGATTGTCTCTGTACCCTCAGTACGAGATGTCTCTGTCACCCTCCACTGATACTCGACCCTCTGGAGTCTGTACCCTCCAGCTGATATGTCTCTGTACCCTCCAGCTGATATTACTCTATATCAGTGATGGCCGAGTGCCCAAACTACAACAAAGACCCACTTATTTGATGCAAAGTGCATCGTCAAAATTTATTTGGCATTTATACCCGCTGCGGTCACAGCTTTCATCGAGTTCGGCCCCTGAGAACCAATAAAGCCGAAAATAAAGAAATTTGCATGATCCATTGTACTCACTTCCCGTCAAAGTCCATAACAGGAGAATTGTCAGTAACGGAGCAGGAGCTACAATAATAATTCAGAATCTGTCCAACCTTCCACCCTCCAGGAGTAGTCCCAGGTAGCATTCTGTCACTTTAAAACTAGCTCTGTGCACAGAAAGTCCTTGGGCCAGTCTGGGACTGAGGAAGACCGGAGTCCTCTTGCGTGATGGCCTGGTCCCACAGAAAGGCTCTGAGTGCCACCTCAGGAGCCTGTGCAGTCGCCGCCCCCACTGCTCTATGGATACTCTGTAGCTCTCCATGTGATATACCTCTGTACACTCCATTTGTATGACCTGACCTCCAGTGATACGTACCTCTCCATGTGATATACTCTGTCCCCTCCATGTGAGTACTCTTACTCATGATATCATCGTCAGACCCTCACCTGTTGATATTACTTGTACACCTCCATTGATATGACTCTGTACCCTCCTATCATCTATAGGCTCTGTACCCTCCTTGATGATCTTACTAGGTGATAGTTACTCTCCTGTGAAACTCCTGTAACCCTACCTTCTACCCCAATGAATTTACCCATTAATGTCTCTGTACCCTCCATGTGATATGACTCTGTACCCTCCATGTGATATGACTCTGTACCCTCCATCTGATATGTCTCTGTACCCCCCATGTGATATGTATCTGTACCCTCCATCTGATTTGGTCCTGCGCCCACCCTCCAGTGATATTTCTCTGTAACCTCTATTGATTTGTCCTGCCTACCCTCCATGGATTAAAATGTCTTGGACCTCCATCGATATGTCTCTGTGCCCTCCACGTGATATGTCTCTGTACCCTCCATCTGATGTGTCACTGTACCCTCCATGGTGTCTCTGTACCCTCCATCTGATATGTCTCTGTACCCTCCATGTGATATGACTCATGTACCTTCCATCTGATATGTCTTTGTACCCTCCATGTGATTATGTCTCTGTACCCTCCATTGATTGTCTCTGTGCCTCCACCGTGATATGTCTCTGTACCCCTACTGATTTTGGTCTCTGTACCCTCCCATGTGATATGGTCTTTGTACCTCCATCTGATAGGTCTACTGGACCCTAAAGTGATTATGTTCTGTACCCTCCATGTGAATGTCTCTGTGCCCTCACCACGATGATATCCTTCCTGTACCTCCATGCTATTGTCTCTGTGCCTCCACTTTGAATATGACTTGTTCCCTCCATGGTGAATCTATCTGTTGTACACTCATGTGATATGTCTACTTTACACCACTTGATTGCCCTTCTGGGGACACTCAGGCATTAATCATTGAAAGCATCCAATAGCTGATCTTTGGCACTTAATGCACTTTGTCCCCTCTTCGTACTACTAATACATTTCATAACATGGCAAACACCACATCAGACGGAATGGTTTTCCAAAGTTCTATAAAATAATCTCAACAGAATTCTCATACATGAGCCCGGGGATTATAGCATTAAACCCCCACTATATATATATTTGTGAGGAATAGTGTTACCATTTACAGCAGCAGCGTACATATGCATCGTGTGATCATGGCCCCGATAGCCAACACCAAAATCAGGCCAGCATGGCCACGGGCAGGCGCCCGCTCTCCCCCCTTTGGCATCTCACCTTTATTATTTTACTCCACTCCTATCATCCTAATTGTAGCTTAGCGCTTTTGCCCGCTTGTTTAGTTGAAGACACTCATCCAGGTTTTGGCAGGCCCTCATTGTTGCTTTCTGAGAGCTCACGTACAGTAGATTGATAGAACATCTTCTTTTGTTGTTTGGTTCAGATGAAAGCCACAGAAAACTATTTCATAAGTGGTAAAGACTGCCATCTGGTGTCAGGAAGGGAAGGCGACAGAGAAAGGTGCCAGGAGAGGATGCTTAGTTCTGATGGATATATAGTAATACAGGCAGTCCCGGGTTACATACAGAAGGGTCTTTAGGTTTGTTTTAAGTTGAATTGTATGTAAGTCGGAAAGCTATACTTATAATGTAACCCCAGCCAAAATATCTTTGGCCTCCGTGAAATAGGATTTATAAAATGTTGGATTGTCATAGAGAGCAGATAACAAAAGCTTCACTACAGACAACTGTGATAACTGTTACAGCTATTATTGTAATATGGTCTAAAGTACAGTAAAGTACAGGTCGTATGTATCTAGGGGTTGTCTGTAAGTCGGGTGTTCTTAAGTAGGGGACACACTGTAGAAAGATATAGGTATTAGATGGATAGTTTTCTGTCTGACTTTGCCTTTAATGAGTGTGCAAAAATGCTGGCATATGTTATTATAAGTCTCTACGCAGTTTTGTGTAGACAGACAGAAAAATATGCACCAAAAGGGACCGTGGTACAGGTTAGTCGGAGTTTGCGCCCATTTATACTGATGTGTGACACCAATTCTGCAGCGATGAACAAAGTGCACACCAAAAAGAATGGTGATTTATGAAGACTGTGTACAGTTTGATGAATGTGGCGCCCCCTGCACACTACACAGGAAAACTGCACATAGTACGACTGCACCAATTTTATAAATGTGGGGAATCTGTCCAAAGGTGCTGCATATTTGTTATGTGTAGACCAATATATTTATCCAATAATTTTATATATATTTGCATTGATAGTTTGCTGGAAACCCCTGGGTGAGGCCACAGTGATCCCAGTAACCACATGTCCCTATATAGAGCAAATGCCCAATACTTTAATGCTCCTAATGTATCACTCATAATGGTCTCACTCACACTTCACCGTATATGAATATGCAGGACTTGTGATGAAATAGTGCTGGGTGACCTACACATATTGGGGCAGATTTACTACCGGCGCCATTCGCGATCCAGCGGCGCTACTCGCGGTGGATTCGGGTCTTCCGGCGATTACTAAGGTAGTTCCTCGCATCCACACGATGCGCGCTGCGCAGAAGAGCATCGGAACCACTGGAGTACACCGAACCGGGCTGAGAGGAAGGAAGCGCGTGCCGAGGTCAATTTATTTTTTTAAAATGCAGCGGTTTTTCCGAATCCGTTGGGTTTTCGTTCGGCCACCCCCGATTTCCGTTGCGTGCCTGCCAGCGCGATGCGCCCACAATCCAATCGCGTGTGCGCCAAAAACCGGGGCAATTCAGGGAAATTGGCGCAAATCGGAAAATATCAGGAACATGTCGGGAAACGCGAATCGGCCCTTAGTAAATGATCCCCATTGTTCCTATTTTCCTGATTTACTTGAGAGGTCTCTATAGGATGGAAAGACGGCCTTATATCGATAGGAAAAAATGCTTTCTTGAAGGACGTGGCCTCTGGTGCCATCTTTGGATGGTAATTGCACTACTATGAGTCATCCTGATCACCAAGCTCTTGAAACACTTGAAATACAATGTGTAATACACCTATTTATTAATGTCACCGCAGCAGCCTCACTTATTAAGACGTACTTTCTAGTACCCCCTCATTATAAAATGTCCAGCGGAAGCCTCCATTCATAAAATTTCCAGGAGCAGCTCCACTCAATAAATGTCAGGAGCAGCATCCACTCAATAAATGTCAGCAGATCCGCACTCAATAAATATCAACAGAATCTGCCACTCAATAAATGTCCACAGAATCCTCCACTCAATAAATATGCAGCGCAGCCGCCACTCAATTAATACCAGCAGAATCTGCCACTCAATAATATGCAGCAGAATCCACCACTCAATAATATGCAGCAGAATCCACCACTCAATTAAATGTCCAGCAGAATCCACCACTCATTAAATATCCAGAAGAATCCTCCTCACTCAATAAATATGCGCAGAGAATCCTCCACTACATTAATATAGCAGAATCCACCACTCATAATATCCAGCAGAATCTGACCATCAATAAATGTCCAGCAGAATCCACCACTCAATAAATCCAGCAGAATCCACACTCAATAAATGTCCAGCAGAATCCGACACTCATTAATAGCAGCAGATCCACCACTCAATAATATCCGCAGAATCCTCCACTCATTAAATATCTGAGAATCTCCACTCCATTAATATCCAGCAGAATCACCACTCAATAATAACCGCAGAATCCACCACTCAATAAATATACGCGACAGAACCGCCACTCAATGAATATCCAGCAGATCCTCCGCTCAAAAATATGCAGCAGAATCCAAACTCAATTAAATGTCCAGCAGAATCCTCCACTCAATAAATATGCAGCAGACGCCCTCAATCCGCAATCCCCACCATAAATATCCAGCAGAATCGTTCACTCATAAATTAATCCAGGCAGAATCCTCCAACTCAAGAAATATCCAGCAGAATCCTCCACTCAATAAATATGCAGCAGAATCCGCCACTCAATAAATATCCGCAGAATCCTCCACTCAATACATATCCAGCAGAATCCACCACTCAATAAATATCCTGCAGAATCCTCCACTCCATTAATATCAGCAGAAGTCCACCACTCAATAACTCCCAACCACATCAATAAATCTCAGCATACCACTCATATACCATATCCATCAGAATCCTCCACTCAGTAAATCCATCAACAACTCCCCCCACTCGTAAATATCCAGCCGAATCCTCCATTCATAAATAATCCGCAGAATCCATCCACCTTAAATGTCCACGCAATCACCGCAATATAATGTCCAGCAGAATCCGACCACTCAATAAATGTCCAGCGAATCCACCAATCTATAAATAGCAGCAGAATCCTCCACTCATAAATATGCAGCAGGAATACGCACTCATTAATACCGCAGAATCCTCCACCCAATAAATATCACGCAATATTCTCCACTCATTAAATATCAAGACAGAAGCCCCATCAATAAATATGCAGCAGAATCCGCCACTCAAAACTACCCAACGCCCACTCATAAATATGCAGCAGAATCCGCCACTCAATAATTCCAGCAGAATCCTCCACTCAAAAATATCCAGCAGAATCCTCCACTCAATAAATTCAGCAGAATCCACACTCATAAAGATCAGCAGATCCCCACTCATATGCCGCAAAATCCACCACTCACTAATGGCAGCAAACCGCCACACATAAATATCCCACAATCCGCCACTCGCAATAAATGATCCAGCAGAATCACCACTCACAATAGCAGCGAATCCTCATCACTAATAAATATGCCAGAGAATCCTCACTCCATTAATATCCAGCGAATCCACCACTCAATAATTCCAGCAAAAATCCACCCCCGCATAAATTGCAGCAGCCTCAACACCCATACCTATCCTGCAGAATCCTCCACACTCCATAATATGCCGAGATCCGCCACTCAATAAATATCCAGCAATCCCCCTCATACTATGCCGCAGAATCAACCACCATAAATCCTGCAGAATACTCCTCCCAATAAATATGCGCAGCAGAATCCTCCACTCAATAATATTGCAGCAGAATCCACCACCACATCAAATGCCAGCAGAATCCGCCACTACAATAAATATCCAGCAGAATCGCCACTAATAAATATCCAAGCAGAACAAGCCACTCAATAAATGTCCAGCGAATCCACCACTCAATAAATATGCAGCGAATCACCACCTCAAAAATGTCCAGCAGAATCCTCCCATCAATAAATATCCAGCAGAATCCGCACTCAATAAATATCCCAGCAGAATCTCCACTCATAATATCCAGCAGAATCCGCCCCACTCAATAAATATCACGCAGGAATCCTCCACTCAATAAATGAGCAGAGAATCCGCCACTCAATAAATATCCAGACGAATCCTCCATTCATTAAATATCACGCGAATCCGCCACTCAATAAAATCCAGCAGAATCTTCCACTCAATAATATCCAGCGAATCGCCACTCAATAAATATCCAGCAGAATCCTCCACTCAATAAATGCCAGCAGAATCCGCACTCTACATTAATATCCAGCAGAATCCCTTACAGCAACCTTCATTAATGTCCAGCAAATCACCATCAAAAAGTCCAGCAGAATCTTCACTCATAAATATGCAGCAGAATTTTTCCACCACTCAATAAATATCCAGCAGAATCCGCCACTAATAAATATCCAGCAGAATCCTCCCCTCCACTCAATAAATATCCAGCCAAGAATCCTCACTCAATAAATATCAAGCAGAATCCTCCACTCAATAAATATCTAGCAGAATCCTCCACTCAATAAATATCCTGCAGAATCCTCCACTCAATAAATATCCAGCAGAATCCTCCACCCATTAATATCAGCAGAATCCACCACTCAATAAATATCCTGCAGAATCCTCCACTCCATTAATATCCAGCAGAATCCTCCACTCAATAAATGTCCAGCAAAATCCACCACTCAATAAATATGCAGCAGAATCCGCCACTCATTAAATATCCAGCAGAATCCTCCACTCAATAAATGTCCAGCAGAATCTCCACTCAATAAATGTCCAGCAGAATCCTCCACTCCATTAATATCCAGCAGAATCCACCACTCAATAATATACGCGAATCCAAATCAATAAAGTCCAGCAGAATCCCCACTCAATAAATATCCGCGAATCCCACTCAATAAATATCCAGAAATCTCAATCATTAAATCAGCGAATCACACCAATCAATAAATATCCTCAGAATCCTCCACTCCATTAATATCCAGCAGAATCCACCACTCAATAAATGTCCAGCAAAATCCACCACTCAATAAATATGCAGCAGAATCCGCCACTCATTAAATATCCATCAGAATCCTCCACTCAGTAAATATCAAGCAAAATCCACCACTCAGTAAATATCCAGCAGAATCCTCCATTCATTAAATACCAGCAAGATCCTCCACTCATTAAATGTCCAGCAAAATCCACCACTCAATAAATGTCCAGCAGAGTCCGCCACTCAATAAATGTCCAGCAGAATCCACCACTCAATAAATATGCAGCAGAATCCTCCACTCCATAATATCCAGCAGAATCCACACTCAATACAAATATGCAGCAGAATCCACACTCAATAAATATCCTCAGAACCCCCACTCCATTATACCAGCAGAATCCACCACTCAATAAATCCAGCAAATCCACACCAATAAATACTCCTGCCAGAATCCTCACTCATCATATCCAGCCAATATCCCCCCATCAATAAGTCCAGCCGATCCGCTCATCAATAAAAATACTGCAGAATCTAGCCTTAAAATCCCAGCAGACATCCTCCATTCGCCCCTAATCCAGCAACAATCCCCCACAACTCCGTAACTCTACAGCGACAGGACATCTTCACTCAGATACTCCCTCCAGCAGAATCCTCCACTCCATTAATATCCAGCAGAATCCTCCACTCAGTAAATATCCAGCAGAATCCTCCACTCATTAAATATCCAGCAGAATCCTCCACTCCATTAATATCCAGCAGAATCCTCCACTCATTAAATATCCAGCAGAATCCACCACTCAATAAATATCCTGCAGAATCCACCACTCAATCAATGTCCAATGAAATGACAATGAAATGTCTCCGCTAATTCCCCCCATACTTAATACATGCCCCCTGTCTACAGGTTTAACAAAAATGTACTTATCCCTCCCAACGAGTGGTGGCTGTCTTCCAGTAGTAAAACGCCCGGCGCCGGCAGCATAGAGACGTCATTGCGCTGCCGGTGCTGGGTGCTTACGTCCTTGTATAATCCATGCTCTTTCACAGCTTTCAACTTTATCCTAAGGAATAAATTCACTTGAAAGCTCACCGGGACCTGTGTAACAGGCCTGAATGTCCCCCCAGCACGGACTACACCTGGGGTGTGTTCCCACATTGAGCTCTTTTGATGCAGCTTCTTGCTCAAATGAGTCTTTGCCTTTTTTATTATAATGTACAGGAAATGAAGTCTGATAACAATTTTAGTTCTGCACATTAATATTGACAATAGTCTCACTCAAAAATATGACGTCCTATAGAAAATGATGAAGTTGTTACTTGAGATGATTAAATTTTACATTTTAAAACTGCGCTGAAGTGTTTTTTTTTCATGTTGAATAAAGTTAATTTTTCATTTGGGAAGCGAAGACTTTTGTTTCCTGTCATGCAAAGAGAGAGGGTTTCTTTTCAAGTGCAGCTGCTCAGGTATTTCGGCAGCTTTTTAGGCGCAAAATAATGGTAGATGCCATGCAAACATCTGCAGAACACCTATTCACTGGGGCTCATTTACTAAGGGTCCGCGGATTCCGTCGGGTTTCCCGAATATTTCTGTTTTGCACCAAATTGCCCTGGGTTTTTCCGCACTCGATCGGATTGTGGCACATCGGCGCCGGCTTGCATGCAACAGAAATCATGAGGCGTGCCGTCGGACAACTCGACGGATTCGGACAAACCTTGGAATTTAAAAACAAAATTGTCAAGCACTTATATGCACCGGGAAGAAGAAGGTGAACTCTGGAGGATCTCAGCGCGGAAGCGACACATGCAGGAAATTGGACGCACGACCTTAGTGAATCGAGACAGACCCGAATCCTCGTCGGACAACGCACCGCGGGATCGCGACAGGTCTAAATCTGCCCCACTATGTCAGATAAGGCGCAGACACTCAAATACAAAAGCTAGAAGGTGGGCTTTTGCTTGCATCCAAAAAAAATATTAGAGACAAATTTAATAACTGTGGCCAAAAAATTGCTCAAAGAACAGCTAAAAAAAATCTAAAAATCTAACACATCCCTGGATGGATCTTTTCCGCTGTCATCATGTCCACCATAATCTGCTGGTGTCACATTTGGATTCCTCCATGATACACTGTGAAATGCGGGTACGTCTCAGCTCATGCCAAGTGTTTGGCCGCCCTATGAAGTGGTTACAGATCCATCTCCTGACAGTGCTGATCCTGCGCCTCTCATTCTGTATTCGGCACATTCTGTATCAGTGATGAAGCCGCTGGTGTCGCTCAGTGAATAAAGCCCTATGTATTGCTTTTCTAATGCTGCAGTCACTTGAGGTCTGCCTGATTGTGATTCAGATGCTATTAGAGCGCCATTCACAGCGCCCTCCGAATCTTCAAGTCTAACCATGGTTTATCCTGGGAAAACCCTTGTATGCCTCAGTATAAAGTCACATGCGTAAGAACATGGAGCCTGTCCCAAAAGAAAAAATAACCAATATCCGACATATATATAGTAGAAGTGCTTGACGTCACACAGTACGACAAGAGATGAGCTACATGTAGCCCTTAAGACTTTTGCGCACTAGTTTACCAGGTATCGTTACCTTGACTTTGTACAAGGGTGAAAATTACTTATGGTCAAAGTCGCTCATAACCTGAAAAATAATAGGGACCACTATGGCTAAAGAGGAGAACTTCAGCTGGCCATACACATGAAACATCTGTATAGGTGACGGCTATTCCTCTCAATATCGCACACACATGCATGCTTAGCTCGGAAGAGAATGCACTTAAAGGTGAGAGGAGAAAGTGAAGCTGGCAAAGGTGGTGGTGGCGTATCTTCTATGGTCCTACCATAAGAACACACAACACAACAGAAACCCCAAGGATATTTTATTGTTTTGCCCTTTTTTATCCATAGGTGATTCTTTTACTATGAGAACTGTCTATCCATGGAATAGCCTGCCTCAGGCGCTGGTCACAGCAGGGACAGCAGAGAGCTTCAAGAAGGGTCTAGATGCCTTTTTACACCTAAATAACATTGATGGTTATGTTATATAGAATTGTTTACCCTAAATCCCTTCCTCATCCAATCCCTTCCCTTCCTTGGTTGAACTTGATGGACATGGTCTTTTTTCAACCGTATAAACTATGATACTATGAAATCAGATTGGCACACCCATTCATTACTTGGAAAGAGACTGTAGAATTTGTATGAATGCTGAGGCTTCATCACCAAGCACAGCACTGTAAATTGTGTAGTGGCTGTGTCTGGTATTGCAGCTCAGCTCTATTCACGTGAACGCGACTCAGATACAAAGAGGCCACTTGAAGACGTGGCATCAGCAGCCCGCGAGAGGAAAACGCACTCACTCATACATAAGGGGGCCAAGCGTCACACCCTTGACATTGATGATCTTAAAGATAGGTGATTAAAATAAGATCTGGAATACCCTTTAAGATCCATTTTTTTATTTTGTTCAAATGAAACACATAGGTGCATTCACTCAGCAATGCGTTAGTATTGAACAATCCCTTTAAGTAATTGTTAACTGAAATCTACCCTCAAAATCCATCATGATAAACCAGGGGCAACTACTCATAAATCAGGGCACCAAGGCTGTCGTAATCTTCTTACATTTGTAATCCTTGGTCTCTATCCTTCTAAAAGCAACTTATAAAATTATGCAAATAATAGGGTCTCCAGGGGGTGTTACTAGAGACCATCTATGCTGTAAATTCACAAACTGTTACACTGTGTAGGAGCATTTCCTCCCTACCACTGTGGGAAAATACAGCAGGTAGAGAGAGGAGGGAAATGCAGAGGGAGCAGGGGGAAAGTGCTCCTGCACAGGATAACAGCCAGAGCATAGAGGGACTCTGGTAACACCCCCCACCTCTGAGAGTCGTTCTGGCTTATTAGCATAATTTTAAAAATTCATATTAAAAGAAAGGAGGAAATAGATGACAAATACAGGCAGTCCCCGGGTTACGTACAAGATAGGGTCTGTAGGTTTGTTCTTAAGTTGAATGTGTATGTAAGTCGGAACTGTATATTTTATAATTGTAACCCCAACCAAATTTTTTTCGGTATCTGTGACAATTGGATTTTAAAAGTGTTGGGTTGTCAAAAGAACCAGGATTAACAATAAATCTTAACTACAGACATATTTAATAACAGTTATAACTGTTTATTGTAGCCTGGGACTAAAGTACAGTAAATTACCAACTTTCAGAGGTCCGTTTGTAACTAGGGGTCGTCTGTAAGTCGGGTGTTCTTAAGTAGGGGACCTCCTGTATAAGAAGTTTACCAGATTCCTGGTGCCTGGATCTATGAGTGTCCCTGGTTTATCCTGATGGATTTTGATTGTAGATTTCCTTTAAAGCTTTCCATTCGTCACCATAGTTTTTTAGCTGTTACACGGTTACCATGACTGATGACTTTCAGTTTTGTCTTCTATCCGCTGGTAAACATGGCAGACAGATATTTTTTCTATTAACAAACTTAATCGTGACTATAGATGTATCTCAGAGTAAATGTAAGACAAGGCCGGCATGATTTAGGACTCTATTTCAGGATCGCCTTATGTGGAGTATCAATTACTGTATCTCTGCTCAGCCGCTTACTTCCAGCTTTGTCAGATTCAAGATTAGCAGAAAGTAGTGGAGAAAATAACCTGCAAGTGACATCAAGTGCCGGATTATAGGATAGCACTGTTACAGGGAGTCCCAGATCATCAATTACCCCACAAGAAAAAAAACTGAAAGTAGTAGGGCTCTTTATCGACTTTCAAAATTTTTACCAGTTTCCTAGTGATCAGTCATTTTATGAAAAAATTGGATTTTTATAGTAATGCAAATGTGCAGAACAGAGCAGTGACCCATATATTTCTATCTATAATTTATTGCTGCTAAATGTCAAGTTACCTTTAAAGGTAATATTTCTTCCTGCTTTCTCTAAGTATTTACATTACAATATAATTGTGTGTTATAACTTACCTTGCACCCTGACAGAATCCTAAATGTAGTCCCAGGGGTTGGGCTTTGGTTTTGGATGCATTTCAAAAAACAACATGTGAATTGTCGGTGCTGCAGACTCCTCAGCTCTTGGCCCTCACCTTTGTGTTCCTGTAAAGCTCCTCCCTCTTCCACTGATATCAGCTCGCCAGGTTGTGAGCTCTGTGAAGGAGCAGGAGGGAGGAGTTGTACAGGAGCACAAAGATGGAGGCCAAAAGCTGAGCCTATTATCTGTATCCAACAGTTTCCTTGCTATACTCCTCAGATTACCTCAGTGCTGCAGGAGCTGCTTCCTCTGTCTGTGCTGTCCTGGAGTCCGTAGAATAAACAAACTCTACAAACTGTACGGTTTCATGGGAGGGGTTGCTGCTCACAGCATAGGAGGTCATGTGACAGAGCTCTTTCTGTGTATGTGTTCAAGACTGTAGATTCAGATGTCTTCTGCACAGAATAGTGAGGTACAAGATCTCCCTCTTACCTATCATTTCTTCCATCCTCCACCGTGGACGATGACATTAGCCGACACCTAGAGTGGAGTCTAAGTGGTACCTGGTTTTCACCAGAGCCCGCCGCAAAGGTTGGACTTGTTACAGCGTAGTACCACCAGGTCGCTCCACAGGTGCGACTTTGTCTGCGGTGGAAGCCAAGGCGAGGTACAGAGACGTTGAACAGAATCATAGTCGGGGACAGGCAGGTGGTCAGGGCAGGCAGCACAGGATCAGAGTCGGGGACGTAGCAGAAGGTCAGAGCAGGCAGCAAACAACACAACGGGAATTCCGAACACAAGCACAGGGCATCAGGGACAAGGCTTTCTCAGAGGCACAACCCACAAAGATCCGGCGGGGTGTGCAGGGAGAGATTGGGTTATAAGGGATTCAAGGAAAGGCCAGCACCAATCAGCAGTGCGCTGGCCCTTTAAATCTTCGGGAGCCGGTGCATGCGCACCCTAGGAAACAGGGACACGCACACACGAGCCAGAACAGGAACGGGGACAGTTCACCGGCCACGCTGGAGCATGGAGAGAGGAACGGGTAAGCCAGTGACCTAAGACATGGGACCCATGACAGTGCTCACACAGCACAGGTTATAGACTTCATGTAACTGGTTTACTTGCTCCTACATGTGATAGAAGCTGCCAGGCTGTCACCATATACATCCTGTATGTGCTGTACATGTTCCCTGCTCCTCCATGTGATGGAAGCTGCCAGGCTGTCACCATATACATCCTGTATGTACTGTGCAGTGGATTTATTTGTGGGAAACTAAATGGATTTCATACTAAATTACTTTGAGAGAGAACACAAGGCATCATGGGATCCGTGGGCAAGCTAACTGGCCTCAGCTTGAGGGCATAGACTGACAGACATTGGTCTCCAACCACTTCACCTCTGGTGAGAAAGATTTTTGTCAAACATTTTCAGAACAGAAAATGCTAGAACTTAGGAAAGAAAATGGTGAGCAGCACAAAGTAGGCATCGTTCTGTTTGTTTTCAAAGGGGGAAATCACATATAATAATTTGGTAAAATCATTATAACTTTACAGTTACGCTTCAATAATCAACCAATTTTAATAGTATTTAAAGGGGTTGGCCACTTTACCTCATGTTTTTGCATGTGTGTGTAAATGTGGGGGGAGGGATATTAGGTAATTTACCAATATACATCTCGTAAAAGTTCTTGTCCGCTTTCTTGATATGTAAAGTGAAGCCTCCTGTCTGGTACCTCATCAGCCAGAGATTCCTGACCATAAAATGGCCTCAGATGGAGGGTCATGTGATCTCCATCTGTCCATGAACAATCGCCCTGCCAGGACCTTATGACATTATTCATGAATATAAGATAAGAGTCCTGGCAGGGTGTTTGTCCATGGACAGTTAGAGATCAGGAATCTCTGGCTGATGAGGTAAAAGAACAGGAGGTTTCACTTTACATATCATGAAAGCGGCAGAACAATAAATAGATGTAAATTATCTAATATCCTGCCCCCTCCACACTTACACACACATTACAAAAATCAACCCCTTTAAGGGCCAAAACTTCATTCTTTGTTTGTGCTACCTTCAAAAATTTTGATGCTGTAGCTAAAAGTGAACAAATGTTAACCCTTTCGGTTAACAGATATATACAGTATATATATATATATATATATATATATATATATATATACAGATTTAGCAAAAAAAAAATTTTTTTTTTTCGTTTTGCCATATTTTGCCGCCAATACTCTTTCATACTTCAGTGTACGGGTCTGTGTAAGGTGTCATTTTTTTGCGGTATGAGCTGCCTTTTCCATGTTCACCATCTTGGAGACTGTACAACCTTTTGTTCACTTTTTATTTTAATTCTTATGGGTTGCAAAATTTGTGAAAAGTGGTGATTCGTTCATTTGGGACACTGGGATATCTATCCTTTTTCTCATTTTACTTAATTATTTATTTTTATTTGTGTTCTTGGGAAAGGATAGTGAATTTTTATATTTTTTTTAAATATTGAAACTTAAAAAAAAATATATATTATTTTAGGCCCCCTAGGGTACTTTTACCATCATATTTAAATGCTTGTTGATGCCCCCCATGACAAAAGTGCAATGACAGCTGTTAAAGGGGTATTCCAGGAATCAGCATAATTCATATGCAAATGCATACTCAAAATATAAGCTAATATGTAATTAGTTGTTATTTAAAATTTTGCTTCCCTTAGCAGAAAATGCTGATGACATAGACTGTAATGGAGAATTAAAATGCTACTGGCCCTTTAATCAGTCCGTTGATTTCCTCCGCGCGGTCCGTCGCAGAACAGAAGATGGCCGCTGGTCACATGTCCACATCCCATGTCCTGCACCTGCCTGGGCAGGTCATGTGATCACCACTATGTTTGGCTGTAGTCAGTTGGTTGCAGCGCATCCAGTATGGCCAGTGTTGTGGTGATGGCAGTTACACATCATTACTATGGTAACAGAGCAAGAAAACCTGTTACATCATCACTGGGAGCAGAGCCTGAGAGGTAGGAGGAGTTACTGAGAACTAAAGGATCATGGGACTAGTATTTTCCAGTGGCGGCCATCTTGGTGATAACTCCACCTACTTTAGAGAGGACATAAAATGTTGTGAATCATAAAATCAAACTATTTATGCTCCGTTTTGTGATTAATGACATTGAGTATTGTTGTATTCATTATTTATATCATCATGGGTTTTTGTGTCAGACATTCATATTCCCGGAATACCCCTTTAAGTCTCCCATATCTGTGATTACTGATAACTGCTATGGGATCCTGTAACAGTCTCCCAGCTGCCATTGCGCCAATGAAGTCACAGGGGGCGCCAACCGCCAATTCAAAGACGGCTGCACTCAGGTAAAGCAATGTTAGTTGCCACTGACAGTTTCAATCGTGGTAAGTAACAGGTTAACTCCCACAATCGTTGATAGCATTGACCGCGGCAGTTAATGCAGCTGACTCCCACCGTGGATGGAAGCCCTTGAGGCCTCTCCATACTGCCCTTATGATGTATATAGTCGTACGGCAGAAAGGAAGTGGCTATAGGACATATTTTTATTTTTTCATTTTATTTGCAGTCACAAAAATTACAAAAAGAAGAAAAAAAGGTTTAAAAGTAACTCAAAATTAACATTATCAATGAATTCCCTATTGTTTTACGGTGACTGTGATATATTATATGTTTAGTCTCCGGTAAACAGGGTGACTATGAAAATGTTTTTATAGTGTAGTGGGGGATTTTTTACTCATTTATTGGGAAATATTAATGTGCATTTCTATATATTTATTTACTATGTAAGTATATGTTTTATCATTTTAATAACAACATGTCCTGCTTTAACTTGTTTCTGACCTCCCACATAGACAGCCTGAGATCCTGTAGGTATGTAGAAGCAGTTATCACTCTTAGGCCCCTTTCACACTTGCGTTTTTCACGCGTGTTTTCTGCGCGTGCTTTTGACGTGCAGAACTTGCATTGTAATCAATGGGCCTTTTCAGACTTGCATTTTTTTTCACACGCACACACGCGTGAAAAACGCACCATACAAGTCTATGGAGATGCATCAAAAACACATTGCACTCTGCGACACTTGCAAGTGCAACGCAAGTGCAATGCGTTTTTCACGCATCAATTGCCATAGAAAAGATAGAGCTCAGTCCTGAGTCCTTTTCACGCGCATTATCTGCGCGTGAAAAACGCATTGAAATTGCATTGAAAACAAGTGTGAAAAACTGAGACACTGAACAAACTCTGACTGAAAACTGATTGCACTCTGATGCAAAATGTCAGTTTTTCACTGACCAAACCCTGATCGCACCCTGATCAAACTCTGACGTGATCTGCAACGCAAGTGTGGAAGGGGCCTAAGTACAAAAGAGAGGCAGCACCAGTCATCAACTGGTCTGAAAGAGTTAAACAACACTATTGTTGAGGGAGCTGAACCATGAAGTTCACGTCCCTTCCTCAACTTTGCTGGTTCGGGCCCCAAACCTGGACACGATCTTCAGCTTGTGAAGCTGCAGCACAGAGGGACTCTGGTAACACCTCCCAGAGCCCTTCAGACTCATTAGCATAATTTAAAAAGGTGATTTTAGAAAGAAATAGGCCATGGATAACAAATATAAGAAGATTACCACAATCATGAATAAGTGCCCCTGGTTTATCTTGATGGATTTTTTTATTTTTATGGCAAAACTTTCTCCAGTGAGATACACCAATCCTACAACTCGAAGAAGTTAGTGACACTTGAGCTTAACCTTTCGTCAGCAAAACAGGTAGGAATTTATTCAAAAGTAATATTTGTAGGGGGGTAATAAAACATGGTGCTACCCATTAAACTCCTATAAAACCTCCCCTGGCACACGGACCAGGCAGCAGCGTGAGGACGCACAGCGCCAGATTCCCTTTTATTCCCCCGGTTGATGTAGTCATTTGTAAGAGGCAGCTATCTTCAGAGCAATTAAAATTTTAATCAGAAGTTTGTAGCTCTGCACATAAAAATAAATTGCAGTCATTTAGAATTGTAATTTAATCCCTTTAATAGCTGACATATGTGACGGATCTCCTCCATCGCTACAGTATGTGTCGTGCTGATCGTCATCACTCAGAGAGAAATATCACACACAGACCCTCGCTTGTTTTGTCATTAAAATGAGTAACCTGAGGTTCGGGTTTTTCATTTTAGGGATACAGTCACCCCCTGCTGAGGGCTTTTATTTTTAATAAAATGACTGACTGTTAATTCTGGCTATATTTAGCTTTATGGTAACCTGTAAAGAGCTGCCTGATGTTTATGGGATCTTTCCTTTCCTTTCCTTCTTCTACAGTCATTGCCCCTCATGCAGGGTAAAAAGTCTTGTATCTAAATATATATCCAAGTTTTCATATTTTTTTATTTAACCCATCCCTCCCCAGTTGGCCAAAAATGAAAGATCTATTTTCACCCCACCCCCCCCCACCCCCCCACCCCCACCGCAAGATCCAGTGATAGTTTTCTGTGAATTCTCCCGTCCTCTATTTAAAGGGAACCTGTCATCAGAAATTGACCTAAAAAACAATTACGTATGTTTTCAAGCAGCTTTACACCTTACAGATCATGTTTCTTCCATAGCCCAGGTTGGTTTCATCATCCAACTTTGAACTGAGATGTAAATGGATTGTATAAAGTCAAGGAGGTGGAGAGTTTAACATGGAAGTCAAGCTCTCCCTACCTTATAACTCCTCCTCCCATGTGATTGTCATCATGGACCGGACTTCTGGAGATCTGGTTAGCGACTTCTCTGGGTACAGGACCATCAATTACAAAGAAAGTGTTGTTCTGAGGAAGAGAGAGCGTGAATTCAATGTTAAAACCTCCTTGACTTTATTCAACCAATTTATACTCACTTCAAAGTTGATTTTCTTGATGATGCCACCACACTGGACCATGAAAGAAACCTGATCTAGATGGTATTCAGCCTACTTGACAACATACTGGTAGTGATTTATTAGGTCAATTTCTGCTGACAGGTTTCATTTAAATGTGACTACTGTCACCAATCAGGGGTCACATGAGGTATTCAAAGCATTGTGGCTATCTAACTACAGTGCTAGTAATATGCCAGGCGCCCACTGCGGGCTGTTATGCCTCCCATTTTCTGCTCATTTCTCAGTGTAAAGTATTGCATCACATTGTAATAATGTTAATTTAAATATATCTGAGATATCTATGATATGTAAGTTTATTCTTAAATAAAGTTTCATTAAAAAAGGATTGCATTGCATTAGTTGCTATTTAAATGTAGCTGCTGCCTGTGAGAGACACAGATAAGGCAGAGGCTACCATAGTACCTGACCTCCCTTCCCCCATCCTGTAATCTTCCCTCAGCACAGTGGTCTCTAGACTTCACTGACAGAAGCTGGACCTCTAGTCCTCCCTTAAACTTCTGGGAGAGGGACGTCCACTTACTTCCAGCTCTCAGGAGCTATAGAGATGACAGAGCAAAGCGGTCAGCAGCAAAGCAGTGTGAGATGTCAATCAAGGATTGGGAGGTGTGGTTGGGCAGGAGACTCCTGTACAACCTCAGCTTCAGGGAAGAAGTTGATCAGACACATCTCAGGTCTTTTGCATACATTTTTAGGAACTGAATCTTTGAGTTTACAAGCATTGAGAGGGACAATGCAGAGACAAGGGCAAAGCTTTCCAATAGCAGTTCACATATATATTTCGTTTTGAGGGTTTAATATGACTGACAGGTTTCCTCTAAGTCTAATCTGCCCTTTGACCTTCCAGCCCTTCCAGGTGGGCTCCTGCTCTCCCCCGGTATGAATCCTCCGCTCTTCCGCCACCTCCCCACCAACCTTCTCTAGTAGTATCCTGGATCACAGACAGGTGACTGGGGGATCCTGATCACAAGCTGCTGCCACCAACCTAGATTTCCTCCACAAACAAACAGCCATCATAAGCCTCATGGGAAGATACATCCCCTGCCTATATATTATACACAGTCCACTCACATTTCCTCATTAATAATATAATTATAAGGTCCATTACTATCACGGCATCTAGTATTACTGTTATGCCTCAGGCAAAGTAGCAGAAGAGGTTAAACCTGATGATCAAATAAATTTTTATTTCAACCATATTAACTATCTAACACATGTTTAACCTTATTAACCAGCAAAACTCATGTTACTGCTAACCCAATATATGAGGTTTGGTGAAAAATGATGTGCTTGTGGGGATGGGTCCGCAATATTAACCCCTTAGGGACGTGGCCCTTTTTCATTTTTGCATTTTCATTTTTCACTCCCCACCTTCAAAAATCTGTAACTTTTTTATTTGTCCATGTAAAGAGCTCTGTTTGGGCTTGTTTTCTTGTTATTCCATGCCGTTTACTGCGAAGTGGGAAAAAAATTCAGAATGCAGTGAAAATGAAGAAAAAACGCATTTGTGCAGTTTTCTTGTGGGCTTGGATTTTACAGCTTTTACTGAGCGCCCCAAATCTATTTTATTCTTTGGTTCGGTACGATCACAAGGATACCAAATTTGTACAGGTTTTATAATGTTTTCATACATTTAAAAAAATTAAAACCTTCTATACAAAAAATAAATTCTTAATTTTTCCATGTTCTGGCGCTAATGACGTTTTTAATGCTTTCATTTTTAGGACTGTATGGGCTTTTGATCACTTTTTATAGAATTTTTTATATTTTTCAAAATGGCAAAAAAGTGGCATTTTCGACTTTGGGCGCCAATGTCCGTTACGGGGTTAAACGCTGGGAAAAATCGCTAATATATTTTGATAGATCGGACATTTTGGGATGCGATGATACCTAATGTGTTTATGATTTTTACTGTTTATTTATATTTATATCAGTTCTAGGGAAAGGGGGGTGATTTAAACTTTTACTTTTTTTACTATTTTTTTTAATTTTTTTTTTTACCATTATTTTAGATCCTCCAGGGTAATTTAACCCTGCAGGGTCCGATTGCTAATACTATATACTGCAATACTACTGTATTGCAGTATACAGCTATTTTACAATGATTTTTAATAGCCTGCCCTCTGGTGGCTATTAAAAATCATTGCACCTGGCAAGCCTACGAGTCTCAATGAGACTCTAGGCTGCCAGAGCAACCGATCGCTGCCCTCCGATGACGTTCCAGGGGGCGGGCATCCAAGATGGCGGCGCCCATGTAAAGGTAAGTTAGGTGCCGCGGTCGGGTTAACTGCAGTGACAGGTGGGTGTTAGCTGTTTTATACAGCCGTTACCCGCTGTGTATGGAGAGAGCTCAGCTCGTGAGCTCTCTCCATACACCCCTTGCCGCGCGAGGACGATATAGTTCGTCCTCGGTCGGCAAGGTGTTAAAACACAATGGGGAATATTAACTTACCCATCCAGAGTTCACAGAAAGTGCATTGTCTGCCGACAATGCCCTGTGCCGCGATTCACTAATATTGTACGCCCGATATCCTGCATGTGTCACTTCCCCGCTCAGGTCCGACGGAGTTCACCTTCTTCTTTCTGGTGTATGTAAGGGTGAAGACACGTGGTGTTTTTAGGCCGTTTTTTGTTAGTGCGTTTTCAGATCGTAAAAAATGCATGCGTTTTTGACAGTTTTGACCAATTATCTTAATTCAAACTGGTCAAAAATGCTTGCGTTTTTTATCGCATGTGTTTTTTTCCGATCTGAAAGCGCTGTACTAAAAACGGCCCAAAGAAACGCTGATGCGATCGGGCCGAGGCCCGCCCCGGTGGGCGTGTCTGTGTTTGCGTTTTCAAGCGCAGACAAAGTGCTACGTGTGGCGCCGGCCTAAGGGTGATGGCACACGTGCCTGCGATCGGGAACGAACCGCCGGTGTTTTGCGTTAATTTAAAACGCAGGAGCCGGAGGCTCGTTCCCGGTGGGTGCGGCTTTGCCTGCGTTTGCGTTTGCAAACGCAGACAAACGGCATGTGTGCCATCACCCTAAGTGCTTGATCTTGCAACAGAATTTGAAAGTTAAATCCTGCGCTTAGTCCGAATTAGTCGAATCGTTCAACAGCCGCCCCGCGATTTCTGTCACATGAAAGCCAGCGCAGCTGTGCCACAATCTGACACAGCCATGCAAAACCTGAAAATGCCGGAAAGTCCAGCAAAAGTGCGTGGACCCTTAGTAAATAAGTGTGAACGCTGCTTTTAATTACAGCCCATTTTTAGCTCCACTGTAGCCAACATCACCGAATTCCAGCGCCTGCGCAGCAGCGATCCTGCTCCGCTGGCCTCAGGGATGATCTGTACATCTGCAGTTTAGTGAAGGATTCCTATCCCTGAGTCCAGAGGAGAATGATCACTATTGTGTAAGACCGCATTCACAGGAGTTTGCTGCCATACATATGTACCCATACACGGTAATAGGTGCATGGATACGTGTGGCCCTGTATCGCTCCTTACACAGGGAAAAGATAGAAAATGCCCTATCTCTCCCTATGTGCACGGCTGTATGACATGCATCCAGTGTCGGATTGAGTCTTCTTAGGCCCACTAAAGAAAATCAATTTGGGGGCCCACTCTTCATTATCCCGCAGGAAATATACTCTAGCAGTCTCCAAATTGTGGTGTTTTCTGATGGACCTCTGGTGTTCAGTATTGGGTTGAACCAGGGGCCCACCGGAGGATCCTCTGGTACTCTGGTGGGCCAGTCCGACACTGCATGCATCTCTATGGAGAGGGGAGGGGTCACCGATCCTCCTCTCCAGACCGCAGGACATATGCCCATGTAAGAGTGTGGGGATCCAGTGCAATGTGACGTCCCCTTCAGAAGTATAAGACATGGCAGTGGTGGGCGTATACATGCAATGCTTCGAGGGATTACTGTTACTTATTTACATATTTTTAAAAATTAATCTCTCAGATAAAGGAGATAATAAAAACGCCATTGAAGCACAGATCCTGCATCAGGGTGATAGGAGGATTCAGCGAGTGGAGCTGGTTTACTAAGTACAATCTGGACATGAAAAACTATGTTATCAAATATTCAATTACCCCAAAAAAATTCATCACACGGTGAATGTAAAGAGTGATATTGAGCAGTGATGGGCCCTTATAAGTATTTCTGATACAGGTCTATTACAATGGGCCACATTTATCACTTTTGTGCGCCTAAGTGTAGTAGCTGCGCCTAAATTCTGGCGCACTGTTTTGCCAGAATTATCACAAGCTACAACCATCTGTGATAAGTATATTTTCTGCCTCTCATTAATCACTTTACTTTAACACAGTTTAGGCGCAATTTTGGCGCAGTTTAGGCGCAATGTTAGATTCAGGGTCTTACATGTCATCCTGCTACAAGCTCCTCTCTGCTTCTCCCACATCCCAGAATGAAGATAACACTCACAGCAGCACCCAGGTGTGTGACACCCAGCACCCAGTGACCTCCTCAGCAGGGGCTTCTCCTGGAGGGGTTCCCCCAGTGCTGGTCTCCTGCTGCACCCCTGTAATTCTGCACAGTATCCCCCTCAGACACTGTGCAGAATTACATGGGGGACACTTGTTTGTAGTATCTGCAAGCTTCTGCAAACTTGTGCAAACTTCTCTTGCTCTTGCTGTGAGCTCAGCGTTTTGCAGAATGTTTTGTAAATAGAAGGTGATGAACTGTAAATAGTCTGCAGCTCCTGTCTGCAGTGTATCTCATGTATCTATTATATGTTCCAGTGTCTGGCTGAGCTTTGCTGCTAGAAATTAGCTGTTCTGCAAAGGGGCTCAGTGCTTTCTTCTCAGATAACGCCACCTTCGGACTGGAGTGTTTTTGCGCCCGTTTTTGCGCCTAAATGAAAACGTTGCAAGTGATGAATATCATTAGGCGCAGCAAAACATCTGGATTGGTAAGATAGATGAGGGAAAGCTGCTTATTTTTGCTGCGCGGCTAGTTTGGCGTTTAATCTCAAAAATGGCGCAAAAACGGTGCGCCTGAATAAAAAAGGCGCAAAAACAACAGAAAAAAACGAGTGATAAATGTGGCCCAATGTATTATAAGTGGAATGTCATTGTGCTATGTGTGAAACACCTAAAAACAGAAACACAACACCAAGAAAAAGCCTCTGTATAATTACACCCTACACTCCTTGTATGACTCGAGATCATAGAACAATACAACAACCCAGCGCCTACTCTGTATATAACCAACCACCGCCCACTCTGTATATAACAACCCAGCGCCTACTCTGTATATAACCAACCACCGCCTACTCTGTATATAACAACCCAGCGCCTATCTGGATATAACAAACCATCGCCTACTCTATTAACACGCACTCTGTATATAAAAACACCCCCACCGCCTACTCTGCTATATAACAACCCATTGCTACCCGCGAAAAACTCTGTATATAACAACCCACGCCTACTCTGTATATAACAACCCAGCGCCTACTCTGCATGTAACAACCCAGCGCCTAACTCTGTATATAACAACCCAGCGCCTACTCTGCATATAACAACCCAGCGCCTACACTGTATATAACAACCCCAGCCGTATATAACAACCAGCCTACTCTGTATAACAAACCCATGCACATACTCTGTATATAACAACCCAGCGCCTACTCTGTATATAACAACCCAGCGCCTACTCTGTATAAAAACTAATCCCACCGCCCTACTCTGTATATAACAACCCAGCGCCTACTCTGTATATAACAACCCAGCGCCTACTCTGTATATAACAACCCAGCGCCTACTCTGTATATAACAAACCACCGCCCTAATCTGCATATAACAACCCAGACCTACTCTGTATATAACAACCCACCGCCCTACTGTGTATATAACAACCCAGCGCCTAATCTGTATATAATAACCCATCGCACTACACTATATATAAACAACCCAGCGCCCTACTCTGTAATAACAACCCAGCGCCTACTCTGTATATAACAACCCACCGCCTATATGAAGTATAACCAACCACCGCCTACTCTGTATATAACAACCATCGCCTACTCTGTATATAACAACCCAGCGCCTACTCTGTATATAACCAACCACCGCCTACTCTGTATATAACAACCCACCGCCTACTCTGAATATAACAACCCACCGCCTACTCTGTATATAACAACCCATCGCCTACTCTGAATATAACAACCCACTGCCTACTCTGTATATAACCACCCACCGCCTACTCTGTATATAACAACCCACCGCCTACTCTGTATATAACAACCCACCGCCTACTCTGTATAAATTACTAATTACTTGCAGGTCTCTTTGTTGTCACCGTCTGGAGAAGGCATCCATATTAATTTAAGGAACCTTCTAAGATTTTTTTAGGATGGATAATGCATCCAAATGTGAGAAAAACTGTGTCACTTTTCCCCAGTTTCACTTCACCTCAATAGTCTTCCTCCGCAACCGGATTTCAAAGTAGACCTTGTATGCAGCCGCTCGAAACGTGTGAAGAAGTCGCCCATTAACCAGTCCCAATCCCGAGATAATGAGCGTCTTATCAGCAGCGAGCATCTCTAACTCCCTGCTTTACAGACATCAGAATTGAAATCTTAATCAAATATTTCACACATGAGCAGTTCCACGAGCAGGAAAACAGATTGAGGAGCTATAAATTCTTAAATTGCTGTAACCAGCTTTTCATTTTACATCTCGCTCGGGAGAAGTTCCCCTTCCAAGCCGCAGAATGCATCTGTTTTGTAGTTTACCAGAACTTTACCAGTGATTTCCAGTCTTTGTAAAGTGCCAATATAAGCTGAATGTTGTCTGATAAGCAGTAACGTAACGACAAACAGCGCGGAGCCGGAGAGTCCTACAAGTATGAAGGGATCTGGAAAAGCGAGAATGAGGCCAACAGGAGTGTCGGAAATACTTCAGAACGGCATAATGACTAATTATATTAGAAATATTATAATTTTCACTTCCATTAATCCCTTTGTGCACCACGACTTACCAGTGGCGTAACTAGAAGCTGATGGGCCCCAATGCAAAGTCTGTGCCAGGCCCCCGACTATAATGTATGGTTTATAGTAATAGTCTTCTCATATGGGAAAGCGAAACCATAAAGGCCCCCTAAAGCCTTGGGCCCTCTGCACCCCCTAAAGTTACGCCCCTGCGACTTACTATTGCGCTGTGGTGCAGTGGGGGAGTATGGAGAGAGGTCACAGACTGAGTTTTCTCCATACACGGCGGATTTCAGCTGTATAACACAGATGACACCTGCCTCGGGGGCATAACTACAGCGGTAGCAGCCATAGCAGACGCTATGGGGCCCACAGTGTCAAGGGGCCCCGTCATCCGACCTGACACAATAAAGAATGGACGATGTGCACCATTATATCTATATTGTACTGCACATGTCCAGCATAATATGTATATAACATATACTGTGATGTGTATATGCAGTATCTGTGCTGTGTATATGGTGTCTGTATACACTGTATGTGAGTATGTTGCATATGGCACTGTATGTATGTGTATATGCGAGTGTATTTATATGTGATTGTAACTCACATGTGTGAGTATACTAATATGTATATTTTTTAAGGGGGAAGGGGGGCCCTATGCAATAGCCTGCTAGGGGGCCCTGTCTCTCCCAGTTACGCCACTGAGCCGCCTTTAACTGCCACAATCAGTGCTGGAACCGATCGCTGCAGTTAACCTGTTAAGTGCCGCTGTCAAACCAGTCCGCAGTACCTAACAGTGTGCACCGCCATCTTGACGTCATCGGAGGGCGCCAATCGGTTGTCTTGGCAGCCTGCAGTCTCACAGAGACCTGTATACCTGCCATGGCAGATGGCCAAAGGCAGGCTATAAGGAGTTCAGCAGTTAAATTATTATATACTGCAATACAGTAGTATTGCAGTATATAGGGGGGGATTTATTAACGCACTTGCGCCACAAATCTGGTGGTTTTGCACCAAAAACTCTAACTAAAATGCCTTGCACCACAGTTATCAAGGCTCTTAGACCATTTTTTGGCAGTTTTCCGACTTGGAAAATGGGCGTGACCTCGCGAAAAAGGGGAGTGGCAGAAATCGTCAGTGCGCCCAAAATTCTGGTGCACAGTTTCAACCTGCTTAAAGTAGGTCTAAAGTAGGACAGTCTTATCCTACACCAGGATTCATCATCACTGTGATAAATCTGGCGCAGCAAAAGACTAGTATTTTCCAGCTAGAAACTGGCGGAACCTGAGACACATTAGTAAATCCCCTCCATAGAATTAGTAAAGTACCCTAGGGGGTCTGAAAGAATAGCAAAAAAAATTGAAAAAATATTTTTTAAAATATAAACAATTTTTTAAAAAGTTCTCTAACACACATATAAAAATAAATAACCAGTAAAAATCATAAACATCTTAGGTATCACCGCGTCCCAAAATGTCCAATCTATCAAAATATAAAATAGATTTTTTCCAGCTGTGAGCACTCTAACAGAAAGAAGCGCCCAAAAGTCTGAATTGCCACATTTTTGCCATTTTTCCATCCATAAATATTTGAATAAAAAATGATCAAATGGCCATGTCCCAAATTGAAATAAATTAAAACACCAGCATACACGGCAAAAAATGACACCTTAAATAGGTCCGTACACGAAAGTTTGAAAAAGATTTTTATTTTTTAAAATCTACTGAGATTGTACCGACCCCAAGAGGGGAGGTCTCATTTGGATTGCACAGAGAAACAGAGCCCACATGAAAACACTGCAAATATGTTTCTTTGTCACTTTCACAGCACTCCCATCCTGGTAGAGGGGGTGTACATAATTAGGAGTCAGGAGCGCTGAACATCTTGTACCCGTGCTCCGTGCTGCTAATTATAACAGTTTTTTCTAGGTGATCCCAGCGTATCAAGATTAGCGAGGGACAGCGCCGGGATCAGGATTAAGAGGAGTGGGGGGTGAGTAGTAATAGGTTTTTTAAAATGTTTTTAGGTGTTTGGTTTCCTTTAACCCCTTATCACCGACACTAGTTTTCAGCTTAATGACCAGACTCGATTTTTTACATCTGCCCTGTCTCACGATAATTGGTTATAACTTGGGAACGCTTTAACATATCCCGGTGATTTTAAGACTGTTTTCTCGTGACACATTGTACTTCATGTTTGTTTAAGTGATAAGTTTTGCATTTTGTCCTAAAAAAAAAGTGAAAATTTGGCAAAAGTTTGTAAAAATTCTTCATTTTCCAAGTTTGAAATGTTCTGCTTTCCAGACAGGAAGTAAAACTACCCAAAAAGCTTGATAATTAACATTTACGGAATGTCTGCTTTATGCTGAGATGATATTTTATGCATCCTCTCACTTTTCTAGGAGGTTATGAGGCGCAGAACTTTAGGTGCGATTTTTCTCATTTTCATGAAAATTGCCAAAACTCACATTTTGAGGGACAACTCAGCTTCCAAGTGACTTTGAGAGTCCTAAATAATAGTAAAACCCCATAAATTACCCCACTATAGAAAGTTCACCCCTCAACGTATGTAAAACAACTTCTATTAATTCTATTAACCCTTTAAGTGTTTCACATGGGCTAAAACAATATGGACCTGCGATTTAGAAAAATTTTTTGGAAAATACATTCATTTAGGCCAAACTGACAGTTTTAGAATGAATTAAATGATGAAACGCACTGCAACGTTTGATGCCCAATTCCTCCCGAGTGTACTGATACCACATATGTGGTGGTAAACTTCTGTACAGGCGCACGGCCGAGCATAGAATGAATGGAGGCGCCATTCACAGCAGATTTGTATTGTCACATTGTACGACCTATAAATTATTATTATTATTATTTTTTTTGGTAATGCGAACATATGAGTGCTTTTTTTTTACGGGATGAGATACAATGTATAGATAATTTATTTTGGGAGTCTAAAGCTTATTCATGAGATTTTATTAACTATTTCAAGGGGGACACAAACAAAATCATCATTATTTTGGATTTTTAGCATTTTTTTCCCCTGCTCACCGTAACTTAAAAATAATATTTTATCTTTATTCTCTGGTTCACTACGATTACGGTGATACCTCATTTATATAGTTTTTCTTATCTTTGCTCAATTTTCCTGAGCAAAACCAATATTGGAGAATATCGCATTGTTTTTACTATTGACAACTTTTAAGGGCCATAACTGTTAATGTTCTGATGATCACCCGGGTATTCCCCGTTTTCCCTACCTGCTTGCCTCACTTACCCTAATTGGTAAGGGACGACCAGGCGACATTCTCTTTTTGCCGTGAAGGAGACAAGACATTACAAACACAGAAAAATAGTCACCAGGGTTATATGTCAACTTTGTCTGTGACACCGAATGTGTGGTATAATTTTGCTGTGTTTATCACCGCTAATGTATTTGTGGTCAATAAAATTATCTGCGCTCATCACATCGCCTGCAGGTTCCAATGTAAACTCATTCACTATCGTAGCTATGATAGATGCAGGAATACCATGCAGTCATTGGCCCCAAAGTTACTGCCTCGCTCTTATCTTAGACTTTCTACTTCTTTTGTAATCCATTCATTTTGGATCTAAACCCTGCAACAATGTCAAAGCCAAAGAAGTCAGGATGTCTCCTGTTTTGACTAGGTCCCTACTACCTTCACCTTTATACAAAAATCAGCCATTTAATGTCACATCATATTTTTCCTTTAGGTACTAAGTGTGACAACCCCATGGTAAGTTGCTGGCAAAAAAACAAAAGAAAAAAATTGCTATAAATATTTATATACATAAGTTAAATATATACCTGCACAGGCAGCTTTATGTAAAAGCAATTAAGTATCCTTGACCTAAATCTCTGGTAATAGGGCTGCAGCTATCCAGGTGCTATCTCATTGTAACGTAACCAGTTTTGACACCTAGATGTCAGAAAATCTTTCCTTAGACTTAGCGTCAGCCATGTTTCTGGGAGAAGAAGGTATTTTCAGAATTCTTAAGACTCACAAAACTTGGCACCGGAGTCTCCAGTCTGCTTACACTGCATTGCCGCAGCTGTCACAAAGGATAATGGTGTCAAACAGCAGCGAAACTGCTTTAAAAGTTACTGTGCTGCCGTGTGATGCCAAACATATGCCAAATAAATTACTTACAACACCTAAAGGGAACAAGGGTCTATTGATTTTATTATAAATGACTCGCGTTACGGATGTAAACATTGTGAGGGCTTTGCCTTCTCGTGATATTACTTAGTCAGTGCTATTTAGGAATACGAATGTGCTGACGTCGGCTTTTATTAACTATATGTAGAGTCACTAAAGGGAAGGAACTGCATAAACTGCAATTCTTCAATAAGCTTCTGTTATAATTGCCCCCATTACATATCGGGAAGCTATGGGGGATTGTAATCGGCACAAATTTCCTTGACACTGTGTCCGTCGCAATCTCACCTCCCCACAGTAGAAGTGTAACTGGAAGTTCCTGGGCCTTGATGAAAAACTTGTAACGTACTAACTAAGGGTTACACACTCTATAGTTTATAGTAGTAACGGTCAGACAGTGTAGTCCTTTATCACTAATGCTAAAAATACAGCACCAGCACCAAGCTCAGCCCATCCAAGTAAAATAGATGCACCTCCAAATGAAATGTACAAGGAGAACCTCCAAATGATATATACGATATATACATGCAGCTCCTCTATATGATATATTCATGCAGCTCCTCTATATGATATATACATGCAGCTCCTAAAAATGATATATACATGCAGCTCCTCTATATGATATATACATGCAGCTCCTAAAAATGATATATACATGCAGCTCCTCTATATGATATATACATGCAGCTCCTAAAAATGATATATACATGCAGCTTATCTATAAGATATATACATGCAGCTCCTAAAAATGATTTATACATGCAGCTCCTCTATATGATATATACATGCAGCTCCTCTATATGATATATACATGCAGCTCCTAAAAATGATATATACATGCAGCTCATCTATATGATATATACATGCAGCTCATCTATATGATATATACATGAAGCTCCTAAAAATGATTTATACATGCAGCTCCTCTATATGATATATACATGCAGCTCCTACAAATGATATATACATGCAGCTCATCTATATGATATATACATGCAGCTCATCTATATGATATATACATGCAGCTCCTCTATATGATATATTCATGCAGCTCCTCTATATGATATATACATGCAGCTCCTAAAAATGATATATACATGCAGCTCATCTATATGATATATACATGCAGCTCATCTATATGATATATACATGCAGCTCCTCTATATGATATATACATGCAGCTCCTCTATATGATATATACATGCAGCTCCTTGTGTAGTGTGTGTCCTGTGTGTAGTGTGTGTCCTGTGTGTAGTGTGCGTGCTGTGTGTAATGTGTGTGCTGTGTGTAGTGTGTGTGCTGTGTGTAGTGTGTGTGCTGTGTGTAGTGTGTGCTGTGTATAGTAAGTGTGCTGTGTATAGTTTGTGTAGTGTTTGTGCTGTGTGTAGTGTATGTTCTGTGTGAAGTGTGTGTCCTTTTTGTAGTGTGTGTTTTGTGTGTGTGCTGTGTGTAGTGAGTGTGCAGTATGTATGTGCTGTGTGTAGTGACTGTGCATAGTGTGTGCTGTGTATGTGCTGCAGATAGTGTGTAGGGAGTGTGCTTTGTGTAGTGTGTGTGCTCTGTGTAGTGAGGTTTGTACGGTTTGTGTGTGCTGTGTATAGTGAGTGTGTACTGTGTATGTGCTGTGTCTAGTGTGTGTGCTGTGTGTAGTGATTGTGCAGAGTGTGTAGTGACTGTGCATAGTGTGTGCTGTGTGTAGTGTGTGTGCTCTATGTAGTGAATGTGCAGAGTGTATGTGCTGTGTGTAGTGAGTGTGCTGTGTGCAGTGAGTGTGTGTGGTGTGTGGTGAGTGTGCTGTGTGTGTGTGCTGTGTGGAGTGAGTGCGCAGTGTGTGTATGTGCTGTGTATAGTGTATGTGCTGTGTGTAGTGTGTGTCTGGTGTGTTTGCTGTGTGTAGTGAGAATGCGGTGTGTGTGTGCTGTAGTGAGTGTGAGGTGTGTCTGTGTGTAGTGAGTGTGGTGTGTGTGTATACTGTGTGTAGCGAGTGTGCGGTGTGTGTCTGCTGTGTGTAGTGAGTGTGCCATTTGTGTTAGCTGTGTGTAGTAAGTTTGCGGTGTGTGTTCAGTGTGTAGTGTTGTGTGCGGGTGCTGTGTATTGTGTGTGTGCAGGCGGCGTGTGTGTAGTGTTCAGGCAGTGTTGAAGGTGCACAAAGCTATCCTTCAAGAGGAATATGTATGTACAGAGAAAGGAGCAAAGCTCTACCTTCAGGCAGTCCAGCCAGCCGGGGAGTGCACTATGTATAGTGTATGTGCTGTGCGTAGTGTGTACTGTATGTGCTGTGTGTAGTGTGCATGCTGTGTGTAGTGAGTTTGTGCTGTGTATAGTGAGTGTGCGGAGTGTGTGCTGTGTGTGGTTAGTGTGAGTTGTGTGTGTGCTGTGTGTAGTTAGTGTGAGTTGTGTGTACCATCACCATAGACAGGAGGCATCCTCTACACCTAGAGGAGAGACGGTTCTACCATCCCCATAGACAGGGGGCATCCTCTACACCTAGAGGAGAGGAGGTTCTACCATCACCATAGATAGGGGGCATCCTCTACACCTGCAAGAGAGGAGGTTCTACCATTGCAATAGACAGGGCATCCTCTACACTAGATATGGGCGAATTTGTTAAAATTCGTTTTGTCCCGATTTGCCGAAATTTTCAAAAAAATTCAATTCGACCCGAATCGAATGAAAACAAATCACGTTTAAAAACAGGCATTTCCTGGATGCAGAGAGCCTGTACGGTCTTGTAGAACATTGTGCCATGCTTAAATATGCATAGGGAGCGTGGTTTGGACAGCCGCGGCTCTTAGAATCGCTTCACTCTTCACTTCCATGTGCAATTACATAGGCCAACTTCCCCAAATAAGCGAAGCAGGAACGCAGCCTGTCAAGGTAACGTCTGTGCCAGCTCGAAAGGACTGAGCTGAGGGCCAAGATCCCACTATAACATCAAAGAGTGTACTCTTTTTACACTGAGTGGCACAATGATATAGTGTGAAGGTGGCATCAGAAGCAGCAAGAGCGGCAGAGTGGCACAATGAAATAGTGTGTTGGTGGCATCAAAAGCAGCAGCAGCAGGAGCCTGCAGAGTTGCACAATGATATAGAGTGAAGGTGGCATCAGTAGCAGCAGGAGCCTGCAGAGTGGCACAATGATATAGTGTGAAGGTGGCATCAGAAGCAGCAGGAGCCCGCAGAGTGGCACAATGATATAGTGTGAAGGGGGCATCAGTAGCAGCAGGAGCCCGCAGAGCGGCACAATGATATAGTGTGAAGGTGGCATCAGAAGCAGCAAGAGCGGCAGAGTGGCACAATGATATAGTGTGAAGGTGGCATCAGTAGCAGCAGGAGTAGCCCGCAGAGTGGCACAATGATATAGTGTGAAGGCGGCATCAGAATCAGCAGCAGCAGGAGCCCGCAGAGTGGCACAATGATATAGTGTGAAGGCGGCATTAGAAGCAGCAGCAGCAGGAGCTAGCTGAGGCAGGTAGTTAGAACCCCGACTCCTTTCTCAACGTTTGGAGGAGGCGTCATGGCTGATCTAATCTAATACATTAGGGATTGGTGAGTTGAAATCCTGGCCTATCCAAGCCTGATTCATCTTGACAAAGGTCAGTCTCTCCACATTACGGGTGGACAAGCGGGTTCTCCTTGGGGTAACAATGGCCCCCGCCGCACTGAACACCCGCTCTGATGCCACACTACTGGCCGGGCAGGACAGCTTCTCTACTGCAAACTCCATAAGTTGCGGCCACGCTTCAAGTTTGGCTGCCCAGCAGTCCATGGGATCCTCTACCTGAGGTGGTAAAGTGCTGTCCAAGTAGGCCACCACCTGCTGGTGCAGGGTCTGCTTCATGTCCTGCTACTGCTGCCAGTGGCGGCTACCCTCCTCAATAGGCGGGTGAAGGAAGTTGCTCATTAAGGAATCCAGACTTAAGCGACTGTTGATGGAACTGCTACTGCTCCTACCTCCTCAGCTCCCCACAGCAGCCGTGGTAGTAGTACGCGAGCGATGACTGCCAGGAATCCCCCGGTCAGACCTGACAGAGGATGGACAATGTCGCACATAGGCAGCGGCCAACTGTGTGCTCAGTATTTCTCTATAGTATGCCAGTTGTTCCTTCCTCTCAGCAGCAGGAAAAAAGTCACCCATTTTGGACCGGTAGCGGGGGTCCAAGAGGGTGGAGAGCCAAAAGTCATCCCTATGCCGGATGTTGACTATTCGGCTGTCACTAGTTAGGCAAAGCAGCATGCTGCGGGCCATCTGCGCAAGTGACTCTGAGGGACTCCCGGCCTCCATCTCCACAGCATACTGCCACAGTGCTTCTGGGTCATCTGCCTCGTCTTCTACCTCCTCCGGATGCTCCTGCTCCTCCTCTCCTGTCATCTGAGTAAAAAAAAGCACAAATTGCACCAGACTCTGCTTGTGCTCCAATGTCCTCCTCCTCCCCCAACTCCAGTTCAGCCCCCAGCGGACTCATGTGGCCAAGAGATGTAGTCTCCACTTCTCCAGTGCCCTGAACAGACAGATTTTGCAGCATGAGTTCCAGGACATGAAGCAGTGGAATGACGTTATTCATCCCGCAGTCCTGGCGACTGACAAATAACGTGACCTCTTCAAAAGGCCTGAGCAAACAGCTGGTGTCACACATGAGCTGCCAGTGGCTGACATCAAAGTTACACAGGGGAGTACTACGGTCGGCTTGCAACATCAAAAAATCATTAATGGCTTTTCTCTGTTCATACAGGAGGTCTAACATACGGAGGCTGGAATTCCAACGGGTAGAAACACCGCTGCAACTCGAGGAGGGTGTGCTTGGCTTTGTAAGAATGGCTGAAGTGCGTGCACAGTGTCCTGGCCATTTTTAGAATGTCTTGCAGATGGGTGGAAGACCTCAGGAACTTGTTGACTACCAGATTGAACACGTGCGCCATGCAGGCGCACCTAAATTGGGTATAAAAAAACCAATCCCTAATTCCCAAATCAAAATCCAACACCATTTTATCAAATGACTTTAAGCCCTCCTCATCTAGTATCTGTTGTACATACAAAACCCCCTTCTCACTCCAAAATGTAATCGAATCCAGGTGCAACGGATTCCACTTAGTGAATCCCCATAATGGTGTCTCATTTAAGTATCCCCTAACCCTTTTTTGGTTTTTGACCCTGTCCCAAACCGAATATCCCACATTAGAGTCCAGCTTCAAAAAAAACCCCTGTCTCTAATAAACTCCATATATCAAAACTACTTAAACATCCATATTTATTTTTCAAAGTGAATTTAACCATTACCCTATCATAATCGATTATATTGTGCCATTGTGCAGCTATAAAATAGCTGAGAAAATCTGGTATTGCTAATCCACCCCTATCAATTGAAGCGTGCAATTTATTCAAACCAATACGTGCATTTTTCCCATCCCACAGGAAATGTCTTAGGAGAGAATCCAGAGTAGAGAAGAGCCTCCTGGGAATAATCATTGAGCTATTCTGAAATATAATCTGAGGCAGGATTACCATTTTAAAGATGACTACTCTTGCTGCCAGCGGGAGATTCAATCTGTTCCACACCGCAATTTTTTGTCTAATCCTAAGGACAAGGGGCTTTATATTAAGATCAACATAGTCACCTGGCCTGTTCCTGACAGTAAAACCCAGATACCGTATCCTCTCAACTGCCGGGAGAGGACCAACCAAGGGCAATGGCACTGTAGCAGAGTCCAAGGGTAGGCATGCCGACTTGCTCCAATTTATTCTAATACCCGACAGATGCCAATTTTATCTATCAAGTCCAGCACTGCCTTTATGCCCTGCTCTGCATTATCTAGAAACAGGAGCATATCATCCGCATACAGCTGAATTCTTCTTTCTATCTGCCCCCATACTAACCCCCTTATGTTCCCGGATGTTCTTATGCTACACGCCAAGGGTTCTAGTACCACTGCACACAACAAGGGAGACAGGGGGCACCCCTGCCTTGTTCCTCTAAACAGCTGCCAGGCAGCAGAAGCTTTACCATTAATACTAACTCTGGCCTGGCCCTACTATATAAAAGTCTCACCCAATTTATAAACTGTGGGCCAAAACCCATTCTTTTCAGTACCGCCCATATATAGTCCCACTCGACGCGGTCAAATGCTTTCACCGCGTACCTGTTGATTCACTGGGGCATTGCATGCACCACCACATACGCAGGATGTTATCTCTGACCGATCTCCCCGGCATGAACCCCGACTGATCCTCATGGACCACTGAACGTACTACCTTCTGCAAACTAGTTGCAAGAGCTTTTGCTAGAATCTTATAGTCGAAGTTCAGCAGGGAGATTGGTCGATATGCATCCAGGTCTGTGGGGCACTTCCCCTCCTTAAGGATTAGAACTAGAATTGCCTCCCTCATTGACTGGGGTAGTTGACCCTCCAACGCTGAGTGGTTTAAAACATCTAAAGAAAAGGGAAGCAAAACATCGGCGTACTGCAGTATAACCTCGGGTGGTACTCTGTCAGAACCAACCGCCTTACCCCTAGGGAGTTCTTTTAAAGCCTCGCTCATCTCTTCCAGACTGAGAGGGCGTTCCAAGACCTCCCTCTCCTCAATTGATAGCCTTGGAACCGGAACGCTTACTAGGGTTTCATTTATTTCCTTTTCCCCTAATGTTAACTCAGAGGAATATAGACCCTCAAAGAAAAGCCTAAACTCCTCCCTGATTCCTTCTTGAGTTGTTACTAGGGCTCCATCTCTCCTTTTAATGGCACCTAGAGTATTTCTCCTGTTCTGAGTCTTCAACAGGACCGCCAATCTTTTCATTGACTCCCCCAATATAGTTCTTTTATGCTCCCATGATGCTTTCTCAAGACAATGGGGCACATTTACTTACCCGGTCCAGTTGCGATCCAGCGGCGGGTTCTCCGACGCCGATTCGGGCTCTGCCGGGATTCACTAAGGTCCGTGCGCCGATATTCACCAGGTCTCGCTGCTGCGCCGTGGTCCGCTGGAGTTCACCTGCTTTTTTCTGGTGTATGTGAGTGCTTGATCTTGCGACACAAATGGCTTTTTAAATTCCGCGTTTTTTCCGAATCCTTCGGGTTGTCCGGTGGCCACGCCCCCCGATTTCTGTCGCGTGAAAGTCGGCGCGATTGCGCCAAAAATCGATCGCGTGCGCCACAATCCCGTGAAATACAGCGCAAAGCGGAAATATTCGGGAAAAACCCGACGGATTCGCGGCTGCGGACCCTTAGTAAATGTGCCCCATTATCTCCCAAGACATTCCTGTGCATCTACCCATAATCTCCTATTCTCCTCTGTAGGATTGTGCACAAATTCATTCTCCAAATTTAACACATTGTGGGTCATTTACTAAGGGCCCGATTCGCGTTTTCCCGACGTGTTACCCGAATATTTACGATTTGCGCCGATTGTACCTGAATTGCCCCGGGTTTTTGGCGCACACGATCGGATTGTGGCGCATCGGCGCCGGCATGCGCGCGACAGAAATGGGGGGGGCGTGGCCGAACGAAAACCCGACGGATTCGGAAAAACCGCCGCATTTAAAAAAAAATTTGTGTCGCAAAAATTTCACTCACCTTCATCCTGGATAGGCCGGTGTATTTCGAGGCATTCCAGCGGACTTCAGCGCAGCAGTGCCACCAGGTGGACGTCGGAGGAACTGCTTTGATGAATCCCGGCCGGACCCGAATCCAGCGCAGAGAACGCGCCGCTGGATCGCGAACGGACCGGGTAAGTAAATCTGCCCCATTCTCTTTTACCAATTGGAAGGACTCCGATTTCCTTTTTTTATAAAATAAAATCTGATCCCGAATCAACCCCTTCAGGTGCGCCCTCAGTGTATCCCACACCACCCTTATATCTTGCCCCTCTATATTGTAATTCCAGAAAAGTACAATTTAGTCTTTTAGTTTTTTTTATAATCTTTTATCAAATTGAACCAAAAGGGCTTAACTTTATAGAAAATGATACCAGTACTATTATACTTTTTTATTGTAAACCACACTGGAGAGTGTTCTGAGAGACCTCTCGCCCCTATTGCTACCCCCGTCACTAAATCACTATCAAGGCCATTAGCCAGTACCAGATCGATTCAGGAGAGAGAACTACATGACTTAGAATAACAAGTATAATCCCTCCTTGCAGGGTTCCTCTCTCTCCATATATCCCTATATCCCAACTTCGAGATCAACCTCCCAAAGATAGTACTTGGATGTTTGGCCAATCTTCCACCTTGCTGGCCATTTTGCTAATAGGTTAAAAAAAATTGAAATTCGTTTCCACGAATCACTGTAAACTTCAGATTCGTGACGAATCAAAGTTTTCCTGAAATTCTAAAGGAATTTAGAATTATTAGAATCCATTCGCCCATCTCTATGCTCTTTACATCAACATGCCAGCGCCGATATTTGTTATGTTACTTTACTTACTTTACTTACTTACTTTGAGAACCCATCCACTAATGAGATTGGGCTGTAGTACACAATAATAGGTCCTATACTTAAAACAAATTCAGACACACTCTCCATGTATTTTTAAAATTCAATTTTTTTATTTTTTTTGAAAGTCTATGGACGCATGGTCAAAGGAGCAAAGCTCTACCTCCAAGCAGTCCATTTTCGGTGAATGACCATTTTCGGTTATTGATGGTGCTCAAAGTTGTCCTTCAATAGGTCTATGGACGCATGGTGAAGGCAGCAAAGCTCTACCTTCGGGCAATCCATTTTCGGTGATTAAAGGTGCAGAAAGTTATCCAAGATCTACGGACGCATGGTGAAGAGAGCGAAGATCTACATTCTTGCAGTCCTTTTGTGGTTATTGAAGTTCCACAAAGCTATCCTTCAAGAGGTCTGTGGACGCATGGTGAAGGGAGCACATCTCTACCTCCAGGCAGTCTATTTGCAGTGATTAACGGTGGACAAAGCTATCCTCCAAGAGGTCTATAGACGTATGGGGAAGATAACTAAGCTCTACCTTTAGGCAGTCCGTTTTCGGAGATTGAAGGTGCACAGCTCTACCTTCATGCAGTCCATTTTCGGTGATTGGAGGTGCACAAAGCTATCCTTCAAGAGGTCTATGGACTTATGGTGAAGATAGCTAAGCTCTACCTTCAGGCAGTCCATTTTTTGTGATTGAAGGTGCTCAAAGCTATCGTTCAAGAGGATGCTTTGTGAAGGGAGCAAAGCTCTACCTTCAGGCAGTCCATTTTTGGTGATTGAAGGTGCGCAAAGCTATCTTTCAAGAGGTCTATGGTGAAGGGCAGAGGTCGCATTAACGCCTCATTCTGCTTCATTGATGCATAATGAGGCGCCACTACCCCACAAAATAATTGCCATGCTTAAAAAAAAAAGCAGTAGTAGTAGTATTAATAGAATTATTATAATCCCGGCAGGACCAGAGAGCAGTGCCAGGTGAGTGCGAGCCCCAGCCGGGGAGTACACTGCACTCTATGTATAGTGTATGTGCTGTGAATAGTAAGTGTGCTGTGTGTAGTGTGTGTGCTGTGTGTAGTGTGTGTGCTGTGTATAGTGTGTGTGCTGTGTGTAGTGTGTGTAGTGTTTGTGCTGTGTGTAATGTATGTGTTCTGTGTAGTGTGTGTCCTGTGTGTAGTGTGTATGTTGTGTGTAGTGTGTGTGGTGTGTGTAGTGTATGTGCTGTGTGTAGTGTATGTGCTGTGTGTAGTGTGTGTAGTGTTTGTGCTGTGTGTAAATGAATGGTCTCTGTGAATGGTGTGCCCTGATGTGTAGGGTGTGTGTTGGGTGGGTTGTCTGGTTATGTGGGTGTGTGTTGTGTGAGTGTTGTGCTGTGTTGTAGTGTGTGTGTCTGTGTGTAGGTGTGTAGTGTTTGTGCTGGTGATTGTTGTGGTAATGTGTATGCTGTGTAGTGTGTACCGTGTTGTAGTGTGTAGTCTGTGTGTAGTGTGTGTGTGTGTGTAGGTGTGTGATGTGGTGTGTGTGCGGGTATGTGGTAGCTGTGTGTGTGTAGTGCGTGTGTCTGTTGTGCCTGTGTATGTGTGGTCTTGTAGTGTGTTGTGGTGTTGTGTAGTGTGTGGGTTTGTTGTAGTGGTGTGCTGTGTGTAGTGTATGTGTCTGTGTGTATGTGGTGTTGTGCGGTGGTGTGTGTGGGTGTCTGTGTGTAGTGTGTTTGTGTGTGTGTTGTATGTGTGTGCTGTTTAGTGTGTGGTGTGTGTAGGGTGTAGTGGTGTGGTTCGTATGTGTATGTGCTGTGTTTGGTAGTGTTGTGCTGTATGTGTGTGTGCTGTGTGTATGTTGTATTGTTTTGTGCTGTGTAATGTATGTGTTCTGTGTAGTTGTGTCCTGTGTGTAGTGTGTTGTGTGTGTAGTGTGTGCTGTTGTGTAAATGTTGGTGAAGTGTGTCTGTGTGTAGTGGTTCTGTGTGTGTGTTGGTGTGTAGTGTATGTTGTGCTGTGTGTATGTATGTGTTTGTGTAGTTTGTGCTGTGTGTGTAGTGTGTGTTCTGTGTATTGCGTGCGTGTATGATGTGTTAGGTTTGTGCGTGTGTGAATGTGATGTGTTTTCTGTGTTAGTGTGTGTCCTGTGTGTATGTGTGGTATGCGTGTGTGTAGTGATGTGCTGAATGTGTGTATGTTGGCATGGGTGGTAGGTTAGTGCGTGTGGAGTGTGTGTCTGTAGTGTTGTGGGCGTGGATGTATGCTGTCTGTGTGATGTATTGCCTTTGTGGTAGTGCTGTGTGTGTGTGTTGTGCGTGTTGTGTGATGAGTGTGTGTGCGATGGCTGTGGTAGTGTGTGTGGTGGATTGTCTGGTGTGTGTTGAGTTGCTGTGTATGTATTTTGTAGTGGGCCCTGTGTGTATGTAGTGTTCTGTGAGTGTGATGTGTCTTGTGTGTAGTGTTGTATGTGCTGTGTGTAGTGTGTGTGTTGCCGTTGTGTAGTTGTGTTGTGTGGGGGTTGTGTGCCTGTGCTTAGTGTTTGGTAGTTGTTGGCTGTTTTGCAGTGTTTGTGCTGTGTTGTAATGTAGTGTTTTCTGTCTAGTGTTTTTTGTGTGTGTATGCTCTTTGGTGTGTATGAGTTGTGTGTAGTGCTAATGTAGCTGATGTGTAAGTTGTATATCCGTGTTGTATGTAGTGTTTTGGGCTGTGTGAGAGATTGTGTGTGATGTATGTAGTGGAGTGATAGGTTAGTTTTGTCCTGTGTGTAATGTTGTGTTCTGTTGATATTGTGTAGCTCCTGTGTTGTTTGTAATGTGTTGCTCGTGATGTGTGTGTGTGTCTGTTTGTCAGATGTAGGTGCTGTGGTAGTGTGTGTTTTGTGATGCTGTCTTTGGCCTGTAATTGTAATATTACTGTGTGTCTCATGTGTACGTCGTGCCTGATCTACCTGGATAAATGTTTAGTTTGATTGCTGATCCTGTGCCTGGGGTATGCGTGGTCTGTGTGTAGTTGTGTGATTGTGTATGTGTGTGTTGTGTGTGGTGCTGTGTAATGTGCTAATTATTGTGTGTGTGGCTGTGCTGTGTCCTGTGTGTAAGTGGGGTGATCTTGTGCGTATTCTGTGTGGTTGCTGTCCTGCTGATGGCTAGTAATTGTGTGTGCTTTGTGGTTAATAGTGTTTGTGTTGCGCTGTGTTGTCATCTGAAGTGTACTGTTGTGTGTAAGGCGCTGTACTAGGCGGTACTGGGGTTGGCTGTGTATAAAGTGTTGTGGCTGTGCCCATTCGCTAAAAGTCCTGCACTGTTGCTGCTTGTAAGTAGTGTGCTCTTTGTAGTAAAGTTGTGCCTATGTCTACAAATTATCTAGTTTCTTGTGTAGTGGTTTTTGCTGTGTTCCGTATGTGTCTAACTTGCTTAATTGAAGTGTGTGGGTCCTCTTTTGTTCAGTGTTGATGCTGTTTTTTTGGTCGTCTGTGGCTGTCCGTGTTAGATGAGCAAGGACAGGTGCTGGTGTCGCT